>JAUMJM010000107.1:2400000-3000000 GCA_033558235.1 Neomorphus geoffroyi
GCCTTGCATGTTCAAAGACATTTGACTGCATGTTTTCCTGTGATGGGAGTTCCAAAACAAATTAAGACAGATAATGGACCTTCCTATAAGAGTGATAAAATCAAGAAATTTTTACAACAATGGGGAGTCCAACACGTGACACGAATCCCCAACTCACCTACTGGTCAGGGAATAGTAGAGAGAGCTAATCAAACCTTAAAGCAATATTTACTAAAGTATAAAGATGTCAGAGATGTTCAGGAGAGGTTGACAAAGACACTGTATGTGCTTAATCATTTGTGTTTGTTGGGGGACCAAGAAGAGGCGCCTGCCCAGGTGCATGGTAAAGTCACAGTATCACAGTATCATAAGCTTGGAAAAGACCTTTGAGATCATCGAGTCCAACCTATGACCCAACACCTACACCTACACCTACTCCTACTCCTACTTGTCAACTACACCATGTCACTAAGTGCCTCATCCAAATTCTCTTTGAACACCTCCAGGGATGGTGACTGCACCACCTCCCTAGGCAGCGCATTCCAATGAACAATTACCCTCTCAGTGAAGAATTTCTTCCTAATGTCAATCCTAAACCTCCCCTAGCGAAGCTTGAGACTGTGTCCTCTCGTTCTGTCACTGGTCGCCTGAGAGAAGAGTCCAACTCCTGCCTCATCACAACCTCCCTTTAGGTAGTTGTAGAGAGCAATAAGGTCTCCCCTGAGCCTCCTCTTCTCCAGGCTAAACAATCCCAGCTCCCTCAGTCGCTCCTCATAGGGCTTGTGCTCCAGCCCCTTCACCATCCTCGTCGCTCTCCTCTGGACGCACTCCAGCATCTCAACGTCTTTCTTAAACTGAGGGGCCCAGAACTGGACACAGCATTCAAGGTGCGGCCTGACCAGTGCCGAGTATAAGGGGATGATGACCTCTCTAGTCCTGCTGGCCACACTGTTCCTGATGCAGGCCAAGATACCATTGGCCTTCTTTGCCACTTGAGCGCACTGCACTGCTGGCTCATGTTGAGTTTCCTGTCCACCAGCACTCCCAAGTCCCTTTCCGCCTGACTACTCTCCAGCCACTGTGTCCCCAGCCTGTAGCTCTGCATGGGGTTGTTGTGTCCAAAGTGTAGAACCCGGCACTTGGACTTGTTAAACCTCATGCTATTGGACTCAGCCCATCCCTCCAGCCTGTCAAGGTCCCTCTGTAGGGCCCTCCTACCTTCTAGCAGATCGACACTTCCTCCCAGCTTGGTGTCATCTGCGAACTTGCTGGTGAAGGACTCGATCCCCTCATCCAGATCATCAATAAAGTTATTAAACAGGACCGGGCCCAGCACCGAACCCTGGGGAACGCCACTAGTGACCGGCTGCCAGCTGCATGGGACACCATTCACTACCACCCTTTGGGCTCGGCCATCCAACCAATTCCTAACCCAGCACAGAACATTCCCGTCTATGCCACGGGCTGCCAGCTTGTCCAGTAGTCTACTATGGGAGACAGTGTCAAAGGCCTTGCTGAAGTCCAGGTACACCACATCCACAGCCTTCCTCTCATCCACCAGGTGAGTCACACGGTGGTAAAAAGAAATCAGGTTGGTCAGGCAGGACCTGCCTCTCCTAAAACCATGCTGACTGGGCCTGATCTCTCCCTCATTCCTCAGGTGCCGCATGATCGCACCCAGGATTATCCGTTCCCTGCAAAACCGCGACAAAAGCTCTTTGTTCAGTATCGGGACCTGAAAACGGGAATTTGGGCAGGACCTGCTGAGGTATTGTATTTAGGACGTGGATATATGTGTGTTCTTACTCCTACAGGCCCTTTGTGGGTACCCGCTTGGTGGACAAAAGCTGCTGTGGTGGACCGTAATTTGGACTCTAATGATAACGACCAGTAACGCTGTAATAACTATCAGACAGAATCAGAATGTGTGGGTAACCTGGGTAAATCAAACAGGGTGACAAGACTTGCAATCTGTAACTGAGCTGTTTAAGAATACCTGGTTGTGATGTACAACAGTTAGTCGATATGTAACAAATAATACTTTTAAAAAAAAAAAATGGGGGGGGGAAAATGATGGATGAACCTCCAGAGGCACGTCTGAATAAGGTAACTTACGTATTGAATTTCTTGCATATCACTGATGATCTACAGGAACTCCCAATTTTACGACATTTTGGGTCCAGGAGTGAAAGTGATGATGCGAGACTTACAGACAGGTCAGTGGTCGGCTCCCTGTGATTTGCTGACCTGGGGAAGAGGGTGTGCTTGTGTTTCCACAGATCGTGGACCTCAATGGATACCCGCACGCAATGTTCGGCCAGTACTATCATCATCCTGACTTGGACCATGGCTGCAGCATTTTGGATGCCCGCAGAACAGAGAACAAATGTGTGGATCACCCTAACCAACATGACGGGACGGACTTGACATGTCTGGCTACAGCATCCCTGGAAAACCTATTTCTACCTGTCTGATTGACTGGCCTGCAGACCAATGGCTCATGCTGACATTGCTGCAGAAAGTGTTCTTCCAATGTCAATAATAGTGTTGTTAGGATTAATAAAATGGATGATTATGTAGTGTTTAGTTATAAGGTAGTGTTTGGTTGTAAGGGGACAGAAAAATCTTTTATGCAAAATCTAAGGTCATCTTTAGGGATATTTAGAAATAGTAATAAGTGGTCCAATAGTACAACAGAATACATATCAAAATCAAACAATGCACCATTGGCTTTGCTATCAGGGGTATTCCTTTTTCATTTGTGGGGGCAAAGCATGAGGAGAATATTCCATTCAATATAAGGAAAGAGCCCTGCAGTTTATGCCCTACTAACTCTACTAACACTAATACTAACACTAAGCCTAACTTCACCTGTCATCACCATAATAGAAGCAAACAAACAGCACATGTTTTATAATGGATGGAATATTCTTGGAAGATAGTTTAATGATTTAAGAGTTTTGAGTGAGGTGCCCTTTTGGGTTTATTAGTTTTTATATGTATGCTGTGTTTCATACAATGTATACAGAGAATGAGAAGAAACATAGAAAGGGGCTTAAAGTGACCCTGCTTGCACAAAAAGAAAAAACGGGGGAATTGTTGGGAAATTGGCTCAGGCAGCAAGGACACGGAGGAGCTATGCAAGTCAGGGTCAGAAGATTATACGGCCGTTAGGCCAGGGATAGAACTTGTCAAGGCAGCATAACTTGGCAAGTCGGCAAAAACAGTCTGCCCTTGAGAAAGAGATAAACAACTGAAGAGGAGCTGAGATCCGGGAAAAATAACATAGAAGCTGTAACTGAAAGTAGGAGGAATATGTTAAGGTTACTTTTAGAGCTTGGCCAATAAGATAATGACTAGTAGGCATAATTAACTGATTGTGTATATAAGTGATGGCTTGGAGCAATAAAGGAGAGCTTGCTATATCACTCATATTGAGTCGACTGTCTGCTTTCCCGCGCCGTTCTGAAAAAGGGTTACTCTTGGACCCAGCAGAGGGGCCCCCTCTGCACTGGGGTATCAAATTGGCCAAGAGGTGTCTCCAGCTCTTTCAATATTTATATACAAGTGAAGGTAAGTGTTCTAGTGCTGGCAAGGCACAGAAAACAAACATCTCTATTTTTCACCACATGCAATCATGCCAATAACAGGATGAGGTCCCAATGCTGATTCAAGAGAATCTGAGAGATACGCAACAGGTAGGTGAAGTTCAACACAAGTGAGACAGGAGGCAGTCAGTTTGCAGAGGAGAGAATTTGGAAGTTTGTGGTCAAAGCACGCATTCACGATTGAGCTCATATTTAAAAAAAAATAGAAGAATCCACAAGTACATTCAGCTCTCTCATAGCAGTAATTATCACTTCCATCCATCCCCAGTTGGCTGGGAGATTGCATCCTATCCTGGCAGATACTGACCTGGCCTTAGTTTTTCACACCTTGGTCACTTGGCTGTATTACAGCAAACTGATATACCTGAGCATGAAGCCTGCAACACTTAGGAAACTCCAAATAGTACAAAATGTTACAGAAAACCTCTTCAGTGACACCCACTGCCACAAATACATCACATCTAATCTCAAATGTCTACAATAGTTTCACAATTTTAATTTGGAGACATGTTCAAGTTTTTGATCCTTTTCTTTCTGATGATCCTTGGCCTGAAGCTAGGATATCTGAAAAACTGTGTGAAGCTATTGAATAAAAAGCATGGTCAAGAAACATACTTCTCTGGTGCAGAAGAAGCATTTACAACAGGAGTAAAGCTTGTCTGTGTGGAAGACTGAAATTTTGCATGAGCATGGTATGAACTTGCTTAATCATAGATGATTGTGTGTGCTGTAAACAGGAGCCATCCTCCTCTCTCAGCCAAGAGCACTTGTAATTGCTTGATGAATATGTAGTATAAAAATAAATCAGAAAAGCTTTGGAGGAAGCCACTGAGCTCTCTGCAGTATGAATTCAGTTGTAGGTATTCCCCTTGTTGCCATTCAAGACTCATGCAGACCCTTTCCCCAGTTGAGAGATGCAAGTAAGCAAATAAGAGTTGCAAGCTGACAAGAGTCAGCAAGATGCATTCAAAGGGTGTTCCCAAATGATATGTTTTCTGCATCTCCTGTTTGTAACTAGAGTTTACAGCGAGGCAATCTTTACTTATTTCAGATGAGCAACAACTAGATCACTACTTGTTGACGAGTAGGAGTAGGTGTAGGTGTTGGGTCATAGGTTGGACTCAATGATCTCAAAGGTCTTTTCCAACCTTATGATACTGTGATACTGTGATACATTTGTTAAAACCTGCAAGGGGTGGTTATATCTCACCAAATTCATCTCTCCCTCCTCCCAGATCTGATGATTTTGAGAAAAGATCAAAGAATCCTGTGTAATGTCAGGAAAACTACAGATACAAGCAAGCCATAGGTGAATCATAAAAAGCTTTGGTTTTACACTTGAATTCTTGATTTGTCACAATACCAGTAAAAAAATAATAATAAATCAGAGTAAATAAGAGAAGCTATCATTTTAGATTTCCAGTACCTGGCTGACAAAAAGAGCAAGTGAATACGTTTTTCTAATAAGTCTGACAGACTCATAAAGAGGACTCCCTCAGATATACCATGAAGTGCAATTTTTCAAAGAAATTTGGTTTTGCGAGCTATAAATGTGTGTTTGGTCAAAGTTTTGGCAAACAGCTCAAGCTAGTTTTTTGTCCTATGTAAGCCTTCTATGTCATGCCCTAGAAACAACAACAGCTGTTAATTATTTATCAGCTGATGAACATCGGCCTGTTAGTTGCAAAACATTATAAAATGATTAGGCAGCAAAGCTCAATATGTATACAAACAGGGTTTTTTTGCTGTTTTGTATGTGACTTGATTAAATAAGCAATTTTAAGTCTTTGCTTAGTTTACAGGGACTACCTTCACCAGTGATTTGATCTTAGAAACTCTCCTGAGCCCACAATTCTTAGAAAGTTTACTAAAAATTGGAAGATTTTCCAGACTTCCAGATTTTGAGCCCCTATCACAACTCTGATCTGTTATAAAGATGATCTTCTAGTATCTCCAGTGTATCATGTTTTGAACCAAAATGATTAGAGTTTCTTTGGACAGGGAAGTGCTAATGAGCATAAGATTCAAGAGACTGCTCTCTCTGACTTTCTTCCTGCTAAGTCTTAACCTTTATGTGATATTCTTGTCATTCCATACTCTTTGTTGGTGCTTCAGAAGACCACTGTAAACAGTTAGTGACCGATGTGCATTACAGGTCCTACTGGCTCCTTTTTCTGTTGACAAGAAAAGCATGATTGACCCCATAAAAATGAAATAAAAGTTTCCAATTTTCCCAGCACCTCCCTTCTTCCGGTGGTGCATTTTCATCCTATTAAATTGGCCCTGATGTACGACAGTCTCTTTCACATATAAATGGCTATACAAGGGTGAGGAGAAAATATACACAAAAGGTTTTTTGAGAGGCTGTACAGGGCCTACCTGGTGAAGGACCTCTGGGCAGGATTCCCATACCGTGCTCCACCATGCAGGTATTTTGATATATGTGAGTATGGGTGGTCTGTTATCAGCATTGAAATAACCTGCTTCATTTGCCCATATTTACCTGCTTGCCTGTTACCCATAACATTGGCCCCATCCTCTTGTTGGTCTTCTAACATCATTGATTTGAGGACTGACCAGGAGAATCTTGTTCTTATACTCTGATGTCTGATGCACTGTCTCCTTTGCTTTTTAAGATGGAAGATGATTTTTCATCCCAAACTCAGAGATCCCAGGAGGCCAGCACTCATCAACCAACACATAGCAAGGTAGATCTTAAACAAGTGCACATTTGAGTAATTTGCTTGAATTAAACAGAGCCTCGCTGATTCACACCACCTGAGAAGAGCACTAGAGGAAGGGACTTGAGGGGATTTAGGAGCTGTCCCATCTGCAAAACCTGTATAGCAGAGAACAACCTGGCAGTACGTGCATACTGATCAAAAACAGTCATAAAGGTGGTGAGACACTTCCATTAGGGCTTCATCTTATTTGCTGGACTCATTGTGCCAGTTAGAAATCACTGCATATTCCAGCAATCAAATGACTGGAAAGGGCAGGAGACTGTGGGCTCTGACCAGCTTCCTGCGGTTTCTACCTACAGCACTTGCTGGACCAGCTTCTCTCACTTCCATTGCATTTTGGTACTGAAATGCTTTGGGTCAGCAAACTCAAAAAAAAAACTTTCAAGTTTTTCAGAAAGTCTTGCCAAGTCATACTCGTCCCCAAAGAAAAAAAGAAAAATCCAACACGGATGCATGCAATTGTGGTTTTAAGGAACAGTGAAGGATGGGAACAGTGTGCTTGTCCCTTTTTACTCTAAATAGCATCAGGAAGTCCTACAGTCCCTGAATTAAAAAGGAAATAAACTTTAAGTGCAGGTTGTGGGACCAATAGTTTATACACTAAAGCAATATGAACATTTAACAATTTGAAAATGCGATAGCTCTGCACTGTACAGCCAACAAAACCCTTGGAGAGATTCCCCTGGAAGGTTTCGTCGCAAATTCAGAACAGCATTTGAATGTACAATGAAGGTGTGACTGCAGGGAGGCTGATGATCCTCCAGCTGGGACCCAGGAGCTAGGTAAGAGGGCCCAAGCCCAGCCCTCTCACCACCAAGCCAAGGTCAGCCTTGCCTGAAAGAAGGTTGCTGGAAGGGGGCCATAATTTGCAAAATCATTTAAATGGTTAAATGGGCTACACATGTGGCATAGCGCTCCTGGAGTGACAAATTTAGATTACTGTATTCTGTTTAAATAATAAATGTTGGGGGAGGAGGTTGGGGTTTGTTTGTTTCTTTACAAGGCTTGTACAGCCTGTAAAGTGTCTTCAAGTACAGAAAATCCCTAGTTGTCCTAAATCTACAATAACTCTGATCACTGGGCTCTGGCCATCTAAACCAAAGCAGAATTGGGGCAAAAATGAAAATGTATTTATAAAAATATCCACAATTTGAGATACCCCTCAACTGTTTCCTAATGGCATCTTGATCTAAGAGGGGCTTGAACTCCGATTTTCATAGGTACTGCTTAGATCTCTGAATGCTCCTCATGTTCTTAATCACGTCTGCTCCAGAGATGAGGCTATGAATAATTAACTATGTCTCCAACATTACAGTCATAGATTATGGTGGTGGTGACTTATGGACTGCCATGCGCAGCATAAACCATTTAGGAAACTCTGTTATCCACTTTCCCTTTATATTTGTCTTGCAATCACTTGCCGCTTAAAAGGGTAAATCTTTCATAGCTTTAATTAAAGCATTTAAAATAATTTACACTGAAATTGTATGTGCTTGGGTCTGTCAAAATTGATGCTTTAATAAAATGTCATCCCTTTTTTCGATTACCCTGAAATCTGTTAAAATTACCACTAATCTAATTGGGAACAAAGTTGTCAAATGCATGCAGCTCTGACAGTTTGTCTTTCTGCAAACTGCTGACAGATTGCAAGTTACGCATGTGTTGAGCAGATGGGTAAGTTAAAAGGAACACAAAAAAAAGCAATTTATTAAATCACCTGGAACCAGCAGCTCCATTCCAAAAATAGCAAGAATGAAATATAGCAAGAGCTAGGAGAGTTGGCCCTGGAATATGCCAGAAGGTACCAGTTACAAAACAAGATAAACATTTTGAGAAGCCTCAGCTGTGTTGCAGAATAATGAGGCGTTATTTAACCCGATATAGATTACCAGCAGAAATTAATTTAGGGTGCAGGGTTTTGTGAGAGAGTGTGTGTGTGAGAGAGAGAGAGTGTGGGTTTTTTTAAGGATTTTTTTTTCATTCCTGTGGTTTAACTCTTTCATGTCTGAAAGACAAGTCCCCCATTTCTCTCCCTCAACCTTAGCCTTTCCCCACAGAGCTGCTGGACCCAGTTTACATCACCATGGCAGAAGCAGGGAGCAGATGCTGTCTCATTTGGCTTCCTTCTACAATATCCCTTTCGTGGGCATCTTCCTCACATTTGGAGAGGCCAAGATTGCAGGTTCCTCAGAGACAACTTCTCCACTCACATCCTTGGGCTAGGCAGTCCTATACCTGCCCATAGGTACTTTTCTTTGGAAGGAAATGTGAAGAGTATGGGGGCAGAGATGGCACCCTGTGGAGAAAACTGGCTCACCTGCTCCAATTCTGTCCTTTGCAATCCCTTCCTTAGACTTCTACCTTCACTCCCCATCACCCCACTGCTTCTCCTCTGCTCCCTGCCCATCGTCCATGTCTCCCATCTCTCTGTCCCCCACAAGCAGCAGGAAACAGAGATGAGCTCTGCAGTCATCACATGGGTCCGGTCCTCCCCACACACGTCCATCTGCCCATACTTGGAGGGAAACATACTTGGCTCTGTTTATACAGTGCTTAGGAAAAAACAGGCTTCACTCTCAGTTGCTCCATAAGCACTACTCTATTCAGCAGCATTTATTATTAAAGAGCAAGACCAACATTAAAAAACAGTACAGAAGCACTAGATAAGCATGATTCACTCACTGAGGCCACCATGGAAGACATCAGAGTGAAGATGCTTGTGTGCTTCCCCTGGTTCAGTGCCAGCTTGGAAGGAGGGATGAAGGCACGAGGCTTCACCAGTTCACGTTCATCTTTGGATGAAGCCCTGAAGTGCCTGCACTTACCAGCATTTGGGGGTGTTGTGAACAGGGAGAAACTGCCGTGCCTTGTGGCCCTCTGATATCATGCATAGCATTGCCAAAAGACCTGCACCAAATCCTGCAGCTGGGTGGGCAAAAGACAGGGACAACAAACAGGTCCTAAGACACCACATCACCTTGAACCAATGGGATACTCCCCAGTCCCACAAAAAAAGAGATGAGGTCCCACAAATACAAAGTCCATTAGAAAAAGGACCCACTCAGCAACTTTATGAACTAACTTTATAAGCCATAGTTTAAATGGCTACGTCATCATTTCAGCAAATGGAGATGTACTGATTTAAACCAGCTGACAATCTTTGACCTATAACACAAGGTTAACAGGTACCCCTTGCCAGAGAGCAGGGAGCTGGTGCCATTTCATAAATGTGTTCAGGAAGGAGAAAAGATCATAAAAAGAATTGGAAATGGGAGGTTACAAGAAGAATTGTTTCTCCTTCCTTTTTTCCCCCCTTTTGACTAAAGAATAAACATTTTGTCCTCTTCTTTCCCATGGAAAACTTGAAGAAGAAAGTCTGCCTATTTTCTATATTTTAAAGATGTCTTTGCATACTAGTGTAAAGATGGATGAGCCACTCTCCTGTAAAAGCGATGGCATTCCTTGTGTAAAATTTAGATTTATAAGTCTCAACGAGCAATAAAGATGAATCTAGCCCTAGGTAACATTAACTGCACTCAGTGTCCCATCAGGTAAAGCCTGACCCTTAATGCAGGATTAAAAGGATGTAGTGCAAACCAGCTAAGAACCATGGTGGGCCTGATTCTGAAATTGTCTCCAAGTAGTTTAAATTGTGCCTAACGTTATGAAAGCCAATGGGAAAAAAATTAAAATCAAAGCAGAGTGAAAACATTTCAGGTATTTCAAGCGAGTCTGGGTCAGCCCCTGCGTTCCTAAACTCCTGTGCATAGCAAGAATGGAGGCAGAAGGTGCTATTAAACAACATTTATGCCTCCACGTCCAAAACCCAGAGTTTTTCTGATCCCTGCTTGGCTGTCTCCCTGAAGCTGGGCTGTAGCAACCAACAAAGGGAAACCATGTCTCTCCTCTCTGCCTGGTCCCCAGGTCCTTCCCTGAAGTTCCTTTCCTCTCCTGTACCCCACTCATGCACAGTGTGTGGGGGCCACAGATGCTGGCCCACACTTTTTTGTTTTACCACAATTTAAATGGACATTTCCCCCTCCTAATCCGTATCCAAGTGGGTCATCATTTAGAGTCTTTGATTTATTTAATGCTGGTTTTAACTCCACTTAAAAATAGACTGCTTTCATGATTTATTGATCCCTTCTTCCCCTTGTTAATTTGATTCATTTCTTAGGAAATTATTCATAGTTAATCATGGTAAGAATAAAATTAGTTATAGTGCCCACTTTGCTGCAAAGGGAGCGTAAATAACTTTTAAAAAAAATCAGAAAGAAAAACATGTTAAAGCAAAAAAAAAGAAAAAACAAAACAAAAAAAGCAAAAGCTGGAAGAACATATATAAAATTATGATAATCCAAAGAGGGCAGTAAATTAAGCCTCTCCACTGTTACTGGTTAGAGGAAGGCACAAATTTACATTCCACAGGAGCATGGCTTTTACAGCAGGCTCTCCTCAATTGCATTTGCCATATCTTCTGGGAAATGCACCATTTGGAAGATAAAAATCTCCCACCACTCTACCACCATTGCCACCATTCAGAAGATTGAAAAAACCCACCAGCTCTGTTGTGTGCCTTTTGTGCCCACTAGAGGAATGTAAAACCATTATATTTAAGTATCATAATGGCCAACATATGCTTTTTCTTAGAAATGATACCACCATCTGTATTAAGTTCTCCTGATCATTTCAGACAATGTTAAGATTATTATTTTTTTTCAACCCTTCAGGAGAGCAAACTGCCCAGAAAGCAACAACAGTCGCAGATGGGGAATTTTTGCTTTTCCTTTTCCACCACTGGCAACCTTGAGAAATGTGGCCAACGCTTTGTATGTAACTAAATCATTTGATTTCACTTGCTAACTGATCATGAAAGCCTACCTGGGTACACCCCAATATTAAGCCTATGAGACTCCTGTTGCCTTTAGCTGTACAACTTCACTGTTACAGTTAAATACTTGATTAACTGCTGTAATGATAAAATTACATAGTGCTACTGTTTGCAGCACTCTCTTCCCCACAACCATATTGGTCATTAAAATATTGCACCAACTGGTACAGGGAGAAAGTAAGGCAAGATTAACCCTTCTATGGCTGAGGGCTTTTGAGCATGTTGGTGTGCAAAGGAGAGGTCTTCTCACCTGAGTGACTCCTTACCGGTCCCCATGGCTATTGTCGTGGATGTCGGAGACCTTCTGGGCCACCAATTCCAACTGGCTGTAACTGGAAATGGGCACGCCAGGATAATTCATGTACTCAATCTGACCATGCACAGGTGGCAAGGAGATGGCATACAGCAGCTTCTCGGGTTTGCTAGTGCCATCTGTTGCCACAGGAACATCTGTCGTCAAGGTCACCCTGTCACCCTGTGTTAAAGTTACAGGTTTGGTGAGTAGAACAATGTCACCTAAAAAAATATAAAATGAGTAAAAGGGGAAACCAACAGGAGATAAATTAAAAAGGGAAATATTCCTTATTGCATCCCAGAACAGAAACAGAGAATAGGATAAAATTTAGCCCTTCAGTTCAGAGGAGGGAGAAGAATTCCATCAAAAATAGCTTGGGAAAATATTTTTGCTTTAGGTTTTAGAGGCAGACAGGACATTTACAACAGGAAAAGCTGCAGAGCTATCATCTCGTTTGTTTTCAAATACACCCCACAGTGAGTTTTACTTCAAGGCCGATGCTAAGTGGAATCATGACATTTTTATCTAATCTCAGCCTGGATGAGTTTATACAGGAGCACTTGTATTTATCTGGCTATGTGATTTGTCCAAAATATTGAAGCCAGCTTTGATTTCTGTTCAGGGAGAGAGAATGACCCACTTGTTTAGAAAGAACAATTATGTTAATAGATACAAATGAGTCAATGGACAGAAGGCATTAGTGAACTAAGCATTAAGCGCAAACGCTGTGTTTTAATCTGATAGTGATGATGTAACCTCAGCAACAGGTTTTGGCTCTATTAGATTTATTTATGAAGAGGTCCACTGTATCACCCAAGGGCCAGGGCAATTTTCACATTTACGAAGGAGCAGCCCCAGAACACTGAGGCTGCTGGAAAATTGAACAACCGGACTTCTCAGAAGAGGAGTAGCAATGATTTACTTAGTCAAAACCACCTCATCCTTCTCTATCATAAACCTCCTTGGTTTTTAAAAAACATCTGAATCAAGGTGGCAGCATGATTGCTGACCTGTCAAAAGCAGAAGCACTGACATGTTTTTATCTGAGGATGTTGCAAGAGCAAGAGAGTAACGTCAATCACCTTCCGTTGCTGTCAGTCAACCTGCTGACGACAATATACAATAATGGCATATTTAGCCTGGACTCAGCAGAAGCTTTTTTTTCTGTTTCTTGCCTTCTTATTATGTTGCCAATTGACTTTCAGAAACAACAGGTTCCTATTAAACGGAGAAGGCTGCCAGCAACATCTGAGAATAGTGGTTTTCAGGGTTTGAGGTTTAAAAAAAAATTATTTTCACAACAAAATCTGCAGCAATTTCCATGCTTTCCACCGCATTTGATGGCTCACCTTTGCTATTAATTCTAACAGCACTTCTCCACTGCAGCTAGCATGGCAAATGAAAACTGAAAAAGACTCGATGCATTCAAGAAGTGACTATTATCTGAGGAAACTAGTCAAAGGACATTGTAGTAATTCAAAATATAAATACAATTAGTTCGCTTGCCTTCATATAGCAAACAATGTTAACTGTGGCTGAGAAAAAAGGAAAATTACCAGCCCCTTCCCTAGTGCAATGAACGGTGACTCCTTTTCAAACTGTTTCCAAAAGTGATCTGAGATCAAGGAGGAGAGTAGAGACGAGAGGACCTAGAAAGGGATAGGACAACACTGTAGGAAGCAGTCAGGGACACAGAACATCAACCTGCTGCACACTTTGCTCAAGGGTTACAGAAGTCCACAGGTAAGCCCAGGCTGATGCAGTACTCATGTCAACTCATTTTCCTTACAGGAAATCCAAACAAATAAGATAAAATAAGGAGGCAATAACAAAACAGGCAAGTGCATTTAACCTAACTTCACTTTTGACCATGTGGAAAAAAGGGGCAGGTTTCCCACAGCAGCTTAGAAATCTTTTGATACTCTCATTTTTCAAATGTACAGCAGGAGACATCTAGGTTGTCCTTTTTAGAAAAGATTTCTGTTACTATCTGCCACTCTGCTGTGTTGCCCTGTTAATGATATCCGTAAAGAGGAGTCTGCCAAAGTTGAAAACAGCAACAGCCTTTGCTAACCACATTACACCTACTCTAGAGAGACACAAGGATTGGAGATTACCCCAAAACTCATGACATGGAGAAGACCCTTCTGATTACTCCTTTGAGCAGCAGGTTATCCATTCCCATTGCTTAACACTGGAGGGAAATCAGTCTCCTTATGTCCCTAATTATAAGCACAAGGATGAAGCTTTAAAGCTAATACTTAAGCCACACTGATCTGAGTACACTGCTGAACTGGAATGTCAGCCATCAACCAGTACAGCTTGGTTACCATGAAGCAGGTATTATTTAAAATAACCTACCTAAAAAGTCCTTGGGTTTGTACTGATATTCAGAAGAATAAATGAATACCCATCTGGTCTTCTCTGTAGCTTGATTCACTACTTTTCTATTTGTTTCTTTTTCTCAGCCTGATACTCATCGTGGTAAGGGTACACACCACTAAGGGTATTGTGGCGTATGACGACACGTATGTCTGAAGTTGTTCATCTAGCAGCAACATTTAACCTTAATATGTTTTGGGGGTTTTTTAGGTTCTAGAAAAAAAGACACATTTTCAGTTTTAAAGGAACAGACTCCAACTGCTAGGATGGATGAAACCCCGTGACCTCAGTACCTCCAGTGGTCACCAACATCCCACACACACTCCTCAGGGCCATACCAGGAAGGATATAGGAAGGATGGTACAGGAGAAGATGGAGGTATGAGAGTCCATATAGACTTAAAGGTGAACTTGGTTTCTGGCTACAGCAGAGATTTTGTATTTATATCTGTGTACACATATGCAGAGAGAATAAAAGATAATGGAGACCAAAGTTTCACCTAGTTTGACCTCTTGAGGATCCTCATCATGTTCATTTGACTCCTGCACAAAGTACAGACTTCTTCACTTAATTGGTAAAATATATTCTCAGGCAAAAATCATTCCCCCTTGCAAAAGGAAGGAAATGCTCAGGAAGGTAAATTAAAAAATATGGGACGTTATTGACCATATGAGGCTGTTTTAGAGAGAACTGCTTCCTCCATTCACACATCTTCACACCATCCCAATTCCATAGGGCTTCACCTAGGTTTTTTACTACATTTTTACTTGATTGTACATATTATTGTCTCATTAACTGCAAAGCTTTCCAGGGCACTGAAAAGGAGAGAGCATTAAAAAACACTGAAAAGTCCTGGAGCTCAATTAACACACACCCAGGGGGTTCAAGGGGTGGGGATGGGGGGGTGTTCAGCTCCAATTATAAAAGGCAAACTTATGTTCTTTTTTTTTTTGGAGAGGGGGGGTAATATCAGCTAATTAGACTTTGACAACCAATTAGCAGATTTTTAGCTTTGCTGAGAATCAAGTTAGTGCTGGGAAAGGAGGAGGCAAGTAAACCAAACATGCGAAATGCTCCTCTTGTACCACAAACAGGCTGCCCTTAAAAAAAAATATCCACAGGGCCAGATCCTGTTCCAGGATTTATAGCCCTTTCAGCTGGATGCCATGCCAGTTACTCGCAGGTGTAAATTGAACGTAGGACTTGGCCTACAAACTTAAGCTTGCCATAACTCATGCAAACCCATGGCAGAGAAGCGTTCTCTATCCTCCTTGCAAGGATACATTTTAACTTTTAATAACCTTTTTTTTTTCTATTTTTTTTCCCTACCAACCATGAAGTACCCAGATGATTATTTAGGATAAATGGATTATCAAAAGTGCCAGTTGGCACACTCGTAGTAAAGAGAAAAAAGAAAAAGGGGGAGGGGAGTGTAACAAATGCAGCTGTTTACTAATAAATAAAGCCTCAGCTGTAACAGAAATAAATTAGATGCATTTAATTGGTCAACTGCAAACCTCCTCTCTTTATTACAATGCTGCTTCTTGTTATTTTATGATGTCAGGGTAGATGGCAGACTGACAGAGTGTTTATGAATCACAGTTTGCAGATGGCACTCCTGGTTTTTCAGCAGTTATAAGCACAAGTAGCATGAGAACTCAATAGAGGGGTTTTGCCAGGGAAGACCCCCTGAGAATTAGCTGCCTTCATTTCTCTGGTGCCAATCTCCCCCTGACAGGAGCACTATTTCACAAAACCTACATTCAATAAATTACACCCGCCTGGCAAGAACTTGGAAATATTTAACACTTGGAGGACACCAGCGTCCCAATTTGATTTCTGTTAATTTCCAGAGGATGCCAGGCATTACTTGGAACAGCCCTCATTTGTGTGCATGCGCATGTGTTTCCCCCACCCCAGTTGAAAAAAAACCCAAATCAAACATAATGGTCTCTGCAGCCAGGACTATCTCACCCTGCCTTCAAAATGACTTCAGGTCTCCCGAGGACAGTTTACACTCTCGTGCCCTGTTCCTCCCGAGTTGCGCTCCCTAATGACAGTTTTGTAATCCAGTTGGGAAATAATCTCACATGGCTGCACTCGGAGCTCATGAGCTGTAAAACTTCTGAATTGAACTCCTTTGCCTGGTCACTTCAGTGAGCTACAAGCAAGTGCAATGAGGGATGTGGTCATAATTGTCAACAGATTTGTAAATTTGTGTCATTAGTTATGCGCATAATGGATTTTATTCTAATAAGCTTGTTCATAAGAATACTAGGAGGGCTTAGCCCCTTTGGAGGAAATAAACTTTGCCCATGCATTTTAAAACACATCAGTGCCACATGTTTCCTCTCTTTTCAGTGCACTGCAGTTTTCACTTAGGTGAACCTGATGCAATAAGCTACGGCTCCTTTTGCTGCTGTAAACTCATTCCCTACCTTTGCTGGGATTTCTCACAGATATATAGACATTTTCAGACATGGACACATTATTCCATCCATTGAGTAGAACTGGAAACTATCACGACCAGTGTGGAAATACCAAAGGCAGCCCCTGTCTGAAATTTATTCCAGAACACAATGCTGTCAAAGCTGCCACAGCCAGAAAACCAATGCAATCCCCTCCTTGCAAATCCATCTAGAAATCCTGTGGTGCTTAGAGGGTCAGTCACCAGGACCTGGTTCATGTGGAAGAAAACCAAAACCAGTTATTATTAAATCAGGTTTTTATTATTTCTATTACTATTAAATGTATTCTCACTAAATCTAGTTATAGCATTAGATTTGTTCTCCAAAGACAAAGAATGAGGCTTCTAAACTTGCTCTTTGGGGAAATTTACTCCTGCTTTTCTTAGAAACAACCTGGATATTTTTATTGAAAGCATGAACTAAGCGAAGAAGCAGATAAGCCCATAAAACCTACTGGCACCTTTGCCAAAATTTTGTTCTCCACGTGCCCAGCAGAGTCCTCTTCCCCTACTCTCCCTCCTCTCTCTCTCTGATCCTGCTTTTTAGCAAGCCACATATAAAAATCTTCGGCATGTGCCAAGTACTACAGATGGGTCCATTGTAGCACACCCTAATGTTCATAGCTGACACCCAGGTGTTACAGTTTGTACTTGCTCGCTAGCCAGATGGTGGCTTTGTGCCAAAGGGAAGGCACAAAGCACTCAGATACCATGCTGAAAAGCTATATAAGAGAGACTTTAAGAGACAGAAAAGCAGGTAAGAGACTATGAAAAAGTAAGAGGAAATTGGTCCACCAGCAACTGCCTCCCTTCGCCACCCATCCAGCCTCCTGTCCTGTCCCCATACAGCTCTGATTTATTATCGGATTACACCTAAGCATCTCCGTTCCCCTGACCTTATCCACAATCAGACTGGCTCATTTCAAACCTACTGCTGATTTACAAGCTATTTCAGGTCTGGCTAGCAATAAAGCGACTTATTTAAAAGGCAGTGGCAGAGAGAGAACGGGTTGACCATTTCCAAAGTGTTCATTGCGCCTGGGCTATGGACACTGCCTGTATGGGGTCTGAGTGCATAAAAAGCAAAGTTCCTAAAATCACACCAACTCACTATCTACATGTATTCAAGTGGACCTGAAAGCATTTAGAAGCCCTTCCTATTTCAGCAGCTAGAAAGGGTTAACACCAGTACCCTATTTTCTCTTCCATTTTTCCCTCCCAGGAGCCTACTCCCCTTCCAGGCTAATTTTCTTCAGTTTAATTAATTTTCAGTAATCACAAGCCTAGACACCACAAGCAGCAGCTTCACACCCCAGGTGACACGGTAATGTTCATAGTGGACGGGCAAAGGGATGCAGCACCGTTTCACGCACCAGCCCCCCTCCCCAAGCTAGAGCTACCCGTATCTCAGCTAAACCCTTTTTGGAGAACAAACAATTTTTTTTGGAGAACAAATGCTTTTAAGGATTCAGGTGCAGGGAGCTTTTCGACCATCTGGCTAGCGAGGAATTCCCAGCTGTCTGCAGCGGGTGCGTTTGGAGCAGCACATACAAGCAGGGTCCAATGCTTCAGAGACGTGCCAAACCTGCGACATGTGGAGAGCAACTGTGCAGCACCGTCTCACTCCAGAAAGCCTTGGATTGGTGGCGCATGGGCTATAAAGCCATGCACCATATGTATGCTGGGGCCCATACAAAATTTCTGGGGGTTAGTAACCCTTGCTGACATTATCATAGGTGCCAGTCCCACACGCACAAGCTATGTGGCCCCATACCTTGCTATTCTGGGTAAATCCAGAAGTTCTCACTTGTTAGATAAAATTTCATAAAGGAAAAAGAGAAAAGGGCAAGAGTAGCTCTGACGGCCCTAAGCAAGTTGCCCTTTATTGGCTATTTTTATTTGCTGTCTATAGCAAAGTAGGAAAATCTATGAGGTATCAGGAAGGCAAGTTAGAAGATAGTAGAGATCTCTTGGAAGAACATAGAAAGGGATCAGTTGAGCCATACGCAGGGGGAGCAGGATTGCAGTACCCTGAGAAGAACAGGAGCTTGGTGTCACTAAAGCATGGAGAAGCAGAAATGGGCAGGACATCACTTAGCACATTAAAAGCTGCATCTTTTCCAACCTAAAACCACTTAAAACCCACCAGGCTGAAGCACCTTCTAGGGCTATCACCATATCTGTTGTGTTTTTCGATATGCACTTCCATGCATTAATATTGATTATTTCACATCTCAGCGCTAGCTGTCACTGATAGCTCTTGCACTGTTCCCCACTCATCAGCACTGATGAGCTCTGGAAAACCCTAGTGTTGTTCGAGGGACTTGCACATATTTGGGATGAATATCCCATAGCACATGAGAATCAGTTTGGGATTCAGAGAGCTAAGAGCCACAGTTCTTGTACCTGCTGCTTACACGGAGGCTCTGGACCAATTTTTAGCCCTATAAAACCCATACATTTTAAAACACATAAAATTGAACCAACTGATAGCCAGACAACTTTCAGTATAATCTCTCTTTCAGTCTAACTCCAGTACAGAAAGAAAAAGAATACTAATGAGGCCGTTTGACAGAAAGGACAGTTAGTTCATGCATGCATTAGTGAACAGTTATGGTGTGTGAAAAAAAGCCTTTCTCTACTTTGGCTGCAGAATATTACAGCCACAATATTTCTCCCCCCTCACCCCAATCTGAGATTTAGTACTGGTATTTACTGAGCACAGTCTGCAGGGGTCTCTTCCCACCCTGTTTTGATGTGCTTCCACCTTCACTAGGACCAAGGAGGATGAAAAGCCAACCAGTCATCACCTGCTGTGTTTTGGTGTCTATGTAAAGCCCAGACCTTATTACATATTATTGCTCATGAACATGTTTACTTACAGCAGGAAAGTGGTCTGCTGCGTCCCCAGCCCTCGCAGCTCATATTTAACTCCCACACAACCTGTGTATTCAGGTTGGTTGCACAAAGCCTTCTTCAGAGGATCACTTCCTTCCTCTTCCAAAATGAATGACTCCACAGATCTGTTGGATGGGCACTTACATTCCTATGGTGAGAAAGTAAATATTTAGCACCAGAAATATGCCACCCTGTTTGAGAAAATTGAGAATAATGCCATGGGCTTTGTCGAGTTGGGCTCAGCAGCATCCAAGACACTCACAGAAATGTATCATGGCCATCTTCACCTGCCCCATAATATTTTCCAGTTTCTTGTATTTATCAAAACAGACCACTTAACTCCTGAAAGGTTTTGTGTATGTGTTCCTGGCAAGAAAAACAAACCAAAATAAATTAAATCCACAGGACAGAGCACATTAAAGTCTCTTTAGGCGTTACGAGCTATAATTCCTAATGCATTCAGGATGCCCAAAAAAATGGAAGTTCACTTTTACATTCACCTTCCTGTACTCCTGTGCTCTCCCCCCCTCCCCGGCCTTTGCTTCAGTAAATTATGTGACACTCATTACTTTTTATAGCTCTGAACCAAAACCATAATCTTACCGTTTCTTACTAATATTAGGCAATGACATAATGCCATTTGCAGAGTTGTTGCGCAAAGAGGCTGACTTTTACTGGCTGGTGTTAAATAGTTGTGCTGTGTCAGCTCCAGGTGGGATAGGGGAAGAGGCTATGGGCAACTCTGAAGTAGTGGCAAGGAGGAAATGAGAAAGAAATCCTGCAGGGGACCTATCAGAGACACCTAAATGCAGGAGAAAGTTTCAAATAAAAAACCTATGTTTGCTCTTGCTGCTTACCATATCAACAAAGTCAAGAACTAAACCATTTCCAGAACAAGTCTGCTGCTGCAGGAGCTGTCTGGGGATTGCACTCATCCCCAGGAAAATGGAGAAATAAAAGCCCTAAAGTGACCACCACCTTCAGCTGCAGACCTGGGCGCATGGGGACAGCTCATTCAGGCACATCCCCTGGAGCATCTTTGATGTCTGCTTCTGACCTGGTACTGGAAATGTCTTTTCTCAGCTGCTTCAACTTCCAAGCCATACTTATGGGGAGAAAAAAATTTAAAAAAAGAAACAGGAAGGTAGATACTAGTAAAAAACCCAAACCAGTGGCAGTCACTGCCCATTTAGCGAGGAGGATTTAATGATTCAAGGCAGACTTCCTCGAGCCCAGCGTGTCTCCACATTGCACAGAGGTTACTCACTTCACACACTCTCTTGTTCAAACTTAAAGCATAATTTATGTCCCAACGCCTCCAGCATCACCCTTGCTCCTCAGGATGGAAATTGAAGTGCCTGGGAACCAAGAAACATCTCCAGGCTGGTGCTGGAAAAGCAGCTGTACTAAGGAGAGAGGCTGGACAAAAATTAGCTAAGAATAGCAATAACAAAGCTGGTAAGGATAATTAAAATACATGCACATGCTGCAAGAAAGGTCATCGGCTTTTCTGCATGACCTGCAGCAGGGATGGCATTAATGTGTCGTTAGAGCACCCAGCTGTCTTAGTTTAGATGAAAACTAAGATATGTTATCAGATATTAAAGATCTTTAATCAGGGAAAAAAAAAATTGTATAGAAGAGATAACAGTTCTTAGCTACAAATATATGTGTATACAAAACAGGATCAACACTAATCACAACTAAAACCTAAAAGTCTTAAGAAATAGATTGAGTCCTGTACCCAAAATCTTGCGACGCAGGTCTCTTTAAGAGTTGGCGAGCAGTCGCTGCCCTGCACGGGGAAAGCGCGGCCCCCCCGCAGCCGGGGAAGGGCGGGGGAGGGAGATGGAAACTTAGTGCGAGTTCTGCCGGAGTTGTGGAAGATTCAGATGACCCGTGATCTTTCCTTCAGAGACTGCAAAACGCATGCACTCAGGGACTGCCGCTGCCGTTGCCGCCACTGCCGTCCGAGAGGAAAACGGATGTCCGGTCCCGACCTCTGTCCCGGTTTCCCCGGAAACGTCCTCCCCCCATCCCCCCTCGCGTCTGCTGAAACTCCCTTTATTGGCAAAAGGAAGAAAAAATTCCTCGGAAAAATCCCAAACCACAACACCAGCACAGGGCAATGGGCAACAACTTCTCCTGGGGCTCCTTGTTTCTTAGTTATTTCTAATTTCCAAGTGGTGGAAGACGGAGCTCAGATTGTTTAAAGATGTTATTTTGGTCTCTTTAACACTATTTGGTACATGGCCCATGATCATGTCCAAGAGAGGCAGATCTGGCTGGAAAGAGTGAATGCTGCTTAGTATTTTCCCTGTTACATTTTCACATCTCGAGGAAAATTGTGGTAGCAAGGGATGTGTACATAAACTTTTCTAATTTATGTGACCATCACTTACTCAGCATGACACCACAGGTCTCACTTCTCTTGGCAGCAGTACAGGTCTCCTGCTTTCATATGGATGAAGTATTTTTGAGCAAGTTCTCCATTTTATTAAGCATGAACAGGCTCCTCTCAGCATCCAGCAGATAGATTTTTTAAAAAACATTTCAACAAATCTGCTCCCATGGGACTTGGGCATAAAGCTTTGTCACGTATGTGCACATGATTTTTTTTCTTACGTTTTCCTGCAGATTCATGGGTTTTGATGAAACTACAAGTTGGATTCATGGCTCTGTGCAAAAGAAGAGCAGGCTCACAGCTCCATGACTTGGTGGGAAATAGTAATACTGACACATTTCCTTCTCTTACAAAAGGGCTCAATTTTCTCCATGGACTGGGAATGTATAAATAAGATTTGAGATATGAAGCTTGCCTCTGACAGACTAGAAAATAACATGGAAATTAAAAGATTAAATAAGGGCCATCTCCATGGGAAGATGCAAACGTATGAATCCAGAAAAGCCATTTCATGTGCATGAAAACAGAAATAGCAGCAAGGAACTGTCCTTGATAGACAAGAGAGCAATTGCAAGAAATGGAGGAAAGTAAGCAAAGACATGAAGCATAAGAAAATCAGACCAAGGGAATAGGCAAAAAAGAGTAGGATGAAGGAGAAGACACGGTAGCAGACCTGAGCCTTGCAAAGAGAGGACCTGACTGGAGAGGAAAGGGGGAGACTGGAAGTGTTCCCCCTGAGCAAAGAGGCTTGATGGCTCCACACTCGTGAGATCCTAAGAAAATGCTGGTAGGAAGCAGGGCCACATGCCCATTTTATAAGTTTTCGTTGCTTACTACTTCTATGAAGCTTTTCAAAATACACACATGATGCCCCTGGAAAGGAGCCAAAGCTGTTCTGAGCATTGATGCCTGTAAGAGTCGGTCCGAAAAAACAGTATTTGTCTCGGTCCGAAGAACAGTACTTGTCTCAACATCGTCATCAGGAACTCGGAGAAAGACCAAGGAGCAATGACCCGAGATGGAGGCACTGCCTGGAACAAGCAGTCGCCGTGACCAAGGACTGCAAGTAACATCTAAGAAAAATTGAATAGATGCTGTCCAGAAGATGGATTTCACCTGCTACCTCAGCCAAAGTTACCCCACCTCCTCCTTGACTCAACACCAACAAGGGAAGAGCATGCGCAGAGGCTCACAGAGGGTCTTCAGGTCACCTAGCGGTCACGAGAGGAAGATGAGGTGAGGAAGCAGAAGACCCCTGAACACGAGGTGGCGCAGGCGCAGACGAGTTCTGGCAAGCGAAGCGAGAACTTTTGGGGCCTGCGCAGTTCAGCCTGGATTGTGAAATGAAGGCAGAGATTGGCCTCAATCCATGGGAGAGAGGAGGTGCGAGGTGCTGTTGCTGAGCATAAAAGATGGTTCCTAACCGAACCCCAGCTGAGATCTCCCCACCTCTGGATCACGGATCATCCGTCGTGACGACGAGTCTCGACTGAGGACCAGCAGGACGCTGTTCGGAGCCTGGGACCATAGGGACGCCTTTGGACCCGTGGTGGTAGCTATAATCCTCTTTCCTCCTTTTCCTCCCCTTTTCTCCACTTTGTCTATCGCATGCCGCTTTACGGGCAAAAATAATAAAGTTTCTCTTTGATTGAATTATAACCCCTTGGCATTTTGGCTGCCTTAATTTTGCGCTTCGAGATCAAGGTAAACAAATCATCACGAGTCCCTGAGTGGACCATGACAATGCCCCCTGCATACACCATGGACTGTTGCTCTCCTACAGAGAGGGGCAACCACATTGGATTTTTCTGCTTTCCTCTGCAAAAAGGACTCAAGCAAAGAAGCCCAGCCACCCAGGAAGAACAACATGGGATTTCATACATGCACTGATTTATGGCTTAAATAGAAAGCTTGTACTTATCTTCACAGCTTGGGGTTGACCAGATATTTTGTGATCAAACAGGTTTCTCGTGCCCTGAAAATGGAGAATCAAACCCTGCTAGTAGGAAGATCCAGACGTGGATACAAGTTTGTGCTTGATTTTCTTTTCTTTTTGAGTCAAGTTTTATTTTCCAAATCTCAAAAGTTCTTGTGGGATGAGAATAGAAATTATTTTACCTCTACAAACTAATTTTGTTAGTCCAGAAAATGTCTTTACCATCACCATGCAGAGAGGGCACTGAAGTATTAGCCTTACTGATGCATTTTCCCCTGTGATACATGGAAATATTTTAAAGAAAAAATTTAATAAAGAAAGAAGCAAAATTAATATTTTAATCTTCTTTTTTTAGACTGGATCTGGCATTTCTGGAGGAATTCAGCAGGTCCACAAGATTTATTTTTCTTGTGAATTCTTAAGAGTAGAAACCCTAATTAGGTCAAAACACTTGTTACAGTTATGAAGTGAGTGAAACCACATCTCCCTCATCCCAGTCTCACAACAGGACAGGTTTCTTCCTGTGTTCCTCAAACCAATAAAATCTCATACCTGCATGTTCATGAGTGGGTTTAGATTTGCCACGCCATTCAAAAACCTTATGATAGACTATTTTATGGTGAAAGGATGTCAGAAGGGCTTTGATGCTTGCGAGTAGATATAATTAATTAATATTACTCAATGCCCCCCTCTTTCTTTGAAGCCTTATTCCCAGAGGTGGCTCTCTGGCTCTCTTGAAAGGAATGTGAGCATTAACACTGCCTTCAACTGGCTTTGGACCTTAGATATTAAAAGCGCCCCACACCATGATCTTCCCAACAAGATTCACTGTTAAAAATAGATTAAAGGAAATAGAGAAAACATACAGAAGGGAATAAAGGAAGCAAGAGAGAGTTGTAGAGTGTGAAAAAGTAGCAACTCTGGCCTAATTGAAGACAACCAGAATTTTGCCACTAACAAATATAAACAAGCCTCCACCCAGAGACCACAAACCAGCTATTTCTGCATGACTGATTTTTACTGGATGGTATTTTGTGGCTTGTCACAGTCCTGCAACAGGCAACAGTGTGCACAACCATGCTACAAACCAGCTTTCATGGATAACATAAGCAATGAAAGCAAGATCTCCTCTGTACTGTGGGTGGGCTTGGAGATGCTGGTAGGGAGATGGGTTGCTTCAGTTTCGGGGTTTTTTTGTCTTTGTAAGTCTGTATGAACTGGATGCCACTTAGATAGCTAACCTGGAAAGATGAGGGATTTCATCGTTGACTGGCATGATGTAGATGTAAAGTGTCCCTTGGACTGTGCGCTTGCCATCTGTCAGCTGCACAGTAAAACTATCCTCTAGGCTTTCTGTGTCATCATGCATGTACAGCAGCATGAGTCCTAAAGGAAAAGAGGGGGAAATTAAAATGAAAACTCCATATTCTCTAAAAACTTACAACATGACAATCATATTATTTCCAAAAAAAGCACTGCAACTACCTGGAATTTAAGACATCTGTTGTGATCTTTGAATACTACAGATTCAGTTTCTCAGAAAGGCCATCATGATTCCATTGAAAGAAATCCTTGTCGCTGCTGTGATGCTGATGACCAATCCTGCAGCAGGACCTGCCTGGCAAAGCCATATGTAAACCTATGCAACTCACAATCCAACATCAGCACCCAAACTGGGTGCTGCCTCTCTGACAGTGTCCCCCACACTGCTGCTCTCTCCCATAGCTGTGGTTTCCTAGGGAGAGAGCTTTGATATTTCTCATCTGTTGTCTTCTACCTTGCAGTGATTTGCAGCTCAGGACCTTCCCAAGGTGTTAAGTCTGTGTTTAGCAGGAGGATCCTTTATTCTTGCTGCAAATCCAGCAAATGCAAGAGCAGAAACAGCACAATCAGGCTCAGGAACTCATTCCTCGGCTAACTTATGGAGCAGAGAGAGAGCCAAGCTCAGCACACTTTAGAGCAGTCCCCATGGGAGGCCTCAATTGCTAGTGAGATATTGGCAATTTCTTTAGTAAATTTTGGGGGCACTTAGAAGAGATTCATACATGAAGTGTTCTACAACATGTCTGCTTTGCAGGGCTAGAGTGCTCCGTAAATGTCATGCTCTCTGAGCACAAACATAGCCCTTGTCACCATGGCATCCAAGCACTTCACGCTCCATCGGGTGGCCCTGGCTTGCCAAATCCTCGATGCAGTAGGAAAACACAGGCGGTACAAGCCAAATTTAACAAGTAACCTAGAAAGTCTATGACTGCAGAAAGATTTGAAACAATGCTCCTGGTGACCTGGTGCAGCTTCCTACTCATACACAACTCCTCAACCCATTTTGGGGCAAGGTAATGGGGAAACATGGGATCAAACTGTTCATGCAAAGGGCCTAACTGGCACTGAGGTAGGCATCAGCTTGAGTGCATGCAGGTAAACACTTCCAGAATTTGCTAAACTGTAGGAACTTGAATGCACTTGTGGGGGGGGGGAGAATATTTGAATGGGTTTTGAATTGCAAAGGCGGCAAATAATTAGCTTAATCCACTAAAAGTCACCCTTGGCAACTAATGAGATACAGAAACAAAGTCTTTACCAGTTTCTTGTTTTCCAAAGATTTTTAAGATGCCATGTAAAAGCAGCCTAGCCCATAGCTTCCCTTAGGTTTCCCTTCCCAAAAAGATGTTGCCATTGGCAGGTGTCATCATCTGCTGAAATCACCAGACACTCACCAGTTTGAGAGTGAAGCTTAAGCCCAGTCCTCCCAGCTTCACTGATTGCGTTGCTTTCCCCAGCACATAGACTTTGCAGTGAAGAGAAAAAAAAATCCTCATATCCAGCTGTGCCTGCAAAAGAGTTTTAGCTCACCGTCCAGAAGTTGAATAAATCTCTGGCTCTTCAGAAACAAGGAGCTATGGGTCTCCAGGGCCTTGGTGCAAATATATTCCTCTCAAATCTGAAGGCAGGGGAGAGGTTTTCTTCTAATAAATTGGTAGCAGTGAGATAATTCCTATTCGATTAAGGTTTTGCAAAAGTGAAAAACACATCCTGCTCCAGTCCTGCTGCTCACTGTAGTGTACACAGGGACACACACACACACGACACATGACAAGGCGTGTATAGAAATGCCCTGTAAACTGTGCCAGAAGCACCCATACCCACAGTGGGATGGCAGCATCGGACACCCACACTCAGAGCTGACCCAGGCTGCCACCAGCCTAAATGCCTCCACGACCTCATCAATGTGAACTGGATTCGAGCAGTCCCTAACTAGACACAACAGACCCCACAGCCTTTTTGTTGTGGGGAGGGGTGGTGATTCTGATGCAAAATAAGTATTTATGGAAAAATAAATTTACTGAAAAGATCCATTCAGATTTTAAGTCTTTGTTAGGAAGAGGAAATCACAGTAATCAACAGCAAACTTTCCAGAGGCTTCCAACACCTGCTTTATATATTGCTTCAAGCAGCTTGTACAGGCTTGAACATTAAACAATCAAGCATGTTGTTAGCTGGCAGTCCAAAAGGTTCTTGGAGTGTATCGAGGACTGCTTTTTGTCACAGCTGGTGAGTGAGCCTACCAGGGGTGAGGCTCTCCTTGACCTCCTGTTTACAAATAAAGAAGGGCTGGTGGGTGATGTTGTGGTCGGAGGCTGTCTGGGCTGCAGCGACCATGAGATAATCGAGTTTTCCATTAACAATGAAACAAGGAAGAGCAAAACCAGGATGACCACGCTGGACTTTCGGCGTGCTGATTTCAGATTATATAAGGAACTAGTAAGGAGAGTACCCTGGGAAACAGTTCTTAAAAGCAAGGGGGTCCAGGAAGGCTGGAGGTACTTCAAGAATGAAGTCTTCAAGGCGCAGGAGCAGGCTGTCCCGATGTGCTCTAAGACGAGCCGCAGGGGCAGACGGCCGACCTGGTTGAGTAAGGAGCTTCAGAAGAAGTTAAGTGAGAAAAAGAGGGTGTAGCACCTTTGGAAAGAAGGGCAGGTAAGTCAGGTTGTGTTCAAAAATATTGTCAAGTTGCGTAGAAACGAAATTAGGGAGGCAAAAGCCCAGCTGGAGCTCAAATTGGCCACTTGTGTTAAGGATAATAAGAAGTGTTTTTACAAATATATTAATAGCAGAAAGAAGGGCAGCAACAATCTTCAATCCTTATCAGACATTGAGGGAAATATAGTAACTGAAGATGAGGAAAAGGCTGAGGTGCTTAATGCCTTCTTCACCTCAGTTTTCAACAGTAAGGCCGATTGTTCACTGGACAACTGGTCTTCTGAAGTGATGGATAGGGACAGGGTGCAATATAGCCCCCCTGTCATCCAGGAGGAAGAAGTTAGACACCTGCTGAGCCACTTGGATCCTCATAAGTCTATGGGGCCAGATGGGATCCATCCTAGGGTGATGAGAGAGCTGGTGGATGAGCTTGCCAAGCTGCTTTCCATCATTTATCAGTAGTCATGGCTCACTGGTGAGGTCCCGGATGACTGGAAGTTGGCCAATGTGACGCTCATCCACAAGAAGGGCCATAGGGATGATCCAGGTAACTACAGACCTGTCAGCCTGACCTCGGTTCCAGGTAAAATTATGGAGCACTTAATCCTGGGTGCAATCATGCGGCACCTGCAGAATGAGCAAGAGATCAGGCCCAGCCAGCATGGATTTAGGAGGGGCAGGTCCTGCCTGACCAACTTGATCTCCTTTTATGACCGTGTGACTCGCCTGGTGGATGAGAGGAAGGCTGTGGATGTGGTGTTCCTGGACTTCAGCAAGGCCTTTGACACTGTCTCCCATAGTAGACTACTGGACAAGCTGGCAGCCCGTGGCTTGGATGGGACTGTTCTGTACTGGATTAGGAATTGGTTGGATGGCCGAGCCCAAAGAGTTGTAGTGAATGGTGTCTCATCCAGTTGGCAGCCGGTCACTAGTGGTGTTCCCCAGTCCGGTCCTGTTTAATATCTTCATTGATGATCTGGATGAGGGGATTGAGTGCTTCATCAGCAAGTTCGCAGATGACACCAGGCTGGGAGGAAGTGTCGATCTGCTGGAGGGTAGGAGGGCCCTACAGAGGGACCTTGACAGGCTGGAGAGATGGGCTGAGTCCAATAGCATGAGGTTTAACAAGTCCAAGTGCCGGGTTCTGCACTTTGGACACAACAACCCCATGCAGAACTACAGGCTGGGGACAGAGTGGCTGGAGAGCAGCCAGGCGGAAAGGGACTTGGGAGTGCTGGTGGACAGGAAACTCAATATGAGCCAGCAGTGTACTCAAGTGGCCAAGAAGGCCAACGGCATCCTGGCCTGCATCAGGAATAGTGTGGCCAGCAGGACCAGGGAGGTTATCATTCCCTTAGCACTGGTAAGGCCACACCTCGAGTACTGTGTCCAGTTCTGGGCCCCTCAGTTTAAGAAAGATGTTGAGATGCTGGAGTGCGTCCAGAGGAGAGCGACGAAGATGGTGAAGGGGCTGGAGCACAAGCCCTATGAGGAGCGACTGAGGGAGCTGGGGTTATTTAGCCTGGAGGAGAGGAGGCTCAGGGGAGA
This sequence comes from Neomorphus geoffroyi, assembly GCA_033558235.1. NCBI lineage: Eukaryota > Metazoa > Chordata > Aves > Cuculiformes > Neomorphidae > Neomorphus > Neomorphus geoffroyi. The sequence continues at coordinate 2,429,134 of JAUMJM010000107.1, forward strand.
CCTTATAGCTCTCTACAACTACCTAAAAGGAGGTTGTAGTCAGGCAGAGATATCACTCAGAAATTTTTTCAATATCAGCACCCCGATAAGAGCAATACTAACATGTATTATGCATATGAAGAGATATTCAGAGTTTAAATTGGTGACACAGGCAGGGGACAGTTTAACCTCTGGCATTAGCTAGAACTGGGCAGCGATATGAGCCAGTGCAGTAGTGCTAATTAATGCACCCTAAGAGAACACAACAAGGCATTGGCCCTGTACACCTGAGACATACTTCTGTCAGTGACAAGGTGCCAATTAGTGTTCTGTCATAAAAATAACCCATATTAAAGAAAATGAAAGAGGCAATATTCCAAGTAATATAGACAAAATAAGATTTAGACATAAAATAATAAACTGGACTTAGTAATGCATCTCCTAGCACATTAATACAGGGCAGGATGACTTCTGCTGTAGCTGCTGTTACTGAAATCATAGAATCATAGAATGGTTTGGGTTGGAAGGGACCTTAAAGCCCATCCAGTTCCAACACCCCTGCCACAGGCAGGCACACCTTCCACTGGATCAGGTTGCTCAAAACCTCATCCAATCTGGCCTTGAACACCTCCAGGGATAGGGCTTCCACGGTGTCTCTGGACAACCTGTTCCAGTGCCTCACCACCCTCACGGTAAAAAATGTCTTCCTGATATCTAATCTAAATCTCCCTTCCTTCAGCTTAAAACTGTTCTCCATCATCCTATCCCTGCACTCCCTGATAAAGAGTCCCTCTCCAGCTTTCCTGTAGGCCCCCTTTAAGTACTGGATGGCTGCTCTAAGGTCTCCCAGGAGCCTTCTCTTCTCTATACTAAATAAGCCCAACTCTCGCAGCCTTGTCCTCATATGGGAGGTGCTCCAGTCCTCTGATCATCTTTGTGACTCTCCTCCAGACTTGCCCTAACATGGAGGTATCTAGGAAAGGATGTCTGCCTACACTGGTGGTAAACACAAGATAAACCCATTTTGGACTTAACAGAAAAACAGGAAAGGATTTGTTTCCTATTCTGCTTCTGGTTTAATATTAGTAGCGCATTGCCCTTTGCAGGCTTTCAGTCACAATGAGTTCTGTGCTGGATTAGGAATTGATTGGATGACCGAGCCCAAAGAGTGGTAGTGAATGGTGTTTCATCCAGCTGGCGGCCGGTCACTAGTGGTGTTCCCCAGGGATCGGTGTTGGGCCCGGTCCTGTTTAATATCTTCATTGATGATCTGGATGAGGAGATTAAGTGCTTCATCAGCAAGTTCGCAGATGACACCAGGCTGGGAGGAAGTGTCGACCTGCTAGAGGGTAGGAGGGCCCTACAGAGGGACCTTGACAGGCTGGAGAGATGGGCTGAGTCCAATAGCATGAGGTTTAACAAGTCCAAGTGCCGGGTTCTACACTTTGGACACAACAACCCCATGCAGAGCTACAGGCTGGGGACAGAGTGGCTGGAGAGCAGTCAGGCGGAAAGGGACTTGGGAGTGCTGGTGGACAGGAAACTCAACATGAGCCAGCAGTGTACTCAAGTGGCCAAGAAGGCCAACGGCATCCTGGCCTGCATCAGGAATAGTGTGGCCAGCAGGACCAGGGAGGTTATCATTCCCTTATACTCGGCACTGGTCAGGCCGCACCTTGAATGCTGTGACCAGTTCTGGGCCCCTCAGTTTAAGAAAGATGTTGAGATGCTGGAGTGCGTCCAGAGGAGAGCAATGAGGATGGTGAAGGGGCTGGAGCACAAGCCCTATGGAGAGCGACTGAGGGAGCTGGGGTTATTTAGCCTGGAGAAGAGGAGGCTCAGGGGAGACCTTATAGCTCTCTACAACTACCTAAAAGGAGGTTGTAGTCAGGCAGGGGTTGGTCTCTTCTCTCAGGTAACCGGCAACAGAACAAGAGGACACGGTCTCAAGCTTCGCCAGGGGAGGTTCAGGATTGACATTAGGAAGAAGTTCTTTACTGAGAGGGTGATTGGCCATTGGAATGCGCTGCCCGGGGAGGTGGTGGAGTCACCGTCCCTGGAGGTGTTTAAAGAGAGATTGGATGAGGCACTTAGTGACATGATGTAGTTGACAAGTAGGAGTAGATGTAGGTGTTGGGTCATAGGTTGGACTCGATGATCTCAGAGGTCTTTTCCAACCTTATGATAATGTGATACTGTGATATTGTATGAGCCAACCGCTAGCGCTGAATGGTCCCAGGACACTTTCAACACCTCCTGAAATAGATAAGCAATGGTGACTCCTTCTTGGAACTGCACCCCACATAGCCTGTACGCAGAACCCCCCACCCTGAAAGGACCCCTTTATTAGGAGGATTTAGACTCTACTGAACTCAGCCTGCAGAATCAACTGGCTGATATTTTTTTAATTTCAACAAGGGCTTTTCAAATTTCAAAACCCATACACTTTACATTAATGCAGGTTGCTTGTTTCTCAGCTCAAACACAAACCATTTGTGGGCTGCAGGGGTGCCAAACAGCCCCCCAGCCTGCCACTGCTTCCTCTCCCCCAGTTCCCGCGCAGCTTGGCACATGTGCTGCACAGATGCCAAGCTCTGGAAGGGATTTTTTTTCTCTTTTTCTTCTCTCTATATTTTTCTTTTCCCCTTCCCCTGCTGCATCTGGTTCCTCAGCGGAGTCTCCAGGCAGTTGTGCTAGCAGATGCCTTTGGGTGGCTGCCTGCCTTCCTTTGGCTAGGCCAAAGGAAGATTTCTCAAAAGGTTAAACAAGAACTTTTAAAACAAGAACACAAGAAATATTTAGTAAAAAATATTTCCCAGCAGACTCTCTGTCTTTCTGATAGAAATATTAAAACTTCAAGTGGAAGTAACTGCTTGCTTATTGTTTGTGAAATCTGGTTTCTGGAGGCCAGATACACAGGGAAGGACTCATTCTTGCACCCAAAGCGCCTGAGTCTGGCAAACATGCATTTACAGGGTGCGAGGGCAGCGAAAGCGCGCGGCTTGATGGAGCAGCGGTTCCTGCCTCAGGGAAATGAAGCAGAAGCAAAGGGGCCTGGCGAAAGGGAGGGCTGTACACAAGGCATGGAGCGAGGCGCTGCCCTGGCCTCACCTCTCCCTCCTGGATGTGAATCCCGGCTCCTGCGGGCGCTGCAGTGAGCGGCGGCTCCCAGCAGAGGCCATCCGCATCCCGCGCATCCCGCCCCTGCCGAGCCGCTGCCCTCGGCGCGGATCAAACCTCCCGAGCCAGGCTGGCACGGCCACTCAGCGCGGTGCGGGGTGCCAGCCCCCCGCGCTGGCCAGCCCGCTACCCCCCCGCGCCGCTGTCCTTCATCCTCAGAGCCCTGATGCAGCAAGAAGCAGCTGGGCGAGAAAAAGCAGCGGAGGAAAGCCAAAGAGCCGCTGCTCAGACCTTGTTTGGGTTCAGCCGCGGAAAAAGCCGTGAATCTGAGCGTCCTGAGGAAGCACCGCTGAGCTCAGCAGCTCACGCCGCCAGCACGTCCGCCACACAGTCCTTTTCCTATCAGCCCAGGGGCTGGCGGGACGGTAATGATGGAGATGCTCGGCACACCTACAGGGACGTCAAGGTTATCATCACTCAGCGTGTTCAGTCCCCTAAAACACGGGGCACCTCCTCTTGCCTGCTGCATGGAAAAAGCCAGGGGAGAGGAAAGATGGCCAGGACATTAAGATTTCTCAAAAGGTTAAACAAGAACTTTTAAAACAAGAATGATGGGACATTAGAGACATACCGTCAAAAAATATTTCCCAGCAGACTCTCTGCATTTCTGAAAGAAATAGTAATAGTAAAGCGAATGTTTGCCTGTTCGTGAAATCTGGTTTCTGCAGGCCAGATACACAGATTCATTTTGCATCCAAAGTGCCTGAGCCTGGCAAACATGCATTTACAGGGAGGGCTGAGGGGAGGCTAATGGGGAGGAGTAGATCCTATTGATGCCCTCAGTACATCCCTGCATGTGCCTCTTCCTTGCGGATACAAGCCTGTGAAGTCTACAGGTGCTCCCAGATTTGCTTTCTCTTCCTTAACCCGGGCCTGCCATATATCATCGCTAATGAAACCTCCGTTTACATTACACAGTCCTTTCCCACTCGCAGCATATGCTCACTGGAAAAAAAAGTTACTGCTTGTAACCCCATTGCAGGATCTTTTTTTTGCACTTCAAACTAGTTTATAATATATGATAAAGCGCCAATGCTTTCATTGACATATAGTTTGTTCACTTGGATGTCATGAGATAGCAAACAAGTGAATCTAAACAACACAGCTAGCTAGTTATGTGGCTAATCTGGTGGGTTGCCTTGATTTCATAAATAAATTAGTTTAGTCTCCTGGACAGGGAGAGAAATACAAACCAGCGATCTCAACAGCACTGCTGCCCTTTGTTATGAAGAGGGCCTTGCTCAATTAGAAATGCCATTTGTTTTGATTACAAGGTTTTATGTGAGTGGAACCAAATTTTACCTGAATACATTAATGGAATAAAGACTTGCATAAAGAACCACAGCCAGAGATGTTTTCCAATTGAAATACTGGAAATAGGCTATGTGTTAAGGAGTGTAAGGTACAGAGGGCTGGAAGCAGAGCTCGAGGTGTACACCAGCAGACCCCAAGAGTGTCCTGTGTGCAGGTTGTGTTAGTGCTAATTGCTGCCAACTCGGCACTGACCGTGTACCAGACACCAGCATGAGTTTTGCTTGGGAATGAACTGCAGGATTTTTTTTTCCCTCCCTCTGGATAGAAATAGCTCATTAAATATTTAATTTTTCAATTAAAGAGTCACTTTGAAAAAACAAAAGTTAATATTCATCCATTTAACATGTGGTGGGTTCAGAGCAGCTGTACTCTCCACACACATCAGAACCAGAGATCAGACATGATCAGAAACTGTTTAAAATGCATATGAACTGCATGATGTGCAAAAAAAGGAAAAAAAGAGAAGTACTTCAATCAAAATAAATGCAAATCCCCCCAAAGCTGGAAAAAAGTAGTGTGTGAAATACTAGTTGTTTTTTAATAAAAGTATTTAAAATAAAGTATTTCAGGCATTATTTAATCATATTTAAACTAAAAGCTCCATAAAATAATTAGACAAGATGGCAAACAAAATCTTTCGATTCCACAGAAATATTTTTGCCTTTGGCTTCAGTTAGCCAGAGTGGCAGAAGAATTTTCAGTCTGGCTTTACAAAAGCTCCTTCAAATTTTCACTGTCCCTGCACAGCCCATTTGCTCTGTTGCAGAAGGATAAACCGGGGATGAGCTCAGTGCTTTGAAATTTCAATTTCAATGTACCATCCCTAAGCCAACTCACATACATCTTTAACCTCTTTGCAACCCACTTCGTTTTATGTAAATGGAGGTGGTGGCACTTCTCTTCCTACAACCTGTTGGGAGGATCAATGAAGACTCTAATGCAGAGGTAACAGGATCACACAGGCTTTTAAGACCGACCAAAGCAGCCCCATGAGCTGGATTTGTGGTCCTACTCTTTGTGGAACTGGAATTACAATATTAAACTATTCTGTATATTGGCAGGTTAAAACTCCAGAGGAGTTTTGCTTCACAGTTTTTGTGGAGCCGAGCTGATAGATGTACTAGAGGCAGACCCTGCCACCTGGGTAAGTAATTTCCTTGGGCCATAACATTCCTATTTATGGAACCTATTTATCACTTCTTCATAAAAAATTGTCTACAATTAATGCTGCTAAAACTGCATGTTCAGCAGGAGGGAAAGCCGTGCCTCGACGCAGCGTGGGAGAACTAGAGCCAACTGAAAGAAATATCTCTCTTTGAACTTTAGGTAAAAGGAAGACAGTTCTACCGACAGAAAAGTTCCTTGGAAGAAGTTAATATGAGTGGCAGAGAGATGTATGTGCTTGCTAGCAGGGACAAGTGTACTTTAAAACACTGTAGCTTTTTAAGATCTATCAGCTAAAATTGTCAAATCTCTACATGGACATATAGTATGGAATTTCTCCCCATCATTGCTCTGTTGAACCTGTTAACTTATATTTCACTAAGGCATTTCTTCAAGTAAAACATCCAATTCCACAATTGTCTTAGTTTAGATGAAAACTAAGATATGTTATCAGATATTAAAGATCTTTAATCAAAAACAACAACAAAAAACCACCCCAAAAATTGTATAGAAAAGATAACAGTTCTTAGCTACAAATATATGTATATACAGAACAGAATCAGCACTAATCGCAACTAAAACCTTAAAACCTTAAAAAATAGATTGAGTCCTGTTCAAAAATAGATTGAGTCCTGTTCCCAAAATCTTGCGATGCAGGTCTCTTTAAGAGATGGCAATCAGTTGCTGCCCTGCAGGGGAGGCATGCCCCCTCCCCTCTCCCTGAGACTGGGGAAAGGCGGGAGACGGAAACTTAGTGTGAATTCTGCAGGAGTTGTGGAAGATTCAGATGACCAGTGATCTTTCCTTCAGAGATTGCAAAACGCACACATGCAGTAATTGCTGCTGCCGTTGCCACTGCCGCAGTCTGAGAGGAAAACGGATGTCCGGGCACGACCTCTGTCCCAGTTTCCCCCTCTCGCATGTCGCTGAAATTCCCTTTGTTGGCAAGAGGAAGAAAAATTCCTCGGAAAAATCCCAAACCACAACAACAATGAAAGCTTAAAAGGAAAATCCAACACATACTGCTTCTATACTTAACAATTCTTGGCAGATAAAAATATGCCTTACTAGCCCAATTCATGTATGGTGTGCTGCAAGGAACATAATGCCTCTTCTTACAGTTTTCATGATCCTTCAAGCACAACTGAAGTGCAATTTAGTCCAAAATAGCCAGATTTTGCACTCAGCATTTGGGACATTAAGAACATGATCCCACAACCCTAAATTCAACTTATTTTATGGCACTGGCATCATTGTAAGCAGAAGCAGGCATTAATCTGTGTCACACGTGCTAGTCAGCAAAGAGCTGTTCCAGCCTCTAAAAAAAATGAATTTTGTGGGCATTTGGAGTACAACACAATGGAAAAAGAAGTACCTAGGCTATATACACTCTCTGTAAATGAAAGGTGATTGAAAATCTGGACATAGCAAGTTGGGCAGATATCACTTGGTAAGATTCACAGAGCATTTGGTTGAGTTTTAAAAAGTGACTCAGCAGAGTTCTATTACAGGGGCAGTTGCATAGAGGGACCAGTTTCATTTCTCTGGTGTCAACCCTGTTGAAGTCAGCATGCCCTGCCAACTTATTTACTCCAGCTATGTTTTGGCTCCTGTTTGATATGCCAGTGGGAACATGTTACCACAGTTTTGGCAAAGATGACTCAAAGAGTTGGACAATGGATAGATCGTGCTCTTCATAATCATGAACAGTTGTCCCCCAAATCATCCTATAAACAAAACTGGTATGGGTAAGGAAGAGAAAAACAGACAAATTTCTATTTGTTCCTATGTATTTGACACCAGCCACTAGGTGGCTGGGACACAGGGGGCATGCCAGAGTGGGGAGCTGTCTATATAAACAGAGCAGATATTTTGGCCTAATGCTTGCAAGTTTTATTTATCCTTTGTTCCAGCCTCAGCTGTTGTTGTCCAAGTCCCAGCAGCTCCCTCCAGCCCTGTTATGGAGTATGAGGCATAAGATATCTGTCGAGGGAAGGGAAACTCAAACACTTCTTTTGTGCATCAAATCAACACAGAAAAACAGTTCAAATTTTGATCATAAGACAATGAATACTTGCAATTGCCCATGACTAAACTATAGATTTTACACATTAAAAAAAAACCTGACAAATCAATTCAAAGGAAAGAGTTGAGAGTTCCTGGTTCCTGGCCCCATTCTTGGTCCACTATGCCAGTCCCAGTTGTCCCTGTGTAAATACAAGTAAGAACCAGGCTTAAACATTCTCAGACAAGTCCCCTCAGTATGCTGCAGTAAGGTCAAATCCATGGGGGTAACATATTTTCATTACCTCTTGCTGGTGCCCTCTGTTGAGGCAAAGCACTCCAGCATTTTTCCCGACACTGAGCTCTGGCACTTCAAAGGACACAGCTTGTTTGGGATCAAAATACATGGCAGTTGTTGCCCTATCTATTTAGGCCTTAAGCCTTGAATCAACAGTAAGAATCCTGGACGTGGGAAAATACAGCACTGACAAATAGGTAATTCAATTAAATAGGCTGACATTGTTTAAGCAATAGCCCTTTCCTCTGATCCATCTCTTTCAGAATTCTCTGTCTTAATATTATGGCCTACTTGAAACACTCGAGCTCATGAATGGATTAAAAAGGGTTTCATTTGTTTTATTTATTGTTTTTACTGCTTTGCTTGGCATTTTGCAAACAGGGGAGGCACAGCCCTCATTTAGAATTCACTGTAACATGCACATTCTTCCCTCCTTCTCTGCTGAGATGAGAAAGGGGAAAAAAACAACAGCAAAAAGATCACAACTATCTCAAAAATACTGAAACCCTTGCGTAATTCGTCATAAACACTGACTGATTAACAGAAGCAGCTTTAGAGCACAACCATTTCAAGCCCTGGATAGGATATATAATTACTGCAACAGTAAATTACCAGATTTTAAAAAATGGGGAAGTATTTTATCTAATTTTTGTTTAAAATTATGTCAGAGAGTCAATATTGCATATTTACCTTTTTAGCTTGCATTCTGCTTAAATTCAGTCTTTGATTTTAAAGAGAGTCCTTGCACTCTCCCAAATGTGATTTCAGTATTGTACTATCTCACTGTGATAGCTGTGTATCCTTTGAAATGCATCAATGATGTATTATATCAACAAGGACTCGAGCTTCCATTTATCTTCAAATATTTCACAATCTACTGCAGTATATTCTCAGTTGCAATTTTTGCTTTCAAGTTTGGCCACCATGTGTGTAGCATTAGTTTCTCTGTTCACATATAATTCATTCAGGGACTTACACCAGCTGAAAACCACATATGGAGGTCCAGATTTACAGAGCTTTTATTTTGTGCCATGGAAGCCTACAAGATACAATTTTCTATTTGAATATTGAATGTTTACAGAGGTCTTGTTGTTCACTAGAGACAGCGGATTATGAAATCATATTCTGCAAGAATCCTATCCAAAAAAACCTGACTGTAACATTTATTAACTCCTCTTTGTTCAAATGCTCTCTGGGTTCTCTCAGGGCAATTGAGCATTGCTTCTCCTCTCACAGGGTTTGTTATTCATTTTGCTATTTACCACTTTTTAAAAATTATTGGTCCAACTTTAGTCAGTTTCTGTTGTGTCTGTCATTACCACAACTTTGAGTGACCAAGCAGAGAGATCAATCAGTCCACAAATCCAATTCCTAGGAGAATGCTGGAAAACGGTTTTGCTGGCTCATTTAAAATTAGCTTGGGTACAGCAGTTATAAATATATACTGTGCAGAAAATTGTGCACTGAGTGATAAGCAAATAGGTTGCTATGATTTGATGCTATTTTAATAGCTGGTGATTAACCAAATGAATGCCATTTGGTCTGGCCTGATTTGCCAAATGGTTCCTTTCTCCTGCCACCCAGGAAGCTGTAAAGTAGTGCCCCATACAACCATGCCCTATTACCGTAATAAACTCTGATAAAATATTTTTTAGAGGAATAGTAGCATATTGGAGGGTATATACTTACTTGTATCAATCCTAGCATTGATCTTCTTGTAGCCATATGAGGGAAGAACATTGTCTAGCAAGCCATACTGACGATTTGTCTTCGACATGAATTTAAGGTCCTTGAGGTCTTCTTCATCAGAAACATAGAGATATTAAAAACAGATACATCCTTATGATCCCCTTTTCACCCCAAACACATCTACTGAGAAAAAAACAGATTAACATGATTCTAATTAGTCTGGAAAAAATGCTCCCTTGACTCAATCATCAAGAACAGATCATCTGATAAAAACTTGCCATAGTCCCAGCTTGATTTTCTATGCAGTGATTTTCAACTCAAGGATTTCTGAGTGGCGATTTTTATTATTGAATTACAGTATCACAGTATCACATTATCATAAGGTTGGAAAAGACCTCTGAGATCATCGAGTCCAACCTATGACCCAACACCTACATCTACTCCTACTTGTCAACTACACCATGTCACTAAGTGCCTCATCCAATCTCTCTTTAAACACCTCCAGGGACGGTGACTCCACCACCTCCCCGGGCAGCGCATTCCAATGGCCAATCACCCTCTCAGTAAAGAACTTCTTCCTAATGTCAATCCTGAACCTCCCCTGGCGAAGCTTGAGACCGTGTCCTCTTGTTCTGTTGCCGGTTACCTGAGAGAAGAGACCAACCCCTGCCTGACTACAACCTCCTTTTAGGTAGTTGTAGAGAGCTATAAGGTCTCCCCTGAGCCTCCTCTTCTCCAGGCTAAATAACCCCAGCTCCCTCAGTCGCTCTCCATAGGGCTTGTGCTCCAGCCCCTTCACCATCCTCATTGCTCTCCTCTGGACGCACTCCAGCATCTCAACATCTTTCTTAAACTGAGGGGCCCAGAACTGGTCACAGCATTCAAGGTGCGGCCTGACCAGTGCCGAGTATAAGGGAATGATAACCTCCCTGGTCCTGCTGGCCACACTATTCCTGATGCAGGCCAGGATGCCGTTGGCCTTCTTGGCCACTTGAGTACACTGCTGGCTCATGTTGAGTTTCCTGTCCACCAGCACTCCCAAGTCCCTTTCCGCCTGACTGCTCTCCAGCCACTCTGTCCCCAGCCTGTAGCTCTGCATGGGGTTGTTGTGTCCAAAGTGTAGAACCCGGCACTTGGACTTGTTAAACCTCATGCTATTGGACTCAGCCCATCTCTCCAGCCTGTCAAGGTCCCTCTGTAGGGCCCTCCTACCCTCTAGCAGGTCGACACTTCCTCCCAGCCTGGTGTCATCTGCGAACTTGCTGATGAAGCACTTAATCTCCTCATCCAGATCATCAATGAAGATATTAAACAGGACCGGGCCCAACACCGATCCCTGGGGAACACCACTAGTGACCGGCCGCCAGCTGGATGAAACACCATTCACTACCACTCTTTGGGCTCGGTCATCCAATCAATTCCTAATCCAGCACAGAACTCATTGTGACTGAAAGCCTGCAAAGGGCAATGCGCTACTAATATTAAACCAGAAGCAGAATAGGAAACAAATCCTTTCCTGTTTTTCTGTTAAGTCCAAAATGGGTTTATCTTGTGTTTACCACCAGTGTAGGCAGACATCCTTTCCTAGATACCTCCATGTTAGGGCAAGTCTGGAGGAGAGTCACAAAGATGATCAGAGGACTGGAGCACCTCCCATATGAGGACAAGGCTGCGAGAGTTGGGCTTATTTAGTATAGAGAAGAGAAGGCTCCTGGGAGACCTTAGAGCAGCCATCCAGTACTTAAAGGGGGCCTACAGGAAAGCTGGAGAGGGACTCTTTATCAGGGAGTGCAGGGATAGGATGATGGAGAACAGTTTTAAGCTGAAGGAAGGGAGATTTAGATTAGATATCAGGAAGACATTTTTTACCGTGAGGGTGGTGAGGCACTGGAACAGGTTGTCCAGAGACACCGTGGAAGCCCTATCCCTGGAGGTGTTCAAGGCCAGATTGGATGAGGTTTTGAGCAACCTGATCCAGTGGAAGGTGTGCCTGCCTGTGGCAGGGGTGTTGGAACTGGATGGGCTTTAAGGTCCCTTCCAACCCAAACCATTCTATGATTCTATGATTTCAGTAACAGCAGCTACAGCAGAAGTCATCCTGCCCTGTATTAATGTGCTAGGAGATGCATTACTAAGTCCAGTTTATTATTTTATGTCTAAATCTTATTTTGTCTATATTACTTGGAATATTGCCTCTTTCATTTTCTTTAATATGGGTTATTTTTATGACAGAACACTAATTGGCACCTTGTCACTGACAGAAGTATGTCTCAGGTGTACAGGGCCAATGCCTTGTTGTGTTCTCTTAGGGTGCATTAATTAGCACTACTGCACTGGCTCATATCGCTGCCCAGTTCTAGCTAATGCCAGAGGTTAAACTGTCCCCTGCCTGTGTCACCAATTTAAACTCTGAATATCTCTTCATATGCATAATACATGTTAGTATTGCTCTTATCGGGGTGCTGATATTGAAAAAATTTCTGAGTGATATCTCTGCCTGACTACAACCTCCTTTTAGGTAGTTGTAGAGAGCTATAAGGTCTCCCCTGAGCCTCCTCTCCTCCAGGCTAAATAACCCCAGCTCCCTCAGTCGCTCCTCATAGGGCTTGTGCTCCAGCCCCTTCACCATCTTCGTCGCTCTCCTCTGGACGCACTCCAGCATCTCAACATCTTTCTTAAACTGAGGGGCCCAGAACTGGACACAGTACTCGAGGTGTGGCCTTACCAGTGCTAAGGGAATGATAACCTCCCTGGTCCTGCTGGCCACACTATTCCTGATGCAGGCCAGGATGCCGTTGGCCTTCTTGGCCACTTGAGTACACTGCTGGCTCATATTGAGTTTCCTGTCCACCAGCACTCCCAAGTCCCTTTCCGCCTGGCTGCTCTCCAGCCACTCTGTCCCCAGCCTGTAGTTCTGCATGGGGTTGTTGTGTCCAAAGTGCAGAACCCGGCACTTGGACTTGTTAAACCTCATGCTATTGGACTCAGCCCATCTCTCCAGCCTGTCAAGGTCCCTCTGTAGGGCCCTCCTACCCTCCAGCAGATCGACACTTCCTCCCAGCCTGGTGTCATCTGCGAACTTGCTGATGAAGCACTCAATCCCCTCATCCAGATCATCAATGAAGATATTAAACAGGACCGGACTGGGGAACACCACTAGTGACCGGCTGCCAACTGGATGAGACACCATTCACTACAACTCTTTGGGCTCGGCCATCCAACCAATTCCTAATCCAGTACAGAACAGTCCCATCCAAGCCACGGGCTGCCAGCTTGTCCAGTAGTCTACTATGGGAGACAGTGTCAAAGGCCTTGCTGAAGTCCAGGTACACCACATCCACAGCCTTCCTCTCATCCACCAGGCGAGTCACACGGTCATAAAAGGAGATCAAGTTGGTCAGGCAGGACCTGCCCCTCCTAAATCCATGCTGGCTGGGCCTGATCTCTTGCTCATTCTGCAGGTGCCGCATGATTGCACCCAGGATTAAGTGCTCCATAATTTTACCTGGAACCGAGGTCAGGCTGACAGGTCTGTAGTTACCTGGATCATCCCTATGGCCCTTCTTGTGGATGAGCGTCACATTGGCCAACTTCCAGTCATCCGGGACCTCACCAGTGAGCCATGACTACTGATAAATGATGGAAAGCAGCTTGGCAAGCTCATCCACCAGCTCTCTCATCACCCTAGGATGGATCCCATCTGGCCCCATAGACTTATGAGGATCCAAGTGGCTCAGCAGGTGTCTAACTTCTTCCTCCTGGATGACAGGGGGGCTATATTGCACCCTGTCCCTATCCATCACTTCAGAAGACCAGTTGTCCAGTGAACAATCGGCCTTACTGTTGAAAACTGAGGTGAAGAAGGCATTAAGCACCTCAGCCTTTTCCTCATCTTCAGTTACTATATTTCCCTCAATGTCTGATAAGGATTGAAGATTGTTGCTGCCCTTCTTTCTGCTATTAATATATTTGTAAAAACACTTCTTATTATCCTTAACACAAGTGGCCAATTTGAGCTCCAGCTGGGCTTTTGCCTCCCTAATTTCGTTTCTACGCAACTTGACAATATTTTTGAACACAACCTGACTTACCTGCCCTTCTTTCCAAAGGTGCTACACCCTCTTTTTCTCACTTAACTTCTTCTGAAGCTCCTTACTCAACCAGGTCGGCCGTCTGCCCCTGCGGCTCGTCTTAGAGCACATCGGGACAGCCTGCTCCTGCGCCTTGAAGACTTCATTCTTGAAGTACCTCCAGCCTTCCTGGACCCCCTTGCTTTTAAGAACTGTTTCCCAGGGTACTCTCCTTACTAGTTCCTTATATAATCTGAAATCAGCACGCCGAAAGTCCAGCGTGGTCATCCTGGTTTTGCTCTTCCTTGTTTCATTGTTAATGGAAAACTCGATTATCTCATGGTCGCTGCAGCCCAGACAGCCTCCGACCACAACATCACCCACCAGCCCTTCTTTATTTGTAAACAGGAGGTCAAGGAGAGCCTCACCCCTGGTAGGCTCACTCACCAGCTGTGACAAAAAGCAGTCCTCGATACACTCCAAGAACCTTTTGGACTGCCAGCTAACAACATGCTTGATTGTTTAATGTTCAAGCCTGTACAAGCTGCTTGAAGCAATATATAAAGCAGGTGTTGGAAGCCTCTGGAAAGTTTGCTGTTGATTACTGTGATTTCCTCTTCCTAACAAAGACTTAAAATCTGAATGGATCTTTTCAGTAAATTTATTTTTCCATAAATACTTATTTTGCATCAGAATCACCACCCCTCCCCACAACAAAAAGGCTGTGGGGTCTGTTGTGTCTAGTTAGGGACTGCTCGAATCCAGTTCACATTGATGAGGTCGTGGAGGCATTTAGGCTGGTGGCAGCCTGGGTCAGCTCTGAGTGTGGGTGTCCGATGCTGCCATCCCACTGTGGGTATGGGTGCTTCTGGCACAGTTTACAGGGCATTTCTATACACGCCTTGTCATGTGTCGTGTGTGTGTGTGTCCCTGTGTACACTACAGTGAGCAGCAGGACTGGAGCAGGATGTGTTTTTCACTTTTGCAAAACCTTAATCGAATAGGAATTATCTCACTGCTACCAATTTATTAGAAGAAAACCTCTCCCCTGCCTTCAGATTTGAGAGGAATATATTTGCACCAAGGCCCTGGAGACCCATAGCTCCTTGTTTCTGAAGAGCCAGAGATTTATTCAACTTCTGGACGGTGAGCTAAAACTCTTTTGCAGGCACAGCTGGATATGAGGATTTTTTTTTCTCTTCACTGCAAAGTCTATGTGCTGGGGAAAGCAACGCAATCAGTGAAGCTGGGAGGACTGGGCTTAAGCTTCACTCTCAAACTGGTGAGTGTCTGGTGATTTCAGCAGATGATGACACCTGCCAATGGCAACATCTTTTTGGGAAGGGAAACCTAAGGGAAGCTATGGGCTAGGCTGCTTTTACATGGCATCTTAAAAATCTTTGGAAAACAAGAAACTGGTAAAGACTTTGTTTCTGTATCTCATTAGTTGCCAAGGGTGACTTTTAGTGGATTAAGCTAATTATTTGCCGCCTTTGCAATTCAAAACCCATTCAAATATTCTCCCCCCCCCCACAAGTGCATTCAAGTTCCTACAGTTTAGCAAATTCTGGAAGTGTTTACCTGCATGCACTCAAGCTGATGCCTACCTCAGTGCCAGTTAGGCCCTTTGCATGAACAGTTTGATCCCATGTTTCCCCATTACCTTGCCCCAAAATGGGTTGAGGAGTTGTGTATGAGTAGGAAGCTGCACCAGGTCACCAGGAGCATTGTTTCAAATCTTTCTGCAGTCATAGACTTTCTAGGTTACTTGTTAAATTTGGCTTGTACCGCCTGTGTTTTCCTACTGCATCGAGGATTTGGCAAGCCAGGGCCACCCGATGGAGCGTGAAGTGCTTGGATGCCATGGTGACAAGGGCTATGTTTGTGCTCAGAGAGCATGACATTTACGGAGCACTCTAGCCCTGCAAAGCAGACATGTTGTAGAACACTTCATGTATGAATCTCTTCTAAGTGCCCCCAAAATTTACTAAAGAAATTGCCAATATCTCACTAGCAATTGAGGCCTCCCATTTTAATGATTCTCACTTAAACTTCTCCAGGTCCTTTAAAAATTATTCAGACTCAATGTTACAAAATGCTTTAGCATGTATCTTGCTCTCTGCAGACAGTTTGGGATCTTCCTAGGTACTTTAAAAAAAATGCAGGTTAAAATGTTTTGCTGAATTGCACAAAACAATAGAGTAATTTTTGTCCCTCTTCTATGAAATATGAAATCGGGACATGGGAGCATTTAATGTTATCAGAAGACTCCACAAATTGTGGGTTTTTTACACCTTTTGGGACTGTCAGAGGCACTGGGCAACATCACCTTCTTCTGCTCCTGTGGTCAGACAATGCTTACTTCTTCCCCAGACAAGCACCCATTCCTGCCTTATCAGAGAAATTTGCATTTCATTTCTCCATTACATGAGATAGCTGTGTTGTGTGGCTGCACAAAGAGGAGCCTTGTCTCCTAGCCAAAGGCAGGCAAATAACTAGCTATTGAAATTTAAAAGGAAAGGAATAATGCGACAAAATGCCATGTTACTGGAATGCTTCTGCTCAGAGCGTGCTGCACAGATGGAGCAGAGCCATGTCACCAGTGACCTTGTTCACTCTTCTGCACCAGTTGTGTTTTCCAAGTTCTCCTACTCCTACTGCAGTTCCGGATCTTCCTTTCTCTGTGGTATTGCAACTTGCCAGCACACATCTCTGAAAGGGAAGTCTTGAGCAAATCATTTAAAAGTGGGGGGAAAAAAACATCACAGAGGAAAATTGTATCACATTGATGTGCCAAATCAAGCTCTCTCTGTGTTGTAGCATGATCATATCCTCTGCCCTTCAATGACTGGCAATTTCAGACTGCCTCATCATCACAGACAGATGCTTTAGTGCTATCAAATCACAATATTAAATCACCTGGTCCTATCCAGCAGTTCAAAATCAGCCATTCATAACAGGATGGTTTTGGTGCAATTTTTGTAAGAAATTGGAATTAGTTAACTATTTCATAATTTTTGAATCATTAACTACAATTAACATGACTACAACTGACAAACCAGATCATAAGAAACCCAGAATGTTGGGAGTTTATTAAAATCTCTCAAAACTTCAAGCAGAGTAGCTAAACCAGCTGTTGTGACCGGCACTGGCAGAAGAAACACAGTGACATAATCAAAAAAAGGTGTAAGCTTTTGAGCTTGATATATTTTCTGCTTATTAACATGTACTTATTAGCATAGTTATTAGTTTATTAGCTCAGCGCTCAGCCCCCCTTGTGCCCTGCCCAGTGCAGTGAGGCATGAGAGATAACACGTCATACCATTTGCCCAGAATTCCTGATATTTGCTCTAAGAGCTTCTTTAAGAGTCAGATTAAAAAGCATCAAACCAGGAGAATTATTCTCAAACATTGAACCCAGCCAGCATATGCTGCCTCAGTGTTAAGATGGCCTTTGTAACTACACTTGCCTCATACTAGTATAACACATTACTTCTTGCACTGACAAATCAATTTAGTCCATTTCTAGTCTCATTTATGTTTTCTCCCTTCTCTTCCATCCTGCTTGGTGTCTGGGATCTGTGTTTGGCAATTACAGTAAGCCTAAATTACATTTCTCCCTGTTGGGTTGCAGCAGGGGAAGGGTGAGATGCCATCACAGAAGGGCTTGTGACAAGTTCTCAGCTACGAGTGTATTGAGCAGAGGACTGGGAGGCAGCTCATGACCCAATCAGCACTAGTACGCTCTAGTGCTACTGAACCACTGTGCATAATCATCTGTGCTCATCAGGGCACTTCCAGGGCAGCTCTACATCCCTCTGCTGTGCTTCCCCTCCAGCAGGTAGCAATGAATACAAACAGCTACGAATACCATGGACTGGAGCAGCCTTACAGCAGGAGAGCATCTGCACGGGGAACTCAGTGCTCAGACCCCGTTGTGCCTTGCCCAGTGCAGTGAGGCAGGAGAGACAGCACGTCATACCATTTGCCCAGAATTCCTGATATTTGCTCTAAGAGCTTCTTTAAGAGTCAGATTAAATGCATCAAACCAGGAGAATTATTCTCAGTCTTAACCAGGTAAACTACTTCAGCCTGCATCATAAGCAAAGATCACGGGATCACACAAATTATAATTAACTTGCTAAAGTAGGTCAGCACTGTGTGTATTGCAGTGCAGGGGTACTCTGGCTTTAATGATTTCAAATATTTTGAGAAGTAAACTGAAAACACTTAGTCAAATTAAGTGTTTTCTTTAAGCTGTCAGCATTGCAAGCATTGCCAAGACGAACAGGATAAATTGGATTAGATGCAGTCTATATGATTCAAAACTTAATGGCAAAGGATACAAAATGTAAAGTAGTGCACAAAGGCAAAGCAAATATTATACACTGTCTGTAAAGCAACAGATCTCAGTTTACTGATTAGCCAAATAGTTTGCAATAGCATGACTCATCTCTAGATAAGCTGCTGGCTCCCATGCAACCCAGTTTGTGAGAGTGCGACAGTCTCTGTCTGCTAAATGATGGGATTTACAACTGTGGAAACAGCATGATTTTAGTTCAACCCAGGATAAGTCCTACCACTGCAGTCTGGTGCAAAACAATGTAAGCTTAAATACAGACTTAAAAAATATACGCAAGTGGCAGTTAAGTTATATATGAAAGTGAAATCACGTAATACAAGGTACTCATGTAAGTTTTGGGCCACTGGTTATCAACAGGGAGGGATGTAAAATTTAGATTATAAACTGGGAAAACAGTATGAGTTGGTAGAGGTGGATGAAAAGCTCCATCAAAACAGCAGTCACTGCGTTGTCCCTCTGTCAGATACAGAGCGAAGGTGTCTGCGCTAGGATGATGCCCCAGGGAGGAACAGAGAGCACTGGTTCAGAAATCACACTTAGAAGGAACAGGCAAACTAATTCAAGAGCTGGAAACACTTAAACTTGTGGGTTGTGGGGGGTTTATTGGTGGAGGGAAGGATAATCACAGCTAAAGTTTTGAAGGGAGCACTCAGAGATCTGACTGTCACCTTCTGCCCCTCCAGTCATCAATAGTCAGGATTTTAAAACCCTTTTCCCAGACAGACTATGCTCCAATTTTTAAGTTTCTTGCCTCCATTTGAGAGATGCTCAGAATCTTTTTCCTCTACTAAACAGAAACCATCTTTTAATTGCTAGCCTAAATTTTCTCATGACAGTTTAAGTCTGTTTGGTTTTGTGCCAGTATTACCTATTAGGCAAAATAGTTTAGATTTTATTTACCTCCTCTATTTATTCCCACAAAATACTTGGAGGTAAGTCTACCTCCCTCTTAGGCTTTGTTTGCTGAGTTCAATGAACCAAACTCTTAATCCTCTCTAATTATAGACCCTTCATTCTTCCAATCATGCTGATTGATAGTTTTTCTCTATGCTTGATTTGGTTTGACTTTTTGGATCTTGCATGACCATATGATGCCTGTCCAGTACTCTGCATCAGCTAATACAATACTTAGTTCATGCTGGAAATTCATGACTCATGGGAGGCATGAGGACTAAGCACCTCAGAATTAAGGCTAAAGAGTCTCTAAGTTGTCTTACTTAACCTACCCCTTTACCCTCATCCATCAGCTTCTAAAACAAAGAATCAAAAATTGGTCAATGTCTTGGAAAATTAATGACAGTGGCAAAATCAAGAATAAACCCCAAATAAAGCATTTACTTCAGCCATATGAATACAAATATCAAACACAAGTATATAAAACAACTACAAATTATGGTAAGTAGCTAAAACACAGAAGATGTCATCACCATGTCTGGACAGAATTTTGACAAGTCCTCAGATAAATCTTTTCCATCTTCTTTTTCCACAGAAAATTGGTATTTTGAACAGAAATTCTCAAGTCAAAAGATATACATAATTTTTTAGTTCTAGGAAAAAACAAAACTAGCCATACAAAGCAGATCCTTTTAGCTAAAGCTTTTTTACATAAAAGCATATTCTTTCATCATGAAGTTGGTTCAAAAATTTTTCAAACAGTTCTAAACAGTAGCAGTTCCCAGTGGAGACAGACTACAGGTGTATGTTTCAAGGAAGCCGCCTCAGGAATCAATACACGATCTTCATGGAAGTATGGTATTGTTCCCATTTATTGCCAAGATAGCTCAGATTATATACTATTTTGCCAGAGTACACACAGCTAAGCAATTATTATGATTGGTTAGAATACAGTGTCTACCCGCCTAACATAACAATATAATTGGTCCAGCTAGACTACTCACCCGCAAGCACACTTTACAGCCACCCCCCCCTTCCTTGCAATTAAGCCTTGCATTCTTTGCATTCTTGTTCTGTCCTTATCGCCTGTGAAACATCCTGGTTCCTCTTCCCAGCTCTATCCAAGGACGGTTCTGAGGCCACTCTTGCCGTAATCGTAGACAGGGTTGTGCACACAGGCTTCTTGTAATATTCCATGTCCTTGCGCTGCAAGAAAATCCCCTACATATGTTATCTGTTCATCTGACGGTGTATAAATTCTTTCTGTTTCATTGGGGAGTGCCACCAAGTATTATAGAGGGATCAGCTTCAAAGTTCATATTTAAAAATGTACTGTATTAAAATAAGAAATACCAGTTATGTAAGGAAAGATGTTTGCATGGAGTGTTCCATCCTATAAATTCAGCAGGTCTCAATGCTGTACCAAAGTGACTTTTTTTACATCTGTAAGACAATTAAAAAAATATAGATTTAATAAAACCAAAGGGATGTCATAGAATAGTTTTCAGAGGATTCAAGAGGCAAAGGCCGAACTGCCACAAATGCTCAATGCAGCTGATCTCAAGGTAGATATATATTATTTAACAGCAAATGAGAGGTGTCTACTTACAGAAGGCATACCCAGTAGGAGCAGTATTCAAACAGGGAGTAGAATATTGGCAGTGATTAAAAAAATCTACTCTGCCTATGGGATGAGTAACTGTGCTGATGGGAGAAAGAGCAAAGCGGCAAGGAAAGCTCTTTTCTATCTCAGAAGATGCTGCCACCACAGGTGAGGAAAAAACCGCTAAAAGGTGGTAGAAAAGGAGAGAAACGGGTTTTGAACTTGAAAGAAAGATCAAAGCGTTGAAGTAGGGCTCTTCTCCATGTCAATGACTTGAACGATAGTCTAAGTTTGGTAATATTTTTGATATCTGTACTACAGTAAAGTAAATGCTGTGGTTAAGAACCAAATTATAACAGGTCCAGGCAAGACACTTCCAAAATACCAACAAACAAATTTTTTCTTCCCCCCCGTATAATGAATGCATTTTACAAGATGATCATCTAGAACACTCTTTCATTTCTCCAAGCATACATGAGAAGAGAAGCAGAGAGAAACTATGCCATGTTCCCTTGTGTATGTAAGCACAATTTTCAAGTCAAGTCACAGCAAAGACTTTGCCCAGAAAAATATAACATTTAAATAACGGCTCCACTTAAGGCAACAAGGATAATAGGGTGACATGAGCTGAAGGAATTTATTCCAGGTAATTCAGTGCAGCACTCAGATGAATCTAGGCTGCAGTCCTGGAAATATAAATGGTTTGAAATCACTCCTCAAAACCAACTATTTAGTATTTGTTTAGGATGTCTGTGCAATACGTTACAATGTTATGTCATTGCACAGTTGTGCATGCAAACCCAGCAAAACCAAGGTAAGTAAATGCAACCATCTGAGCCCCAGACAGGAGCACTTCTGCTACACAAGCTACTGAGTTACAAGTCTCAAAATTAAAAACATACTCATTATATTTTTAAATTACTCTGTGAGACTACTACATGCTGTGTTTGTGATAATGAACAAGGAAGAAACATGAGCAATGTTTAAAAAGGGTAGTTTATTTTCTGATTTTCCTTTGTAAATGTGTGCCAAAAGTCACAACTGAAATTAAGACAATCTTTCATTGAACTGACTTTAATAAATTCAAGAAACTAATATTAAAGCAGTACCTTTAGGCCAAAATTTTATAGGAAGTCGAGCTATCGAACAGTATGATGTGACCCAAAATACTGGTTTTCGAAGGTGTGAAAATCAGCTTTTAATAACTATAAATGCTTCTGCAGCTGCAGGGAGAGTATTTTCTTCATATAAATTTGTATTTCATTTCCTTCAGCTCAATAGCTGATTCATTCAAGTTCAGAGACTGATGAGGAGCTGAGATGCAGAAATGTTTGTTTTCTCTCTTCCAAATGATGAGAGCAGATCAGCATTAAAACATAATTCAGTACTTCTAAATACTCAAGGGGCAAATGGTAACAAACCCATCAGACTGATTAACTCAGAGCTTTTTTTCCTTTGTTAGTAATTTATCGAGTTTTAAAACACAAGATATTTACTTTATTTTGTGATATATCTAACAAATTTCAAACGGCTTGAGTTGGCAAATAAAATGCCTTCATAAAGCTAGGGGTTCATGATTTTGCTTGAATCACAATTTCCATGGATGAAAGTGCTTTTTGGATGAAAGTGCTTTTTGTCATGAATCAAAAATGAAAAAAGTCATCACAGTAATTGGAAAGATCAAGCACCATACCCTAAGATGATGCAGGACAAACAAGGACAGGTAGAAGTCCCAATGTCAATGAGGAGACAGCAAAGGCTCTGCAGTTTTCATGGGTCCCAGTGATTTAAATTATACCTCTTTGCTCAAACTCCTATGGTTGAGCTGGAGTTTAAGCCTTTTAGAGCAAAGTAAGAGATGATTCATTAAAGGGGATCTGTTGTCTCCTAGTATCTTCTCTACAGACCTAGACAACTTCTTGATGTGTATTGTTACATTATTATGTGTATATGCAATGCATTACCCATCTGCTCCTCACAAACAATACTAAATGTCCTGTTCTGCTGATGAACAGTACAACTGAACCTGTCCTAAGGAGCATAACTTTGTGCAACAAATGCAGAAGTTTTAAAATGTATGATTTGAATAAAAACTAAGAAGTCTAACATTTTAAATCAGTTCTGAATCAATTAATTCTCATAAATTGCAGAGGGGGGACACACAAGAAGGAAGATTCAGGTACTGCCAGAAAGATGAAAAGTCTATTTGTCAGTATGCACATAGGAGATGGATCTTCAGTTTGCATCCAAGTGGAAAAAAGGGCTCTTGTCCTTTGTGTTGAAGCGTGGGTAGCCATGTACATCACCTCTGTACCAACAATTTCAGTATCCATTGCACGGAGGTGCTCAGAGGTGGTCCTGGCTGATTCTCCCTCTAGACACCCATGCCTGTCTGCAATCCCTGCTGTGGCTCTGGGGCTTTCTGTTCACCCACATAATCTGGACACAGTGGGAAGGGAAGATAAGGGAGAGATTATTTCCAAGTGTAAGTGAAAATTAAGCAGAAATGCCATTTTTTTTCATATTCCAGTAATGCACTGCCCATTCCCCATGACAGCAATGTGAGAAGCTGTGTTACAGACAAGTCATCTTTACTGGTACCTGTAAAGAGAAACCAGATTTAGGGTCCTTTGTACTCACGGACCCTTATTTGATTATCACGGTCAATTGATTAGTACTTGTTTGTATCTCTGTGAGGTACAAATGCCTGTCAGAAAGTAGACAGCACACTAATTTTGCATTATTAAGCATGCTCACCTGTGGTTTCCAGTCATGCTAAATTCTATTTCCAGTCACATTGAATTTTATTACCTGATCAGCCAAGATACAGATACAGTACCATCAAGTGAAAGTCAACTTTACAGAGAGAATTCGAGTTTTCCCTTACATTTTCAAGGTCCACAGATAGCTAGAAAACTAAATAGTTCAGTAAAAGTCTTTGCCATTCAGCTGAAGTATTTAAAACGTTGCTATCAAATGCTTATGTTGTTGTTTACAAGCCTGATCAGTCCATAGTCATCATGGCACACCATGGCTATGGACTCCCATCAGAGGAAGGAAAGCTTGTAAGAATATCAATGGAGATGCAGCTTCACCAGGTCCAAACTCACAGAGAAGAATATGAACACAAACAATCCACAGAAACATATTCAAAAGAATAATGTTTCCATTTTCACCAAAAATCACGTTTTATATTCCTACTGTAAAAAAGATGAAGATTTTCTCTGCATGAGCTGGAATTGTGCCCTACAGCACTCCCTGCTCCTGGCATCCCCAGGTGTCACACTGGAGCACAGGTCACCTTCTGATCCTACAAATTATATGCTAGTTATAAATAGCATTAATTAAAGAATCATAGTCATGGTACGCAAACAGGCATCATTGATTGCCCTGGTCCTGCATGGGCTGCTCAGAGCAAAAACTCCCCTGAGTTACCCAGGCTTCAAATACAACCTCTAAGAAAAGGCACATTTAAAAAACAGTAAGATGACAGAGTTTATGGAAATAGCAGCAGACATTTATCTCTATGCAGATAATTTCAAAAGATCTGTAGTTAGAGAAAATAATAAGGAATGGCAAAACCCCCCAAACTTTCCCAGTCTTATCTATGGGCTAACTCCCAGTCCTGTAAAGACTTACATTCATGGTTCACCTCTACAAACTGGACTTTTCAAATTGTCCGTGTTCTGCCCCAATTCCTGCAACCAGTCATTCCTGCTGGTGGGTTTCTGGCAGCCCCCAAGTTCAGAGAGGTCTTGATTTTACTACTGACTAGTCACCAGCTGTCCCCATATGAATGGGGTCTCATCTGACATCCTTATTAACACAGATGATTTTTATTCTGCATGCCTGGGTAAGCCATGGGCATGTGCCTGCAAGATCAAGGCCTTGGTTATTAATAACTTCGGCAATCGTTTCACCTAGAAGCCATTCTCTGTCTACACAGAAATCTTTCCAGGAATCTGGTAAAAAGATTGATGAAAATTAAACATCTACTTAGTGAAGCTGAAGTAACCAATATATGATTAATACTTTCCAATTATATTTCAGTACAGTACATTGCTGAGTTTGTTATTACCTGCACTCTTAACACTCCATCTGCACTGTTAAATCCATCTGTTACTGAAAATATGACTATATCTTCAAGGGTTTCTGAATCATCATGCTGGTACATTTTAACATAATTATAGTGAAGAGTGATATTCATTATCCAGTGGAAATTAGAAACCTATAAATATGAAAGGAGGGGAGCAAGGGAAGAACAGAGGTCCTGCATTGCCCACTTTCCCATTCGATCATGTTGGCTGCTCCCACTTAAAATACTGCTCTGGACTCTGTATTTAGCACCATCAGTCCCACTGGTTTCACTGGTGTTTCACTAACACCTACCATATGGACCTGGCCCCTCAGCTTTACTTTGTCAGACAAAGGTGGGCAAGAGAAGTGGCTTCATGACCGCATCCGCATGAGGGTGTGGAGACAGCAAAAACCTAAAAAATATACACCAAACCTTCTGGTGGGGCAGGACATGAAACCTTGGGAAGTCCTCCCTCATGTGAGGAGGAATGGCTGTGCTGAACCATGTCTTCTTTCCTCTTGGGCTGTCACCAAGTTGAGATGGCAGGAGAAAAGCTCCAGCTATTTCTACCTTCAAGAAGTATTTAAAGTAGAGGGTGCTGTTTACAAACACTTGATTAAATTGACAGAATAAATGTATCATATTTTTATGCATGTATCTTAGATGTTAACCCCCCCCCCCCTTTAATACAGCAACAGCTGGTTTAAATGTCCCTGCAGGTAACAGAAGAGAAAGCTTATGCCACGGTCTTCCCTGACCTCTCCTCCCCTCCACTTCCTTCTCTCTGCCCTGATAGGATTCCTTCTCAAAAAATCAGAAAGCTTCTTTTTAAAATAGTTTTTGAAAAAAATATGAATTCTCAGACACCCTTAGACAGTTATAGATAAGATATAGGCTTAATTTTTCCCCCAAATCCCATACCAGAGTGTCTATTTTTGAAACTCTGGGTACTAATCAGCCATGGACATTTTGGAAGGAAGAACTCAAATTCAGTAACTGATTTTAAAAGCCCACAAACAAAGCTTCTTCCACTTTCACTAGTCCATGCAGATCCATTAATGAACCCAGACAATAGAGGTTTCTTAATTAGAACAAACTTTCAGATCCTCATGGAAGCATAAAGCAGGGTTTTACTTTGTTGCAGTCAGATGGACACTACTAGGATCCAACACTCAACCAGAGAAGCTGCCTGCTGTTTAGGGCTAGAAGAGGTCTTCTGATACTAAGCAAGTGTGCCTGCACTTTTGGAAAAGGAAGACTCTTCCTCCCCCCAGGTTCTGCCCT
Source organism: Neomorphus geoffroyi (assembly GCA_033558235.1). NCBI lineage: Eukaryota > Metazoa > Chordata > Aves > Cuculiformes > Neomorphidae > Neomorphus > Neomorphus geoffroyi. Next base: position 2,455,054 of record JAUMJM010000107.1, read on the forward strand.
ACAGATTTAAAAGCTTGAAAAGTGATGCTGCTGTGATTTCTCAGGAATACAAAGAAAAAGATGCTTTTCTCTTTGGTGTTATAAGAAGGGAGTGAGTGCGGTTACCCCACTGTGGTGGTTTTTTAGGCTTATGGATTACTGGAAACAAGCTTTTTCATATCTAAAGAAATCCACATGGTTAATAGACAGAGGTGCACAGCCAAAACATGATTTTGAGTAAGACAAGAACAAGATCAAGCAAAAACCCACTGCAGATGAACTGTAATACTTCTACAGAAGAGAAAATGAGCTCAGAGTTTTTTTAAAAAAAATCCTCAAAAAAGGCTTAACAATTTTAAAGCTGCTAAGCTCACTAAAGAAGCTTCAGTGTTGCCTTCCCCTTATCAAGCTTTCATTGCTATTCTTTGGAATGTAATTGGTGACAATTTTCTACTTGGAGTTTGACACAAATCTTACAAGTTACTAGAGCTACTTTAAAAAAATAAATAGGTTTATCTTTAATTTTCCCCATAAAAATTTGCTATTGGAAGCAATGAAGTCTTTTGAATACCTCCAAGGCTTCAACTGTCTATCATATTTTTCCAAATAATCCTCTCATATGGTTGTATATTCTTCACTACAAGTATACTTTCACTTTTTTCCTTCTTTTGTACTGTTTTGGACAAATTGGTCTTAGGGTGAAGTTTAATTGTTTAGCTGAAGAATATAGCCTTAAGCTTTATAAGCTTTACAGAGCATACTTAAAATTAATTCTCCACAAATATTCATTTAATACTGACATGAATTTTGCTGATCTCCTTAACGTACCTGAGATTTTAGTACTTGCTAAAACACTTAGCAAAGAATATATGCACACAATCAAACCCCAGATGGAATAAATTTGATCACTAATTTGCATTTGTATATAAAATGCCTACCTGGCTACTTTCAAGGAATGCAAGCACCTTGAACAGGCTTTATGCTCTTTGGCAGGAACTTGCTTACCAGATGGTACAATGCAAGAATATTTCAAAACTATAGTAAGAAGTCAGGCAATAAATGTGTGGAACAAGCTGTATAGCTTATTATATAGCAAAGGAATCAGCAAACCTGGATTTTTCAAATAATGTCATGAAAAGATCTCACAAAAGTAGGAAATATTTCAGTAAACTTTCCTGCCAGTTGTGTCAAAGTGCTGCCAGGGAACAGAAACAACAGTGTCATTTTTGTTGTGGTTTGGGATTTTTCGGAGGAATTTTTCTTCCTCTTGCCAATAAAGGGAATTTCAGAGGCACGCGAGAGGGGAAGGGGAGGATGTTTCCGGGTAAACCGGGACAGAGGTCGTGCCCGGACATCCGTCTTCTTCCGGGGAAACTGGGACAGAGGTCGTGCCCGGACATCTGTCTTCCTCTCCGACGGCAGCAGCAATGGCATTACTATATTCCCTCCCTCTCTCTCTTTTTTTTCTTTCTTTCTTGTGAGTGTGTGTGTGTGAGATCACTGGTCATCTGGATTGACACGGGGGAGAAGCTGCTCATGCGCCACCCTCAGGACTGCCCGGAACGGAGCTGCAGCTTAAAGTGACCGGCACCACCAGAGCTTGGGTACATAACTCGATTCATATTAAGATCTCAAATATAATTGTTGTTAATTTTGTTTTGTACACACACACAGTTGTAGCTAAGAACTGTTATCTTTTCTGCACCATCTCTGATTAAAATCACTTAATTTCTGATAGCATATCTTGGTTGGATTTTTTTTCATCTAAACTAAGACATTCATTTGGTGGCCCATATGGGGAATAAGAACGATAACAGTTCTTGCATCATGATGTGTGTTGTGAGTTTGGGGTCAATACAGACCATACTGCATTACATTTTCCCTTTTTGTTGGTATAGAACCATGCCAAAAGGTCTGGCAGGCTTAATTCATCTGAGTGCAGCAGCCAGTAGAACTCAGAGAGCTGTGATCATTATCGAGTTCTTATTTTGGATCTATAGTGTTATGGATTCAGTGTCTATCGGTTTCATTTGGAATGTATTCTTAAGGTTGTACTCCTGCACCAGTCCAAGCTGTTGCCTCTGGGGACACAGAGATAATGTTACCTACCCTCAAGAAGGGACACAGGAGAGTGTTTCATTTCAACCTTTTATTCAGTCACCTTTTAGGTTCGCTAGAACAGCTTTTGAGAAACTTAACCTCTTGCTAGATTGTTGGGAATGTGGCTTAGAGAGCAAAGACACAGAGGAGCTGTGCAAGTCAGGGTCAGAAGATTATACAGCCGTTAGGCCAGGGATAGAACTTGTCAAGGCAGCATAACTTGGCAAGTCGGCAAAAACAGTCTGCCCTTGAGAAAGAGATAAACAACTAAAGAGGAGCTGAGATCCGGGAAAAATAACATAGAAGCTGTAACTGAAAGTAGGAGGAATATGTTAAGGTTGTTTTTTGAGCTTGGCCAATAAGATAATGACTAGTAGGCATAATTAACTGATTGTGTATATAAGTGATGGGATGGAGCAATAAAGTAGAGCTTGCTATATCACCCCTATGGAGTCGACTGCCTGCTTTCCCGCGCCGATCTGAAAAAGGGTTACTCTTGGACCCAGCAGAGGGGCCCCCTCTGCACTGGATTCCAGGAATATCCTACCTTTGGTGAATTGTCTGCAAGTTGGTTTAATTACGGTCTATCTTATGTATGAAGCCAAGAACAGGGGTGGTCAGGAATGCAACCAAAAGCAAGGAAAGAAAAAAAGGAGAGAGTAAGACACCTGATGTTATGTTGGCTCAAGATGTGGATAAACAAAAGGAACAGTCTGAGTCCATGAAAGTTGCCCCTATCCATAAAAGGAAATATAAGACCAAATCGGTTCGTTCAGTTGATGATGACGGGGAAGCGGAAGCGGGTCCTTCACATACTGCAGATCCAGAACAAGAGATCATTACTGAGTTGCTCTCATATGACAACCTTCGTGGCTTGTGAAAAGACGTTACTCGACAGGCAGATGAGCCTATCCTGACTTGGATGATCCGAGTTTGGGATCTTATGGGTGAAAGTTTGGAACTCGATGGTGCTGAAGCCAAGTATTTAAAGGCTCTGGCTCGAGATACAGGTATTGAACAGGCATTTGTGAGGGAATCAAGACCCCTTTCATTCTGGGCACGAGTTCTAGGCAGTGTGAGAGAGAGTTTCCCTCACAAAGATATCCTACAGGCACATCATCTTAAAACACCTTGGAAGACTGTGGAAGATGCGATTTTACGCCTGAGGGAAATGGCACTGCTAGAAATATTTTATGAAAGGGATGGGCAACTCCCCAGCGACCCAGACAAGGTTAGATGCACACCAGAAATGTGGTGGAAGTTTTCATGTGATGCGTCAGGTGCATTCTCCCATTATGTGGCGTCCATGTATTCGGAGGCAGACCAAGATTTGGTGGGTGTCGCAGCAGGTAAACTCAGGACATATGCGAAAATGGTCCATGGCCCCATGCAGGAACATATCGCTACGGTAGAAACAGCACTTGAGAGGATGGATAAGAGGATAGATGAGAGGATGGACAAGCAGCAAAAGGAGATCATGGAAACTCTTCAAAATCTTCAAGTGGCACCAGTGCGAATCAAAGCCTCCAGAGCTGGACACCTACCAGCTAGGGGAAGAGGACAGACTTCACGGACCGATCTATGGTATTTCTTGGTTGACCATGGAAAAGATATGAGACGGTGGGACAGGAAACCTACCTATGCCCTAGCAGCTCGGGTACAAGAATTGAAGGAGAACGAGAAAAAAAAATGGGCGAAAGTAAGTGCAGTGCCAATTTCCCAAGGATCTGACCCACTAGAGGGAACCTCCAAAATGAATCCATCACTAACAAGTTACTGTCGCTGTAATGGATTTTAGAGGGGCCCCGTCTCTGGCCAGGTAGAGGCACAGGGCAACCATGTCTATTGGACTGTGTGGATCCGGTGACCTGGCACATGAGACCCTCAAAAATACGAGGCTTTAGTTGATACTGGCACTCAATGTACGTTAATGCCATCAGGACATGTGGGCCCGGAAACTGTAGCCATTTCTGGGGTGACTAGGGCATCTCAGAAGCTGACTGTGCTGGAAGCTGAAGTGAGCTTGACCAGGTAAGACTGGCAAAAACACCCCATTGTGACTGGTCCGGCCGCCCCATCTATCCTGGGAATTGACTACCTCAGAAATCGATATTTCAAAAACCTAAAGGGACATAGATGGGCTTTTGAAATAGCTGCTCTAGAGACAGAAGAGATTAAACAGTTAAAGTCATTGCCGAGTCTCTCAGAGAATCCTTCTGCTGTCGGATTGTTGAAAGTTGAGGAACAGTGGATGCCAATTGCCACCACAACAGTGCATCGTTGACAATACCGAATGAACCATGACTCTGTGACTCCCATCCATAAGATGATCCGAGAACTGGAGAGCCAAAGGGTGATCAGTAAGACCTTCCCATGCCTTCCCATGCATGGCAGCGACTGATCGCCATCTCTTAAAGAGACCTGCATCTTTGGGTACAGGATTCAATCTATTTTTAAGGCTTTAAGGTTTTAGTTGTGATTAGTGTTGATTCTGTTCTGTATACACATGTATTTGTAGCTAAGAACTATCTCTTCTATACAAATTTTTTTTTCTGATTAAAGATCTTTAATATCTGATAACGTATCTTAGTTTTCATCTAAACTAAGACAATTTTCTAATGAATGATGTGCGTGGACAGGCACATCCTGTGCTGGGTTACAAACTGGCTGGATGGCTGGGCCCAAAGGATTGTGGTAAATGGAATTAAATCCAGTTGAAAACCAGTCGTGAGTGGTGTTCCCCAGGGTTCAGTGCTGGGTCCAGTCTTGTTTAACATCTTTATCAATGATCTCGACGAAGGCATTGAATGCACCCTTAGCAAGTTTGCCGATGACACCAAGCTGGGTGCAAGCGTGGATCTGCTTGAAGCAAGGGAGGCTCTGCAGAGGGATCTGTACAGGCTGGATCGATGGGCTGAAACCAACGGGATGAGGTTCAACAAGGCCAAGTGCAGAGTCCTCCATTTAGGTCACAACAACCCCATGCAGCAATACAGACTTGTGGAAGAGTGGCTGGAGAGCTGCCTGGCAGAGAAGGACCTGGGGGTGTTGGTTGACAGCCGACTGAACATGAGCCAGCAGTGTGCCCAGGTGGCCAAGAGGGCCAATGGCGTCTTGGCCTTTATCAGAAACAGCGTGGCCAGCAGGAGCGGGGAGGTGATTGTGCCCCTGTACTCAGCACTGGTGAGGCCCCACCTTGAGTACTGTGTTCAGTTTTGGGCCCCTCACTATAAGAAGGACATTGAGGTGCTGGAGCATGTGCAGAGAAGGGCAACGAGGCTGGTGAGGGGGCTGGAGAATAAGCCCTATGAGGAGCGAATGAGGAAATTAGGGTTGTTTAGCTTAGAAAAGAGGAGGCTGAGGGGAGACCTCATCACTGTTTACAACTACTTGAAAGGAGGTTGTGACGGGGTGGGTGCTGGTCTCTTCTCACAAGTGACAAGCAATAGGATGAGAGGAAATGGCAGCAAGTTGTGCCAGGGGAGGTTTAGACTGGACATTAGGAAGAATTTCTTCACTGAAAGGGTGGTCAGGCATTGGAACAGGCTGCCCAGGGAGATGGTGGAGTCCCCATCCCTGGAGGTGTTTAAAAAAACAGGTAGATGAGTTTCTTAGGGATATGGTTTAGTAGGGAGACAGGCACGGTTGGACTCGGTGATCTCAGAGTTCTCTTCCAACCTTATGATTCTATTTGAGATGTGGGGCTTGACTGGTTTGGCACAGAAACTGCAAATCTCTTACTCTACAGAGAGTCAGGAGTGAGACCAACTTGCTGTCTGTCATGGTGAACATGTACCCAGGAGCTTATGCAGGTCTGATATTTATAGCCTGTCCATTATCCAAAAAACCCAAAACGCTTACATTGCTGGAAAGCACTAGTGTCCTCACAGGATAAATTTCAGTGAAACACTAAGAAAATCTGTGATTTTGATCCCCTTTTGCAAGGATCATAGGGAAGGTCTCAGGTATATGCAGTAGTGGGGGGACCCTTGTTCTCTGCAGTGAGGCTGTGTGATGTTCAATTTCCCCTTAAAACAGTCTGAAGTGAGATTGAGAAGGTGATGCCAGACTTCTGCCAATGCCTAATTTCCACTTTTGTGCTCTTGTTTGATGTCCTTTAGTGTCAGAATTTAGATTCCAGTAAGCATCATCTATTCTTATGCCTCTCCCGATATCTGTTTATGAAATAGAGATTTTTAGATAATGATAATAATGATTGCAAATTATGTGAGATGCTCTCCTTGTTTACCTGAAAGATGTCATTTCAGAAGTGGCAGGGCTTGGTTCATTTCATTGTTTTTAGGCAGTAAAAATTAGCTTCCCCACACTTTAAAATTCTGTAAAAAGGGAAAATAGATATATCTTTTCCCTATCACCGTATAAAGTGTAATTCACCTTGACAGTTTCATATGTACACAGGAGAAGTGTGAGAGAAACAAAGAAGTAACAGCATGCACAAGTTAATTGTCTGGAGATAGGATGTCTGGAAAGTGGGGGTGATGCCTTGTGATGGTGCAAGCTTCTTTGAAAACAAGTTGTGTAGTTCCAGGCTTCCTGTGGCTCATGTAACATAAGGCATCAGTCTTGAAGATGGCTGAAAATTGTGGAGATCCAACATTTGGTGTCTGACCACTGTCTGATCCCACTCTGCTGCTACCAGCTCATCTCTCGGCTCATCAATTCATAAAAATTATCTTTCAATTTTGACATTTCTATTCATTCTCTATATTTAAGTGTTAAAAAAAGATTGAATCAGTATACCTAAAGAAGAAAAAAATCAATCCTTTTTCTCTCACTTGTTTTAATTCTGCTGAAAATCCAGAGCAACTCTGTTGATTTTAATCAAGTCACTTATCTAAAACAGCAAGTGGATCTGTGAAGCATGATGTTATATTTATTACCAATGAGTGGCTTCAACCATCTTGTTCCTTCCCAATTTCCTTCTATACAATATCCTTCTGCATGGCCTTCAATTCTTCAGAATGTCATACTATCTAAAACACCCCCCATATTTATTTGAGCGTTGAAGATGAAGGAGGTTCTTGACTATCAGATAAAATGAACTCAAATGGGTCCTGAAAAATCTCCTCTCCAAAATAATGAAGGCAAAAAAGGCTGCAGAAGAGATTCCTTTGCAAGCACATTGACACAAGGATATCTTAAAAATACGATATATATAATAGATCATTTTAGGTAGTCATTAGCTATTCTTTTGTCTCTTCCCATTAGTCCTCTATTAATTCCAGCCCAAGGTGACCTCATCCATCATACCATGGGGGCAATAGCAGTTACACATTGTTAACTGGTATAGACAATGTTCTCCCGTACTCCCAAATGCTAGTTGTTCCATTGTTGAGTACTACCAGGAAATTGTCACTTCCACAGATGGCAACACCCCGGCTGGCCCATCTGCAATGGATTCCTCGATAAACTTCCTGGAATTTGTTGGCTTGATTAGTTTTAGGTTGTTTTTTCTTTTTTGGGGAATTTTTTCTTCCTTTGCCAGCAGGGGCGGGGGGGCAGGGGGCATTTCCAGGGAAACCGGGGCAGAGGTTGTGTCCCATTTGCCCAGACGTTCCTTTCGCTGCCTATTTCTAGTCTCCTCTCTCTCTCGCCATCTTGCCGCATAGAGAATAGTTGCATGCTTTGCTATCTCTGCTTGCATTGCTGTATTCTCTCCCTCTCTCTCTCTTTATTTTTCTTTCTTGTGTGTGTGTGTGTGTATGTGTGTGTGATCGCTAGTCATTTGCATTGATGCAGAGGAGAAGATGTGCACTCACCACCCCCAGGGCTGCCCGGAGCGGAGCTGCAGCTTAAAGTGACCGGCACCACCAGAGCTTGGGTACAGAACTCAATTCATATTAAGATCTCAATCACACTTCTTGTTAACTCTGTTCTGTACACGCATACACTTGTAGCAAAGAACTGTTATCTTTTCTGTACAATCTCTGATTAAAATCACTTGATTTCTGATAGCATATCTTGGTTGTTTTTTTTTTTTCATCCAAACTAAGACAAGAGAGTATAATCAAAATGACAAAACATCAACACAATTGTTTCAGCAAGAACCATCTCCCCTTCTGCAAGCTTGAAGATGACACTGCTCACCAGAAATAGTAAGCTGGTCAGATGGCAGTGGGAAAACATTACCAAATGTGAAATCAATGCCTAATGCTTTGTCTTCATCAGATATTCTTAAAACAGCCTAAGCCTTTGTTGTGTCACTATCTGGTAATAGAAAGTTGCATCCTTGATGTTTTTAAACTGTACACTTGAAGCTTTTCCCTCCTGTTATATAAATGCAGGAAGAAAGTTACCATGTGCTCTTTCTATCAACACAAATTACCAATAACATTTTCATATTTAAGCAGATGAGACACACGTCTTCTTTTCACTGTGTGAAGGCTGGATTCACTTAAAACCAACAGGAGACTTTTCATTCACTTCAGTGAACTTTAGATTACGTTCCAAAGAAGTGACATGATTATTTTTTCACCCTCGGATATACATTGAGCTGTTCTTAATAATCAGCCTGAACTCTACATACTCTCACTGCATAAACTGCAAAAGATATGAGAATATTTTGCTTTCTGAAAGAGTTTGTTATTTTTTGTAGAATACATGCAAAAGAATCAAACCTTGCTTAGGAAAATTATGAGGATATGTTTTACAAAAGAAATTGTGCTTATATTTTGTAGGCATTGCACTGTATCCCATAGTTCAACTCACATCTGACAGAATATTTCTTCCACACTGTTATACATCCATGTTAGTGATCTTTCATCACCAAAAGCCAGAAAGCATTCAGCATATCTTAACAGTAGTCTGTAGATTAGCCTACATAACAGGACATGACCGCCCTTCTACAAAGCTCAGCCCTACGATACGCATATTACAATTGAACACTGACCATAAGTGTTATAATCGAATTAAGACAAATAAAGTCTCAAATGATTCGTTAAAAGTTTATTTAAGATAGGAAAGCAAATGCAGCGCTGGGCGGCCGGGAAGTCGCAGCTTCACCAAGGCTCACAAAGTTTGGGTAGCTTAAGCAGTCTTTTACACCCTTTTTTCTCCGACTTGCTGATTTCAGCAGTTACACAAACAGGATAGCAAACAGGATAATAACACCTGTTAATCTTAAGCAAGATAAAGCAAAAGCAAAAGCAAGTAACACCTGTTAATCTTAAGCAAAAGCAAAAGCAAAAACAAAAGCAAGGATGTTATGTTAACATAATATTTCACTAAGCAGACAACACTGTAACCTTGAGATAATGCCGCGCCTCATTGTTTCTTAAACAGGGTGTTTTGTGCCTGGAACAGTGAGGTCGTTTTCTCCTTGTATCCTTTGGTTTAAGCAGCAAATTGTTCTTTATTTCTCACAAATTCCCCCCTTCTTTTATTTACCACTAATTTGCTGATTAAACCTGTTCAAAACATCATGAGCTGCTTCTAACTCGAGACTACCATTTGGCAAAATTTTCATCTCTAATTCCGATTGTTTCAACACCATCAATTGTACTTTATCTTGTCGGTTCTTGACAAAGGTTACAAATTTGTTAATGATACAGGGACCAAAGGTTAAAGCTAATAATAACATTATGAGAGGTCCTGCTAAAGTAGAAATCAAAGTGGTTAGCCAGGGAGATTGGTTAAACCAAGATTCATACCAGGAGGTCTTAGCCTCTCGTTCTCGTTCTCTCTTTTCTAGTCCCTCCCTCAGTTTAGCCATCGAATCCCTAACTACTCCAGTGTGGTCGGCATAGAAACAACATTCCTCTCCTAGGGCTGCACATAACCCTCCTTGTTGTAAAAATAGTAAATCTAACCCACGACGATTTTGTAAGACTATTTCGGATAATGAAGTTAAAGATTTCTCCAAAGCAGTGATAGATTGTTTGACTCTGGCTAAATCTTCATCAACTGTGGCTTTTAATGATGTTAAGTCTCGTTGCTGTTGGGTTAGGGGTAATGCACCAGTGGTGGTTCCAGCGACCCCCAAACCTAATAGGGCTGCTACAGTGATAGCTGTTATTGGTTCTCTTTTGCTGACCCTATGTCCTGTATTACTCCAATGCAAATACATGACTTCTTCTCCATATAGGAGAATTCGGGGCACCACTGTGACTTGAACACAAAATTCTGATTCATTCCAACCCACCAGGAACCATCATTAGGTATCACCCATTTAACGTCTGATGTAAAATCTTTGATAGAGTTTGTACACAGAGCCAGATTAAGATTAGGATAAAAATAAAACCCTTTTAAGTTCAGGCATGGTTCTATAGGTACGAGTTCACATAAGGTTGGGGTAAAACTTGGACTTCCAGGTACAGTAATTGTTTGAATTGTCTGCTGATCTTCCCATCGGATCAAGCTCCATTTAAATGGTTGATGGGGGCTTTCATTCCCATGAATTAGAGAGGCGGTAGATAATACTACCACTAAAATAGCAACCTTCATTTTCCCCACTGTTAATACCTCTCTGCCTCTCCTCGTCTACTCTTTTGCAGAGAGCAACGGGATATTAATATCTTCTCGGCAGCAGTAGGTAGCCTTCAGGGGAATTTTCTGGCTGCTATAAGGATAGGAGTTTGTTCTATGACCGGGCCTCCTTCCAGGCGAATGTCTTAGCGCACTTCTCTAAAACCTTATGCCAGTCTGTTTCATATATGTCCCACATCTCAGGTATCCATAGCTCCCATCCACAGAACAGTTTACAAATTTCCGCCCGCTTTCTTTGTCCAAACTGGCGGCGACACTTGATACAATAAGATTGTTTTCTAGGAAAAATACAAGCCCACCTTTCTTTACAATTGAAACATTCACATACAACCCAACATAAATGTCCAGAGAGAGGGTGTTTTATACAGGGTATTCTCCAAATTTCTTCTGTCCTCGGGATCTCGGGTACCTCAGTTTCTATGTCACAACAAAAGGGAAGTACTTCAGGAGTTCCCACAACTTTATATAATCCCGCCTCCCCAGTCTGGTCGGGTATCCTGTCTTCCCTCCAAGGTGCAAAGAATGTCTTAATGTGTTTCCGGTCGGTACCTGGAACCACCGATACAGGCTAGCTCTTACTTCCCCTCTGGTGTAATTCATTCACTGGTTCTGTCCCTCTTTATCTTTAGTCGAAGGTCCCCCGGCTCAGATGTCACAGTCCATCCTTCTGGTGGGAGAGGTCCCTTAACTCGACTGGCGTGTGTCCATCCTTTTTCCGCAGTCCGTATTGCTGCGTCTGTAGTAAGTAAGACAACAAAAGGGCCTTCCCACCGAGGTGTCAAAGACGCTTCTTTCCAGGTTTTTATCAGTACTTGATCCCCAGGCTGGATTCGGTGTAGGGATAAGTCTAAAGGTGGCCTCTGTACCACTAAGCCCTTCTGTCTTAATTCCTGTCTCCTCCTAGTGAATTCTAAAATATACTCAGTCAAAACTTTATCTGAAACTTTTGGATGTTCTATTAATATCCCAAAATCATAAGGCATTTCATACAACATTTCAAAGGGGGATATACCAGTATCTGTTCTTGGTTGAGTCCTAATATAAAGCAAAGCTAACGGTAAACATTTGACCCAATTAATTTTCGTTTCTACCATAAGTTTGGTTAAATGCTTTTTTATTTCCCCATTCATTCTTTCTACTTTTCCCAAACTTTGTGGATGCCAGGGGATATGATACTCCCATTTTGTGCCAAACAATTCGGCTGTTTCTTTAATTATTCGGGAGGTAAAATGCGGTCCTTGATCTGAGTCAATTACAGTAATGATTCCATATCTCGGGATAATTTCTTCAAGGAGAATTTTAACAACTGTTTTTGCAGTGGCACTCACTACTGGGAAGGCTTCTACAAAATGCGTAAGATCGTCCACCAAGACTAGTAGATACTGATATCTCCCTACCCTCGTCAATTCTGTAAAATCCACTTGTATTTTCTCAAAAGGTCTTTTTGCTAATTCTTGTCCCCCTAATACTTTTTCCCTACGTTGCCGTTTATTGACTTTCTGGCAGGTTAAACAATTCTCCAAAACCGTTTTAGCTAAACCATATATTCCCACGCAAGTATAATTTAATTCAAACTGATCTACTGGGGCTTGAATCCCCCAATGAGTTTTGTGGTGCAATTTGCTCAATATCCCTTGAGCTAACCCTTTTGGAAGGATTTCTCGACCATCGGGCAAGAGTCATTTGTCCCCCTTTCTTTTTGCCTCAATTTGTTTTAATTTGTCCAGTTCTTGGAGGGTAAAGCTTTTGTCTAGCTTTAACCTCTCAGGTTCTTCCCTTAAAGTTAATAACGCAGCTTGTTTAGCCACCGCATCGGCTAAATTGTTTCCTCTTATCGTATGGGTAATTCCCTTTTGATGTCCCTTTACATGAACAACCGCTATTTTTAACGGATCTCTTAATGCTTTCAAAACTTCCAGGATTAGTTTCTCATGGACTAATCCTTTCCCTTGGGTATTAATTAGACCTCTCTCTTCCCAAATTTTCCCAAAGGTATGCACTACCCCAAAGGCATATTTTGAATCTGTATATATAGTTCCAATTTTATTTTCTAAGAGCTTTAATGCTCGCCACAGGGCATATAATTCACATGCTTGTGCGGACCAGGTTTTGTTTAGTGGTCCTGCTTCTTTTGTCTGTAACGGATGTCCGTCTATAACAGCATATCCCGATTTTTGTTGTCCTTCAATTACTCGTGAGGACCCGTCAATAAATAATTTTTCACCTTCACCTAATTCGTCTTCCTCTAAATCCTCTCTTATTTTAGTTTGTAAATTTATTAGTTGAAGGCAGTCGTGTGTCAATTCTTCTTTGGGTTCCCCATATAGGAACTGGGCCGGATTCTGGAGGGAAGTAACTTCGATCTCTAATTTGGGAGAATTAATCAAAATTCCTTCATACTTCAATAGTCGGCTGTCAGTAAGCCACTTATCAGCTCGCTGCTGCAATACTCCACGAATATTATGGGGAGTATATACCTTTAACTCTCCTCCTCACTCGTGTGACTTTACTAACAATGTGGTAGCCACAATCGCCTGTAGGCAAGTGGGCCATCCTCGGCTCACAGGGTCCAACAATTTGGAATAATATCCTACGGGTTTTCTCTGGCCTGCCCATCCTTGGGTCAATACCCCGTAAGCAGTCCCATTGTCTACATTGATAAAAAGTTGGAAGGGTTTGCGTATATCGGGTAGACTAAGGACGGGTGCCTCTACTAGATCTCTTTTTATCTTTTCCAAGCGATCCTCATCATCGGGGGTCCATTTCATCAACCCGTTCTTGGTTAATTTTTCATACAAAAACTTTACCTTGCTGCTATAATTTTCGATCCACTGTCGACAATACCCTAATAATCCCAACAGTTGTCTTATTTGTCTCTTATTACTAGGCACAGTTAACGATAAAATTCCCCTGACTCTTTCAGGATCTAATTTCTTATGCCCCTTTGTGAGCCAATGTCCCAAATACCTCACTTCTTCCTCGGTGAACTGCAACTTGGACTTAGAGACTTTCAGTCCCTTTAAGCCTAAAAAGTTCAATAACTTGATACTCTCGTTCCTAACTTCTTCCTGAGTCCTCCCAGCCACTAATAAATCATCTACATACTGTATTAAGACTAGTTCCTGCCCCAATTCATAGGATTCTAATAGTTGTTCCAAAGCTCGTCCGAACAGGTTTGGGGATTCTGTAAACCCCTGAGGCAACACAGTCCATCGTAGTTGCTGTTTTCTATGTGTTTTGGGGTCTTCCCATTCGAAAGTAAAATAGTCCCTACATTTCTTCTCTAAGGGGCAAGCCCAAAAGGCATCCTTCAGATCGATGACACTATATCATTTCTAGTCAGGACTTAGTTGATTAAGTATAATGTGTGGGTTGGCTACCACAGGGAATCGAGTGATGGTTCTCTCATTCACGGCCCTCAAATCTTGTACCAAGCGATATGTCCCATCCGATTTCTTTACAGGCAATATGGGTGTATTGTGGGGTGACATGCAGGGTTCCAAAAGCCCTTGGGCCAAAAGTCTCTCAATGACCGGCTGCAACCCTTCTCTCCCCTCCCTGGAGATGGGATACTGTTTTATCCTAATCGGGTGATCTGGATCTTTTATGGAGACCGTGATCGGTTTGATATTTAACCTCCCCACCGATCCTGGAGTGTACCAAGTGTTTGGGTTAATTTTAGCTTCATCTTCCGCAGTTAATAAACATAATTTAACTTTCAGTTTTTCTTGATGTACTTCTAAATTGATTCCTAACTCCACCATCAGATCTCGCCCCAGGAGATTATATTCAGCTTCTGGGACCAATAAAAATGTTCCCACCCCGTATTTATTTGGGGCTTCTATACTTACATTCTTTATTAACGGTACTTTAAAAGGTTCTCCTTTCGCTCCTACTACCTGGAGCGTATCTTTTGACTCAAGACATCCAGAAGGTAATCTTTGGACAGTAGACTTCTCGGCGCCCGAGTCCACAAGGAACTCAAACACCTCATGCTGAGGACCCAGTTTCAATTTTATCAAGGGTTCAGTAACCTTAGGGGTCCCCAGCAAATAGAGCCCCTGACCCCTCTAATCTTCCTTAAAAATCTCCTCATCCTGCAATCTTTTTCGGCAATTTTTTTGTAAATGTCCCTTCTTGTGACAAAAAAACCATTCGATTTCTGGCAGGCAGGGCCTCCGGGGTCCGTCCCTTTCATTATTTATGTATGGTCCCTTCTTTGACATAAGTCTCGGGTCCCGGTCAAACCGCCTACTCTGGTTCTGTCCTTCCTTTACAGGTGCCATCAATATCTTAGCTTGCCTCTTCTGACTTTCCTCTTCCCTTCTTATGTCCACCTTTTGAGCTTCTCGTAATAACTCATCTAAACCCCTTTCTTGCCAGTCTTCTATTTTTTTCTAATTTTCTCCATTAGTCAGGCCAGGATTTGGCCACAAACTGAGTCTTCAGCAAGGCCTGACCAACTTGACTATCGGGGTCTAACCCGGAATACAATTGTAGGCTCTTTCTTAACCTTTCTAGCCATTCGGTAGGGGTCTCCTCCTTTTTCTGCTGTTCACTAAACGCCTTATTAATATTTTGACCCTTCGGTACCGAATCTCTTATTCCTTGAATTATCATATCCCGGAGATCAACCATGTTATTTCTATGAGCTGGGTTCTGGTTGTCCCAATTGGGCCGCTGTAAGGGCCATTTAACATCTCCGGCGGGGCCATGTTGGTGTCTCTGGTCCCAATTCCTCATGCCGGCTGTTCTTATCATCCCTTGTTCCTTGTTTGTAAACAGGATTTTTAAGATGGACTCCATTTCGTCCCAAGTATAAATATTAGGCCCGAGGAACTGATCGAAACGTTCTGCAACCCCTAATGGGTCTTCTAATAGCCATCCCATTTCTTTCTTGAAATCTCTGACGTCCCCAGAATTAAGGGGCACAGAGACAAATCCCACCCCGGGTTGTGGTCCTCCCATGGCAGTCTCTCTTAATGGGTACAACAAATTTTCCTCCTCTCTTTTTCTGACTTGGCTTCTAGTTACTCTTGGGCTAGGAGGAGAAGTGTCCCTTTCAGATTGTGGAGGGGCGGTAGGAGGAAGATCCTGATCTGAGTCTTGTAATGTTGGAGGAGGTGGAACATAGGGTGGGGGAGGCATCAGTAGATCATCTTCACCCCCCCTCCTCCTTCTGTTATTTTTCTTTTCTTTCAATGGGAATAAATTAACAGGCTGGGCTGTACCCAGGATCCACAAAAAGGCATATTCACTCTCCTCCTTATTAAATGGCTGCCTATTGTTCACATAGGGAGGGGGAATCATCCCAATGTTGAATCATTAATCCTAATGGGCTATCCGGGGGTATATCGGGGAGCCCATCCCTACCCCACTTCTCCTGTATGGGTCCAGAAAGTCTTACTCTCCTTCTGGCCCATCTTCCGAGAGTGCCTTCTTTCGTTCTCAAATCACTCGCTTCCCTCTATTCGTGGCCCACGTCCTCGCGGACAATGGGAATCGCACTACTAAGAGGTCCACACTCGCTTCGCCCGGTGGACTACTAAGTCCGGTGGACGTCTCAATCACTCACACTCCGGTTACCCAATCCCCGACCAGACGGAAATCACTATATACTTACTCTCTCTGGAGCTTTCCTATCTCCGTTTGGAAAATCCAGGTAAACCTAAGTCAAACACTCCTCCGGGACCATCCGAGGATGGGGCGCCCTCCCAGAGTCGAAATCTGAGTTAGCTTTCTGGATCCGAGTCATGGCACCAAAATTGTTAAAGTTGAATTAAGACAAATAAAATCTCAAATGTTTCGTTAAAAGTTTATTTAAGATAGGAAAGCAAATGCAGCGCTGGGCGGCCGGGAAGTTGCAGCTTCACCAAGGCTCACAAAGTTTGGGTAGCTTAAGCAGTCTTTTATACCCTTTTTTCTCTGACTTGCTGATTTCAGCAGTTACACAAATAGGATAGCAAACAGGATAACACCACCTGTTAATCTTAAGCAAGATAAAGCAAAAGCAAAAGCAAGTAACACCTGTTAATCTTAAGCAAAAGCAAAAGCAAGGATGTTATGTTAACATAATATTTCACTAAGCAGACAACACTGTAACCTTGAGATAATGCCGTGCCTCATTGTTTCTTAAACAGGGTGTTTTGTGCCTGGAACAGTGAGGCCGTTTTCTCCTTGTATCCTTTGGTTTAAGCAGCAAATTGTTCTTTATTTCTCACAATAAGGATGTTGTGGTTTGGGATTTTTCCGAGGAATTTTTCTTCCTCTTGCCAATAAAGGGAATTTCAGCCGACGCGAGGGAGGATGGGGAGAAGACGTTTCCGGGGAAACCGGGACAGAGGTCGTGACCCGACATCCGTTTTTCCTCTCGGAAGGCAGTGGCGGCAACGTCAGCGGCAGTCCCTTAGGGCATACGTTTTGCAATCTCTGAAGGAAAGATCACGGGTCATCTGAATCTTCCACAACTCCGGCAGAACTCGCACTAAGTTTCCATCTCCCTCCCCCGCCCTTCCCCGGCTGCGTGGGGGGGGGGGGGGGGGGGGCGCACCTCCCCGTGCAGGGCAGCGACTGCTCGCCAGCTCTTAAAGAGACCTAGATCGCAAGGTTTTGGGTACAGGACTCAATCTATTTTTAAGGCTTTAAGGTTTTAGTTGTGATTAGTATTGACTCTGTTCTGTATACACATATATTTGTAGCTAAGAACTATCTCTTCTATAAATTTTTTTTTTTCTGATTAACGATCTTTAATATCTGATAACATATCTTAGTTTTCATCTAAACTAAGACAGTTAATTGGCGCACAACGTGGGGCTCGAGAGCAAAGAAGGATAACAGTTCTGGCATTACGATGTTTGTTGTGCGTTTCGAGTCCATATGGACCATGCTGTACTACGTATTTGCTTTCTGTTGGTACAGAACTATGCCAAAAGGTCTGGCAAGCTTAATTCATCTGAGTGCAGCAGCCAGTAGAACTCAGATAGCTGTGATCATTATCGAGTTCTTATTTTGGATCTATAGTGTTATGGATTCAGTGTCTATCGGTTTCATTTGGAATGTATTCTTAAGTTTGTACTCCTGCACTAGCCCAAGCTGGTAATTCTGGGGACACAGTGATAATGTTACTTACCCTCAGGGAGGGACACAGGAGAGTGTTTCATCTCAACCAGGCACCTTTTAGGTTCGCTACAGCAGCTTTTGGGAAGCTTAACCTCTCGCTAGATGCCAGGGATCTCCTACTTTATATCATACTTTCGGTGATTTGTCTGCAAGGTTCCATTATGGTCTATCTTGGGTATGAAGCGAGGAACAGGGATGGTCAGGAATGCAACCAGAAGCAAGGAAAGAAAAAAAGAAGAGAGAGAGTAAGACACCTGATGCTATGGTAGCTCAAGATGTGGCTAAACCAGAGGAACATGATTTCCATCATTTATCAGCAGTCCTGGCTCACTGGAGAGGTCCCAGAAGACTGGAAGTTAGCCAACGTGACGCCCATCCACAAGAAGGGCCGTAGGGACGATCCAGGTAACTACAGACCTGTCAGCCTGACCTCAGTCCCAGGCAAAATTATGGAGCACTTAATCCTGGGTGCAATCATGCGGCACCTGCAGAATGAGGGAGAGATCGGCCCAGCCAGCATGGTTTTAGGAGAGGCAGGGCCTGCCTGACCAACCTGATTTATTTTACCACCTTGTGACTCGCCTGGTGGATGAGAGGAAGGCTGTGGATGTGGTGTACCTGGACTTCAGCAAGGCCTTTGACACTGTCTCCCATAGTAGACTACTGGACAAGCTGGCAGCCTGTGGCATGGACGGGAACGTTCTGTGCTGGGTTAGGAATTGGTTGGATGGCCGAGCCCAAAGGGTGGTAGTGAATGGTGTCCCATCCAGCTGGCGGCCGGTCACTAGTGGCGTCCCCCAGGGTTTGGTGCTGGGCCCGGTCCTGCTTAATATCTTCATTGATGATCTGGATGAGGGGATCGAGTCCTTCATCAGCAAGTTCGCAGATGACACCAAGCTGGGAGGAAGTGTCGATCTGCTAGAAGGTAGGAGGGCCCTACAGAGGGACCTTGACAGGCTGGAGAGATGGGCTGAGTCCAATAGCATGAGGTTTAACAAGTCCAAATGCCGGGTCCTTCACTTTGGACACAACAACCCCATGCAGAGCTCTAGACTGGGTGCAGAGTGGCTGGAGAGCAGTCAGGCGGAAAGGGACTTGGGAGTGCTGGTGGACAGGAAACTCAACATGAGCCAGCAGTGCGCTCAAGTGGCAAAGAAGACCAATGGTATCTTGGCCTGCATCAGGAACAGCATGGCCAGCAGGACTAGAGAGGTCATCATCCCCTTATACTCGGCACTGGTCAGGCCGCACCTTGAGTACTGTGACCAGTTCTGGGCCCCTCAGTTTAAGAAAGATGTTGAGATGCTGGAGTGTGTCCAGAGGAGAGCAACGAAGATGGTGAAGGGACTGGGGCACAGGCCCTATGAGGAGCGACTGAGGGAGCTGGGGTTGTTTAGCCTGGAGAAGAGGAGGCTCAGGGAAGACCTTATTGCTCTCTACAACTACCTACAGGGAGGTTGTGGTGAGGCAGGAGTTGGACTCTTCTCTCAGGCGACCAGTGATAGAACAACAGGACATGGTCTCAAGCTTCACCAGGGGAGGTTTAGAATTGATATTAGGAAGAAATTCTTCACTGAGAGGGTAATTGTTCATTGGAATGCACTGCCTAGGGAGGTGGTCGAGTCACCATCCCTGGAGGTGTTCAAAGAGAATCTGGATGAGGCACTTAGTGACATGGTGTAGTTGACAAGTAGGAGTAGGTGTAGGTGTTGGGTCATAGGTTGGACTTGATGATCTCAAAGGTCTTTTCCAACCTTACGATACTGTGATACTGTGAACAGTCTGAGCCGATGACAATTGTAGCTCAATATGTGGCTAAACCAGAGGAACAGTCTGAGCCGATGAAAGTTGCCCTATCCAGAAAAGGAAATATAAGACCAAATCTGTTCGTCCAGTTGATGATGACGGGGAAGCGGATGCAGGTCCTTCACATACTGCAGATCCAGAACCAGAGATCGTTACTGAATCGCTCTCATATGACAACCTTCGCGGCTTGCGAAAGGACGTTACTCAACATGCAGATGAGCCTATCCTGACTTGGATGATCCGAGTTTGGGATCTTATGGGTGAAAGCTTGCAACTCTATTGTTCTGAAACCAGGTATTTAAAGGCTCTAGCTAGAGATACAGGTATTGAACAGGTATTTGTGAGGGAATCAAGACCCTTTTCATTCTGGGCACGAGTTCTAGGCAGTGTGAGAGAGGTTTCCTCACAAAGATATCCTGCAGGCACATCCTCTTAAGACAGCTTGGAAGACTGTGGAAGACGCCATTTTATGCCTGAGGGAAATGGCACTGCTAGAAATACTTTATGGAAGGGGTGGGCAACCCCTGAGCGGCCCAGACAAGGTTAGATGCAGACCAGAAATGTGGTGGAAGCTTTCATGCGGTGCACCAGATGCATTCTCCCATTATGTGGCGTCCATGTATTCGGAGGCAGACCAAGATTTGGTGGGTGTCGCAGCAGATAAACTCAGGACATATGCGAAAATGGTCCATGGCCTGATGCAGGAATGTATCGCTGCGGTAGAAACAGCAATTGAGAGGATGGACAAGCAGCAAAAGGAGATCATGGAAACTCTTCAAAATCTTGAAGTGGTACCAGTGCAAATCAAAGCCTCTGGGTCCAGAGCTGGACACCTCCCAGCTAGGGGAAGAGGACAGACTTCACGGACCGATCTATGGTATTTCTTGGTTGACCATGTAAAAGATATTAGATGGTGGGACAGGAAACCTACCCATGCCCTGGCAGCCCGGGTACAAGAATTGAAGGAGAACGAGGAAAAAAAATGGGCGAAAGTAAGTACACTGCCAATTTCCCAAAGACCTGACCCGTTAGAGGGAACCTCCAAAATGTATCCATCACTAGCAAGTTGCTGTCACGGCAACGGATGTTAGAGGGGCCCCATGTATCCTGGGAACTGATTACCTCAGATATTTCAAACACCTAAAGGGACATAGATGGGCTTTTGGAATAGCTGCTGTAGAGACAGAAGAGATTAAACAGTTAAAGTCATTGCCGGGTCTCTCAGAGAGTCCTTCTGCTGTCGGATTGTTGAAGTCTCAGGAACAACGGGTGCCAATTGCCACCACAACAGTGCATCGTCGACAATACCAAACGAACTGTGACTCTGTGACTCCGTGACTCCGTGACTCCCATCCATAAGCTGATCCGAGAACTGGAGCACCAAAAAGTGATCAGTAAGACTCCCTCATCCTTCAATAGCCCCATTTGGCCTGTGCGTAAGTCTGATGGAGAATGGAGATTGACTGTGGACTATCATGGCTTGAATGAGGTTATTCCACTGCTGAGCGCCGCTGTGCCACACATGTTGGAACTCCAGTATGAACTGGAATCCAAGGCAACAAAGTGGTACGCCACGACTGATATTGCTAACATGTTCTTCTCCATTTCCCTATCTGCAGAGTGCAGGCTGCAATTCGCCTTCACCTGGAGGGGCGTGGAATACACCTGGAACCAATTGCCTCAGGGGTGGAAACATAGTCCCACCATCTGTCATGGACTAATTCAAGAAGCACTGGAGAAGGGTGAGGCTCCAGAACATCTGCAATACATTGATGACATCATTGTGTGTGGGGATGCAGCAGAAGAGGTTTTTGAGAAAGGAAAGAAAATCATCCAGATTCTCTTGGAACCCGGTTTTGCAATCAAACAGGGTAAAGTTAAGGGACCTGCCCAAGAAATCCAGCTCCTGGGGGTGAAATGGCAAGACGGATGTCACCAGATCCCAACAGAAGTTATTGACAAGATCACAGCAATGTCCCCACCAACTAGCAAGAAGGAAACACAAGCATTCTTGGTAACCCGTAAGAAGAATGATTTCCACTGGGGCCCTGAACAACAGCAAGCTTTTGAGCAGATTAAGCGGGAGATTGCTCATGCTGTAGGCCTGGGACCGGTCAGGACAGGACCAGACGTGAAGAACGTGCTCTACTCTTCAGCCAGGAATAACGGTCTTTCATGGAGTCTTTGGCAGAAAATGCCTGGCGAGTTTCAAGGGTGACCACTTGGATTCTGGAGTCGAGGCTACAGGGGATCTGAAGCCAAATACACTCCAACAGAGAAAGAGATCTTAGCTGCTTATGAAAGGGTTCAATCTGCCTCAGAGGTAATTGGAACAGAAACTCAGCTCCTCCTGGCACCCCAATTACCAGTGCTAAGGTGGATGTTCAGTGGACGGGCTGCCCCCACACATCATGCCACTGATGCTACCTGGAGCAAATGGGCTGCTCTGATCACACAACGCGCCCGTATTGGGAAACCAAATCACCCTGGGATCCTGGAAATCATCACGAACTGGCCTGAAGGTGAGAACTTTGGTTTAGCAGATGAAGAAGAACAGGTAACACGTGCAGAGGAAGCTCCACCATACAATCAGTTGCAGAAAGAAGTACACCACGCCCTTTTTACTGATGGTTCCTGATGCATCGTGGGGACAAAGTGAAGATGGAAAGCAGCCATGTGGAGCCCCACACAACAAGTTGCAGAAGCTATTGAGGGAAAAGGTGGATCAAGTCAATTTGCAGAGCTCAAAGCTGTCCAATTGACTCTGGACATTGCTGAACGAGAGAAGTGGCCAAGGCTTTATCTCTACACTGATTCATGGATGGTGGCCAATGCATTGTGGGTATGGTTAGACCTATGGAAGAAAGACAACTGGAAACGCAGAGGGGAAACCCATCTGGGCTGCGGATATATGGCAAAATATCGCCACCCGTGTGGAGAAACTGATCGTGAGAGTCAGTCATGTGGATGCACACGTGCCTAAGGATCGAGCCAACGAGGAACATGGCAACAATGAACAGGCAGACCGAGCTGCACAAGTCAAGGTGTCACCGATAGATCTGGATTGGCAGCATAAAGGAGAGTTGTTCCTGGCTCGATGGGCTCATGATGCCTCAGGTCATCAGGGCAGAGACGCCACTTATAGATGGGCACTAGACCGAGGGATGGATTTAACCATGGACATTATCTCCCAGGTTATCCATGATTGTGAGACATGTGCTGCCATTAAACAGGCTAAGAGAGTGAAACCCTTATGGTATGGTGGATGTTGGGATAAGTATAAATATGGAGAGGCCTGGAAGGTTGATTATATCACCCTGCCGCAGACCCGCCAAGGTAAGCGCTATGTGCTCACCATGGTGGAAGCAACTACCGGATGGCTGGAGACATACCCAGTGCCTCACGCCACTGCTCGGAACACCATCCTAGGTCTGGAAAAGCAAGTCTTGTGGCGACATGGCCCTCCATAACGGATTGAGTCAGATAATGGAACTCATTTCTAGAATGGTTTAGTTACCACCTGGGCAAAGGAGCACGGCATTGAGTGGGTGTACCATATCCCCTACCACGCACCAGCTGCCGGGAAGGTTGAACGGTGTAATGGACTGTTGAAAACCACTTTGAAGGCATTGGGTGGGGGTACTTTCAAACATTGGGACCAACATTTAGCAAAGGCCACATGGTTGGCAACACTAGAGGCTCAGTCAATCGAGCCGGCCCTGGCCAGTCAGAATTCCTTCATACTGTAGATGGAGATAAAGTCCCTGTGATCCACCTGAGAGCTATGTTAGGGAAAACCGTTTGGGTTAAACCTGTCTCGAGCAAAGGCAAGCCCATTCGTGGGATTATCTTTGCTCAAGAATCTGGTTGCACTTGGTGGGTGATGCAGGAAGATGGAAAAACACGATGTATACCTCAAGGGGACCTTATTTTTGGATGAGTTGTTCATATTCTATCTGTATATAGTTGAAAATATGTATGTATAAGTTTAAGTCTGATTGTTGGCATGGAAGAAAAATTCGGGGTGGATAATGTTGTGCCGCCTCCCCGTGCAGGGCAGCGACTGATCGTCAGCTCTTTAAGAGACCTGCATCGCAAGATTTTGGGTACAGGACTCAATCTATTTTTAAGTCTTTAAGGTTTTAGTTGTGATTAGTGTTGATTCTGTTCTGTATACACATATATTTGTAGCTAAGAACTGTTCTCTCTTCTATACAATTTTTTTTTTCTGATTAAAGATCTTTAATATCTGATAACATATCTTAGTTTTCATCTAAACTAAGACAAAGGATTTCTATTACTCTTCACAAAGGGGTGCACAGCAAAATAGAAGATGCTAACCCTTGTCTTACATCAAATTTAAGTGGTTGATTTGGGGAAGGGGAGTTTTATAGTGTTTATTTGAGCCTGGAGAAACTATCGTGTTTTTTACACACCAATAAATGTTGAGTCTGATACCACAACTCTTTCCTGTATGAAGGGAATTCTCACAGCACTTGCATCTGCAGATGGCAAGGAAGAGTGTCAGCTTTTCCCATTTTGCCAGCCCACTTTCTGCCTGCCAGGTCTGCACAAACCTTGGGTCCTTCCAGACCAATGTGTTATCCAGATGATTTGACCTCTGGAGTAGAAACAAAATTCAAAAACTTAACTATAAAACATGTGCAAACCACCCACAAACTGGCGGATTTGAAAGCATATAGATATATATACATGTATTTAATTTCTGCCTTTAAAAAGGCATCTTTATCGTGACCAGGAAAAGGTTTAAGATTAGGGTAACAGTAAAGGAAGAGAATATTTCTTAAAAATTAAAAGCCAGAAAATAGAAAAGCACTGAACTATTCCCCTTTTCTCCCCACCTGAAATCTTCTCCAAGTACATTTCCATCTTAAAATTAAGCAGAGGTTATATATTTTAATCAAAAATATACTTCACAAAAAATATATGCTGCTGTGTGTAGTACTACCTTTGGACTACTCTTAGCAGAACAGATTATAAGTAAAAGATTTCTTCTTAGCAAAAGTTTCCAGTCACATTCTTTCAGACCACATAAGCAGGCTAAAAGACCCTGAGATTGCAGTGCATCTTTCTGTTCTCACCCTGAATGGTAAAACTCTCTTGACTTGTGGAAACATTGCTAGATTTTATTTTGCAATTCAACAAATAACAGCAAATGTCTTTAAAAAAGGTCATCCCGAAAAAATGCGTCCTATTTAAAGTTCCTACACACTTGGGAAGATCCGGAATCACCTTGAATTTTCCATGTCCCAGAAGGTACTTGGGTATCTAAATTCCTTTTAGCTTGGAGGAACTAAATGCAAAAGTGCTTTGAAGGACAGGGCTTTAAGTGCCTATGACAACAGTAAATTCAGTGATACAGCTGGATGGAGCAGCAACACTGCAAGTACAAGTGGGAACAAGACAGAGACACTGTCATTTAACTCTTGAAATTCCCTGCATTTCAGTACTTTAAAAACCTGTGAGCAATAAAATAGTTATGTTATCTAATTCTCAGAAGCCTCCAGAGTTTATCCTTCAGCAGTTTGAAGGTTCAACTGTTACTAAGCGAAGGAACGTACATCGCATTTGCAGTGAGGTGACTCCACAAGCAGAATTAGTGCCAACAGAGAAGGACCACATCCAAGGTATATTTTCAAAAACACTCATCAGATCTCAAAGAGCCATAACTCTGTTTGAAACATACCTGCACAGACATATTAACATGCACTCAAAGTCACTGTAAGCTCACACACTGAAGCAACATTATATATATCCCTTCACACCCATGTTCCACTTAACCTTAGGAGCAAAGTTCTTCACAGTTCTTTTTAAAAAATGGACTGCAAGAGTAGAACTGCTCATGAACATATTATCAGTTTCTTGAAACTCAGCCTAGCAAAACAAGAAAAACAAACACTCCTTGCAAGATTAATGCATTTGCCAAATGGAAGCTTGCTTTGGATGTGGTACAGCAGTCCTGACTGCAGACAGCTAAGCTCCATTACTTCATAGAACTGTCTCCCAACATGAGACATGTCGAATAGCAGGTAGTAATTTTCATATCATACAAAATCCTGTTGAGCAAAGAATGCAATGGCCTGTGTATGGTTCTCCAAATGGGTTAACTATCCCTATAGTGTGGAGTTAGCAATGTGCAATATTACCTTGTCTTCATGAGTTTCTGAATCTTCAGTATCTTGAACCGTGGCTGTAAGTGTGCAAGGATGAAGTTACCAGCTTCTAAGATGAACATAGATATAAATGCAGGTTAATGTTGCATTTGTAATAGTATCCTTTGTCAGGACAAGTCTAAACATTTTTCTGTTGTCTTCGTTTAGATGAAAACTAAGATATGTTATCAGATATTAAAGATCTTTAATCAGGAAAAAAAAAATTTTGTATAGAAGAGATAACAGTTCTTAGCTACAAATATATGTGTATACAGAACAGAATCAACACTAACCACAACTAAAACCTAAAAGTCTTAAGAAATAGATTGAGTCCTGTACCCAAAATCTTGCTATGCAGGTCTCTTTAAGAGCTGGCGAGCAGTCGCTGCCCGGCACGGGGAGGCGCGCCCCCCCCCGCCCCCCACGCAGCCGGGGAAGGGCGGGGGAGGGAGATGGAAACTTAGTGCGAGTTCTGCCGGAGTTGTGGAAGATTCAGATGACCCGTGATCTTTCCTTCAGAGATTGCAAAACGTATGCCCTAAGGGACTGCCGCTGACGTTGCCGCCACTGCCTTCCGAGAGGAAAAACGGATGTCGGGTCACGACCTCTGTCCCGGTTTCCCCGGAAACGTCTTCTCCCCATCCTCCCTCGCGTCGGCTGAAATTCCCTTTATTGGCAAAAGGAAGAAAAATTCCTCGGAAAAATCCCAAACCACAACATTATCCACCCCGAATTTTTCTTCCATGCCAACAATCGGACTTAAATTCATACATACATATTTTCAACTATATACATATACAGATAGGCACATAGAATATGAACAACTCATCCAAAAATAAGGTCCCCTTGAGGTATACATCGTGTTTTTCCATCTTCCTGCATCACCCACCAAGTGCAACCAGATTCTTGAGCAAAGATAATCCCACGAATGGGCTTGCCTTTGCTCGAGACAGGTTTAACCCAAACGGTTTTCCCTAACATAGCTCTCAGGTGGATCACAGGGACCTTATCTCCATCTACAGTATGAAGGAATTCTGACTGGCCAGGGCCGGCTCGATTGACTGAGCCTCTAGTGTTGACCAACCACGTGGCCTTTGCTAAATGTTGGTCCCAATGTTTGAAAGTACCCCTACCCAATGCCTTCAAAGTGGTTTTCAACAGTCCATTACACCGTTCAACCTTCCCGGCAGCTGGTGCGTGGTAGGGGATATGGTACACCTACTCGATGCCGTGCTCCTTTGCCCAGGTGGTAACTAAACCATTCTAGAAATGAGTTCCATTATCTGACTCAATCCGTTCTGGAGTGCCATGTTGCCACAAGACTTGCTTTTCCAGACCTAGGATGGTGTTCCGAGCAGTGGCATGAGGCACTGGATATGTCTCCAGCCATCCGGTAGTTGCTTCCACCATGGTGAGCACATAGCGCTTACCTTGGCGGGTCTGCAGCAGGGTGATATAATCAACCTGCCAGGCCTCTCCATATCCCAACATCCACCATACCATAAGGGTTTCACTCTCTTAGCCTGTTTAATGGCAGCACATGTCTCACAATCATGGATAACCTGGGAGATAATGTCCATGGTTAAATCCATCCCTCGGTCTCGTGCCCATCTAGAGGTGGCATCTCTGCCCTGATGGCCTGAGGCATCATGGGCCCATCGAAGCAGGAACAACTCTCCTTTATGCTGCCAATCCAGATCTATCTGTGACACGTTGACTTGTGCAGCTCGGTCTGCCTGTTTGTTGTTGGGATGTTCATCGCTGGCTCGATCCTTGGCCACGTGTGCATCCACATGGCAGACTCTCACGATCAGCTTCTCCGCACGGGTGGCGATATCTTGCCATATATCTGCAGCCCAGATGGGTTTCCCTCTGCGTTCCCAGTTGGCTTTCTTTCATCGGTCTAACCATCCCCACAATGCATTGGCTACCATCCAAGAGTCAGTGTAGAGGTAAAGCCGTGGCCGCTTTTCTCGTTCAGCAATGTCCAGAGCCAATTGGACAGCTTTGAGCTCTGCAAATTGACTTGATCCACCTTTTCCCTCAATAGCTTCTACAACTTGTTGTGTGGGGCTCCACACGGCTGCTTTCCATCTTCGATTTGTCCCCACAATGCGGCAGGAACCATCCGTTAAAAGGGCGTGGCGTACTTCTTTTGGCAACTGATTGTATGGTGGAGCTTCCTCTGCACGTGTTACCTGTTCTTCTTCCTCTTCATCTGCTAAACCAAAGTTCTCACCTTCAGGCCAGTTCGTGATGATTTCCAGGATCCCAGGGCGATTTGGTTTCCTCCCAATACGGGTGCGTTGTGTGATAAGAGCAGCCCATTTGCTCCAGGTAGCATCAGTAGCATGATGTGTGGGGGCTGTCTGTCCACTGAACATCCACCTTAGCACTGGTAATCGGGGTGCCAGGAGGAGCTGATTTTCTGTTCCAATTACCTCTGAGGCAGATTGAACTCCTTCATAAGCAGCTAAGATCTCTTTCTCTGTTGGAGTGTATTTGGCTTCAGATCCCCTGTAGCCTCGACTCCAGAATCCAAGTGGTCACCCTTGAAACTCGCCAGGCATTTTCTGCCAAAGACTCCATGAAAGACCGTTATTCCTGGCTGAAGAGTAGAGCACGTTCTTCACGTCTGGTCCTGTCCTGACCGGTCCCAGGTCTACAGCATGAGTAAACTCCCGCTTAATCTGCTCAAAAGCTTGCTGTTGTTCAGGGCCCCAGTGGAAATCATTCTTCTTACGGATTACCAAGTACATAGGGCTTACGATCTGACTGTATTCCGGGATATGCATCCTCCAGAAACCTATGGCACCCAAGAATGCTTGTGTTTCTTTCTTGCTGGTCGGTGGAGACATTGCTGTGATCTTGTTGATAACTTCTGTTGGAATCTGGCAACATCCGTCTTGCCGCTTCACTCCCAGGAACTGTATTTCTTGGGCAGGTCCCTTAACTTTACCCTGTTTGATTGCAAACCCAGCTTCCAAGAGAATCTGGATGATATTCTTCCCTTTCTCAAAAACCTCTTCTGCTGTGTCCCCACACAGAAAGATGTCGTCGATGTACTGCAGATGTTCTGGAGCCTCACCTTTCTCTAGTGCTTCGTGAATCAGTCCATGACAGATGGTGGGACTATGTTTCCACCCCTGGGGCAATCGGTTCCAGGTGTATTGCATGCCCCTCCAGGTGAAGGCAAACTGTGGCCTGCACTCTGCAGCTAGAGGAATGGAGAAGAACGCATTAGCAATATCAATAGTGGCAAAGCACTTCGCTGCCTTGGATTCCAGTTCATACTGGAGTTCTAACATGTCTGGCACAGCGGCGCTCAGCGGTGGAGTAACCTCATTCAAGCCACGATAGTGAACAGTTAATCTCCATCCTCCATCAGACTTATGCACAGACCAAATGGGGCTATTGAAGGGTGAGGGAGTCTTACTGATCACCCCTTGGTGCTCCAGTTCTCGGATCATCTTATGGATGGGAATCACAGAGTCACGGTTTGTTCGGTATTGTCGCCGATGCACTGTTGTGGTGGCAATTGGCACCCGTTGTTCCTCAACCTTCAACAATCCGACAGCAGAAGGACTCTCTGAGAGACCCGGCAACGACTTCAGCTGTTTAATCTCTTCTGTCTCTACAGCAGCTATTCCAAAAGCTCATCTATGTCCCTTTGGATCCTTGAAATATCCATTTCTGAGGTAGTCAATTCCCAGGATACATCGGGCGGCCGAACCAGTCACAATGGGGTGTTTTTGCCAGTCTTTCCCGGTCAAGCTCACTTCAGCTTCCAACACAGTCAGCTCTTGAGATCCCCCAGTCACCCCAGAAATAGCAACAGTTTCCGGGCCCACATGTCCTGATGGCATTAATGTACATTGAGGACCAATATCAACTAAAGCCTCATATTTTTGTGGGTCTGATGTGCCAGGCCACTGGATCCACACAGTCCAATAGACACAGTTGTCCCGTGCCTCTACCCGGACAGAGGCAGGGCCCCTCTATCAGCCGTTGCAGCGACAGGAACTCTTTAGTGATGGGCATATTTTGGAGGTTCCCTCTAGTGGGTCAGATCCTTGGGAGACTGGCACTGCACTTACTTTTGCCGATTTTCTTTTCTCGTTCTCCTTCAATTCTTGTACCCGGGCTGCCAGGGCATGGGTAGGTTTCCTGTCCCACCATCTCATACCTTCTCCATGGTCAATCAAGAAATAACATAGATCGATCCATGAAGTCTGTCATCTTCCCCTAGCTTGGAGGCATCCACCTCTGGACCCAGAGGCTTTGTTTCGCACTGGTGCCACTTGAAGATTTTGAAGAGTTTCCAGGATCTCCTTTTGCTGCTTGTCCATCCTCTCAATTGCTGTTTCTACCGCAGCGATATGTTCCTGCATCAGGCCATGGACCATCTTCGCATATGTCCTGAGTTTACCTGCTGCGATGCCCACCAAATCTTGGTCTGCCTCCGAATACATGGACGCCACATAATGGGAGAATGCATCTGGTGCACCGCATGAAAGCTTCCACCACATTTCTGGTCTGCATCTAACCTTGTCTGGGTCGCTCAGGGGTTGCCCATCCCTTCCATAAAGTATTTCTAGCAGTGCCATTTCTGTGAGGCGTAAAATCGCGTCTTCCACAGTCTTCCAAGCTGTCTTAAGATGATGTGCCTGCAGGATATCTTTGTGAGGGAAACTCTCTCTCACACTGCCTAGAACTCGTGCCCAGAATGAAAGGGGTCTCGATTCCCTCACAAATGCCTGTTCAATACCTGTATCTCGAGCCAGAGCCTTTAAATACTTGGCTTCAGAACCATCAAGTTGCAAACTTTCACCCATAAGATGCCACACTCGGATCATCCAAGTCAGGATAGGCTCATCTGCCTGTCGAGTAACGTCCTTTCGCAAGCCGCGAAGGTTGTCATATGAGAGCGATTCAGTAACGATCTCTGGTTCTGGATCTGCAGTATGTGAAGGACCCGCTTCCGCTTCCCCATCATCATCAACTGGACGAACCGATTTGGTCTTGTATTTCCTTTTCTGGATAGGGGCAACTTTCATCGGCTCAGACTGTTCCTCTGGTTTAGTCACATCTTGAGCTACCATAACATCAGGTGTCTTACTCTCTCTCTTCTTTTTTCTCTTTCCTTGCTTTTGGTTGCATTCCTGACCACCCCTATTCCTGGCTTCATACATAAGATAGACCATAATTAAACCAACTTGCAGACAATTCACCAAAGGTAGGATATTCCTGGAATCTAGCAAAAGGTTAAGTTTCTCAAAAGCTGTTTTAGCAAACCTAAAAGGTGACTGAATAACAGGTTGAAATTAAACACTCTCCTGTGTCCCTCCCTGAGAGTAGGTAACATTATCACTGTGTCCCCAGAATTACCAGCTTGGGCGGGCGCAGGAGTACAACCTTAAGAACACATCCCAAATGAAACCCATAGACACTGAATCCATAACACTATAGATCCAAAATAAGAACTCGATAACGATCACAGCTATCTGAGTTCTACTGGCTGCTGCACTCAGATGAATTAAGCCTGCCAGTCCTTTCGGCATAGTTCTGTACCAACAGAAAGCAAATACGTAGTACAGCATGGTCCATATGGACTCGAAACTCACAACAAACATCATGATGCCAGAACTGTTATCCTTCTTTGCTCTCGAGCCCCACATTGGGCGCCAAATAAATGTCTTAGTTTAGATGAAAACTAAGATATGTTATCAGATATTAAAGATCTTTAATCAGAAAAAAAAAAAATTTTGTATAGAAGAGATAACAGTTCTTAGCTACAAATATATGTGTATACAAAACAGAATCAACACTAACCACAACTAAAACCTAAAAGTCTTAAGAAATAGATTGAGTCCTGTACCCAAAATCTTGCGATGCAGGTCTCTTTAAGAGATGGCGAGCAGTCGCTGCCCTGCACGGGGAAGCGCGGCCCCCCCCCGCAGCCGGGGAAGGGTGGGGGAGGGAGATGGAAACTTAGTGCGAGTTCTGCCGGAGTTGTGGAAGATTCAGATGACCCGTGATCTTTCCTTCAGAGATTGCAAAACATATGCACTCAGGGACTGTCGCTGCTGTTGCCGCCACTGCCGTCCGAGAGGAAAAACGGATGTTGGGTCACGACCTCTGTCCCGGTTTCCCCGGAAACGTCCTTCCCCCATCCCCCCTCGCGTCTGCTGAAATTCCCTTTATTGGCAAGAGGAAGAAAAATTCCTCAGAAAAATCCCAAACCACATCACTGTTTAAAAATAAAAATCCCTGTGAATGTTCTGCATACATATTAGCAGGAGCATTTGAATTCTCAAAGGCAAGTGCATGGATATGTGTATAGATAGATATAAAGCAACTCTTAGATGCATCAACAAGTTACTGGGATAATGCTGCAGAATTAGCAGTTAAACACAACAATTACCTTCTAAGCTTTGCCTCAGACAGTTGATCTTGTCCCAATTGGTACTGCTCGTAAAATTCCCATTCAAAAGGGCAGGATTCTCTCTTAAGCTCTTGAAAAACTGCACAAAGCAGGGCGATACATAGGTCAGCATAGATGCACAGAGCAATCCAATCACTAATTTGCCAGATTTGGGTACTTTTTTTTATTAGTTTTGTCAGTTAAGTGTAGGAAAACTTGAAAAAAGACCACCTTGTGCTCGTTCATCCAAACAACTTGAATTCTGAATGGGCAAGATACATACACCCTCCAAAGGGTTTAACAATCCATGGGATTTTCAAAATTCACAAAAGTTATTTTGTTTGTGTGTAAAGTAGCCATAGCTACTCCCAATCAAGATCCAGCTAGCAGGCAAAAAAAAAAAAAAAAGTGTTAGCAAGCAACTCCTCTTCTACTTTTTATAAATAACATAAAATCAATTCAGGCAGTCAATGTCAGGTACTTTGTATAGCTAATAACAGACAGTGATTGTGATATAGACAAACCTTACCATTATCAGTACAAGGTGAGCAATTCTTTAAAAAAAAAAATTAAATGGAAGAAGTTAATATTTGAAGTTAAAATACTTTATCCTGAAATAAAAGTCCTTCTCTTAGGAAATATTGCCTCACAAAACTATATTTTCCAACTGTTTCTTTGCCCTTTGCAAGGAAGATATGCATTATGGGAGTCCTTGATGAAGACAAATTTGATTTGAAAAATTTCAGCCAGCATACCATGGTGAATATCCCAGTGATACACCTG
Organism: Neomorphus geoffroyi; assembly: GCA_033558235.1. Classification (NCBI taxonomy): domain Eukaryota; kingdom Metazoa; phylum Chordata; class Aves; order Cuculiformes; family Neomorphidae; genus Neomorphus; species Neomorphus geoffroyi. The sequence goes on from JAUMJM010000107.1 coordinate 2,487,943, forward strand.
AAATAAGTAAATCCCCCTCCTACAATGTTTTAAAGTGTTCATTTTGACTGAGATTAAGTTTGAGCGCTGCCAGTCCCATGAATATGTGCCATATGTTATTGAAGAAGGAATTAACTTTCCCTTAAGAAACCTAGAAAGGGTGAAAAAGTTCTGATCTTTACTTTTACTGTTAGTCTTCCTTGTACAGATTTCTCTAGTATCTTCAAATAGTAAGTAACTTTTGAAAATGTCGCTTCAAAACAATTCTTATGTGAATATAACTACGTGGATGGATGGCAAAAGACTCTTCTGTCTAAACAAGAATTCTGTACTTCTTTCATGATCCCCCCAAACCCTGTTGTACTTCAGTTTTGGTCAGTAAAGAAACCTGCAAGATGCAACATAAAAACAGATGAAATGTAAACTAAGATAAACCCTTGTTAAAAATCTATGCAGTGTTTCTGTAACAATTTGAAGTAAAAAAATAAGCTTATCCCAACACATACTGGCTGTTTTCAAATTAGTCACTTTTCCTTCTGCTTGCATTTTCAGATATTTAGGTAAATGCCCTTCATCTCTGCTAATATTTGACCTAAAGCAGTGAGCAATAACTCCAAGGACATGATCCATGCAGGCAGACCATACCTAGCTCAACACCGCTATAAATAAAGGCTTAGATATTTCTGTCAGACGTGCCAAGCAGTTCATGAACATCCAGAGGCACTTATCCAATGTGAGTAACACTTGACTCCAGCTTCCCGATCTGTACGTGAAAAACAAGTATTTCTAAACCACTCTCCAGTTCAGCAAACCTGAAAGCAGAGGATTTACTACATACAAGATCATGAAGCCTCTCCTTTGGTCATTTATACAGTGGTCTATGAATAAATGCATTCATATCCCAGCTTCAGCACACTCTGAAATATTCATGGACGCAGCCAAGAACAATACGTCAAATAGTCATTAGAGACCAGATCCTCTGCTGGTCTACGTCACAAGGCAACTTTTGACAACTTTGGTAGGAAAACAACAGTTTACACAAGATAAAAAATGAACCTTTTTGCATATTGAGCTCTTCTCTGTAAACAGAACTTTAATACACATCTGTGAGCCAGATAATAAACACTTCAGATAAGGTTTAGATAGTTCCATGTACTTTCACAGTCTTTCAGTTGTAGAGCAGAGGCCAGAAGTCAGTGCTGATTACGTTTCAGTAGCAACTAACTGTTATAAATATCAAAGTCACAGAAATATGGACAATTTCTTTAAGCTCTCTGTTGTATTTCTGAAGGGCTTGTTTAAGATCTCTACATATTTTATTCTGAAATACTGTGATGGATACTTATGCCCTCTGCTTGAATAGGGTTGGATGTACCCACTGAGGCTTGAAACATTTCTTTCTCCTGTAAATCAAACGGATAGCTACACGATGCCACTTCCCCATAGCAAGGTTTCCCCATGATCCTACTGTTCATTCAGCCATGACTTATCCCAGAACTAGCACAGCATCTGCAAGTAATTGGTACTCTGAAAGGAATCATTCATAAGCCTAAGTACGTGTGGTTTTAAGTTGTCTGCAAGTCCCAGTCAGATAGGGCTACCCAATCAAATCAGTTCTTATTGGGGAGTTTTCTTTGACTGTTGGGTAAAGTGTGATTCTGGAGTACTCCTCTCATAATAGCTACAATTAACAGCTGAGACTTTTCAGAAGGACATAAAAATGAGGTAGTGGACAACTTCCAACAGAGGCTAGCCTTTTAAAACCCTTGGTAACAATGAAGGCAAGGACAATCATCACCTCCAACTTGGTATTAAAACACAAAAAGGAGACACTCCGTTAAAGACTATTTTTAATCGATCCAGTGTTACTTACTGGGTTTAAAATATAAGTCACATTACTGCAACTGAGATTGCACATTTAAGTTCTCAGCCTCACACTGCCTTCTTCCAAAAACAGTCATCCACTGTCAGTATACCTAACTGTGTCAGACAAGAAGGGGCAATCAAACCTTTGTTAAGATAAATGGTACTAACAAGATGGTAAAGAAAAATCATCATTATTTTGCCAGCTGAATCCTAGAGTGTTGTCTCAGAAGGCACCTGAAATTATGCTTACATAAGCATTGCAGGCTTGAGCTCATGCTCAATCTCAACAACATTTTTAAGTTTTAATATAACAACTTTCATGTTATAACTTGATTCAATCATTTACACAATAATAATTTAAGATAGGAAATAAAGAAGGAAATATTACCTTTGTACAAGTTATTCTATTAAGGACTGGAATATTAATGTTATAGGGTACATGAAACTCTGCGCAACCATGGAAACCATTGCATAGGATCCATTCAGCCTCCAAATCTGAGATGAGGCCTATGGTTGCTATGAGAGGATATAGCTCACACCCCTTAGCAGTTCCTATTAGAAAGTGATATTTAGGTTCTGTTGTGTATTTGTCTACACTTCATCTCAACATAAAGCTATTTGTGGAAGGGAGGTTAAGAAGAGGATTTTGAAATCTGAAAGGATACCTTTCAAATTAAGCTAGGAAATCAGATGCTTTTTCACAACAGTTTAGGGTTTATTTTTGACAATTTAACTGATGTCTTCCCTTGTTCTGAAAAGATAAAAAAAGGTATAATGAATATGACTTGGAGAAGTTAGGGATTAATTTATATTCCAGGAGCACATAAGAAACCTTTTCAAGCTCTTCCTCAGCCCAAACCAGCCATAGACACCCTACAGGAATCAATGAGAAACATTCCCACTAGATTCTTCACTTTTAAAAAATTTTTTTAAACTGCAAAATTTGAAGTAAAAATATAAATTTAACTCTTCTGCAATCTGGTAGACTCAAAACTGCAACTATCATTTAATCTATATTCTTTTCTAATTGCAAAACCAGTGCACTAGGAACATTTACGTAGCACATAAAAACACAGTATCACAAGGCTGGAAAAGATCTTTGAGATCATCGAGTCCAACCTATGACCCAACACCAACACCTACTCATCATCTAAACCATGGCACTGCCTCATCCAATCTCCTCTTAAACCCCTCCAGGGACAGTGACTCCACCACCTCCCCGGGCAGCGCATTCCAATGACCAATCACCCTTGTGGTGAAGAATTTTTTCCTAATACATCTAATACATTTCCTTAAACATCTCAATGTACCTTAAGGAAGTCTGAAAATCAAACAGAAGGTTTCTGAAAGGTTTACAAACTCTCACAATTCAGGGAATGTCATCCACTAGCCCGGTGGATTGGGAAAAAAGTCTTCCCTGTGAAAAAAACTTACTTGAAACAACACTTGTGCTTTTGTTTAAAATTACTTACTAAATCTTCAAAGCAGGTGATGATCTCTCCACCAGCTCCTCTTGTATCTGCTGGAGCTGAGCCCTCCAGCCATCAGCTCTCCTTGCATCAATTTCTCAGGCCCAAGGTGCTGTCCTTGGCAGCTTGGCAGGGCGGAAGACCACCTCAACCCTCTTGGCATCAGAACAATCCTGTACAAAAGGCATTCATTTTCCAGCTTTCGGTGTCACTGACTCATTTAAAACTGCTCCCACCTTGTGGGAACCTCTTTCTTTTGAAAAATCAAACCATAGCTTGGTCTCAGTAATGCACACCATCTGTCCCATCTCCATACTGATGCCTCTATTTCTCAAGACATGTTTTGCTGCTTCTACATATTCAAGATGCACCAGAAATACCAGAATATACAACTTGAGAAAACTGAACAGAGCTTCAGCCTTTCGAGTCCAGGTGCCTCTGTTCATGCAGTTAACGTGTTCAGTGGATGACAGGCTAATACTTCAGTGTTCATTTTTGGGGATTAACAGTATAGAGCAGTCTTTCTGCTTAAGGAAGGCTTGAAATTGCTTCCAGCTTTACTCCTATCAGAAAGAGTTTTGATTCATATTTGATTTTAAAGTCTATAAAAAAGTGACCCAGTTTCTTCCAAGCTGTTGTGGGTACATTTTCCTCCATGTCACTCAGTGGCCTGTTGGTCATGGTTGAGCAGCTCACAGGTGTTGCAGATCAATAGTTCATCTAACAAGTGTTTAGCAGATGGAGATTGCTCCCCTGATATGCAGACAAGCTAAGGTTGCTCTATGTGGAGAGGAACGCATTTCAGAGAAACAATACTTTAGAATAAAATCAGAAGAGTCATAAACTCTTCATCTGAAGATATTCAAAACCATATACATAGCACCAAAAATGCTTATTCAATTGTGGCAGTAACCAAAAATCAAAGAACCTCATAAACTAACTCACACAGTAGATGGCAGAACATCCTTTTCCCCTCAGGTTTGTTTTGTTGACCATCATTTTTGAAGACCCAAGCTCTATCATCCAGGGCCAGTTTCCTACTGTGTGCAAGACTCCTATGTCCTGCAGAAGAGGCCAAAGTGGTCCAAATTGCACCAGAGAGGACTTACGCCACACCTGATTCACTGAAAGCGGAGGATGGTGTGCCTCATTAGGAAAATGTTCTCTAAAGCTACTCAGTGCCTCCTTTTCCACGTATGATTTTTCCAGGTGTGATTAAGATGCCAACATCCTACTTCTGCATCACTCTTTGCTCTTATTAAGCTTTCATAAAAGTTCATTTGGAAAAGCCTACATGAGAAGTACCAGGTAAATGCTCCACTCCTGATTTACAAATCAACCTGGACACTTGACTTTAATTTACAAAATAAACGTTCTTAGGAAAAGCAGAAGTTGTGAATGTGCAGAATCAGACAGGGAGATGGTCAAGGTTGGTATTGTGGTTCAAACACCAATACAGTCCTGAACCTCTGGAGAAATCATGGGCCCCATTTGAGGCGCATCTCTGTTGTTACCTCAAAGGATCCAGATTAAAGGGCTGCCAGGAATGATGAGTTCAGCCAACCACCACTGGTTTATCAGATCTTTCAACTTTGGGATTACACGCACCATAAACATCACTTTAAGCCAAACACAGAAACATACAGGTATCTTGTGGATGGTAAGGACCACTAAAGTTCACTCTACTCATTCAGGACCAGCACTATTTAAGAGACAGCTCAGTTGAAGTTTCTGTTTACAGCATGTTATCAGATATAGCCTTAAGGTTTCAGAGCGTGAATTACTGTGGTGATATGCTGAAGCAGAGAGAAATGGCAGTGACCTGCAAGCTACTGTTTGTAAGTATGTTAACGCATTCATACCCACAGCAACAAGAATTTCTCACAGCTAAAATCATACCGTAGAGGTCACTAGGCACCCTACTTTAAGTAGGTCCTTAAAATTTTGGTCCATTGAGACACACAAAGAAAAATGCTTTCAAATCATAAAAATCAGGAATGTAGAATTTTAACCAATATATTTTTACTAATAGAGCCTTTCTCCTACTTTCTACCAAAATCATATATCACACAAAACTTAGTAGTTTTCAAAAACTTCATTTATCTACACTGCAGCTACACATATTTTTATCAACATGACACACACAAAAAAATATATTGACAGAGAACTCCAATACTCAGAGGCAGAGCAAGCCTTAGCATGTCTGTATTAGGGCTTAAGCAATTTGAGGACCTTTCTTGGCTTTCTGATTTACCCACTAAAAATCATCAGACTTCCTTACAGCAGTAAATAAATTTCCATTACGGATGGCAAAATCTCCACTCTACTGAAGTCAAAGTAACTTTTCCCTGTTAGATACACATTGAATGAGGATTTAATCTGCTTCCAGCATTAGGTCTAGTTGGGATTTGGTCACACATTTATATTTTTACACCTAAGTTCCTGCACTCTGGGAAATGGCACATGTTCCAAAGTTCAAATCAATATGCAGGTATTGCAATTACTATGTCTTACCTAGGTTCAGATAACCCAAACTCTTATGCCTACCATGTCTTATGCATATCCTTAGAGCCTCTGAGCTACATAGGTAGCACGGAATATTACGTCACAGTAACTAAGAATTTAGGGCAACACGATCTTGGCCTATAGAGGATTTTATAAATGTGATATATTTACATGTAGATGCATTGATGTAATATATAAAATGCATTAGCTCTTACTGTATTTAATAAATGCTGAAAGCTAGCGATATCAAGATATATTTATGATTTCCCCTATCCTTTGTTTTATTGGTGATAATCAAAAGGGAATGCTTAATTTAGATAATTTAACTGACCTTTGAGTTTATTTTGCAGTTAATGTATATTTTACTATATTTTTTCTTACTTTTAGCAAAACTGTATAGATGCAGACACACATACAAGTCACAAAGTTGCCTGACTGCTTATTGTATCTTTTTAGGAATATGTTAGTACGTCTCTATTCTGGAGAACATTTCACAGTTCAGTGATGGAAAATAGCTTGCACTTCATTTGTGCATGTACTAATTTTAGATTAAACAGGACCACATAAATCCTGCTGAAAAATGATGCAATTAAGACAGACCTATTTGTAAAAAGGACAACATGTGGCTGTAATTATAATGGCTAAGCATTCAGTAACACATTGACTTATTAGTGTGATAAGATATTCCCCAAAAGCCATTAAAACAATCCTCTGTTGCATTTCTGATCAACTTCCACGGTGATCTGCTTTTTCAAAATGGTCACTTTTGTTGTAAGCATAGCATTAAGCATGCTCTTTGCCTACTCTACAGTGTGAAGTACCTGTAGTTACTCAATTGGCTTTGTTTCAGAGCAAAACTATTTCCAAGAATTACTGAATGACTGGCATATGCACCAAAGTTCTCAAGTATATATGCTTCAAATGACCAATAATCTGTAAAGATTTACAGTGCTCATACTTCACAATGCCATTGTAGTTTATATGAGGATTTAGATTCCTCAGTGCTTTTCTAAACCCTTGACAATCCCACAGAGCTATCATGGTCTTTACTGAAATGATCTATGACAAAAACTGACTATCACAACACATACATTCCTGTGTACCCATCAATGACCACAAGGACTATGTCCAGAGTAACCTTATGATCCCAAGCAAGGGATGAAGTTAGGCTTTAACATCATTTTTTTGCTATTTATAGCCAAACTTGACTCACCACATATACCTTGGTTCTAGAAATCCACAATTGTCTAAGCATCCCTGTTATATGCTTCCCGAACATCCTACTTTCCCTTGCAGTAATTGATATATGAAAAGGATTTTGCACTCTTGAGATATGCCAGTCAGCGGAAGAAGGACAGACAGAAGTGTCCTAGCAAGGTAAAGTGGGCCAGATCATCTAGGATATTCTCCAGGGTATGACCATTAGATGAAAGTTCTAATTTTCACATTTAGCAAAAGCTACTGCAAACTCAACTCCACAAACTGTAGACTGAAGGTGAGTTTGGGCTCAAATATAGTCCTAGGGCCATATTCAAAGTGCAGCACATATGTACCAAACTCCTGTATGGGGCTCTTCAGACAGTAGGCCTACCACCTCCTTCACGTTCAAATGTCTATGTGAGGTGGCTACAAAAGGAGATGTGAGAACCTTAGGACCCAGCACCATCAGATAGACCAGTGATGTTAAGGTTCTTCACAGCCCAGTCATGAAAGTCTGGCTGCTACATACAAGAAAGATTTCATTTACTGTTAATCTTTCACTCTTAATTTTCTCTTAAGGATGCTGTATGTGATAACCTGTGAGAATGATACAGCATTGTAATTCATTTCTGGAGCATTTAAAGGTAAAACACAAAACTAAATGTAATTTTTTTTGGCCTTTCAATCCCCAGTCCTTCTGATTCACTGCTTTATTCTCCAACATAACAGGAAAAGCTTATTTTCATAGTTGCATGCCTTTCACTGAACTAGATTAGAAAATACCTCTCATCTCCAAATGGCTCATTTCCTTCAGAATTAAGACACTGAGTCAGTTGTTTCTTCAGTTCCAGTGACCTTTCTTCCCCTACTAGCACAGGGGCTTGTTTTTTTCACAGGATAATATGTAATATAAACATAATCATCCCTTCTACATCATGTAGCTCTTCACTTCAACTGCCTTACTCGGTGAATTTTTTTTCTGATACTCTCCCTCTAAAGTAAGATCAATCCATAGGAAGGAAAAAACAATGAAAGGACCTTAAATGCTAACACACATTCATACACCACTAAAAGTGCACCTGTGTCTTGTCATTTCAAAATTAATATAAGGCAAGGTACATTATCCCTTTTGCTAATTAACACAACCCTCTCAGATTCCCCTTTCCCCTCATGCTAATTAGCAAGGAAAAAAACCTCATGCAGACAAATAGACAAAATAGCCACAGGACTCCCTTGTTGAGCAAAGCACTTTTGAGAGGAGAAGGGGCAAAGCTCTGCATTGGTAATTTTAAACACCTGATAGCCTGAAGCATGCAGGTGTGGGAGAAATGTTGCTGAAGTGATGCAAGCTTTTAAAAATGCCATCACAATTTGCCTTAAAATTCAAAATCCTCATTAGTTATATGAATAATTTATCATCTGCCCCACAAGGCAGGGAAGGGACACTTCTGTTGTCTATTTGAGTAGCAATGAGGTGGCTTACCATCAAAAAGGAGAGGGAGGAGCAAAAACTTTCTGAAAAATGGAAACTTGCTCTCAAAGTATGGTCATTTCTTGCCAGAACCTTTACAGAGATAACATAAAGAGACCAGTCATGGAGGCACAGGGTATTCCTTCCAAAGGAGGGAAAGGACTGCTCAAAGCAGCTAATGCACTTTAAAGAATTGCTCTGACTTTAATCCGTCTCTTATTTGGTTTAAATAACAGGTATGGTATGTGCAGAATTAAAAAAAAAATTAAAATCCAGTATTAGTAGTTATACATTCTCTAAAATGGATTTTAAATTAACTTGAGGAAGCTTGAAAGTACTGCAAGGAATAAATGTTGCTTTTAATCTTTCAAAGCACAAATCGTAGCATTACTGTTATCTTCTCCTGCCAAGTGTAAGATGTGTACCAGCCTTTCGGCACCCAGCAGTGTTTCTTAGAAGGGCAATGAAAGAGTGAATGGCGAAAGCTTGCCAAAAGGAAAATCAAAGCCATACCTGCAAGCTGCAATACATTTTTAGAAATCCCTTCAGACTTTTCCCTTTCATGTGTTTGAAACTGAAACTTTTCAAAATGCTGGCGTGGTTCCCTAAAATAATCTTTACTTCTTAAACCTAAACAATTTGGAGGGAAGGGGAAGAGGAAGAAAGGAGGAGAAAAGATGGGGCGAAACAATAACAATGTGAAAAAAAAAAAGGAAGAAGCAGCACTAAATGCAATTGGATTGTACCAAAGCAGTCACTTCAGAGGAAAAGAGCTTTAAAATGCAGGAAATCTGTCTAACCTTCTAACTATTCCCACTCAAGCTGCCCCGCAGTCACAGATGTTACTGATTCAGTTAGATAGCAATTCCAAGCTCCCAAAACAGATTCCAAGTGAGAAAACAGAAAAAGTCCTTGGTCGTTATTAGATACGCATTCTGAAGTAAAAAGAAGTATGGACAGGGAAGAATTTGTGGCCTGGATTAGAGATTCCACAGTAATTAAAGAGCAATGACAAATGGCATCTTGGCTGACCTATTGAACGCAAAGCTGCGAGGTTAGGAGCTAAGGCTGCAGCGAAAATTTCTAGGGAAATGTGTCAGTTTTTTTCCTGCTGTGATTTACTGATACATTTAACAGGAATGAAACCTATACATTAGATGAAAAACTGGAGAATTTAGCAGGGCATGCTAAAAGCTTTGTAAATTATTTATTTAACTGTGCAATTAAAATCTATAGTGGGCTAATAATTCATTGCATCATTGCTAAAAAGGTGGAGGAAAGCTATCACTTCCTAAGAGACCAAGTAGGACATGGATCCCAGCCGTGTCCAGCAGCTTTCAAACATTTAAAAATTGTACTAGCAATGTGGGAAGGAAAAAAGGCACCACTTATAACTTGTAGGAATAAAAGTAAAAATAAATCAATACAGCCCTGAGACAAGCCCTACCTGCGGGTCAAGGGCAAAAGCTCTGCTTCAGCATGTGCTACTGCATCCATAACTCCAGCCTGTGCTAAATTCTTGTTCCACTTTGTGGCTTCCAATCAATAACTGAAGAGAGTTGTTTTGCAAGATGCTTCATGTTGTTTTGTACATTTAAGTTTTTGTTTTGATTTCATAAAAGGTTATCCACAAGCTCTAGGTGCCCTGGCAATTAGCTAGATTCACAGTCCAATTGGAATAAACACCTGGCAACATAATGACATATTTGCATGACAAAGCAAATTAATCTGACCAGCCAATAAACCAAGTGGCAGAATATACCCCCTTCCACTCAGCTCCAAATCCCATGCCATCAGGCCTCCTCCAAAGCTGTTGTATGCAGATGGGTTTTTACATCATGCCCTGAAGGGTCAGTAATATTTGGGCTCTTTCTTACTGACGGGGCTGGGGATAGGCTCCAGAGCCAGCGGGCATCTGCAAAATGTGCTGTTGGCAACTCTCACCCTTCTACAGTGAGGGGTTTTAACTGGACTAAGCCCAGCCCTGACACACTACACTGCAATGCAGACATTTGCAGCTCATTCAAAGAGATGGGGAGTGGCTTCATAGAAGTCGGAAAGGCACAAGTATGTTCCCACAAGTCCATTCAGTCTTCCAGCTTCAGTACCTCTTCAGCAATCTTTAAGCTAGGCTGATGCCTAAGTATTTCTTGGGTATGTCTGAAACAGAAAATCAAAATTTGCATATAAATAGTTCTCCGAGTGCCAAAACCAGTTACACTCCCTGTGAATATTCTCACTAGATGAAGTTCAGTACATTAGCATAAGACAAATGCATTTCTATGAATAACACCATGTCTTAGTTTGGATGAAAAAAAAACAACAAAAAAACAAACCAACCAAAGTATGCTCAAGTGATTTTAATCAGAGATTGTGAGATTGTACAGAACAGATAACAGTTCTTTGCTATAAGTGTATGTGTGCACAGAACAAAGTCAACAACAAGTGCGATTAAGATGTTAATATGGATCGAGTCCTGTACCCGAGCTCTGGTGGTGCCGTCACTTTAAGCCGCAGCTCCGCTCCGGGCAGCCTCCTCCTCAGCGCCGATCCAGATGGTTATCGATCACACTCGCACTCACACACACACACACAGAAGGAAAGAAAAATAAAGATGGAGAGATAGAGAATACAGCAACGCAAGCAGAGATAGCAAAGCGCGACTATTCTCTATGCAGCAAGATGGAGAAAGAGGCGGAGACCGGGAAATAGCCAGCGAAAGGAATGTCCGGGCAAACGGGACACAACCTCTGCCCCGGTCTCCCCGGAAACGGCCCCTTCCCCCCCACTGCCAGCAAAGGAAGAAAAAATTCTCTGAAAGAAGAAAAAAAAACCCCAAACCCCAAAACAAAACCCAAACCAACCTGAAACTATAACACGCCAGCATTTGTAATATTGCTGTATCAGTAACAGGACACTAATAGCTTAACAGCTGCAAAAACCCAAGACATACATGTAGATTAACAGTTTAGCATAATGATCAAAACACTAATCAAAACTATCTACAGTGAACAAAAAGGGTCCAAACATTTTTAGATAGTTGTGGTCAGAAGATTTAGCTGAACTCCTTTCCAGAGAAACTAGGGTTGAATTTTCTTTGTGCCACACCACTGAGGCAGCAGGCTTGTATCTGCACTCTGGGACTCAGAGGAAGACTGATACCATCACAAATAAGAGGTAATTCCCTTAACAAATAAAGGGTTAGCTTTGCTTAGGAAAAATAGGTTGGATTTCAGATAGGTAGCAGCTGAGTTTGAGACTACATGCCAGAAGTAGAACAGCATCAGCTGTAACTCACTAAATACAGCTAAATAACTGGCTGTACATTTCCTAAGGACAAAGCAGCCTCTCTGCAGTATATTGTTTCCTTGAAGACAGCAAAACTGGTGAAAAAAGGAAGAAAAGTGAATGAAAAATGAAGTAAATATCCTTGACTAATGAAAGATGTGAGGGCTGGCAAACTCCAAATGATTCAAAGTTGGATATGTGAGAGCCCACTTAGTATTGATGCCTTTTTAAAAAAATGTCACCAAAATATCCCTTGTGCTTGAGTTGAGTCTTATGCTACCAGTCTCTTTCCTCAGATTTCTATTTCCTCAGATTTCTAGATTTCTGGTTAGGGGCTGCAAGGACAGGTCTTCTAGCAGAAGATTGCCATTCCCTGCCATCCGACATGCATGCAACTTGATGGTTATGTGAGGTAGTTATATCCTAATGAAAGGCAAGTTTCTTTCCTTGTCCTTAGGCACACCAAAGCAGATCCCTGACAACTCCTAAAGTATCAATAACACCTTTTTAAAAATTGATGTGCAATAAGAGTTGGATTTCTGGAGGGGAAAGCGCTGCCAGAATAATCAGTTTGAATTCTGCTAATTGAAAGCTCAATGCAAAATTCAAGCAGAGGCAAGGAGAGTACACAATGCATGGCCCTCCATTAACATAATGAGGAGGAAACATGAAGGCTTCAGAGAATACGAAGAGAACATATTCTGAAGCAAACCGACATCTACCTACTTGCAGGGAAAACACAATTTTCTAAGCATGGTGCCATGATTTTTGTCCCCATTTGCCAAAAATAAAAAGGCTGATTCAAGTCATGAGTCAGGCATTGTTAATTCAAGAAATATTACAGGATTAATTTAATATCAATTTAATAAATTATTAATAACTATTGGATGACCTGTCATAAATTAGTTAGCACTGCCCAGAAGATGGTTTGGGATGTACAGGGTGATTTACATAATAGATTGTGTCATGTCTCTGTCTTCTCTGTTTCTTTCATTTATTCATGTGTAGAGCTAGGCAGATAATGGAAAAAGTAATTAATAGATTTAGCTTGAAAAATGTTTGGCTTGAAAAATGTTTTGATATTAGTGTATATTTTATTAATAAAAGGCACGATTGGACTTGATGATCTCAGAGGTCTCTTCCAACCTTATGATTCTATGAATAAAAACTATCTGTCCAACTCCAGGAGCTGGATGAATAATGGGCAAAAAATACTTCACTTACTGGAGATATAGCATGAAATTTATTGCATCAATATTTTGACGGATACGTTTTAGCCTATTTTAGCACAGTGGGTAAAGCAAATGAAATACAGAAGAAAGAATGAGAAAGAAGGCAGTTGTGCCTGACTCATAAAAAGACTAGACTGATATTGGAAAACCAAATTCTCAGCTGAAGAGTGGTCCCTGGCTGGGGAAAAGGTCAGCCACACAGATATGCATGAGACAAGACACAACAACGTTGGCTGGAAGTTCCCTTACAGCAGCAGCTATTTACCTGCAGTCCCACAGATATTGGGGGCAGCCTGAGACACCAGTTCCACACAGATTTGTACAGGTATCAGCAAGGAGAGCTGGCTGTGGCTTGGGCCTTTCTAACCAGGTAATTTTTCCTGTGACACAAATAGACTCAGAATATAGTATGAGAGAATAAACAGGAGGAAGCTGACACTGATGACTGCCAAGTCTCTTCTCCTTTTGCCTTTCGCAAACTGACTTTATCCAAGCAAATTTGTGGTTTTCTAGGCCCTAGGCTTTTTTCCTGGCCTCTCCCTATATTCTAAGCAATATGAACAGAAAGCATAGAAGAGCTTATTTGATCTAAACCAGAGCCCAAGGGAGTGTGACAAACAAGCAGGACAAGAGGCAAAATGTGAAACCAAAGCAAATAAGTTCACATAGCTGCATAATCGAGTTGGTCCTTGTTTCTAAATCTTATCAAGGGTCTACTTTCAAATGTAATTACAATGAATTATAGCTAGCGATGCCAACCTACACACCACTGCTTATAGGCGTAGCAGAAACTTGGTCGTGGAGAGACCCATGGAAGACAAGAGGGAAGCAGCTAGATTTCTGGGAATACAGAGGACTCAGGCTTTAAAGTGCCCTCTGAATCCTGAGTCTGGTCTAATAACTAAAATAGAGCATGGACTAGGTCTGCAGGGTCACATCAACAGGACTCCAGCTGTTAGGAGGAAAGATCCTTTTTTTGATAAGGTCCAGTGCTCAGCCATCCTATAAACTCTTCAAAGCCCATATTTTCAGGAGTTCCACTTCCTAGGCCCAGGCCATGCACATACTAATGAAGATGCTTTAAGCAAAAAAAAGGGGAAGAGGTGGTCTCCAGGTATTTTCTCCAACCAAAAGCACAGTAAATGAACCCTGGGAAGAATATCTGTGTATATATACACAGAAAGGATGAGACAGGTCAAATTCTGCTGATAAATGATCACAACAAATAGGATTGTTTTTCATTATAACACAGGCTGTTTTGCAAAGGAAAAGGTCTTTCAAGATCTGCTGCAGAACTTTACGGATCTAGTTATCTGTTCTTACTGGAGTGATTCAATTTGTTATAGTGCGTCACTGATTCAAGGCCAGAACTTTGCTAACCCTAAGTGTTGTATGATTAATAACCTCTTTCTCCAACAAATTGCTGGTTTGCACTCTTCAAAACCCTCCTCTTTGCAAAACTTGGTTTAATGTTTACTGCAGAGCTTCGTATTTTGCATAGGAATCTGCTTCAGGAAAATTGGAGTTCCAGTTTCTATATCATTTCAATGCAACCAAAAGAGAAAATTTGAGTTTCTTTTAATTCAAGGTAGATTGTGTTTCAAGTATCACCAAGAAAGAAATGTCCTGCAACCCACTGTGATTTATGACTACCCTTTTCAGAACAATTACTATTTATACATTCATTTATCCTGTCTCTTGGTGTCATATATTTGGCAAAGTCACCAGACAATGTGGTATGTCCTAATTCTCCCTCCATCAGAAAACATTTAGCAGAACTACCATTTAATAATGATACTGCCTTTTAATTTTCCAAAATGAGAATGTGGATTGTACCACTTTACTCAGCTTTTCCTTTGATTAATGAGAATGCACTTCTGCATACAGAGAACGGGGTTGCAAGCATTCTGGCCTGAAACAATTCCAATATAAGGTTTCAAGTATTAAAACAAACAAACAAAAAACCCCAAGGAACTTGGAATGTATTGTTTTAAGATAAATTTGGGGTGAATTGAAAGATAAGACAGCGGCAAGGCAGAGGAAGATATTCCATTGGAAACAAGGCTGTTTATGAGAACCTGGACATATGTATTGCTCGGATAAGGAGAGAAGAAGAAAAGAAACACTCTGCTGATAATGATAATAGATGATTCTGCTTCACTGCAGTCTTCCATCATCAACAAATGGCATGGGCCAACAGTTAAATATCATCTATTTTAATTAGTATTTAAAACATTTAGTTATCTGTGCTCTGAGTAACTGCAACAAAACTTTGTCAGGCTGGAATGCAAAGGGGGGAGTTCTACAAGGAAAAGCAATCCAATCTGTGTTCAATGTTGTGGCCTCCCTTTAGATACCTAAACACTTACGTGCTAAATTCCAGCTGACATTAAAAAAAAAAAAAAAGGAGAACAAACCCAAATGATATGAAGAAACTAATTCTTTGGTCCTCAACCTTTCATATATGGGCCAAGTGTATCTGCACACTAGTACAAAGGTAGCACTGCACAACTGCTCTAGTCAAGCAATGCATGAACTGATTGCTAAATGTTTACAAACTTCTCCAGCATATTCACTATTTGAAGCATAACATATTAGGCACTTATATTATTTTTTAAACTATTGTTTACTTGGGAAGTATTTGTTAAAGTCACCAGTACCTAGTATTCTAACTAGGGGGTTTTGGGGCATAGTGTATGATTGCGTTGACCTCTTTCTGCATGAACTTAACTCTGTCATAAATGTTTGCAGTACCAAATTTGATGATGATGAAAAGCACTGGGGTAAAATAAACCCTGCTTGAAAGTAATTCAACTGTCAATCCACTATAGTTTACACTAAATGGGGAGGACACTTTTGGCCCAAAATATTCTCTAATATTTATAGTTTGGAAAGTGAGTCCAACACGTTGCATGATGGTGGGGGATGATTAACACAAGACAATTCTTAAGACTAAGTTTATTATTTCCTGGATATTGTGCTCATAATCTCAAGGAACTGAGACTTTTGATTAACAAATGGACTAGAAAGTCAACCTCACTTTGCAAAGTAAACGTGAAGTTTTGGTACAACTGAAGCCAAGAGGGAGCTCATGAGTTGTGACCACTGGCGCAGGGTTCATCTCCACAGTATGCCTACAAAATGAGATCCAATGACATTTATAGTCTTCTTATCCTCAGTCTCCCTGGGATCCAGGCAAACAACTGTGTGCACAGCTCAGAGGACTAAATAGGAACAGGGTCCTGTGGCATTTCCTTTTCAAAGAAAATCAAAAAGATCAGAGGGATTTTTGCTCTCCAAAAACAAAACTATGACAATTAATGGAATGTTAGAATTCATGTGATTTCCTCAGTTTTAGAGGACTAGGACATGAAAATGTGCCTGGGGTTTAAGGACACCCATTCTGCTCTCTGTTCTTGGGGAAACACATCTGATTTTCTTCATAGGGGCAGGGTACGCGGTAAGGAGGATGTCATCTAGGGACATCTGTGGCATTGCCCTTTGTTAACTGGAGCACTGTTACCACTGTATCTTCTGCACACGAGTGGGAATAACAGATAAGCACAGACTCCATCTTTCCCCTCCTCCAGGCTCTTCAATACCAAGCAAGCTCTTCTCCTCAAAGAGAAAGCTCCCCAAATGCTTGCAACACCAACAGCATTCAGGGAGGGCTTCAATGTGCTTCCCGGAATCAGCATCCTCTTCCTCACACTGACTGCTCTGGATCTGGACACCTCATGGCCTGCATACCTCATAGCTGGGACTCCAGCAGGATGTAACGGTTCCCACAACACTGCCCATGGCTCTGACAGCCCTGGCAGGACTGCTGTGGAGAATTGCCTTTATGGATTGATGATTCAATGTTGATCAAATTGCTTAACTCTGCTTGTCATGGTGAGCTTCTCTAACTAATGGTCACATTTTCAATGAGCCTGGAAAAACCTTGAACTACACTTCTGAGTACAAACCTGCTCTGAACAGCTTGCCCAGTTGCAGCATTATTGAAAATGTTTACACATGTAATTTTATTGCAAGAATATACACAACTGTGTCTTTATTGATTGCTTTCCTAGTTATGGAAGTGTTTCACTGCTGTAAACCCCACAGCTCACCCTGCAACCTCGTCAGCTCTATCATGCACCAATTAATGCTGTTCTAATATTAGCAAACCTTTTTTTCCACGACCTGGATTTTCCCTATTCTAACCGCATGACCAGCAGAAAGCTCATTGTCAAATAACAATGAGCTCATCTCAAATGCTTATGCAGCCAGTGCCAGGTGAACAAATTGTCTATTATTAGACTTTTTCATGCACTAAGAGCTTTTGTCCTCTACTTGCCTGTCTTAACACCTGCTGTTGCAATGTATATCAAATTTCAGAACATCATTCCCAGTAACAACAGAACATAAAATGTATTAGGGGATTGCTCATACAGAAAGTGATTAAGTTTTGTACAGGGACCTTTGTTGAGCAAAAAGATAAAAATAAGGCTTGTGGTGATGGGACTGGAGTAATTATAAATTTAAATAAAAAAAATTTCCCTGAATCAACACAAGAAAAAGGCATTGAATTGCAGTAAATTTGTTCAGTGGCATTCAGGAAAATACTAATAGTTGTGAGAAATTAATTTGTATTACTAGTAGTAGTAAAAGGAATTTTTTCCTTCAGTGAGTTTCACACAAATATAGAGTGTTTGACTGGTGTGTGAAAGCGTTGATGGGATTGTGTGGGTTGGGCATATGGAAAAGGTGTAACCCAAACCCAGCAGCTTAAAAGACACATATATAGATATTTAAAAATATTTAGTAGTGCGATACAAGTGTTAGAGAAGGAAATTATAATTACCAGGTTATAAGGTATGTTATGAGGAGGTCTAGCATTTACTGGAGCAAGAACAGTCATTGATTGTGGTACATTTTTCTTCTGTTCAGAAAGTTCTACTTAAATAATTGCTTTTACAGCCATGAAATAGAGAGCTCAGCAACCACTAGGAGTGGGCAAAATTCCTGCCTATGGCTGAATCATTTCACCCTCTCATCAATTCAGATGCCCATTTATGATAAAAGAAAATTCCTCACTATCCACTTCTCACCTGCCACATCTATTCAGATTGTAAACATTTCAGGCCAGGAACTGTCTCTCACCGTGTGTTCATACAATGCACAGCATGTGGGGACTCCAGGCTCTATCAGGCTGTTTCAGGAGTGTGCTGCACACAGTAAACAAGAGACATCCATGAGCAGTGAGTCCCAAAAGTATTTGTTCCCTCTCTTTACAATGAAATAAATTCTGATCTTGGTTCAGTATTTCTATCAGGAAGAGCTAAAGGCCAGTTCTTAAAAAAACAGAGTCCAGATGTGAGATTACTTATTAAATACTCAAATAACAAGTAAAATTTTCTCACAAATAACCCAAACCCCATTCCCTATACATAAGTCAGTTTTTCTAATAAAACTTTTTTTACTCTTCCTCTTCCTTCCCATATCATATGCTACAAGGACATATATGATATGTACTGATCATACTTGCACAGCAATTCTTGTGCGTTTCTGGCTGTGTTTGGATTTTGTCATTCTCAAATCAAAATTCAGGGGAGGAAGGATTCATTTTTTTACTTTTCTTGTTGCTTATTTAAAAAGTATGACCTGGCCTCAACAGTCAAAAATTATGAAAAAATATTATGTACAAGAAACAGGAGGATATAGAGCAGTCTGCTAAAGAAAAAATTAATCTGCAGAAGTAGTCAGTCCAAATGCATCTGCTGAAATAAGAAAAAAACAAAGTTACTTAAACACATACACCACATTTAAATTCAAGGGAAAAAAAGTTATTTTTGGATCGTAACTAAGAAAAGTGTACTTTAGAGCCTCTGTTAAAATGCAAATAATGAATAAGAAATCTGAAGGCAGAAAGACAAGTGCTCATAAGAGTAGTTTAAACTTACTCTCTGTTTTCTACACCCATTGCTGGGCACATGCCTTGGCTGACCCTCCTGTTCCTTGTCAGAGCTCTGGTGCCACGGTAGGAGAAGCAGGTCCATTGCAGTGACAGCCATCATCCAGGGACTCTCACATGGCATTCTCTGCTTTAAGTTAAGGTGCCTTTGCACTAACTTCGTCCTATCAAGAGATTAGAAAAAAACTTAGGTTTGAGGGGGTGATAGATTCAAACCACCTCCTTCAAGCAAAGTTTAGTCCACAAAGAAATCACCAGTTCGGACCTCTATCAGGAAGCTGCACTGCTCAGTGTTCACAAAAGTCTACATAAAATGTTAACACATGTTTACGTTGATAAAGATGCATATTCATAACCCCTCCTTCCACCAGGAACAGCCAGATATCTTAGCAAAGGCAAACATCTAAACACGAAAGTCCCTCAGTTAGTGGAAAAGCAAAATACTAAAGAGCCAAGCAAAGAAGTAGAGATCTAACAGAGGAAAAGCAAAAGGAAGAAGTTTCACTTAGGTGGCTCAGGGTCTTCCTGAGTTACAAAGGTTATTTGAGAGCTCTCACAATATGAAAAAAAAGTCTGGAAAAAACAATCACCCATACAAAAATCTGATGAGTGCACATGAAGTCTTGCTGTTAGACATAATAATCCCTATTTCATGTGCAAGATTTTTTCCAAGCATTTGTTATTACACCTCTGAACTTAAACATCAAGCACATATGCCTGCTAACAGGCAGGACAATTCAGTCATATAGATCATCCAAACCAAATTTGACATGGTTCCTTGTATCGGATGGCCAAGCACATCTTTCTTATAAAATCTTTTAACACACCGTATATCCGTCAGCATAAAAGAGACGTTTCTGCCTCTGGTGTTGCATACTGGTATCACATGACCGCTGTAAAATAGGTTCAAGGAATCTGCCTTAGCCACCAAAAATAAACAAATCTGGAACTCATTAGTCTTCACACGGCAGTGTTTTGGCACACAGAGGAAAAAGAGTTATCAAGACTAAATTCAGAAAGGTTGATATATGTATCTGCATCTCAAAACGTCTGTTAAACTGCCAACATGCTTCACATAGTCCCTGTGAGGTTTGTATTTTTTCCTGCATTGTTTAAGCTGTCAAATGTTAATGTGTTTCTGGCTTAATTTATTACACTGATATGACAAGTTATGAGCAAATGTATTCTTGTTTACTACTGTTAATATTTTGGTTATACTCATTAAGAGCAGTTTTAAGATTAGTCTTTTTTGTTATTTTGCATAATGGAAAAGAAGCAAAAGCCTTTAGCAAGGACTGGAACCTACTTCAGCTTACAACACAGGCTTTCAAAATGGAGTTGTCCAATTAACTATTAAAGCATCACCATGGATCAAGACAAATCCTAATGAAGGGATGTCCCAAAGCCTGCCTGATGGATGAACTGTTCTGCTGCTCATGGGATCTCACCTGAATATGAGAGATGGACACTTCCATTAAGTGAAATTTCAAAATGTGCTACTAAAAGGTAGAGTAGCTTTCTTCAGTAGCAGGAAGCTGAGATTCATATAATTTGCTTTAATGCTAGTAGGATCATACTCTCCAAACTCAGTCATGGTACAGAGTGTTTCCCAGCAAACCCTCTGCAGGTTACAGTAGCTTTTTGTCATATTTAGGCACATTTTGTCTCTTGAGGCTCCTAAGATAGAGCCCATTTCATCAGAAAGGCAATGGAGCAGCCATGGTGCAAATGCCATGCTCTGGTCAAAGTGTGAAAGTCTCATAAAACTGTACACAGCGCTGCGTGGTCTACACAACATGTGGGAAATGCATTCTCCAGGAACACCTGGAGATGTTCTTGCAAATCTTTGCAATGCCTGCTTTAATTTCAAATGACACTGCCTCTTTGTCATTTGCTACAAACTCATAGTCAAAGGTAATGAGAAGCTCTTTAGCAACCCATTTTGTCAACCATTAGGTAAGATATGTAAGGAGCTGATGGCACCTGCCAGCTCAGATGCCTTTAGGAAGATGTGTGATCTAGCATACCAGTCCTCTGAGTAAAAATACACTGTGATCACCATCAGATTTTAGCTCCCACAAGCACCACAACAATAGTAGGCTGACAGAGAATGAATTCACTGCCTTGCCCCTATTACTGCTTCTGGGGTTTAGTGAATATATATTTTCCCAAATGATGATGTCTGTTTTTTGGCAGAACTTAGAATATCTTTATACACATATGGCACTATGATGAGCACTTCTAATGTCAGGTTGTCAGCATGATGCAACATGACATAGCTCAGTCACAAACCCTATTGTGACACAAATTTAGTAGTTGGATGAAGATATGTAATTCTGGCACAGGAATTATTTTAATATTCTGAAGTTTGTTTTCATTCTGATTTGGAAGGAAAAGAAGTAAATCAAAAATGTTTGAAATATTATCAAACAATTTGGATAAGTTTCTAATTAAAATTCCACTTGGCTGCATAATATGGAATACAGGAACTTGGAAGTCCCAGATGAATGGGAGTCTTGGAGCTCAGGAGCCAATGACCCTGGGCTCCTGGCTTCCTATACATACATAAGTCCAGAACTGCAGCAACCTGCCTGACAGACTGTGAGGTTGCCTGTTAACTTAGACTCTTATAACTCATCCACTCTACTTTCAACCAGCTGCCAAGCTTGCTCAGATACTCACAAAACAGCATGTCCAAGTAACTTTCTGGGAAATCAACATCTGTCAGGGCAGGAGCAAGACTCTTGGCACATGACCTCCCTAACTTGAAGGCATCCCTGAAGGCAACTCAGAAACAGAACTATAGAATTCCATGATAATCGTGGGAGGGATCCAAAGCACATCCAAGACAATGAGAGAATTCCTGTTAAGTTCAGTTGCCTTTGGTCCAGCAGGCTACTTTTATAACAACTTGCAGTAATCACTACATACTGCAGAATTGATTGCAGCAGTGATAGATTGTCCACGAACCCTTAGGTCAGAAGTATTTATTTATCTGGCACAGTTTCTTAGTAGTAAAGTTGAGATTTTTGTCTCCAGTAGCTGAATGAGGAAGATGGTTTGATTTGATGTGGCTACAGAAAGAACCGAGGCAATCCTGGGGCCATGTGCACAAAGCCTTCACACCAGGGCTCAAGAACAGTGTCACTCTCCCCTTGCTGTAAGTCAACAGCTGTGTCTACGTGAATAGCACCGACAAAATGATGGAGAACGTAGCAAAGAACAAACATCAAGCAATTATTGGAATGACTTCTGCAGAAGCAGGTCACCTGGATTTAATGGCCTGGTAAGCTCTTTAAATCTGTAGCTCACACAGTTCATGGGGGTGCAAGAGATATGTGCTTTGATAAACATGAAATACCTTATGGTCATGTCTCTTCAAAGTATCTCTGAATGCACTTATAGAAAGAACACCAAGAAAGGCAGGTAGTAGTTAAGGCATAGCAGGTCTTTTTTATAGTATTTCCCCAGGTAAAGAATAGCAGATAACGCCAGGTCTTTCTTGCTTCTGTCTAAATGTGATACAGGAATTATGAGGATGTAGATGCAAGAATTATGAGGATGTAGTAGATGCAAGTTATTTTTCCACAAGCTCTGGTCCCATTTTGGAAACACACAAACATGAACTCCATTCTTATCTATCACTGTGATACTCCATCTTCCATTGAGTACTCTAGCGATGCCTATATATTTCATTATATTTCACATATTTCAGCAATCCTAGATGTACCCTTCCTTTCACTTCTCAGACCCATATATAAATATATATTTCATTTTCTTGCATACAGTCTGAAACAGGACTTAATTCCTTGTTGCTACAAGGCAGTCCAGCCACACCAAGAACACATGCCGATTCTCAGAGGCCACTTCTATAGTTTGTCGTGGATACACAAATTTGATCTGTTTCAGTTATTTTTACCTGCAAACAGAGGTATCCTGACATCCAGGTAACCCAGACTTCCAGATTAGGATGATGAGGCATTTAGGCTACAGACATTTGCTTGCTTAACTGCGAGAGGAACCACTCTCTCCTCAATGGGCACAGCTTTCATTAATTTTCACTTCACCACCATTGTGAGAATTGGCCTACAATGCTGACATTCCTTCTGCCTAAACGTGCTTTCCCCCTTTATTTTCTTTGTTGTGCTTCCTCACATTTTTATTTTCTGAGTCACATCCCACTCCACTGCATATTTTTGAGCAGAGCCATTAAAGTACTCACATATAAAAACCCAGCAAGAAATGGACCCATTCTTTTCATCAGTGAATTCTACTCAGTGTTTGACTGTTCAGTTCTGAATAGCTGGGATATATTTTAAGGCATTAAAGTGCATTATTTCATATGCTTAAGAAAGTCAGTGATGATGGGTAGATCTCAGCCTGCGATGGAAATATAGTATCGCTCTACCAAGCTGTCAATCTCAATTAAGACATCAACATGTCAAATTAAGAAGTTACTCCTGCACAGCCTATTGTTGAACTGCATGTCAGGTGAAATAAGCACTAATTATACACTTAGCCAAATATGCCTATTCAATATTACTTCAAAACTAAGGTCACTGAGTTATTGTCAAGTGGTAGTTTACACTATTTTGGATCCCACCAAATGGCAGGTGGCCATACAAATATGTAACTCAGCATGTTCTGCTTGGTCCCTACAGCTGTGCTGCCAATCAGTTAAGGATGGCTGCAAATAAATGCTAATTAGCTTCTGTTGATCTGCATATTCCAGCAGCCTCCCAGGATTCCCATTTTGATATGTAAGATTGCCAGTTGGGTATGTGATTGAATTAAGAACCAGAAAAGATTTTATCTTCCACGCAGGAAAATGTGAGTCTGAATCCCCAACAGAGACTGTTATCACTCTGATTTATGTTTGGCAATGCCTGTCACTGGAGTGATAGCAAAGCCTCAGTGCTAGAGGGTGCTACTTTCCTTCTTTTGAAGGGGAAAGAGCCTCCTTGTTAAGAGCAAACATTCACCATCTGGGGCCCGACCCACTCCTGGCTTTTACATTTGCAAGGCTTCCACATGTTTGCTTCTCCACTCAGGGTCCAGCAGATACTCTTCTAAAGGCTGACTGGTCCTCAAAAACTAAAATGGGGGGGGAGGGAGAGAGAAAGAAAATTAACAAGCAGTAAGCTTTGGAGTTGTTGGGTTGGGGGTTTTTTGATCATTGATAGGGTTGCAAGAGGCAAAAAGCCCTGAATTTAACAAAGCTGTCAATAGTCCATTAATAGTTGGTTGGTTTGCAAGGACTGCTTAAGAAAGAAATGGCTGGAAAGTTGCACTTAAGGGAGCAGAGTATTTAGATTTTGCACCTGTACTTCATAAGGGAAAAAAATATGATCTTATTATGTAAACATTACCATAACAATTTTCAGAAATTTTGCTTGGCTTTTCTATTAGTGAGCACTGGTTCCCTGTAGTGAGGAAATGATACTTATCAGAAACTGCTCACTGCATATGAGAGCAAAATAAAATTTGCCTCATCTTTGTGATTTTTGTCTTTAAGGCTCAATAAGATATTGGAAGAAAAATGATTATTTAATTATCATACCGGGTTTCCATAGGTTGTTACCATATTCTTTCTCGACTTGAAAATAAGTCAAAAAAAGGTTGGCTTCAGACTGATGGAGCATTGTATGCTGCCTTAAAATTCTGGGAAACTGTTCTTCCTTAGGGATTTCAAGTTATTTTCCTTTTTTAAATGATGCCATTCTCCCATTCATAAAGCTTGTCAGCACTCTGCTGTAAATGAGACACCCAAGTACTTGACCAGTAGTTCAGATCAGTAAAGTTTACAGGAGAAATTAATAAGTAAGATTTCACTGTAAATTTCAGTAGCTTATTTAACATACAAAAGCCTGAAAACAGGATTACAATCAGTGTTTTAAAAGTTAATTGTATACTTTAACAGAGCTCAAGCTGAAAACAACATCCTCTACTAAAGGACATAAATAGATGGATTAATATGCAACACTCACATGTGTCCTTAATATTTTCAAAAGTGCTCTCTTTATGCAGTTGTAATGAATAAAATGAAAAATTGGGAGAAATGTATTTAAAAGTAAGAAGTGGCTGATAAGAATTGTAAGCCAAACAAAATTTCCTATTCCCTCTATTTCATGTACAATTATAAATTTAAAGGAGTCTTGGGCTTAATTGTGGGAATAAACTATAATATTTATATACATGTAGAATCATAGAATGGGTTGGGTTGGAAGGGACTTTTAAAGATCATCCAGTTCCATCCCCCCTGCCATGGGCAGGGACACCTCCCACCAGACCAGGCTGCTCAAAGCCCCATCCAATCTGGCCTTGAACACTTCCAGGGAGGGGGCATCCACAGCTCCCCATGGCAACCTGTGCCAGTGCCTCACCACCCTCAGAGTGAAGAATTTCTTCCTAATGTCTAATCTAAATCTTCCCCCTTCCAGTTTAAAGCCGTTCCCCCTTGTCCTATCACTCCATGCCCTTGTTAAAAGTCCCTCCCCAGCTTTCCTGTAGCCCCTTCAGGTACTGGAAGGCTGCTTTAAGGTCTCCCCAGAGCCTTCTCTTCTCCAGGATGAACAACCCCAGCTCTCTCAGCCTGTCCTTATAGCAGAGATGCTCCAGCCCTCTGATGATCTTCGTAGCCCTCCTCTGGACCCACTGCAACAGTTCCATGTCCTTCTTATGTTGAGGATTCCAAAAATGGACAAAATACTCCAGGTGAGGTCTCATGAGAGCGGAGTGGAGGGGGAGAATCGCCTCCCTTGACCTGCTGGCAATGCTTCTTTTGATGCAGCTCAGGACACAGTTGGCTTTCTAGGCTGTGAGCACACATTGCTGGCTCATATCGAGCTTCTTATCAACCAGCACCCCCAAGTCCTTCTCCACCTCGACCAAGGTGTAGGACCTTGCACTTGGCCTTGTTGAACCTCATGAGGTTCACACAGGCCCACTTCTCCAGCTTGTCCAGGTCCCTTTGGATGACATCCCATCCTTTTGGTGTGACAACTACACCACTCAGCTTGGTGTCATCTGCAAACTTGCTGAGGGCGCACTTGATCTCACTGCCTATTTCATGGATGAAAACATTAAACAGCACTGGTCCCAGTACAGACCTCTGAGGAACACCACTTGTCACAGATCTCCATCTAGACATTGACCCGTTGACCACTACTCTCTGAACGCGACCATCCAATCAATTCCTTATCCACTGAACAACCCACTCATCAAAACCATATGTCTCCAATTTAGAGAGAAGGATGTTGTGGGGGACCATGTCAAAGGCTTTACAAAAGTCCAGATAGATTACATCCAGGGCTTTTCCCGTGTCCACTGATGTCATCATCCCATCAGAGAAAGCCACTAGGTTGGTCTGTCAGGACTTGCCCTTGGTGAAGTCATGCTGGCTATCTCAAATCACCTCCCTGTCTTCCATATGCTTTAGCATAGCTTCTAGGATCTGTTCCACGATGTTTGCAGTCACAGAGGTGAGGCTGACAGATCGGTAGTTCCCAGGGTCAATCTTTCTACTCTAATTAAAAATGGGCACAATGTCACCCTTCTTCCAGTCACCAGGGACTTCCCCAGACTGTCATGGCTTTTTAAATATCATGGAGAGAGTCTTTTCAACAACATTAACCAATTCATTCAGGACTCTAGGATGCATCTCATCAGTCTCATAGACTTATATATGTTCAGATTCCTCAGGTGGTCACGAACCTGATCTTCCCCTACAGTGGGAAGGGCTTTAGCCCCCTGATCCCCACCTTGGTGTCCATTGACCCAGAAGGGGTGAAAAGAGTGGCTGCCAGTGAAGACTGAGGCAAAAATGTCGTTGAGTGCCTCAGCCCTCTCCTCATCTGTGAAATAAAAACCAAGCATCAGTATAGGTAGAAAGAATCTTATCTATGATTCTCTCAGCTGAGAATTTATCCCAGGGATAAAGCCACTTAGGTTTTTGTGTGTACAGGGATACTTTTAAGAAAGTGGAAGTATATGTAAATTAAAATGAGCACTATTAAAGCCTGGTAAGCCCATTCTTTTAGCCAGGTCAGTTTTTAATAGGGTATGCATTATCACTACATCTATGGCCCAAATTCAACAAGGCAATGAAGCACATGGTTAACTTTTAAGCATCTTTGAAGTCAATGAGACTTGTATGTCTTGTTGAATTAGGACCTTGGGATTCTCAAGATATTAAAAGAACATTTCATATTTCTCTCTATTATGCAAACTGCAGGGACCAGACAGTTTGGGAGGGTTTTTGGTTTAATTTTTGCAGTGACATTGCAAGTGTCAAAATCAAGAGTAAGATTAAATTTTGCCCTGCAGATGCTGACAGTCAGAGCTGCCCCATGATATCATGGGAATGTCAGACTTTCTGAAAAATGGGTTACTTTACCACAAGTATTTTCGTGTGATAGTACACCTGAGCAGCACATTTGAAACAAAAACCCACGAAAATATATGTTCAGCTAATCAAGTTCCCAAAATATGTATCTTTGTCCTCAAATACATATTGACAAGAGTTCTTTCATGGTCTAACATATTTCACAAGCCCCAAGAAACTCAGAAGCTAACACTGAGAAACTGCAATCCAGAAAATGTCACTAAATGAACAATTTAATCCATTTTTATACTTTTGTTATAATTCTACCATTGACACATTTCATAAGAAGGTTTTGGAATGCTCTGTGGCCTCCGATTGTCAGATAACACAGTTAGGCCGCTTTTGTCCAAACCAGACAAGGACTTTCCAGTCTGGGAAGGAGTCTGGGAGAGAGGAATAAATACTGCACTGCATAAAATCTAAACCAATGCACAGCAATAGCTGAACACTGTTTGTACTTCTCACAACAATGCAGTTAAAGGCACGTAAAGAAGATGTCAGGCATCTAGTTTAAAACAAAGAAAATCAGGCATTTTTTTAATATACATATGTGATAGATAAGGTAGAGGTGATATAAGGTAATAAAAATACTTGGAATAGGCATGCTATGAAACTCATGAAAATTCTTTGTTATTAAACAACACTAAATCTATGCACAAAGAGACAAGCTTAGGCTACTATATTTTGGAATCTGGATCTATTCATCCAATCTTTTATACCAGGTGAACTGCTGAAATAGCGGTAAATACTGCTTTGCAGAAGGACTAAACAGAAAAAAAATGTATTCAAACAATACACCAATGTATCATTCCTCACATCAAAATAATAAAAGCTGTTTGTCCACGTATCTCTAATATTCTCACTTCAGTACTGTCTGTAAATGTGTGGATTCTCCTAATAAGGCAGAGTCTGATTTTCACTCACAGTAACACAGTATTAGAAGGTTGGAAAGGACCTTTGAGATCATCGAGTCCAACATATGACCCAACACCTACACCTACTCATCATCTAAACCATGGCACTAAGTGCCTCATCCAATCTCCTCTTAAACACCTCCAGGGATGGTGACTCCACCACCTCCCCGGGCAGCGCATTCCAATGACCAATCACACTTTCAGTGAAGAATTTATTCCTAATATCAAGCTGAAACCTCCCCTGACGAAGCTTGAGACCATGTCCTCTCGTTCTGCCACTGGTCGCCTGAGAGAAGAGACCAACCCCTGCCTGACTACAACCTCCTTTTAGGTAGTTGTAGAGAGCAATAAGGTCTCCCCTGAGCCTCCTCTTCTCCAGGCTAAACAACCCCAGCTCCCTCAGTCGCTCTTCATAGGGCTTGTTCTCCAGCCCTTTCACCATCCTCATTGCTCTCCTCTGGACACACTCCAGCATTTCGACATCTTTCTTAAACTGAGGGGCCCAGAACTGGACACAGCATTCAAGGTGCTGCCTTACCAGTGCTGAGTATAAGGGAATGAGAACTTCTCTAGTCCTGCTGGCCACACTGTTCCTGATGCAGGTCAGGATGCCGTTGGCCTTCTTGGCCACTTGGGCACACTGCTGGCTCATATTGAATTTCCTGTCCACCAGCACTCCCAAGTCCCTCTCCGCCTGACTGCTCTCCAGCCACTCTGTCCCCAGCCTATAGCTCTGCATGGGGTTACTGTGTCCAAAGCGTAAAACCCGGCATTTGGCTTGTTAAACCTCATCCTATTGGAACCAGCCCATCTCTCCAGCCTGTCAAGGTCCCTCTGTAGGGCCCTCCTACCCTCTAGCAGATCGACACTTCCTCCCAGCTTGGTGTCATCTGCGAACTTGCTGGTGAAGGACTCGATCCCCTCATCCAGATCATCAATGAAGATATTAAACAGGTCCGGGCGCAACACCGATCCTTGGGGGCCACCACTAGTGACCGGCCGCCAACTCGATGTGACACTACCATTCTCTGGGCTCGGCCATCTAACCACTTCCTAACCCAGCACAGAGTGCTCCTGTCCAAGCCACGGGCTGCCAGGTTCTCCAGGAGTCTACTATGGGAGACAGTGTCAAAGGCCTTGCTGAAGTCCAGGAACACTACATCCACAGCCTTCCTCTCATCCACCAGGCGAGTCACATGGTCATAAAAGGAGATCAGGTTGGTCAGGCAGGACCTACCCCTCCTAAATCCATGCTGGTTGGGTCTGATCTCTTGGACACTCGTTAGTCAACTCCACAAAAATAAATCCCAGAAAGCAATCGGGTAAATATCAAGAAAAAAAATATAATAAAAATCATTAACTCTTGGACCAGTCTTCCATAGGAAATAACAGCTTCTTCTTTCGAGTTCTTACAGTACTGTTAGTTTAATTGTAGGACAAAATCTTGCCTCAGCAGTGAGGAGTGTATGGAGGACAAAGACTCCTGCATATGAGCAGTCTTTGTGGTGGAAATATTAACAGTTGAAAACAGAACTACTAAAAGGCAAAAGCCTTAAAACAGCAGCATAAATCTGGATAAACTCAAACAAACCATATCAAAGCTAAGATCTGCTCAGATTAATTTCTCAGGAGATTGTACTAGACAACCTTCAAGCAGGAACCTGCTTCATTTTATGCATATGAAGTCATATGTTTCCTTTTCCTGATTCCAGGGTGAATGAACTAAAAGATGGGGCTGAAAAGCCATTGGGGTACTTATCCTGAGGTGGCTTCAGTATCTCAGGAGCGCTACATAGGCAATATGTAGCATTTGCTACTGTCAAAGTGACTAGAAATTGATCATTTGACAGCAAGTCAAATAAAAAGATACTTTGATTTCCACCCAAATATATGTCCTAATCTTACTTTTTTTTTTTTTTTAAATTTTACCTTTTTCATGAGCATCGGCCCTTAAACTGACCAGTTGAGACTCCAGCTCCTCTGAACTTTGAAAGCTTGTGCAAAGTTTAGTCCACAGCCACACATCTCTCAATGAGAACAATGAGGGAGGACACTTAGCTTGACAGCTAGGGCATAAAACTCCCATTCTTTCCTTAAACACAAAAATGATGAAAACATTTATTATGAAACATATTTTCCATTACTGCATTGTAGAATGTAAACAAGTTCTCATGACATATGGGGCCATGTGTTTCCTTAAAGAGGTGTTGTGTATGTCAGAAGCAGCATATGTACCGTGTGATACAGCTACCACCATGGTAAGCATTTGTTATTGCCTAGTGAACAGGTGCATAAAATCCCCATGTAAACAGATGTCATAGCTGCACTGACATCTCTTACTCATGTCTACTCCTGCAGGAAAATGAGGGGGTTTGTTTCCCCCTCTTGGGTGTTTAATGTGGATGGCCTAGGCTTGCATATTTGCATCTTCCTGCTTTCACATATGTATCCCCTTCTTGATTCCACAGTGGCTTTTAGAAGGAAAAATCACCCAAAGAACTGTTTTCTCTAAGAGACTCCACGATAACGCTTTTTCCAGAAGTCATAAAGAAACTAAGTTTATACAGAGTCCTGAAAGGTACAATCAGATTTTCTCGATTTGTCCCTTAGCCCCTAGAAGACAACTTTTCCCCATTATAAAAATACAAAAAATCATGGGCAATTCAAGTGGAGCCCATTAGAAAAACTCAAAACATCTGGAAACTCTGAGAGGATGCCTGACCATTGCTCTTTAAAGTCTCGATTTGCAAGGTGATGCAGATCTCATTGAGAGTCTTTGCATGGCCAAGAGTCCCTGCAGATGGAGTCAACCCAAACTCGTCCTGCTCACATGAGAAAATTGTCTTTCCCTACTGCCAATCTCAGAGTTACCTGCATGTCTCACAGCCTCCCAGTGCCATTAGATTTACATGTCTTACAGAGTGCAGCCCTTAATTATCAGGCAGCTTTGGTGAGAATGACACAGAAGCTTGCAGAACTGTTTGTACTAACTCCCTGAACACTTTAAAAGACTCCTGAGTAATGCAAGGAGTAAACATAAATATGTCATCTCCTATTATCAAACATATATTTTGAAATCAGGCAAAGACTCAAAAGCTAATTGTGGTATAGATTCATGTAAACGTGTTGGGGCTTATGTGCCAGATCTGGCTCTTTCCTTCTCACATCTTCTTTTAAATAGAATTTTTTGATGTAAGCCAAGACCGTGGCTCTCTGTTGTTCTCAAACATGGTCAGATTTGTTCTTGTCCTTGCCTGGTACATATTAATAATTTTTCCTCCCTTTCACCTTTCCAGAGCAAAGTAGTCTGCTTTTGCTCACATATTAAATTTTTAATGCATTTTTCATTTTCAATTCCTTTACTGCACTTTCTGTGGTTCTCTTTGCCTTCCTTGCTTCTCCACTCCTCTTAGTTATGTTTTATTGCACAAAAAAGAAAGCCATTCTCACAAAATTGTGAAAAAAATAGGCTATGTTATGATCATGAATCTGGGCCTGATCCAAAGCCCACAGGAAACAAGACTATTCTTTGCATTTATTTCAACAGCCTTTGGATCAGTCACTCCCTCAAATAGAAGCCTCTGAGCACATATAGAATCATAGAATCCTTTTGGTTGGAAAAGACCACTGAGTCCAACTGTAAACCTAACACTGCGAAGCCCAACACTTAACTATGCCCCTAAGCACCACATCTACACATCTTTTAAACACCTCCAGGGATTGGGACTTGACCACATCCCTAGGCAGCCTGTTCCAAAATTTGACAGCCCTTTTGTTATAGTTTCAGCTTGGTTTGGTTTGGGTTTTTTTCCCCCTCCTCTTTCAGAGAATTTTTCCTTCCTTTGCTGGCAGTGGGGGGGGCAGGGGCCATTTCCAGGGAGACCGGGGCAGAGGTTGTGTCCCGTTTGCCCGGACATTTCCTTTCACTGGGAAAATGTCCTTCCATGAAGAGACACACATATAGGAAGGAAAGAAAAAAAAGGAGGGGAGGGAGGTTTGAACATAACTAGAGAGGGGTTTGAAAAAGCTGCCTTTATCCGGAGACAAGGCTGCTTCTTACCCCGCTGCCTCTTTGAGCAAAATCACCTAACATCGTCATAAATCCCAGCCAAAATGCTTGTGTCTGAAACAGGGAACATCTGAGGCTCAAGGTAGGTAAACGAAGCAGAGAGTAAACTTTCCTGATGCTTTCAATGGACCCCACAGAAAGCATCAAAACTTAATCAACTCAGTCATGTGCTCAGGAATTAACAAGTTGCTCCGTGCCAGCGCAGATGCATTAACCAACAACACATGTATTATCACCCCACACCCCATCATCTGCAGAGACCTTAGTGGGATCCTGTAATGCACCCATAAGGACTCTGCCAGCTGCTCTCAGCTCAGGGCTTAAACTGTGCTAAGAGGGGGTGTTGGTATCCTCAGTCAGGCACAGACATCAGGCTTTGCCACCATCCTCCTACTCTAGCAAGTGCTGCATCTCCTACATCAGCCAGCCCAGAGCCCTCCCAGCTCTCCAGGCAAGCAATCCTCCATTTTTCATTTTATACTCATATACAGTCATACTGCTGAAAAAAAATAATTGAAAACCTTGCCTTCTTGCAAAGAGATACACAGGATTTACGAAATCTGACTTAAAGTGACTCTTAAAAGGATCAAAATACTGCCCCTTTTCAGAGCAGTAGCTCAGGACGTGAAAAATATGGTTTCATGTTCTTGCACTGCTAGAAATGTTTTCACCTGGTCCTAATCAAGATATTTCATCACATCACTCCAAATCTGTAAAGTGGAGCAATAGCACTTCTAAGGGGTAGTGCACAATGCTATACAGTTGGCATCATAGACTTCACAGACTGCCAGCAAACATTGCTGGATGTTTGCAGGTGTGGAGCTAGAGGTGGCAGAAAGGTCTCTTCTCGGGCAGGGAAATCTGATTCAGCCCCAGCTGACTACCTTCAGTCACCTCTCAGTTCTAGAAACATCTCCAATTTTTTTTCCAGGAACATCTCTCAGCCAAGGACTGACCTGATCTGACACAGTTGAGCTGGAGATCAGACGAGATCACAGCCTAGAGACAGTGGTACAGCTGCAGGCTGTAACAGGATCCATAATACACCCTGGGACTGGGGAAACATCCTCCTTTCTCCCGTTTCCGTGAGTTGCAGTTGCATTTCCAACATGCTAAGCACTGCTGCAATAGAAAGAAAACATAGTCTGCTGGGTTACAATGATATTTACATTTCAGTCATTTAAATACTATTAAGAGATGCTCTACTTGCATTTCCCATGGAAGTTTTCCCTGGTCCTTATTTCTGAGAAAAGGAGCAAGTTACTTTTCATGTCTGAGCCCAAAGGAGAAAAATAACTGTATCATCCATATAGCCCCACCTATCTCCTCATTCCCTGATCACTTAATAAAGTGTGGACAAAACCACCTTTAACTGGTACCAGGAAATTCATACTAGAGTCTTTCAAGACAGTACCTTTCAGATTCATATCAAACCTGAATGCAATATCTAAAATTAATATTACAAGTTTCCCACTGCATTGTCTCTTTGAATCTGCATATCTTTCCTGAGCTGTCCTGGTCTCTCTGGGAACATTTTAATTGTGAAAAATAGATTCCTACATTTTTCTTTGTGGAAAAATCTTTGGAAAATAAGTGGCTGGAACAAATGAAGCGATTAATCCCAAGATCTGTTCTGTTTTCCATTCCTCCTCTCAATCACTAATGAGCAATGGGGTTGGGATAAGCGGATGTAAAGCTTTTTTAAGGGGACTTTTAACTAAACGTTCAATTAGATGCAAAGGCAGAACAAAGGAGAGAAGATGTTCTTTTAGAGGGGTGAAATAACTTCTGGTCACAGCATTGACTCAGTTCTTACACTTTAAGATAGGGCTAATGTAATCGAGAACTTCTGAAAGAGTTATTAAAGAAAAACAGCTAAATGAATGCTTGGGATGTTTTTGGATCCCAGAAACCGGATCCTAGAATGGGAACTTTTAGGGCAGAGATTTTGTTTGAATTACTTACATGTACCTCTGATCGCCCCTTAGGGTCTTTAGGCAAGACACAATAGCAAAAAAACAAATGGATCAGAAAGCAGATGATTTGCAAACTCTTTTGCCATTATAAAACAAAAAGTAAATGGGATAAGTAGTGGAATGCATTAGATGCTGCAAGGTTCATAAACTACAGTGACTGGGGAAGATGAAAGGATGGAAAGTCAGATACACCCGCTGTTATTTAAGAGCTGGCTTTCTAGGGGAAATTAAAGTATTATGATATATGCTAAATCTTGTTGTATCACCTGAGGTCTATTAAAATGTATAATAGTTCTAGGGACCATGTTTTATCTTCCTCCATCATTGCTGGTGTTTGTTTTCACAGAGCCTTGGCTTGCTACATAATGCCACTACTGATCAGGGTCCCTTGAGAAACTCAGTTCCTCTATTTTATTTTTATTTTTTTCTCTGGTGATTAATTTCTGAAAACATGTTTAAACCTTTCATTTTGTAGCACATATCGCATTTCACATGTCATGGGAAGCAAAAATGTATCATTTGGAAGGGGTTGGGTTTTTTCCCTTTCCTCCCCCTCCTTATATTTGACTAAATCATTTCTTTTTCATCTGAGCAACATTACAGTGAGGTTTTGCTGTGTCACCACAGTTTCTAGCCTGGTAAGGCTGAGACATTGCAGACCAGACTGCTGACAGCCTTATCAACCACAGCAGGACTTCACCGCGCTTCTCCCGAACAATGAATGATATAGTGTCCTGATATTTCACAGTACCAACATTACCCAATTAGATTTGGCTGGGGTATGTTGACGGAAAACTGGAGAAAGCATGTTCTACTGTTCTACTTCAGTATTTTGATGTTTGATTTGCACTCCATGCTGTGATGAAGTGCTGGATGCTGATACGCATCAAAACAAACAGTGCAGTGGTAAAGCTGTATGACAGCTTAGGAAAAAAAAAGTAGGAGAAATAAAAGAGAAATAAGTGATCCTTCATTTCCAAGGACTTCCGTGTCTTATCTTTCCAGAAGATTGCTACAGCTAGCTCAATTATTACTTTCCTGGGATGTCTTGTTTGTTTCCACCAGACAGAAGTAATATAAAATTATGTAAATCAGCTTTCTTGAAGTAAAGAATCATGGACCAGTCAATGTTTATGCATTAAGAAAGGGCAGCTCCTCCTGGAAGAAATAACACAGGGAGCCAATTGTAAGTAAACATTTCTAAACAGACAAAGGACTGGTCCCTGCAGCACAATATATTATCATATTTCCACATAATTAGTTTGTTTTCCACTTGAAATCAGAAAATGATTTGACATTGCATTCTGTGCCTCAGGATGGTGCATACAGTACAATTCTCATGTGCAGGTTCATATGTTGAATAATTAGTAAGAAATAATCTGTTGAAATTAAAGTTTGGAATATTATAGAACTCATGAATAGTGCATGGAACAATCAAGTAAATTAAACCAGAAACAGAATTTAAGAAGCCAGACAATAGCAGATGACTGCTGGCAATCTGTTTTTTAATCAGTGAGCTACAACCCAGAGGGATGAATATTGTTACTGGCTTTGGAAAACAGTGTAAAACGTTAGCAGGCACAATAAAGAAGACTTACTAAGTAAGCACATTTTTATTATATTGTTAAAGAAGGGCACTTCAAAAGGACCTGCTATCTTAGATATATATCTGCTCTTCAGGATGCTCAGATCGGAAAAGATTGGACATACGAAGGGTCCTGTACTTCTGGTCTGTACTGCAAGTGCATTAAGGACTTCCAAGAGCTCCATTTCTATGCATTTTAAAGTTGTATTTGCCTACCTGCAGCCAAAAACGTGTAAGTTTCTTTTTTAGTTTCTTTAAAAGTAACAATTGAGCTGCTATAAATCTCACACAGCATGAATCCAGTGTAGTGATTTCTCATTTTAAGAATTCAGAACCATTATCCCTTGGTTCAATTTTATTTTAAAACCATCTAATCATTATAAAGATTTTATTCCTTTGCTTGCTTTACTGTGAAGAAAACACTGGTCATGTCTTAAAAAAAAAATGCGAGCAGTCAGAAATCCTGTTGATTCATGCTGAAATGTATATATCCTTTCCCTTGAAGAGAAGAACTTTAAATCTACATGCACATGTGACTTTTTTTGCTGTGTATGATCCTGTTAAATTGGAAGAGGTTTCCAGATCTATTTGAAAAATGGCCACTACAGTTAGCTGAAACTTCAATCTTGAAAATGAATGAATGGAGCTAGTCCAGTACATTGGCTCAGGACCAGTCTTTAAAATACAGCAGAACAATGAATAACTGAATTCACAGCCAGATGGTATCATAGTTGGGCAGTGAAACTGTCAAAATATTAGTGACTTTTTTACATTCGTCAAAATCATTGCCAATATGGGAAGCATGGGCAGCTTGCAAATGTGAATCTTACACCAAGTTTTAAAATCTTGCCTTAAGAATGAGTGCAGTTCCTGGTTTTACATCACCCATCATGGGAAGGATGAGAATAAAATATCTTTTACTTAGAAGATAAAAGGTATTATTGATTTATCATCAAACATTAGCTACTAATGTGGTTGACTGGTGCTATATGCCCTGCAGTAATAATGGATCAACCGGCATTTCTGTGTCTTATTTTCTGGAGTCTAATAAGTCCATTCAGTCATTTCTAGAATGTAGCTCGTAAGGTCTCCATGCAGAGTAAGTATAAAATTTATATCTCTATATACATGCACACACATACACAATGTAAAGGAGAAAGAAACTGAGTTTGGCCATCTTTCAGTTACAGGAGAGGAAAAAGAAAAATAAAGATATGTTACTGGTGTCTGTCTTTCTGCTCCAATAATTTGAAAATTTTTTTTTTTTATTTAACTCTGTTTGAAAGAAAAAACCCTACATGACTGAGTTACTTCACAGTATCACAGTATCATAAGGTTGGAAAAGACCTTTGAGATCATTGAGTCCAACCTATGACCCTATGACTTCACTGCAGGAGAACAAAAAGTCACTTGTTCATTGAGTTTATTCTGCAGCAAAGATGCTCTTTGGGATTTTTAGTGCCTACTTTCTGCTTGCTGTGTGATTCTTTACCCTCATTGACACATATCTGTTCAGATATCAGGACTTCAAAGGGGCTACGTAAATTATCCTTCCCATGATGACGTATGTGGCAGCCTAGAACCATTCAAACCAAGACCTGTTTGTCATCAAACATAAAGGATTTTTACAAAGAGTTTTGGAGACCTGAATCCAGTGACAATTTATTGATGATTTCTAAAAGTCTGATGTGCAGAATGTGTGAACTATTAACTGTTGTGAACAGTTATATTACCATCGTTGGAAGCAACCACTGAGCTAACAAACTTAGAAACTGCAGCAGTCCGTCACATGCAGACAGATTTGTGGAAGGACAATGCAAAACTCCTGCTGACGCATTTGAGCCACAAATCAAAACACAACTTTTAAAAGAACAGGAAATACTTCCTATTCTTTCTTTAAAAAAAGACTAATTTCAAAACCAAACATATCTATATGTGGAGGTGTAATTATATAGGCAAAATCATTGCAGATATTAAGAGAAAATTTTTACTCTCTCTGCACCCAAACACCTAATCCATTCCATTTTTTTTCCTTTGGATTTAATTATTTAAGTGTATAATCTCTTATGTTCCTTTATTAAAAGGAACCTCTGCTGTTTTCCCTGCTCCTCTGCAATGTTCTTGTTTCAGCAAAGTAAGGTTTGAGCTGGAAAGTTTCCCTGAGAAGATTTTAATTTCTCATTTTGTCTGATGCAAAATAAAGACTATGCCAAGTGCCACTGACCTCCTGAATCAAAAATATCTGATGTGATATATAGAAAACTTTGATGTGTAGATATGCTAACTAGCAGAGAAATGTCAAATTTGCATACATTTCAAGTGACCCAACAATATTTACCTTAGAGCTAAGTTTCATATTTTTCTGACAATTGCAGCACTGAACAAGTGATGATATTTAGCATATCTAAGCAGCATTATGTCACAGGGATTTATCTCAGAGTTGTTTGAAAGCATCAAAAAGTTGAACATCACTATCTGAAATTAACAAGACTAATTTGATTTGACAAATGATGTTGATTTAGATAGGGTCACTAGCTATTGAAGATGCAGAGGACAAATAGTGCCTTGAAGCCTTGATAAAACTGAATATTTAAACAGTTCATTATGCAAATTTGCCCTCTACCTGTCAGTAGTGACTAAAGTATAGGGTTAGAGTGCTGGAGAGGCCCTGTGCTAAGGAGACAACTAGTATACATGTACCTGACTCTTCTCAAAAAACCAACTCCTTAGACATTTACAAAGTGGATGTGTATCAGCCTCAACCTCCCCAGGTTTGACAGTGACAAAATAGACAAGGGCTTGATTCCTAAAACTTTCGGCATCAGTGCAGAAAACTTAACTTTACCAAGAGAGCAGGTAGACACAGACATTTGCCTATTGCATATTCAAGGCCCCATTCTCAAACCCTTTCTCACAAGATGCACATCCTGGGAGCCCAGTGGACTTCAGTGGAGTTACCTGTGTAGATGTTGTTGCTGCTGCTCAGGATGAGGATACTGGATAGGAGACCTGTATAACCAGACTTAGAGATAGGCTCCTGTTGGAGAAATTCGGGAAGGATCCTGAGAGGTGGTGGAAGAATGCAGCCGACTCAATATGAGTGATAAGCAAGCTTCAAGTTTATTGATGTGACACAGCTTCTTTTATGCTCCTTTGCTTTAATTATGCACATGTGTTATAACATAATTGGCTACCTTTACTTTAATTATGCATTCGTATTATAACATTACTGGCTACTGGTGACTTCATCTCTCGGCCGTAGTTTGTCTCCCAGCCGCAGTTAGTTAGTTTCCCGGCCGCAGTTTGTTTCCAGGCCGCTTATCCTTTCTATGCTGGCTCGTTACCAGGAATGTTGCTTACTCCTTGCTCAAGGTTATCGTAATCTTCATGGGCCTTCTGCATAGCTCCCTTATGCTAACCGAGCTCGCTTATGCTAACGGAGGCCTAGGCACACCAGCTCAGGCTTAACGCTGTTACATGCTGCAAACTAACTCGTCCAGGGACCCATGTCCCTGTTCCTTGAGCCATTTCCCAACAGGCTCCCATCTATAACAGCTTGGAAACCACAAAGTTCCAGGTTGCTTTACAACTGTGTGCGCAGCACCTACACATACGCCTTAGCCATCACTCCTGACATTAGTTAGCCAACTAGTATCCATTAGCAGCAGAAAGAAAATTTTGTCCAGGATAAGACCTTGGGTTTTGAAAAAACACCTTGAGATATTATTGGTCATTCAGAAGAGAGGACTTCAACTCTTGAGAGTCCATTCTAAAAAAGTAAGCATACTTAATGTCATCGACCTTGTGTAGCTCTGGACAGCTGAGAACAGAATTTGCACTGAAGGAAAGAAATACATACTAACACAGATTTCGAACTCAGAGAGGATAGCTAAGTATTCAGAAATAGTTAATGATATTTACATGTTCCAAATCTGACGTGCTAATAAATGCCAATTCTGAAAGCAAGTGCTACTGAGTACTTAAGCTATACAACAGCAACTCCTTAAAGTGTATTCTCATCTTTTTTTTTTGCTACGTACACACACGCTATGGTTTTAGACATTTAGTATACTTCAATTTACTAGCACTCTGTATGACCACAGGTTAGCAGCTTTTAAGTTAATCAGACATACTGTGCTAGTTGGTATGTCATGCTTTACAAGTTAACTTTCTGTAACTTTCCAGTGTGTTTTTCTCAGAGCTCAGAAAAGCCTGTTGGTGTAAGTCTCGCTGAATATTTATGCAGTTTGTTTAGAGACGTGGATGAAAATGTCAGTTTACGTACTGGTAGCATCAGAACAGCAGACAGAAGTTATTTAATTATAGTATGGGAGAGCAGCAACAATACAAATAGTAGATAGAAGAATATTTACTCATAAACTAGATCCCAGGAAAGCCTGGCATGTAGTGAGCTTTTCCACCCCTGGGACTTGGTGCTGGTGCAGCAGATCACCCATGCTTTAACTGCAGAGGGGGTTGCGCCCACCCTGACCCCATAACCAAAAGCCCTGGCAATGTTGATGCAGAGGCAGCCAATATAAACC
Organism: Neomorphus geoffroyi; assembly: GCA_033558235.1. Classification (NCBI taxonomy): domain Eukaryota; kingdom Metazoa; phylum Chordata; class Aves; order Cuculiformes; family Neomorphidae; genus Neomorphus; species Neomorphus geoffroyi. The sequence goes on from JAUMJM010000107.1 coordinate 2,528,380, forward strand.
TAAGTAGCAGCAGTGCTCTTGCTCACAGGTCTATGCATGAACAGAGTCCACAATGAGAAACAGGATTTCTTAGGGCCATGGAACCTGGGAAGCTCATTAGTACCCATGAATCTAAGGAAAAGCATCATAAATCTTTTCCGTTTTATGCTTTTATCATACAATCTTACGGGCTCATTTACATATGTGTCTTAGTTTAGATGAAAACTAAGATATGTTAACAGTCCCGTACCCAAAATCTTGCGATGCAGGTCTCTTTAAGAAGCAGTGAACGATCGCTGCCACTGTGATAGCTGTCGCTCCGGGTTCGTGCTGCCAGGCGAATCTCCCACCACCAGGAGAAGCAGGGAAGGGGGGGGAAAGGGGATGAAACTTAGTGTGAGTCTTGCAGGAGTTGTGGTAGATCCAGATGACCAGTGAGCTTTCCTTCAGAGACTGCAAAACGCACACACGCAGTAGCTACTGCTGCTCCTCTTCCTTCTCCTCACACCACCGAGCGAGCAAGAGAAAAACCAGACGGATGTCCGGGCCAAGCAGGGCACGACCTCTGTCCTGGTTTCCCTGGAAACATGCTCCCCCCACCCCCTCGTGTCCCACGCGGATTCCTTTCTTGGCAAGAGGAAGAAAAATTCCTTGAAAAAATCCCAAACCCCAACATTATCCACCCTGAATTTTCCTTCCATGCAAACACCCCATAATCAAACTTAAACTTATATCTATCTATATATATATTTCAAATATATACATATTTACAGATAGGTACATAGAGTATGGACAACTCATTCAAAGATAAGGTCCCCTTGAGGTATACATCATCTTTTTCCATCTTCCTGCATCACCCACCAAGTGCAACCAGATCCTTGAGCAAAGACAATCCCACGAATGGGTTTGCCTTTGCTCGAGACAGGTTTAACCCATACGGTTTTCCCTAACATACCTCTCAGGTGGATCACAGGGACTTTATCTCCATCTAAAGTATGAAGGAATTCTGACTGGGCAGGGTTGGCTCCATTGATGGAGCCTCTAGTGTTGACCAGCCATGTGGCCTTTGCTAAATGTTGGTCCCAATGTTTGAAAGTCCCCCCACCCAATGTCTTCAAAGGGATTTTCAACAATCCATTACACCGTTCAACCTTCCCGGCAGCTGGTACGTGGTAGGGGATATGTCTTGTAGTTTGAGATTTTTCCGAGAAATTTTTCTTCCTCTTGCCAATAAAGGGAATTTCAGCAGATGCAAGGGGGGATGGGGAGAGGACATTTCCGGGGAAACCGGGACAGAGGTCGTGCCCAGACATCCATTTTCCTCTCGGACGACAGTGGCAGCAACGGCAGTGGCAGCCACTGCGTGTGTACAGGTTGCAGTCTTTGAAGGAAAGATCATGGGTCATCTGAATCTTCCACAACTCCTGTAGAACTCACATTAAGTTTCCATCTCCCTCCCCTACCCTTCCCCGGCCCCGGGGGACGGGGGGGGCGCGCCTCCCCGTGCAGGGCAGCGACTGATCGCCAGCTTTTTAAGAGACCTGCATCGCAAGATTTTGGGTACAGGACTGTATCTATTTTTAAGACTTTTAGGTTTTAGTTGTGATTAGTGTTGATTCTGTTCTGAATACACATATATTTGCAGCTAAGAACTGTTTTCTATACAATTTTTTTTTTCTGATTAAAGATCTTGAATATCTGATAACATATCTTAGTTTTCATCTAAACTAAGACAATATGATATATCCACTCAATGCCATGCTCTTTTGCCCAGGTGGAAACTAAACTGTTCTTGAAATGAGTTTCGATATCTGACTCAATCCGCTCTGGGGTGCCATGTCGCCACAAGACTTGCTTTTCCAGGCCTAGGATGGTGTTCCGGGCAGTGGCGTGAGGCACCGGGTATGTCTTCAGCCATCTGGTAGTTGCTTCCACCATGGTGAGCACATAGCGCTTACCTTGGCGGGTCTGCTGTAGAGTGATATAATCAACCTGCCAGGCTTCTCCGTATTTGTACTTATCCCAGCATCCACCATACCATAGGGGTTTCACTCTCTTAGCCTGCTTGATGGCAGCACATGTCTCACAATCATGGATAACCTGGGAGATAATGTCCATGGTTAAATCCATCCCTCGGTCTTGTGCCCATTTATAGCTGGCATCTCTGCCCTGATGGCCTGAGGCATCATGGGTCCATCGAGCCAGGAAGAACTCTCCTTTATGCTGCCAATCCAGATCTATCGGTGACACCTTGACTTGTGCAGCTCGATCTGCCTGTTCATTGTTGCCATGTTCCTCGTTGGCTCTATCCTTGGGCACGTGTGCATCCACCTGGCGGACTCTCATGATCAGCTTCTCCGCACGGGCGGCGATATCTTGCCATATATCCGCAGCCCAGATGGGTTTCCCTCTACGTTTCCAGTTGGCCTTCTTCCATGAATCAGTGTAGAGATAAAGCCTTGGCCACTTCTCTTGTTCAGCAATGTCCAGAGCTAATTGGACAGCTTTGAGGTCTGCAATTTGACTTGATCCACCTTCTCCCTCAGTAACTTCTGCAACTTCTTGTGTGGGGCTCCACACAGCTGCTTTCCATCTTCGATTTGTCCCCACAATGCGAAAGGAACCATCCGTAAAAAGGGCGTAGCATATTTCTTCTTTTGGCAACTGATTGTATGGTGGAGCTTCCTCTGCACGTGTTACCTGTTCTTCTTCCTCTTCATCTGCTAAACCAAAGTTCTCACCTTCAGGCCAGTTCGTGATGATTTCCAGGATCCCAGGGCGATTTGGTTTTCCAATACAGGCGCGTTGTATGATCAGAGCAGCCCATTTGCTCCAGGTAGAATCAGTAGCATGATGTGTGAGGGCAGCCCATCCACTGAACATCCACCTTAACACTGCTAATCGGGGTGTCAGGAGGATTTGAGCTTCTGTTCTAATTACCTCTGAGGCAGCTTGAACTCCTTCATAAGCAGTTAGGATTTCTTTCTCTGTTGGGGTATATTTGGCTTCAAATCCCCTGTAGCCTCGACTCCAGAATCCAAGTGGTCGGCCACGAGCCTCGCCAGGCATTCTCTGCCAAAGGCTCCAGGAAAGACCATTATTCCCATCTGCAGAGTAGAGCACATTCTTCATGTCTGGTCCTGTCCTGACCAGCCCAAGGGCTACAGCATGAGCAATCTCCCGCTTAATCTGCTCAAAAGCTTTCTGCTGTTCAGGGCCCCAATGGAAATCATTCTTCTTACAGGTTACCAAGTAGAGGGGGCTTACAATCTGACCATATTCTGGGATATGCATCCTCCAGAAACCTATGGCACCCAAGAATGCTTGTGTTTCCTTTTTGCTGGTCAGCGGGGACATTGCTGTGATCTTCGATGACTTCCGTTGGAATCTGGCGACGTCCGTCTTGCCATTTCACCCCCAGGAATTGGATTTCTTGGGCAGGTCCCTTAACTTTACTCTGTTTGATAGCAAAACCGGCTTCCAAGAGAAGCTGGATGATTTTCTTTCCTTTCTCAAAAACCTCTTCTGCTGTGTCCCCCCATACTGTTTTGGTGTTGAATTTTTTTCTGAGGAATTTTTCTTCCTCTTGCCAACACAGGGAATTTCAATGTGACGCGAGAGGGATGTGGGGAGGACGTTTCCGGGGAAACCGGGACAGAGGTCCTGCCCGGTTTTGCCCAGACATTGGTCTTCCTCTGAGGCAGCGGCAGCAGCAACGGCAGCAGCAGTTTCTGCGTGTGTGTGTTTTGCATTCTCTGAAGGAAAGTTCACTGGTCATCTGAATCTTCTTCAACTCCTGCAGAACGCACACTAAGTTTCCATCTCCCTTCCCCCCACCCCCCCCCACCCCCATCTGCAGAGCCGCACCAGGGACAGCAGCAGGAGCAGCAGCTGCCCCCGCCCCTTGCAGGGCAGCAATCAATCACCATTTCTTATAGAGATCTGCATCACAAGATTTTGGGTACAGGACTCAATCCATTTCAAGGTTTTAAGGTTTTAGTTGCGATTAGTGTTGATTCTGTTCTGTATATACATATATTTCTAGCTAAGAACTGTTATCTTTTCTATACAAATTTTTTTTTTACTGATTAAAGATCTTTAATATCTGATAAGATATCTTAGTTTTCATCTAAAGTAAGACACATACGATGATGTCATCGATGTACTGCAGATGTTCTGGAGCCTCACCCTTCTCTAATGCTTCTTGAATTAGTCCATGACAGATGGTGGGACTATGTTTCCACCCCTGGGGCAATTGGTTCCAAATGTATTGCATGCCCCTTCAGGTGAAAGCGAACTGTGGCCTGCACTCTGCAGCTATGGGAATGGAGAAGAACGCATTAGCAATTTCAATAGTACCGTACCACTTTGCTGCCTTGGATTCCAGTTCGTACTGGAGTTCCAACATGCCTGGCACAGCGGCGCTCAGCGGTGGGGTAATCTCATTCAAGCCACGATAGTCCAAAGTCAATCTCCATTCTCCATCAGGCTTACGCACAGGCCAAATGGGGCTATTGAAGGGTGAGTGAGTCTTACTGATCACCCCTTGGTTCTCCAGTTCTCAGATCATCTTATAGATGGGAATCACAGAGTCATGGTTCGTTCGATATTGTCGACGATGCACTGTTGTGGTGGCAATTGGCATCCGTTGTTTCTCAGCCTTCAACAATCCAACAACAGAGGGACTCTCTGAGAGACCCGGCAATGACTTTAGCCGTTTAATCTCTTCTGTCTCTACAGCAGCTATTCCAAAAGCCCATCTATGTCCCTTTGGGTCCTTGAAATATCCATTTCTGAGGTAGTCAATTCCCAGGATACATGGGGCAGCTGGACCAGTAACAATGGGGTGTTTTTGCCAGTCTTTCCTGGTCAAGCTCACTTCATCTTCCAACACAGTCAGCTCTTGAGATCCCCCAGTCACCCCAGAAATAGCAATAGTTTCCAGGTCCACATGTCCTGATGGCATTAACGTACATTGAGCGCCAGTATCAACCAAAGCCTCGTATTTTTGTGGGTCTGATGTGCCAGGCCACCGGATCCACACAGTCCAATAGACACGGTTGTCCCGTGCCTCTACCTGGCCAGAGGCAGGGCCCCTCTAACATTGGTCTCCGTTATAGCGATCAAAACTCTTTCCTGATGGATACATTTTGGAGGGTCCCTCTAGTGGGTCAGATTCTTGGGAAATCGGCACTGCACTTACTTTCGCTGATTTTCTTTTCTCGTTCTCCTTTTATTCCTGTATCTGGGCTGCTAGGGCATAAGTAGGTTTCCTGTCCCACCGTCTCATACCTTCTCCATGGTCAATCAGGAAATACCAGAGATCGGTCCGTGAAGTCTGTCATCTTCCCCTAGCTGGGAGGCGTCTGCCTCTGAACCCGGAGGCTTTGACTCGCACTGGTGCCCCTTGAGGATTTTGAAGAGCTTCCTCAATCTCCTTTTGCTGCTTGTCCATCCTTTCAAGTGTTGTCTCTACCGCAGTGATACGTTCCTGCATCAGGCCTTGGACCATTTTCGTATATGTCCTGAGTGTGCTTACTGCGACACCCACTAAATCTTGGTCTGCCTCTGAATACGTGGACGCCACATAATGGGAGAATGCATCTGGTGCCATGTATGAAAGGTTCCACCACATTTCTGGTGTGCACCTAACCTTGTCTGGGTTGCTGAGGGGTTGCCCATCCCTTCCATAAAGTATTTCTAGCAGTGCCATTTCCGTGAGGCGTAAAATCCCTTCTTCCATAGTCTTCCAAGGTGTTTTAAGATGATGTGCCTGCAGGATATCTTTGTGAGCAAACCTCTCTCTCACACTGCCTAGAACTTGTGCCTAGAGTGGAAGGGGTCTTGATTCCCCCACAAATACCTGTTCAATGACTGCATCTCGAGCCATAGCCTTTAAATACTTGGCTTCAGAAACATCGAGTGTCAAGCTCTCACCTATAAGGTCCCAAACTCGGATCATCCAAGTCATTATAGGCTCATTTGGCTGTTGAGTAATGTCTTTCCTCAAGTTGCGAAGGCTGTCAAATGAGAGTGACTCAGTAACAATCTCTGGTTCTGGATCTGCAGTATGTGAAGGACCTGCTTCCCCGTCATCATCAACTGGACGAACCGATTTAGTCTTATATTTTCTTTTCTGGATAGGGGCAACTTTCATCGGCTCAGACTGTTCCTCTGGTTTAGCCGCATCCTGAGCTACCATGCCATCAGGCGTCTTACCATCTCCTTTTTCTCCCTGGGAGTGCTTCTGGGTGCATTCCCGACCAACCCTGTTCCTGGCTTCATACCCAAGATAGACTGTAATGGAATCTTGCAGACAAATCACCAAAAGTATGATATAAAGTAGGAGATCCCTGACATCTAGCGAGAGGTTAAGTTTCCCAAAAGCTGCTGTAGCGAACCTAAAAGGTGACTGAATAAAAGGTTGAGATGAAACATTCTCCTGTGTCCCTCCCTGAGGGTAGGTAACATTATCACTATGTCCCCAGAGGTAACAGCTTGGGCTGGTGCAGAACAGCCTTAAGAACACATTCCAAATGAAACCCCTAGACACTGAATCCATAATACTATAGATCCAAAATAAGAACTCGATAATGATCACAGCTATCTGAGTTCTACTAGCCGATGCATTCAGATGAATTAAGCCTGCCAGACCTTTCGGTATGGATCTGTACCAACGAAAAGCAAATATGTAGTACAGTATGGTCCATATGGACCCTAAACTCACAACACACATTGTGATGCCGGAAATCTTATCCTTCTTTGCTCGTGCCCCACGTTGTGCGCCAATTAACTGTCTTAGTTTAGATGAAAACTAAGATATGTTATCAGATATTAAGAGATCTTTAATCAGGAAAAAAAATTAATTTGTATAGAAAAGATAACAGTTCTCAGCTACAAATATATGTATGTACAGAACAGAATTAACATTAATCGTAATTAAAACCTTAAAATGGATTGAGTCCTATACCCAAAATTTTGCGATGCAGGTCTCTTTATGAAGCAGTGAACGATCGCTGCCGCTATGATAGCTGGTGCTTCTGGGTTCGTGTCACCAGGCAAATCTCCCGCCACTGGGAGAAGTGGGGAATGGGGGAAAAGGAGGTGAAACTTAGTGTGAGTCCTGCAGGAGTTGTGGTAGATCCAGATGACCAGTGAGCTTTCCTTCAGAGACTGCAAAACGCACACACGCAGTAGCTACTGCTGCTCCTCTTCCTCCTCCTCACACCGCCGAGCGAGCAAGAGGAAAACCAGATGGATGTCTGGGCCAAGCGGGGCACGACCTCTGTCCTGGTTTCCCTGGAAACATCCTCCCCCCACCCCCTCGTGTCCCACTCAGATTCCCTTTGCTGGCAAGAGAAAGAAAAATTCCCTGGAAAAATCCAAAACCACAACAATATGTTTTGTAGTATCTGTTTTCTTTATCCAGGTTATCCCATCTCCCCCTTGCTGGACCCACTAATTTAAAGATGACTATATTTACCATTTCACCGAATCTGAGAAAACATTCCTTGTGAGCAACCTCGATTTGTTTATAAACTACTCCCTTAACTCTGCTAAGCTTGTACGTTCTTGGCTAATTGCTCTCATGTCCATGAAATGGGAGAAACCTAAGTCTGAGATACATGGAAACAATTAGGGTAGAAAAAAAAAAAAAAAAGGCTTTCCCTGTAAACAGAAGTCCATGCCAAGATATCCTACCTAGAGCAACTGGCACGTGGTATGTTTGCAGATGGATCCACAGTAGGATCTAGCCACTTATATTTAGCATGCAGTGTTATTTGTTTTAGCCAGCCAGCTAGCAATAGGTGGGAGTTGAAGGGGAACACATCATTTTTGTACCAGTATCAAAACCCCTTTCATACCAATAACATACCTTAACCCTTAATTATTACACATGCAGCAGCCATTACAGGAATACTCACTTTTTTTCCCCACTCATAATTAGACATAGGGAAATTTGTCTTAGAAAAGCATAGGTAACATCATTTTAATGTGTTATCTTGTTACGTACTACTTTTGACATTTTGTTCACATGTGGAAAAATAAAAGAAATACTGCAGGTGTTACAGTCTGTTTCATTATGTTGGTAATTTCCACTGCACACATTTACTGTAAATTATGGTTAACATGCATCAAGTAATTCAGCAGTTTGAAGGCCAGGAGGGATCATTTGTTCATCTAGTCAGATCCTCCTCCATAACTCCTGCCACGGAATTTCCCTGTGTTAGTCCACTGTCTGTGTTTGTGTCTTCTTACTAAGCTAAAATGGCATCAAATTTTGATTTTAAGCCTACAAGTAAGGAAACAAATCTATCCCTTTCCTAAATTAGCTGTTCAAATATCGAAATAAGTCACTGCACTTTATATTTTTCAAATACATTGATTACAAAATCAGAATTCTCTTTGGACTGGACATACCTGTAAAATCATGCAGTACTTCTTAAGAAAAAGCTACTATTTTTTATGAGAAGAAAAATCACTTGAAGAGAATAAGAGCACTGAAACGTCAGACAGACTTGGTGTTTGGGCTTACATCCAAGAAGAATGGATGTATTTCTAAAACCCACAAAGCAGGGCTAGATGATCCTATTGACCCTTTCTGCCCTAAAATAACCCACAATTTTACAAGCTGCCACCTTGGAATTTTTCCTTTAATGAATTGCTATTCAATGTCAGAATGGGTACAAGTATTTGATCCTGCCACTTTGCATCTGAAAGCCTTAACATTAATGTTTCTTTCTTATTGAAAGACATTCCAAACACTGATGATCTGCAAGGTATTTTTGTCTTCATAAAACCAAAAGTCGAAATATCTTTTTCTGTAGAAGCAACAGTCATGATGGGAAAACTAAAAGCCTTGTCAGTTATTTATATATTTGGATGCAGAGTTAAGCTTCACATCCTGCTGAACAAGCACCTCTGCAATATCTGTATGAAAATGAAAAGGCTACTTTAAAACATTTCAAGATTTCTGAGTTATTGCAAATGCCATAAACCAGCAATCAGTAATTGAAACAACTTCAAGGAGTGCATATTTTGTGAAGACCAAACTCTCTTTTTCCAAGCACTGTTATTCAAATATCATTAATTTTATGACTGAAAGTAATTGCATGGGTTTATTTTTATAAAGCCTAATATCTTCAAAGTAGATGGATTCTTTCGGACTCTTTTGCCATAGGCCAGATTCTCCAAGTTGTGAATACTGCATATCTAGCATGGGTGCACATACTACCTTTGAAGTTATTTCTGAGACATTTCAGAGTAGATTACACTCTAATTACTCGGTGTTACATCTCCAGTCATAGGCAAGGTAGGCAAAATATCAGTAACACCAGAAAAATGTGGTTCTTTGCCATTTCTGGAGCTCTCTACAAGGTAAGTTTTACTCTGTAGAAACACAAGTAGTAGTAGCTCAACTGAGTACCTCTTCAGGGATGAAAATTGAAATATCTAATCATACTCTGACTTTACACGCTCCTTTGAGCTTGCTTTGTAAAGTTTGAAGAACTATTATAGCTTGTGAATAAACAAAGGTAAATAAGTACCTTTTATGATTAGAATTTAGGCGTTACTACACGGAGCTGAGATCACATATAACTTTTAAATGACTAAAAAAAAAAAAAAAGATGTGTCAGTTGTAAAGAGAAGAACAAGCAACTATCAAGCAACCAGGAGAATGAGCAGCAAGCAGTGGCCTTAAAAATATTCCTGGAATTCTGCCAAGACCTTTTATTCTGTGTTTTTAAAAATGCATAGACTAGGAGAGTTGTAAAAGAATGTTTTGTCTCTGGAATATGCTGGAAAAAAAGCCAGATAAGATTAGACTTTGACATGGACATTCATCATGTCCTAGGCTGAATCAGTCATTAATTCTGAAAGTATTAAATGTGGGATGAGTTGAGCGTCTAACAAGTCTGCAGTATTATTCAATTATAACTAACATGTTAGACTGAATGAATTTTCAGAAACATTCTCCTGTATATTAAGTTTTGTGAAATCACCCAAGCAACACACCCAGTCCTAGTCTTACAGAAACAAACTACATGGAGATCTGCACCACTTTGCCTGACAAGACAAAGCTGAAGTGCCAGGATTATTTTCATGGGCATGCAAAGGTCTTCCACACACAGAGAACAAGATGCACATAAAATTCATAGAAGCTTCTCTTTTTGGAAGCTTGCTATGCACTGGCTCCCACCTTCTGGGCAAATTGACCACCTTTGAGGGTACACATGCAATTATTTCTGCTATTTAATTACACTATTTTGGAAGTCACTAGCTCCCATGTACTGACTTCTGTGTAGATGCCACCATTGTTATATTTTACAGCACTTTGAATCCTGCCAGTATTTATTGTGACATTAGTGTGAGCAGCAGTGCTATGAAATTCTGAAGCTGTATCACAGTATCACAGTATCATAAGATTGGAAAAGACCTTTGAGATCATCGAGTTCAACCTATGACCCAACACCTACACCTACACCTACTCCTACTCCTACTTGTCAACTACACCATGTCACTAAGTGCCTCATCCAAATTCTCTTTGAACACCTCCAGGGATGGTGACTGCACCACCTCCCTAGGCAGCGCATTCCAATGAACAATTACCCTCTCAGTGAAGAATTTCTTCCTAATGTCAATCTTAAACCTCCCCTGGCGAAGCTTGAGACCGTGTCCTCTCGTTCTGTCATTGGTTGCCTGAGAGAAGAGTCCAACTCCTGCCTCACCACAACCTCCCTTTAGGTAGTTGTAGAGAGCAATAAGGACTCCCCTGAGCCTCCTCTTCTCCAGGCTAAACAACCCCAGCTCCCACAGTCGCTCTTCAAAGGGCTTGTGCTCCAGCCCCTTCACCATCCTCGTCGCTCTCCTCTGAACACACTCCAGCATCTCAACATCCTTCTTAAACTGAGGGGCCCAGAACTGGACACAGTACTCAAGGTGCGGCCTGACCAGTGCCGAGTATAAGGGGATGATGACCTCTCTAGTCCTGCTGGCCACACTGTTCCTGATGCAGGCCAAGATGCCGTTGGCCTTCTTTGCCACTTGAGCGCACTGCTGGCTCATGTTGAGTTTCCTGTCCACCAGCACTCCCAAGTCCCTTTCCGCCTGACTGCTCTCCAGCCACTCTGCACCCAGTCTATAGCTCTGCATGGGGTTGTTGTGTCCAAAGTGTAGAACCCGGCACTTGGACTTGTTAAACCTCATGCTATTGGACTCAGCCCATCTCTCCAGCCTGTCAAGGTCCATCTGTAGGGCCCTCCTACCCTCTAGCAGATCGACACTTCCTCCCAGCTTGGTGTCATCTGCGAACTTGCTGGTGAAGGACTCGATCCCCTCATCCAGATCATCAATGAAGATATTAAACAGGACCGGGCCCAGCACCGAACCCTGGGGGACGCCACTAGTGACCGGATGCCAGCTGGATGGGACACCATTCACTACCACCCTTTGGGCTCGGCCATCCAACCAATTCCTAACCCAGCACAGAACATTCCTGTCCATGCCACGGGCTGCCAGCTTGTCCAGTAGTCTACTATGGGAGACAGTGTCAAAGGCCTTGCTGAAGTCCAGGTACACCACATCCACAGCCTTCCTCTCATCCACCAGGCGAGTCACACGGTCGTAAAAAGAAATCAGGTTGGTCAGGCAGGACCTGCCTCTCCTAAAACCATGCTGGCTGGGCCTGATCTCTCCCTCATTCTGCAGGTGCCGCATCAAGCCACTTCAACAAATTCTATATGCCATTTCAATTTTCATTGCAATGTTTCTGCTGTATTAAAGGAAAAACCAGGAGAACATTCATCCAGCTGTTCACTAGCACCATTGCTTATCACCCAGAGAAGCTTCCTGGGAGGAGAAAGGCTACAGCTGTAGTTCATGGATGTACAAGAACTCCTAAGGTTAGACAGTGTAATCTTGGGTAACTCTTCACCATCCTAATGTAACACTTCTATATTTTTTGCTCCTAAACTAAGAAAAATTTTTACATTCAGGAGAAAAACTCACTTTTATAGGCTCAAAAATTGTTAAATGTGCACTAATGCACTCCAGCTTTCAACATATATGCCCATCCCATGAAAAATTTTCCTGGATACACAACTCTTTTATTAAATTCCTAACAAATCATCTTCAGAAACAGAAAACAGAAGGGGGAAAAATACAAATCAGGCTTGGTCTTGACTAAGAGTTGATCAAGAGGCTCTCTTATAATGTTCTGCATTTCCTAATCAATTTGTTAACTGATGGCAGTATTAATAAATATTAATATTAGCAGTGAGCAGTGTGTTCCTGTGGAACCCATTCCACTGTGGATTACAAGATCAGAGACAACCCTTGTGCACAAGGACTTCCACTTTAAAACCATAACTTGGCAAAGGGATTACAAAGCATTGAAAGCAAAAGTAAAACTGGTAAAGTGCCTGAGTGCCCAAGGTCAGTGCAACCATTCTATGACCATCCAAGGATCCACCTTCATTTTTAAGGACTCTTGCTTTGATGACAATATGGGCCTCTGTGTTGCTTCATATTCTTTACTTGTAGGGAAATCTCCATGCTAGAGAATTGTCCCACTCCTTCCTCCTCCCCAACTTCCTTTCGTCAGAAGTATTTTTCAGAATGGGAAAATCCATACATACTAATGCTGCCTCAGACTCCATTACCAGAGGAAAGTGTCTTCTGAACCATGAATTCCTGATACTGAAGATCATTCATTGGAAAAAGCCTTCAGCTTTACCTCTGGCATTCAAAGCTTTTGTTTATTTCAGTAAGCATGCATGTAATTCTTAACTCCCAGAAATAGAAGACAAATATTTTCTTATGTCTACCCAAAGTAGATGACAGAGGATAAGACAATAGTTGTGCTGTTCTGTGTTAAACTGAGCTGAGAGGTTCTAGCACCGTGACAGTAATAAGATAGCTGGAGTCTCAGTATTTCTCCTGCCTTCAGTTTTAGGCTGTGGCTGTGCACAATCTATAGCATTTTAGCTGCAGTGATGTTCAAAACCAGTTTGACTTCCTGATTCTGTGTACTCTCCCTCACTTATGATGAAAACTTGTTTTATTTAACCCAGTTGATACCAGATCTATTCAGCATAGAGGATGTTATGCACAAAGAGGGAATCCTTACAGAATTTCTGTGTAGCCTTTAGTTTATTAAAATCAGAATAGGTTGAAATAAGTCACCCTCAAGACAGATATGAGCAAGTACATACAAATAAGCAATATTTTAACCAAACTAGGTTAAAATCACTCTTTAGCAAACCAGCGCAAGTTTGCTTCTAGATGAGGCCTACTAAAATTTGCTACACTGTTTTAAACTATTTTTTAATACTTTTGGGCAAGCAGCTTATACATCCACTTTGTGGCTAATATTAATGGCAGAGCTGTAAATCCCTCACAAGGGACTTTGCGGAAATGCTGATATATCCATTACCAACACAGTAAATGCTGCTGGGCTCTTCTGAAATTATAGCCTTTTCAAAGGAAAAGTACGTGATTTGGTCTGCAGAGAGAGGCAGCAAAAGCCAACACGAGTAGAATGGCTGATTTGTCAAAAGTCCTGGTGACAAGGGCACAAGTACGTTGACTATCACACATCTTCACTCAGGCCCTACATCAGCAGAGAAGGAAAAATATCCCTTCCCTCCCCATCACTTTCCTGCTTCTCTTACTTTTTACACACACTTGTTTTTTTGTAACCCATATTTCCCCAACACCCATTAACACAACAGCCATGCCTTCCATATAGCATTTCCATCTGTAACTCTCAAAGCATTTTGCAAAAGGCAACAAACAAGCTGCTTCTTCCCTTTCAAGATTGCCCAGAAGATCAGTGCTGAGCCCAGGAATTGAACCCAACCTCTCAAGACCTGCAGCAAGGATGGGACACGCTGTACGACTCACAGCTACCTGTGAGGAAACACCACAGCCTGAGTAATATCTAAGCTCTCACAGGGTGCTTGACACTACTCCAAATCAAGTAAAATAATGAAAATTATTTTCTGTCCATTTCAGGCACTTGCAAATTACCATTCACTGTCAAATCTAAGTGCCAAACACTATCAGATATACTGACAGGCTTTGAAGGCTTCCAAGATGAGACGGTATTAATACAAGCCTGCCTCACCACAGTACTACAAGAATTATACAGTGGATACTTAAACCCTTGAACCTGTAAGCACAACCTGATTCTTTGCAATCAGTAATAAAATAGCCTTCATATGGAGCAAGGCAGGTGCGAAACAATTATTCAGCTCAGCACTATCACAACCTTGTTTGATCATCTAACAAGAGCACAACATAAGGTTGCTGCACATGTCCTACAACTCAAGGGCTGTGGGTGGTACCACACAACATCCCTAGGAGTAGGTGGCTACGCCTGATTAAGTCTGGCTGTCTTTCTGCCATCATGAAGTTCAGCTGGATCTTAGTTGTGGTGAAGGCTGTATTACAGACTTGCTAAAAACATTGTGTTATGGGCCTGTCTACCTCTAGTCTTGTTTCTGCATTTCGAATAATCAAGGAAGAAAAGCTACTCATTTTGCACGCATGGAGAAACAGCCTCCTACACCCCTGTTCACTGTCCCAGACTATCAGGATTAATAAAAATACATCAAGTTTCTAACTCTGCAGGCAGACATCAAGGAGTATACCAGAGGATGGGAATTTGTGACGTGCAATGACTGTGCATATCCCTGCTGTATGATGGCATCTGAAAGACTTGCAATTTTGTGTGGCCAAGGAGAGTCCTTTATTCAGATAAAGTAATTTGTATGAAAGAAAAATCTACATTTTGCCTTCTTTTTTACTCTTACTCTTACTCAGGTCCTGAATCCATGTTCACATAGTACTGAGGCTTAAGAAGACTCAAGGAGCTTCGACTTATTTTGAGACCTAACATTTGCTTTCATACAACATTTTTAACATTTTCCACTGACTGAGACACAACCAGCTTCTGTTGTGTCTCAGACAGTGGAAGATGGCATACACCTCCATACTATCAAAAAATGCTTTTAGGACTGTGCTTAAGTCCCAGTTGCTCTAGTACTGCTTTTGTCCCCTTTCATTTTCTGCCAATGAACTTGAGCCAGGGGATGGTAGCCTTCTGGGTTTTAAAAACTAAAAGCAAAACATATACACATTGGGCAGTTGCAGCTGATTCTGCTTGTGACTGTCCCCAAAGATTACCCACAATCTTCAGTTTGTTGATGCTTTGACAGAACAGAGCAACATGAGTAAGTTACTCCTCATGATCCATGAGCTGACCTGCTGTTTGCTGCTGGGCATCAGTCTGTCAACAAAGCCTCACACGGGCTGGAGCAGAACTTTATTGGGGATCACTTCTTCGCTCACCAGCGCAATACCTAGGCTCAGAATTAAATGCATCTGCTGGCAATCCATCGGCTGTGTGTTTGTGGAACAAAGGCTGATGCTTTAAGCGAGGGGTCACCAGATGGCTATTCCTTGCTGGCAGACTAGCTTAGCTTGGCCTTCAGAGAGAACTGTTATGTCCTATGCAGCACGGCATTCCTGAGCTCCAAGGCAGAGCGTAAGATGCATTATTAGGTCAAACACTTACTTGGCTGAAGACCATTGTGGATCTATATATTATGGCAAATTGGGGCAGATTGCACTGGGCAGGGACGTGCTATAATAAGCACATTAATGCTAAGTGTCACATGCCAAGATTTGACAAAGATAGGTGAAGAACATTAGTTAATACTTCACTCATTTGTTTTTCCTGGATAATTGCACAGGAGGCTTAAGGAGCTTCTGCCCATACTACATCTAACCTGCCGGAAATCAGAAACCTCAATTTCCCAGCACAGAACACTAGCCAAATCCACTCAATCTGATACAGTTGCAGTCAGAAAAAATCCTGACTGAACTACATAGGGTTAAGCACTGGCCAAAATATCAGCAGAAGCAGGAGGCTTGGGTGCTTTGAAACTTTGTTCAACATATGTCTGAAGGATTTTTGGGACTGCACAAAACTGTAGTAAAAGAAAAGATTGGCAAGGCAGATGTTCGTTGTTTACTGACCCTTGATGAACCTGCCCTTTCCTTTACCCATTTGAGATGTTCAATAGATACGTTGGTGCTGATTTTTAAACCATGTGCTGCCAAAAATCTGGTGTATTTCTACGTCCCTGAGAGTTTGAAAACAAGTACACTAGACTAGTGTGAAAACACATTTCCTTATGGCAGGTTTATAAGCTGATCACTGGAAATTAATTTCTTGCAAAGTAACATGTTGAAAACCATGACAGGCTCATTGACAACAAGCAAAGCCCTCACATTTCTATCTCAGGAAGAGGGTCAGTTTGCAGAGCAGGCACCAAAGGATTGTTTATCGGAGCTTTTGCAGAAAAAAAAATGAAATTTTGCCTTCCGGGTATTTATGTGGAAAAAGCTGATACTGTTGCAAACACAAATAACACAAAAACAGGACTGTGAGAACTCCCAGCTACAGTCAAGCTTTCCTTTCCATGCCATTTTTCTATATGGCTTACATGGCAATATTATAGCTTCAGTCAACATGGTAACTATTTCATCTTTGGAAGGGGCCAGCATTTTGCTTTCCTTGATTTTTTTCCCGCCTGTCAAGTATGTCTTGTCCAAGAAGAAATGGAGGTGCATATATGACAAACAGATTAATAAATCTACTTTCTAAAACGTCTTAGAATTGCTGGGGCAGCAGCTAGGAATAACCATTGGGACTCTCGTTCATAGGAAGCCAACACCCTAGAGGTCCCAGAAGGAGTAACTCAGCATTCATTAAGTCACAGGCACTATTTCTATTGCACATTCACCCTCTGCTTCTAGAGTCACACTTAGCTTCCACTTAGAAATTTCCAGGCCCAGTCACTAAAAGAAAATAACACCACATACAGACAAGGTTGTAAAGCTGTTGTAAATAGGGGCAGCCTAAAATCTAAAACCTTATAGCACTAAGTGGCGATGAGTAACATCCTCGTGTACCAATAGGGAAGCTGCCAACATCATACACACACTGGGACCAATCTACTTATCCAAGTATGCATATCAACAGCTCTGGGCTTGTGCAAGGTTCCCAATTTTGGTATACAGATAGATGTCCGAGTAGCATATCAAGCTGTAGAAAGGACTACCAATATTGTTAAAGATGACACATAGGATTAAAATCTAAGATATGCATAGTACAAACAGATTAGCTTTCTTCAATAATATTAACTAGATTAAATGAACTATCATACCAAACATTATGGAATAACAGAAATTGATGAAGGGTGGCTTTTGAAATCCAGGCTAACTTATTTTGCTACCAACAAACTCTTCATTGGGGAAGCGTGCCTTTCCAGACAACAATGGTCAGCACAGGGCCAGGCTGAACGTAAGGACTGCACCCACAGGGCACGCAGCAGAGATCCCGCATACCAAGGCCACTCCTGCTCCTAAATCCCTGCTCATCATTGTAGAGTCAATTCTCCTCTTCACTCATGGCAGGAAGGTGAAGCAAGGGAGGCTGCAGGGAGATCAGAGCAGGTTGTAAAGCAGAGTTATGAACAAATATGGGGAAATGATGCACAGAATACTGAAAAGAGTAGAGGAAATGTGATGGTTGGAGTCCCTGACCCAACAAAACGGCAGGGTGAGAAAGGAAGCAAGAGTTCAGACAAAGCCATTTGTCAGCTGCCCTCTCTTAATATAACATGCTGTCTTCACAAAAAGCTATGCTTATGGTCTTTGCCATATTCTTAACAGAATACACGTGTCGTTAATACTCCATGTTCAATAATGCGAAATATTACAGACTTGTGAAAGGATACTCAAGTGTGCTGACTGGGAAGAGAAGAGCAGAGGAAAGCCTTCACACGTAACAGAGCCCAGGGGAAAGCAGAGACAATTTTGCATACTAGAAGAAAATATTCCCACAACAAGGGTTGCTACTGCATCTTCATTAGCAAACTCTAAACCCATCTCTTTGTGAACACCAGAGAGAAACGTGGCTTTAGTAAGAATCAAGAATCAAGTCATAGAGTGGAAACACCCTTCTTCAAGAATAAATCCTTGGTTTGCCCAAGATGTCCTATTTCCTCCAGGGCTGCAATCTCCAGCAAGTTCCTCTTTCCAGAGAGGCACACAAACAAAGGCAGGCTGCAGGCACTCCAAGATCCTGAGCACAGGCCTTGGAGACCACCAAGTGCCTCAGGCAAACCTGGCACCAGGATGGTTGTCACAGACAAGGACCCTGCACAAGGCAGCAGATTCACCTCTCAGTACCAAAGAGACACCAGAATAACACAGGACAGATTAATTTAAAGAACCTAACCTACATCAACATTTCTACTAGCCCCATGTCAAATACAGCCAGCACAACTTCCAGTAGAACAAGACTTTTGACAATAGCAAGAAGCATTAGCGAGACCTTTCTGCATTCCAATCTCAACAGGTTCATCCTTCATACAAGCAAGGGAGTTAAATGGTTTTTACTGGGACAGCAGAAAGCTATAATATCCAGCCGCTGTCACATGCAGGAAACTTAATTGTAATTACACAAGTGAATTTTACAGATGAACGTATCTAGGGATCTGCCATTTGGCTGGTGCTCTTTCTTGCACTTTCTATTTTACAAGTAAAGCTAATGACTAAAAAATTAAGCACTTGAGAAACAGATCTGAGAAACAGATCACTGACAAAGTCCACACTAGATTTGTTGGAGAATGACATGAGCGAGTTTGGGGACTATTCCCTATTCTCTCATATCATCTTTCCATCTCTTCAGCACATATGAAGAAAACAAGCCACCAAATACCTTAAGCTGTTGTTTTCAAGTTTTATTAATGTATTCCTACTGCCATTTTCAGCTCCTGGTCAATGTTTATAGCTGACACATCATTTCTATCACATCTTATTTTGCTTAAGGCATTTTCCAACTCCCTTAAGCCTTTCCATTCCCAGCTCCAGTGCATATTTTTGTGCTAACATTAATTTAAATTACCTTTTTTCCCCTAGACTTGCTTTTTAAATTTAACGAGATCTCAGGATTATACCTGTACTTACAACACCCACAGAGGTAGAGTCCCCCCTAGACAGATTGTAAAGGCTGAAGTATAATAACTAAGGAGTGTCACAGACTAAAGAATTCTTACAAGAAGCATACAACTACTTGGATGCACACTCCTGCCTCCTCTCTAGTAAGCATCCAGCAAGTTCTTGCTCCCTATTTGTATTTTGTCTCTCTGGCACATCTTTGGGGGGGGGGGCAGAGAGGAAACGAGAAAGTTATGGAGCTTGAAACCTAACCCAGTGAATACCTCTTTTTCCTAAATAAGTCATTTGTAGCACATTCATAGCAAGCAATAACAGTTATACACAAAATACAGTAGTAAGAATAGGATTATTGAAAATCAGTTAAGAGTTCTGTGGTAAGAGGATAGAGCAATACAAGCATGCTATTAGATTTGTTTGATTTTATTAATGAAACATATCTTTTTGTAGTGAGGAGGACACAGTATCCAGCACCTTTGGTTTTGTTTTCTTTTCACCATGGGCAAGAAGAAATTTGAGAAGGCTCCTTTAAGGCCATTCACCTTTCCCCACCTCCCAGGAGAGCAGTTAATATCAGAATCATTCCCCAAATTCTGGAGAGTCATACATCCAGCATCAGGGCCAAATATACAGGACCCCCAAAGCTGAAAGTTCATTCCTCTTTCCATCAGAAACCAGGCACCCCTCACCCATCTTCTCCTCCAGCCTTCAAGCCAGGACTGAACGAGTAACGGACCAAGCCCTCCTTAGCAGGCTAGACTCCTACAGCTTGCTTCTCCAACACCTCCCCACCTACTATTCCTATTCCTGTTGGGCTACAGCCTTTTATAGCAGCTGTTTTTTGATTGGCACTTTTTCACAGATGGGGAAGGCAAATAGGTCCTTCATTTACCCTTTTCAGGTTGCTGCCATGTGTGTGGGGGTTATATGTAATTTTTGTTAATGAAGTGCCTGAGCTCCTTTTCCATAGCTGTGTAGTTCGGCACGTATAACAGAGAAATAGAAACAATATATACTCTTAATCTTATTTATTGTTAGTAAATGAGGCAGTGAAGTGGTTTAATGTAAAGGCAGTATTCTGAACAAAGATTTTCCTTTATCCAAAGTAAAATTTAAAGAATAATATTATTTGGAAAATAAAACAAGTGTTTTGTCTCCATATTTCTCTTTGTTTGATTTTTATTTTGCTGAATGAAGTCTAGCATAAACAAATAAAGAAGCAGCTCCCTTCCCTAATTTTTTCTTTATATCTTTTGCTCAAAAGAAAGTCCATGGAGCTTTGTATAGAAGAGATAACAGTTCTTAGCTACAAATATATGTGTATACAGAACAGAATCAACACTAATCACAACTAAAACCTTAAAGCCTTAAAAATAGATTGAGTCCTGTACCCAAAATCTTGCAATGCAGGTCTCTTTAAGAGCTGACGATCAGTCGCTGCCCTGCACGGGGAGGCGCCACAACATTATCCACCCCGAATTTTTCTTCCATGCCAACAGTCGGACTTAAACTTATACATACATATTTTCAACTATATACAGATAGAATATGAACAACTCATCCAAAAATAAGGTCCCCTTGAGGTATACATCGTGTTTTTCCATCTTCCTGCATCACCCACCAAGTGCAACCAGATCCTTCAGCAAAGACAATCCCACGAATGGGCTTGCCTTTGCTCGAGACAGGTTTAACCCAGACGGTTTTCCCTAACATACCTCTCAGGTGGACCACAGGGACTTTATCTCCATCTACAGTATGAAGGAATTCTGACTGGCCAGGGCCGGCTCGATTGACTGAGCCTCTAGTGTTGACCAACCACGTGGCCTTTGCTAAATGTTGGTCCCAATGTTTGAAAGTACCCCCACCCAATGCCTTCAAAGTGGTTTTCAACAGTCCATTACACCGTTCAACCTTCCCGGCAGCTGGTGCGTGGTAGGGGATATGGTACACCCACTCGATGCCGTGCTCCTTTGCCCAGGTGGTAACTAAACTGTTCCTGAAATGAGTCCCATTATCTGACTCTATCCGTTCTGGAGTGCCATGTTGCCACAAGACTTGCTTTTCCAGACCTAGGATGGTGTTCCGGGCAGTGGCGTGAGGCACTGGGTATGTCTCCAGCCATCTGGTAGTTGCTTCCACCATGGTGAGCACATATAGCGCTTACCTTGGCGGGTCTGTGGCAGAGTGATGTAATCAACCTGCCAGGCCTCTCCATATTTATACTTATCCCAGTGTCCACCATATCATAAGGGTTTCACCCTCTTAGCCTGTTTAATGGCAGCACATGTCTCACAGTCATGGATAACCTGGGAGATAATGTCCATGGTTAAATCCACCCCTCGGTCTCGTGCCCATCTAGAGGTGGCATCTCTGCCCTGATGGCCTGAGGCATCATGGGCCCATCGAGCCAGAAACAACTCTCCTTTATGCTGCCAATCCAGATCTATCTGTGACACCTTGACTTGTGCAGCTCGGTCTGCCTGTTCGTTGTTGCGATGTTCCTCGTTGGCTTGATCCTTGGGCACATGTGCATCCACCTGGCGGACTCTCATGATCAGCTTCTCTGCACGGGCAGCGATATCTTGCCATATATCTGCAGCCCAGATGGGTTTCCCTCTGCGTTTCCAGTTGGCTTTCTTCCATCGGTCTAACCATCCCCACAATGCATTGGCTACCATCCATGAGTCAGTGTAGAGGCAAAGCCTTGGCCACTTCTCTCGTTCAGCAATGTCCAGAGCCAATTGGACAGCTTTGAGCTCTGCAAATTGACTTGATCCACCTTTTCCCTCAATAGCTTCTGCAACTTGTTGTGTGGGGCTCCACATGGCTGCTTTCAATTCAAGAAGGTTTATTAAAATAAAAAAAAGGTCTGTACTCTATGTGGTGTTTGTTAAATAATATTATAGGGAGAAATCTTCAAAAGTGAAATTTAAGTGATTTAAGGCAGAAGCATCTAGAAGTGTTTTTAAAATCAGTATTTACTCAGTTTTCCTATTTGTACTGTGGCTGCAACTAACCAGAGCTACACAGACTACACACTCACCATTTCCCAGAACTCCGATCCTTTCTCTCCATTCCTCTTCCAAATGTGGGATTAGGGACAAAGTGGGATGGGAACTGGACAAGGTACTCTAAGTGCTGCCTTTGACAGTGAAAGATGGAGCAGAAATTCTTGACAGAAGCAAGAAAAAAACCTTCTACCTCTTCTCAGAAGCAGGCAGCTCAGACATTCTGCAAACATGTAAAAGGGCTGATCACTTAATCTACACCTTGAACCACCTCTGTGAATACTTCTGAAATGAGATGTTCAAAACTTTGCCTACCATCATAATATTCTCTGCCTTGGAAGTATAAGTTATAAATAAAAGTACCATATTGTTGTACATACTCATGTGAGTCATTAACCCAAGTAGTCTATTCCACGCAGTTTTGGAGGGAAAACACAGCTAATAGTTTAACAATTCAGCAAAAGCATCTGATAAAATATATTTGATGTCTTCTGCGTGATGATATAATACATCAAAAGTCTGATTTTAAACTTTTTGACAAGTTGCCCCAGGCTTTGTATCAAAATTAGCCTTGTGCTGATGCTGTTGAAAGGAAGGAGGAGATGAGAGAGCTGAATACTATGCATTAAGAAAATAAGCAAGTAAGTATATGAAAAGAGTGTTCAAAGTGGAAGTGGTCCCAGTACTCCAGAGGTTCCAGGGCCTTATATGACACAATCTGAACAGACACGAGCTCAGTTTGTCCACTTTCCAAGGTGGTCAAAGCCTTGTGGTTAACATTATGCCAAGCCTGAATGGGAAAGCCCTGCCAGTGACTAAATATATTAACTTGGGCTTGGGCTTGGTGCTGTGTTGATGCAGCTACATGGAATTTGGACAAACTGGAACACACACAGAGTGAGGCTGTGTTTGCTGACGATGTACTGGCAGATGAACTCAGTGTTCATCCATAAGAGCAAACAAAAAGTCTTCCTGCACCATGTCATTAAGGAAAATATGCAAGACACCCTTTTAAAATTTCACCATAAAACTGAATGGACAGGCTAGAACCTATAAGAAAGGATATATTGGTTGCACATTTGGACAAGCTTCTAAATGGCCAAAGTTGTGCGTTTTCCAGTCTTCATTTAGTGCAAAGTCTGTGTACTCTCTCATATGTACATACGAAAATGTCTCTCTCCTAAGGACATCCAGAGTTTTCCATCTTAGATGTGAAATTGCATCAGTAGGCTTCAGTGCTGGTATTCCTTGATGATCACTGAAAATGTAGCAGCTGCACAGAAGGCCACTGCTTAGAAACCAGTACTGGTTCCCCGGTAATTTTGTTTACAGTTATGTTTAAAGCCCTGCTTGTTTTGGTGCCTTATGCAGAATAATGAAAGAACCACTAACCTATAGCTACTATTCACAGTCGTGCTGACTTTATAACTCTAAAACAGCATTTCATTTTGGGGAATAAATAGTCTTTCAGTTACATCACTCTGGCTTATGCTACCAAACCTGTGGGTTGGTAGTGCTGCATTTTTTCTTAAGCTCTATATGTTGGGAATGTGAGAACAACTCACTTTCCAAGAACCCGAACCAGGACATTTCTGAAGTGTCAAGGAGTGGCTTGATTTCCCTCCTCTGATTTCATTTACCTCCTCAGTGTAATGCCACATTTCCTGATTTTAATCAGGAATAGAAGCACAAAAGCTAAAACAGTAATTAGAACTATTTATTTTTAGTAAAATCAGAAACAGGAAGTATCAAACATCTTGTGAGAGATCGTGTTCTCCTGAGACTGATCTACCTCAGCTTAGTTTATTCAAATGGTTTTCAATAAACATTTGGAGCAGCTGAGTGCTTTATCCCATCTTGATGTTTGACACCCATCTCTAACAGTGAAGTAAACCATGATGGAATTAGATCCAAAACAAATTTATCTGCTTTCATGAGTGCTGTGTTCACTGAAACTTCACATCCGTATACAAAATCCACAAATTGTCACAGTGCCCAGACAAGTTACTTGTCACTACAATGATCTGCAAGGCATCCATAGAAAGAAATCATTTTGACTGAGCTTTGTTCCTCAAGGACAACGCCAAGGTTAATTTATTTGTTTTTCACTTTGAGTTGGGGGTGGATAGTCCCTGGAAGAGTAGTAGTGTTTGCCAAATGCATTTCTGGGAGTATTTGCTCACAGATTACTCTTCTATTCCACATCTTCCCAAACATCTCCAGGAACATAGGCTGTGTTCTAAGCTTGGTTGATTCTCAAGGTTTCACTCCACTCAAGTGGCAGGATTTTCCAGGATTTGTAATAGTGAAAAATGGGATATAAAAGTGTCACTGACATGACTGAAAGATACAAATAAATGATAGATATCATGTTAGAGAAACACGATAACTGTAGAGGTGGGAAACTGACTTAGTTTTGATAAAAACTAAGATATCAGATATTAAAGATCTTTAATAAAAAAAAAATTGTATAGAAAAGATAACAGTTCTTAGGTACAAATATATGTATAAGCAGAACAGAATTAACAGTAATCACAACCAAAACCATAAAACTTTAAATGGATTGAGTCCTATACCCAAAATCTTATGATGCAGGCCTCTTTACGGGTGCGGGGGGGGCTGTCGCCACTGCCGCGGCCCCGGGTGCGGCCCCGCCGCCGCGGGCCGGGAAGGGAACGAGGGAAAAAGGGAGCCGTGTGAGTTCTGCAGAAGTTGTGGAAGATCACATAACAGATGATCCTTCCTCCAGAGACTGCAAAGCCCCATGAGTCGCAACTCCGCTGCCGCTGCCACTACTTCTGCTTCTGCTGCTGCTTCTGCACCACGCCGCTGCTCCTCCCGAAACCAAAAGCGCGCGAAAAACCGAAGAAAAAACCCCGGCTCCCCGCCCCAGAGGCGGGAAAGAAAAAAAAACCGATGCCCGGGCACCACCTCTATCCCAGTTTCCCCAGAAACGGCCTCTCCCCGCCCCCCTTGCGTTCCCTTTGTTGGCAAGAGGAAGAAAAATTCCTCGAAAAAATCCCAAACCACAACACTATTCACCCCGAATTTTTCTTCCATGCCAACACCCCATAATCGAACTTAAACTTATATCTATATACATACATATTTCCAACTATATACATATTTACAGATAGGTACATAGAATATGGACAACTCATCCAAAAATAAGGTCCCCTTGAGGTATACATCGTGTTCTTCCAACTTCCTGCATCACCCACCAAGTGCAACCAGATCCTTGAGCAAGGACAATCACACGAATGGGTTTGCCTTTGCTCGAGACAGGTTTAACCCAGATGGCTTTCCCTAACATACTTCTCAGGTGGATCAAAGGGACCTTATCTCCATCTACAATATGAAGGAATTCTGACTAGGCAGGGCCGGCTCGATTGACTGAGCCTCTAGTGTTGACCAGCCATGTGGCCTTTGCTAAATGTTGGTCCCAATTTTTGAAAGTCCCCTCATCTAATGCCTTCAAAGTGGTTTTCAACAATCCATTACACCATTCAACGTTCCTGGAAGCTGGTGCGTGGTAGGGGATATGGTACACACACTCAATGCCATGCTCTTTTGCCCAGGTTGAGACTAAACTGTTCTTGAAATGGGCTCCATTATCTGACTCAATCCACTCTGGAGTGCCATCTCGCCACAAGACTTGTTTTTCCACACCTAGGATGGTGGCCAGGCCTCTCCATATTTATACTTATCACAGCGTCCACCATACCATAGGGGTTTCACCCTCTTAGCCTGTTTGATGGCAGCTCATATCTCACAATCATGGATAACCTGGGAGATAATGTCCATGGTTAAATCCATCCCTCGGTCTAGTGCCCATCTATAAGTGGCGTCTCTGCCCTGATGACCTGAGGCATCATGAGCCCATCGAGCCAGGAACAACTCTCCTTTATGCTGCCAATCCAGATCTATCGGTGACAACTTGACTTGTGCAGCTCAGTCTGCCTGTTCGTTGTTGCGATGTTCCTCGTTGGCTCGATCCTTGGGCACGTGTGCATCCACATGACGGACTCTCACGATCAGCTTCTCCACACGGGTGGCGATATTTTGCCATATATCCGCAGTCCAGATGGGTTTCCCCTCTGCGTTTCCAGTTGTCTTTCTTCCATCGGTCTAACCATCCCCACAATGCATTGGCCACCATCCATGAATCAGTGTAGAGATAAAGCCTTGGCCACTTCTCTCATTCAGCAATGTCCAGAGCCAATTGGACAGCTTTGAGCTCTGCAAATTGACTTGATCCACCTTTTCCCTCAATAGCTTCTGCAACTTGTTGTGTGGGGCTCCACATGGCTGCTTTCCATCTTCACTTTGTCCCCACGATGCATCAGGAACCATCAGTAAAAAGGGCGTGGCGTACTTCTTTCGGCAACTGATTGTATGGTGGAGCTTCCTCTGCACGTGTTACCTGTTCCTCTTCATCTGCTAAAGCAAAGTTCTCACCTTCAGGCCAGTTCGTGATGATTTCCAGGATCCCAGGGCGATTTGGTTTTCCAATACGGGCGCGTTGTGTGATCAGAGCAGCCCATTTGCTCCAGGTAGCATCAGTAGCATGATGTGTGGGGGCAGCCCGTCCACTGAACATCCACCTTAGCACTGGTAATTGGGGTGCCAGGAGGAGCTGAGTTTCTGTTCCATTTACGTCTGAGGCAGCTTGAACTCCTTCATAAGCAGATAAGATCTCTTTCTCTGTTGGAGTGTATTTGGCTTCAGATCCCCTGTAGTCTCGACTCCAGAATCCAAGCGGTTGGTCTCGAGCCTCAACAGGCATTTTCTGCCAAAGACTTCATGAAAGACCATTATTCCCAGCTGAAGAGTAGAGCACGTTCTTCACGTCTGGTCCTGTCCTGACCGGTCCCAGGGCTACAGCATGAGCAATCTCCCGCTTAATCTGCTCAAAAGCTTGCTGTTGTTTAGGGCCCCAATGGAAATCATTCTTCTTACGGGTTACCAAGAATGCTTGTGTTTCCTTCTTGCTAGTTGGTGGGGACATTGCTGTGATCTTGTCAATAACTTCTGTTGGGATCTGGTGACATCCGTCTTGCCATTTCACCCCCAGGAGCTGGATTTCTTGGGCAGGTCCCTTAACTTTACCCTGTTTGATTGCAAAACCGGGTTCCAAGAGAATCTGGATGATTTTCTTTCCTTTCTCAAAAACCTCTTCTGCTGCATCTCCACACACAATGATGTCATCGATGTACTGCAGATGTTCTGGAGCCTCACCCTTCTCTAGGGCTTCTTGGATTAGTCCATGACAGATGGTGGGACTATGTTTCCACCCCTGGGGCAATCGGTTCCAGGTGTATTGCACACCCCTCCAGGTGAAGGCGAATTGCGGCCTGCACTCTGCAGCTAGGGGAATGGAGAAGAACGTGTTAGCAATATCAGTTGTGGCGTACCACTTTGCTGCCTTGGATTCCAGTTCATACTGGAGTTCCAACATGTCTGGCACAGCGGCGCTCAGCGGTGGGGTAACCTCATTCAAGCCACGATAGTCCAAAGTCAATCTCCATTCTCCATCAGACTTACACACAGGCCAAATGGGGCTATTGAAGGGTGAGTGAGTCTTACTGATCACCCCTTGGCTCTCCAGTTCTCGGATCATCTTATGGATGGGAATCACAGAGTCTCGGTTCGTTTGGTATTGTCGACAATGCACTGTTGTGGTGGCAATTGGCATCTGTTGTTCCTCAGCCTTCAACAATCCAACAACAGAGGGACTTTCTGAGAGACCCGGCAATGACTTTAACTATTTAATCTCTTCTGTCTCTACAGCAGCTATTCCAAAAGCCCATCTGTGTTCCTTTGGGTCCTTGAAATATCCATTTCTGAGGTAGTCAATTCCCAGGATACATGTGGCGGCTGGACCAGTAACAATGGGGTGGTTTTGCCAGTCTTACCCAGTCAAGCTCACTTCAGCTTCCAGCACAGTCAGCTCTTGAGATCCCCCAGTCACCCCAGAAATAGCAACAGTTTCCGTGCCCACGTGTCCTGATAGCATTACTGTACATTGAGCGCCAGTGTCAACTAAAGCCTCGTATTTTTGAGGGTCTCATGTGCCAGTCCACTGGATCCACACAGTCCAATAGACACGGTTGTCCTCTACCTGGCTAGAGGCAGGGCCCCTCTAACATCCGTTACAGTGACAGCAACTCGTTAGTGATGGGTACATTTTGGAGGTTCCCTCTAGTGGGTCAGATCCTTGAGAGATTGGAACTGCACTTACTTTCACCAATTTTCTTTTCTCGTTCTCCTTCAATTCTTGTACCCGGGCAGCTAGGGCAGAGGTAGGTTTCCTGTCCCACCGTCTCATAACTTCTCCACAGTTA
Organism: Neomorphus geoffroyi; assembly: GCA_033558235.1. NCBI lineage: Eukaryota > Metazoa > Chordata > Aves > Cuculiformes > Neomorphidae > Neomorphus > Neomorphus geoffroyi. The sequence goes on from JAUMJM010000107.1 coordinate 2,556,743, forward strand.
ACCAAGAAATACCATAGATCGGTCCGTGAAGTCTATCCTCTTCCTCTAGCCGGGAGGCGTCCATCTCTGGACCCAGAGGCTTTGCTTCGCACTGATGCGACTTGAAGATTTTGAAGAGTTTCCATGATCTCCTTTTGCTGCTTGTCCATCTTCTCATCCATCCTCTTATCCATCCTCTCAAGTGCTGTTTCTACCACAGTGATACGTTCCTCCATCGGGCCATGGACCATTTTTGCATATGTCCTGAATTTACGTGCTGCGATGCCCACCAAATCTTGGTCTGCCTCCGAATACATGGATGCCACATAGTGGGAGAATGCACCTGGTGCATCGCAGGAAAGCTTCCACCACCTTTCTGGTGTACATCTAACCTTGTCTGGGTCGCTGAGGGGTTGACCATCCCTTCTATAAAGTATTTCTAGGAGGGCCATTTCCCTCAGGCGTAAAATCGCGTCTTCCAAGGTGTTTTAAGATGATGCGCCTACAGGATATCTTTGTGAGGAAACCTCTCTCTCACACTGCCTAGAACTCGTGTCCAGAATGAAAGGGGTCTTGATTCCCTCACAAATACCTGTTCAATACATGTATCTCGAGCCAGAGCCTTTAAATACTTGGCTTCAGCACCATCGAGTTCCAAACTGTCACCCATAAGATCCCACACTCGGATCATCCAGGTCAGGATAGGCTCATCTGCCTGTCGAGTAATGTCTTTTCGCAAGCTGCGAAGGTTGTCATATGAGAGCGATTCAGTAACAATCTCTAGTTCTGGATCTGCAGTATGTGAAGGACCCGCTTTCGCTTCCCCGTCATCATCAACTGGACGAACTGATTTGGTCTTATATTTCCTTTTCTGAATAGGGGCAACTTTCATCGGCTCAGACTGTTCCTCTGGTGTTATGGTTTCAGCTTGGTTTGTTTTGGTTTTTTTTTCCCTCCTCTTTCAGAGAATTTTTTCTTCCTTTGCTGGCAGTGGGGGGGGCAGGGGCCATTTCCGGGGAGACCGGGGCAGAGGTTGTGTCCCGTTTGCCCGGACATTTCCTTTCACTGGCTACTTCCCAGTCTCCGCCTCTTTCTCCATCTTGCTACCTAGAGAATAGTCGCGCTTTGCTACCTCTGCTTGCGTTGCTGTATTCTCTATCTCTCTATCTTTATTTCCTTTCCTCTGTGTGTCTGTGAGTGCGAGTGTGACCGACAACCATCTGGATCGGCGCTGAGGAGGAGGCTGCCCGGAGCGGAGCTGCGGCCTGGGAGAAGCTGTGCGTCCCACGCCAGGGCTGCCCAGAGCAGAGCTGCAGTTTTAAGTGATGGCACCACCAGAGCTCGGGTATGGGACTCGATCCATATTAACAACTTAATTGCACTTGTTGTTGACTTTGTTCTGCTCTGTGCACACATACACTTAGAGCAAAGAACTGTTATCTGTTCTGCACAATCTCACAATCTCTGATTAAAATCACTGAGCATACTTTGGTTGGTTTGGTTGGGTTTTTTTCATCCAAACTAAGACATAGTTTTTAGTGGCCCATACGGGGAAGAAGATAACAGTTCTTTCCATCATGATGTGTGTTGTGAGTTTGGGGTCAATACAGACCATTCTGTATTATATTTTTGCTTTCTGTTGGTATAGAACTATGCCAAAGGGGCTTGCAGGTTTAATTCATCTCAGTGCCTCAGCCATTAAGACTCAGATGGCTGTAATTGTTATTGAATTCTTGTTTTGGGTTTATAGTGTCATGGATTCAGTGCCTGTTGGTATTATCTGGAATATGTTTTCAAGGTTGTACTTCTGTACCAGCCTAAGCTGTTATGTCTGGGGGGTTAATGATAATGATACTTATCCTCAGGGAAGGACACAGGAGAGTGTCTCATCTCAAATTTTCATTCAGTCATCTCTCAGGTTCGCTACAACTGCCTTTCAGAAATTTTACCTCTTGCTAGACATCAAGGATATCCTGTTCTATATCCTACTTTTAGTTATTTGTTTGCAAGTTGGTTTCATTAGTGTCCATCTTATGCATGAAGCTAGGGACAAGATTGGTAGGGAATGCACCCAGAAGCATCCGCAGGAAATTAGTAAAGGAGAGAGAAAAATGTCTGATACCATCATATCTCCAGACGTAGCTAAACCTAAAGAACAATCAGAGCTGAAAGTTGCCCCTATTCAGAAAAGGAAATATAAGGCCAAGTCGGCTCGTCCGGTGGATGAGGATGGGGAAGCGGGTCCTTCACAGACTGCAGACCCAGAACCAGAGATTGTCACTGAGTCCCTCTCATATGACAACCTTCGCAGCTTGCAGAAGGATGTTACTCGAAAACCGGATGAGCCTATTCTGACTTGGATGATCCGAGTTTGGGACCTTCTGGGAGAAAGCTTACAAGTCGATGGTCATGAAGCCAGGTATTTAAAGGCTCTGGCTCGAGATGCAAATATCGAACAGGCATTTGTGAGGGAACCAAGACCCCTTTCACTCTGGACAAGACTTTTAGCCAGTGTAAGAGAAAGATTTGACTACAAGGATATCTTGCAGGCACATCATCTGAAGACATCTTGGAGGACTATGGAAGAAGGAATTCTGCGCTTAAGGGAGATGGCACTACTAGAAATACTTTATGAAAGGGAAGGGGAACCCCTCAATGATCCAGATAAGGTTAGGTGTACACCGGAGATGTGAGATGTGGTGGAACCTGTCATACCAGGCACCAAGTATATACTCCCATCACTTGGCGTCCCTACACTTTGCAGAGGACCAAGATATAGTGGGCGTTGCAGTGAATAAACTCAGAACATATGAGAAAATAATCCAAGGTCCAGTGCAGGCCCGTATCGCTGCAGTGGAGACGCTAGTTCAGAACATCAACAAAGAACAGAAGAATTTTAGAGATGAGCAAAAGGAGGAGATTAGGAAACTTAAGGAAGAGATCAAGGACAGTATTCAAAGTCTTCAAGTGGCACCAGTACGAATTAGGACTTCTGGAGCCACAGTCAGACGCCTCCCAGCTAGAATGAGAGGACAGGCTTCGAGAACCGATTTGTGGTATTTCCTGTTCGACCATGGAGAGGATATGGGACAATGGGACAGGAAACCTACCTATGCCTTGGCAGCCCGGGTACAGGAATTGCTCTGTGCACACATACACTTAGAGCAAAGAACTGTTATCTGTTCTGCACAATCTCACAATCTCTGATTAAAATCACTGAGCATACTTTGGTTGGTTTGGTTGGTTTTTTTCATCCAAACTAAGACATCTGGTTTAGTCACACCTTGAGCTACCATAACATCAGGTGTCTTACTCTCTCTCTTCTTTTTTCCCTTTCCTTGCTTCTGGTTGCATTCTTGACCATCCCTGTTCCTGGCTTCATACACAAGATAGACTGTAATGCAACCATGCAGACAAATCACTGAAAGTATGTTATGAAGTAGGAGATCCCTGGCATCTAGCGAGAGGTTAAGTTTCCGAAAAGCTGTTCTAACAAACCTAAAAGGTGACTGAATAAAAGGTTGGGGTGAAACACTCTCCTGTGTCCCTCCCTGAGGGTAGGTAACATTATCACTCTGTCCCCAGAGGTAACAGCTTGGGCTGGTGCAGGAGTACAACCTTAAGAACACATTCCAAATGAAACCCATAGACACTGAATCCATAACACTATAGATCCAAAGCAAGAATTCAATAATGATCACAGCTATCTGAGTTCTACTGGCCAATGCACTCAGATGAATGAAGCCCGCCAGACCTTTCGGCTTAGTTTTATACCAACAGAAAGTTAATATATAGTACAGCATGGTCTATATGGACTCCAAACCCACAACAAACATCATGATGCTAGAACTGTTATCCTTTTTTGCTCTCCGCCCCATGTTTGGCACCACGTAATGACTTAGTTTTGATAAAAACTAAGATATTAATCAGATCTTTAATAAAAAAAAAAAAATGTGTAGAAAAGATAACAGTTCTTAGGTACAAATATATGTGTAAGCAGAACAGAATTAACAGTAATCACAACCAAAACCTTAAAAACTTTAAATGGATTGAGTCCTATACCCAAAATCTTATGATGCAGGCCTCTTTAAGGGTGCGGGGGGGGGCTGTCGCCACTGCCGCGGCCCCAGGGGCGGCTCCGCCGCCGCGGGCTGGGAAGGGAACGAGGGAAAAAGGGAGGCATGTGAGGTCTGCAGAAGTTGTGGAAGGTCAGATGACAGATGATCCTTCCTCCAGAGACTGCAAAGCCCCATGAGTCGCAGCTCCGCTGCCACTGCTGCTTCTGCACCACGCCGCTGCTCCTCCTGAAACCAAAAGCGCGCGAAAAACCGAAGAAAAAAACCCGGCTCCCCACCCCAGAGGCGGGAAAGAAAAAAAAAACCGATGCCCGGGCACCACCTCTATCCCAGTTTCCCCAGAAACGGCCTCTCCCCGCCCCCCTTGCGTTCCCTTTGTTGGCAAGAGGAAGAAAAATTCCTCGGAAAAATTCAAAACCAAAACAGAAACAAAAAGGAAAATTAAACACTAAAAATAACAGAGCCCCATTTTGTTTGAAAGGTGGAATCACACATTGACTGAAAAAGAAAGACCTCTATCCCTTTAAGAACTGCTCTCTGGGATAAAGACAAAATATTTAGCCTTTCTCCACGGCTTCTTTTGTGATGTAAGACCATCATTGTGTTGTATCATCAAATTCTGTATTACCTGAGATTTCAAGAATTCCTCACTATATTTTTGCTTTAGCTTCCAAGGTTCAAAGACATGTTCATGGTCGCATAACAGCCAGCTGCAACTGTACCTTTGGAAACAAGCCTTTCTTTAAGAACAATTTAGACAAAAATTTGTAGGTCTCAGTAACAATGTGATGAACAACCTCAGCTCCAACAAACTATTTCCAAAATGGAGAAGAAAAGTGCATATTATAAAACCACACTTATTTAAGGGAAGTTAGATTGTAGAAACATTGACTGCATTTTGAACAGACTGTGCATTTCATGGCAAAAAGCAAAATCCCTGTTAGTAAAATTCCATTTTCTATGGCTGCAGCTTGGCAATTAGAGACCAGTCAGTGTTTGGGGGCTTTTTTGGCCTTCCAGTCTTTACTCACACTCATAAGACTTAATAAAGATTGACTTATAACTTCTGGAGGATAACATTGATCAGATATTATATCATAGGTATATTTACTGTGGCAGAAGAAGAAAACCCCAAAAATTAAGAGTAGGCAACACAATAAGTTAGGTATTAATACAAATGATGTTATTGAAAAAAAAATCAAACCAGTTATTTGACACAAATTTGATCAAAGAAAATCTGATAATTTTACTGGGAAATAACAATGTCAAAATCCAGCCCCACATGAGATATCCATGAGTCATACATTTGAACAGATATGGACTTGGACCCAAAACTGTCCTTAAAATTACAGCTGTGCTGTGTATTTAGTGGTAAAATGACTTTTTATTGACAATAAATGTCATACCTATTTACATTCTGGCCAGCCTTCCAGTACTGAAAGCCATATGGCTGTTGTTTTAAACCAACTGAACTCTTTTCAAAATCCATTACAGGAAGTGTATTAAACACCAGCCTTCTGAAACAAAAAGCAAGTTTATTTAGCCCTGTCTATATCAGGAGTTACACGTATATGGTGAACTAATGACTGTTGAGGAAAGCCAAATTTGCTACCTTCATCAATAGCAGCATATTTTGTCAGGCCACAAAAGCATATTTAACACATTAAGAGCATGGAGAGTTCACTTTGAAATTAAAAGCTTTCACTGTATGCTTGTCTATTAAGAATGCTTGATTAGGAAGAAGCAAAGGGAAACATTGTTAGGATGGTGGTGTGATCCCAAGCTTCAGAACAGGGCTTGAAAGGAGTACACATCCCAGTGCTTGGTAAAATACTTCCAGAGGTTTGAACTTCATTATAGCTTGTGCCTGCATTGTCCCATTGAACAGCAATAATAATCACTATAGTTATTTATTATAATTAAACACAAGTAGCTAACAGTGGTACCTGATATCTGATCAAAGACTTTCTCCTGAAGAAGATGCTTTTCTCAGGTGACATTCTCCCTGCCCCATACATTCTTTCTGTGCTGAGTCACAGAACTTCCCAGGATATCCGACTTGGAATACACCACCTCACAGCCTCCCCGACCACTTATTGTTATCTTTCTAGTGTCACACGTTCCTGTCCCATCCCTGAAATTCTCTGTCTAAGCCACTGCTCCCAGTGTATTGTAACTGTCTGGAATAATCTTTTAAATAATCACTAAATACTGCACCTCTCAAACAAATACAGTATTTGGGGTATTCTACTTAATTCTGAGGAGAATCATAGAATCGTCTTGTTGGAAAAGACCTTTGAGATCCTCGAGTCCAACTGTACCTGTGCACTACTAAACCAGATCCCTGAGAAACTTGTCTACTCATCTTTTAAACACCTCCAAGGATGATGACTGAACCACCTCCTGGGCAGCCATTCCAGTGCCTGACCACACTTTCAGTGAAGAAATTATTCCTGATGTCTAGTCTGAGCCTCCCCTGGCGCAACTTGTGGCCATTTCCTCTTGTCCTATCCCTTGTCACTTGGGAGAAGAGACAGACACTCACCTCACTCACACTCACCTCTCCTTTCAGGGAGTTGTAGACAGTGATGAGGTCTGCCCTCAGCCTCCTCTTCTCCAGGCTAAACAACCCTATTTCCCTCAGCTGCTCCTTGTAACGCTTGTTCTATAGCCCCTTCACCATCTTCGTTGCCCTTCTCTGGACACACTCCAGCATCACAGACACTACTGACTTTCAAAAGTCTTACTGTTTTCAATGCAAATGTTTTGCCTAGGAAGAGTTTAGATTTAGCCAATATTGACATAAACAGCTAGGTGATTGTTTTCAAACTCTCACTCAGCATTTGGCCAGGTGATTCAGCTATTTTATTTAGTCAGATCCCTCTGCAGTTAATTACAGATTGTTGGCCCCAAATCACAACCACAGAAAGAAATAACCAGTGAATCCTCAAAGATATAAAATCATGTTTTACAAGACTCAAGTCAGTTGTCTCCAAACACTCACAGGGATAAAGAAAAAAATAAACTTGTGTGAACTAGGGAACAATGCATCTTGATTAAGCCCGGACTTCTTACACCATATTACTTAGTGCAATACATTAATGTTAAAATGACACAGCACATGACTGGAGAACTCAAATAAATGAAATTAGCTGTCTGACTTCTTTAAGATAAATGATGTTATTACAGCATCATTTTATAACCCCATATAGCTTACAGCAGCAAAAGGATGTGTATTTCACATGCCCTACTATAATTACATTCCCATTATAATTTTGCAGTTAGTTGCTATGAGCTCTGGTCATGAAAACATGCTAATTTTGTATGGGATTGAAGTTTGCCTAATTTTAGCAAATTGAGAGCTGCACAAAAGAAAAGAGATAAATACTATGTTGCTATTTTTCATTAGAGAATTGCTATATTAAGAGGCTGTGATCCAGCTGTGTTTGTTTAAATAAAAGTGTGATTTGAATACCTCCTACAGCTATGTTCCTGCCAATAAATAAAAGATAAAATGCGGCTATCGTTGGATGTTAGTCTCTGAGTTCTAGCTGACTCAGAGATTTATTGTTTAACATAAGGAAGTGAAAAGCATGTAGAGCAGACCACACACAGGGCTCTTTTGTGTATTGTTTTAAGCCATACCAATAATAGATTTGTTCCACCAAGGCTTGCAGCAATTCAGATGTGCTAAAATGCTCCACTTAACTGTGAAAAAAATAATAATAAAATAGTAATTATGTCTAGATGGCAAATGCAGCTTAGACCAACACCATGAGTAATGTAAACAGGAACTAATACCATTCAAAGCTGTACGATATCATCATTATGATAATGAAATTAAGCTTTTATTTTCAAAAAACAAGCCCTTTAACATACTACTTGGTGTCTGTATAAACACACTGACGTCATCTCGTAGCCTGATATGACTCTGAAGTTGCTGAGTTAATATCCTTCTAACAGTGTAAACGTGTATCTACATATAAATACATATTCAAAATGTACAGTGCACTCCAGTAGCCAGCCTGAAACTTATCACAGACAACTTGGAACTCATTGTGTGTTGGAAAAGTCTTTCACAATGCATATAAAATGATGCATATAAATAGTCCTTGCTTTGTAGCTATGTGTTTTGTAGGTTCCTTCATGGTACTCTTAGATTGAGGCACATCATTCTCTGGAGCTGATATGTTTGAATGGATTTCATTATGGGCAAGTGCAGAAGTGAGTGTCAGTGTGCCAGTCAGAACTGACTACCAAAGGGCTTAGGTTGTCATTTAAATAACACAAGCATCTCCAGTAGGGGAAAATTAAAAAAAGAAAAATTAAAAAGGGAAAGGAAAGGAAAGGAAAGGAAAGGAAAGGAAAGGAAAGGAAAGGAAAGGAAAGGAAAGGAAAAAGTGAAACAAGTCTTTTCCCACTATAATACTTACATCGGATTTACACCTCTAATGGACTGATAATGCATATTACATACGTACAATTTAGTTTAGCAATTGAGAAATATATCCTCGATTTGGAATAATCTGAATACAAAGAGGTAGCAACTTCCTTGAATAAAATGGCCAGAGTGCAGAGTATCCATAACTAAAATGACCATGTGTGGTCAGTTTGAGACTTGAACTGTATGTTTGGAGAAAAATCTTGAAAGTCTAACCAGGAAAATTACATCTTGCATTTTATATGAGAAAATGGAGCTTTGTGCCCAATCTTTACATCCTCTAGGTTGGGTAGAAAATAAGAAAGGGCAGAATCCTGAGTCCACTCACTGCTTTTTGGGCAAAAAGCAAAGTCAGTATGTGCTTAGAGAATCAGCAGCTCTCAGTGCAGTACAGACAAATGATCCATTCATATCTTGTCTCCTCACAACACTGTAGATGCACATGATAAACTACAATTCAGCCCTGAGCCTGAGTCACCAAGTCTCCAGGGCAGAGCTACCGACACACTGCTCTTTGCTCAAGCCAATGCTGAAAGATCAGCCCAGAGCCTATAAGTACATTCAAGCTATAATCTGTGTGTTTTGAAGATACAATCTCAACTCATTCTACAGGTCTTTATGCTTCAAACTCTCAAGACTCAATAACAATATCCTGTCTGGTTTTTATGTAGCACCTGTCAACCCGGAAGGACCAATACCACTTCAAAAACTCTGTGTGTTTTTTGCTGTTAAAAAAATCAGGAATCACTGCTTGAGTTGCCTGCAGGAGGCTGAAATGTAGGATATTTAGCATTAAAGAAGAGCAAATAATTAGCTATGAATAATTTATTCCCTCAAATCAGCTTCTTTTTGACTTTATTGAACATCTGCAAATAGGTCTCAGCCTCACTCAGCTTTATTTGACAGTTTCATTTCACTTTTTCTTTTTTACATTACTGCATGTTTTTATGAACTATCATCTACTTTAAAACATTGAAGAGAGTAGAGTAAAGATGAGCAAAATTTAGATTACTTGACTATAAAAATTAAGTCACTAATAGGTAATGATGAGAAAGAGAATTTTTTAAATAACATGAACAAAGGAAACATTGAGTAAAGGGTTGGAAAGAAATGAGCAAGACACAGAAGAGGGTGAATTGCTAGGAGACAGCTGGACAGAGATGTTTTATGGAGCCATTTTAAAGTAACAGCATTTTGGAGCTCTAGGCTGAAGGGGAGAGAGAGGATCTGTGAGAAACTGGAATCAACGTGGCTGTTTGGATATGCATGTCTTGGAGCAGACATCCCAAGGGAACCTCTAATCATCAGTATGAAAGGAAGGGAAGGTATGAATAAAATTTGGGGAGGGAGACATCAAACCTGTCGCATGACAGAAGTGGTTTGTGAAGCTATGATTAATTCACAGTTTAAAATGGATGAATTTGGACTTCCTCCCTCCTGCTCAAAACTTGTATATCAATACACTTCGTTTATTTGAAATTTTTGGAAAATTTCCTGAAATTACATTACAGTTAGAGGTTGATGATCAGGTATTTGATATCATGTGTTTTCAATTAGACAGTGTCCATAGTATGTGATGGTATGCCCCACCAAGGGATACTGATGCTTTCCTAAGCAGGAGGAGGGAAATCATAGCTTGCTGTATAAGCCTTTTCTACTACACCTGAGCAGTGCTGGAATGAAATTCTACTGATACAGATGCAAGGTAAGCACAATGAAGAATCTGTTGTATGCCTTTTTAAAATTAGTACACATAAGCTTTTATCTTAGGATAAAATTCATGAGAATTCCTCAAGACAAGGAGAGGCAGATTTAGAATGATAATCTTAATAAATGCTCTAAGGAAAGAAATGGAAGAAAGAATTGTTCTTGGCTTCTCTGAATTTCTAGCACAAGCCCTCCTGCACCTTCTTAGGAATGGCTTGCAACGGAGTACTGTCCGAGGGTCCAAATAGCTGTCTCAGATTTGCTATTCTTGTCTGTTTAACATGATCATTTTTGCTTTTTGCTGCTTTGCCTGGGATCTACTACCAGCACAGAAATGCTGACATTTCATTATTTCCTAGACTTTACTGTTTCAACCCTTTACCTTTTCCCATCTCCCTTACTGCTGGCAAGGTTTACTTGTGGTTGCAAAGTAATGAGGAGTTGATTTTCTAGCTGTGACTGAACTTAAATAAACTGAAAGAAGCAGAACTATTATAGGATTAAAGCAGTTCAACAGTTTACAATGTGAAATGATTTAAGTTTTGACACTTATTTCCTCAGCTATCTTTCCTTATTGAAATATACCACAAATAACAGCTCAGCATGCTAGCGCTGACAGCAGTGCTACTGCCTGCCGAAGGTTAAAGCACCCTTTGCAGGGTTCCCATTAGCTGAGCAGCATCTGCCAAGTGCAACCTGACTGCCTTTGCGGGCAGGAGATGGCTGGTGAATGGCAATGGAAGCTGCCAGGAAAGGCTTCTGAGCCCCTGCAGCTGCGAATAACCCCAGCAGAGGTGCTAAAGCCTGAATGGACCACAGGTCACCCATTTCATGTGACACAAAATGGCTCTCAAAGACCACAAGCAAGTTTTGGGCCTTTGCTGCAAAAGAATTGAAAGCTTTCTGCCATCAAATGGGAGCAGGAGGGAGCAGGACTGACTCCAGATCCCATGAGCCGCCCATATGCAGCTAAACCTGCCAGTCAACCTGAGGAATTAAGACACACCATTACAAATGGGAAAATATCTTTAAATACTAGGCTTCTATAATAGATTCTGCTTCTAGTCTACTACATATTACATCTAGAAGCCCTAAAGCATGGAGTTAGTTAAATACTATGCAAATACAACACAACTCATGCTCACTGATCACATCTCCTATCACCAGGAGATAACAGATAACAAATCAACAAATCAAACATCCTTATCTACATGATCAAAACCAGTTGTTTCAAGATTGCCATTATCTTGTTTTACAATTTCTTTCATTAATTCATTAAATTGTTCTTGAAATAGTATCCTTTTGGTGAGGCCATTCCAGAACTTCTGGCTACCACAAACTGTTCTAATTACTAGTCTAAAAACATTGAGGATGATATATATTCATTTGATATTCTACCAGCTTCATGTTACCTCTCTTTAAGTGGTTAAATAAAAACTTTTAATGCTTCAACATAGTTTTAGGGAGTACTCATCTGTTATAGCTGCTTCTCAGCAGCATTTATGATAATATACTAAAATGGAACTACATTGTGCTGGGTGCTGCAAAAATACATAGAAAGAAAAACCTCCTGCCATCAGAATAGAAATGATACACACAACTTGAAGGGAAGTAATATAATGGTGTATGTATTTTTAATGCACTTATAAAATATGGATATTATTAATATTTCTTGCCTCTACGGGTCTCTTTCACTGACTGATTTTATTTTGTTGTTATCATAGAAGTGACACTGAAGAACTCAGTGCACTATGCATGATGAAAAATAATATAAAACCTAGAAGTGTTTGTATGAGATACTGGTCCATGAGCAACTTGTTCAGATGTCATGGTTGAACAGGGGTAGAAGGGTACTGCAGTGAAAGACACAAGAACATAGTCGGAATGAAGGTAAGGAAGGATCCAAAAGATTAAGGAAACAGTAGAAATGATGAAGTAAAATAGAATGAGTAATTAGAACACTTTGTCAGAGGAATAGGCAAGGAATAGAATCTTTACTGTTGTCATTCCTTTGGACAAAATGAATGAGAAGCCCACGAGATATAAAGGAATGCATTCCTTGTTTACTGGGACAGAGACTGGAATGAATAAAACCTGATCATCCCAGGCTGCAAACCTGAGTAGCAAGGGAAGAGTGGTGCAGTCAAGGATCATGAAGAACAAATAGGATGAGAGAATTATTAAGGATGTATTAGGAGTTAACTTCTGTCTATAAAGTATTTCAGTTACAGCAAAATAGCCAGGAAGACATGTCCATGCTCTGAGATGGACAATTTGAAGCAGTTCAGAGGCAGAAGATCAGAGGATAGTGGGTGTAAAGACAGCAGGTGAATATGCTGAATGGCTGGATTAAAAAATGGGCCAAGAGCACAATTAAAAGAACCCTGGGCCACCCTCAGTTGAAGGGACAAAGAAAGGAGAGGACAAAACAAGGAAATGAAATATAAAACCCCACAATATTTAAAGAATAAAATAAATAAATTTGGAATGTTTCCTTTTAGAAAAGAAATGCTAGCCCATATGTTCTGCCCGAATTTCCACTCCCCATTGTTCTAACTTAATTTTTCATATGGATAAAGATGTTGCTCACGTCTTTTTTCTATTTGCCTTTATGTTACCTGCTATACTCCACATAAATGATTAATGTTTTTCAAAAGTGCCTCCTGTACTATATACATCAGTTGACTAAATGCGTGAACATTAGAAATGAGAGATACCGCTCAACAAAGATGTAATATTAATGTCCTTGGATCATCAATGCAAAACACAACAGTCATTTTCATTGTAAGTTTTTATTTCTCCTTTCCTTCTGTAGAAATGGTAAGGTTTCTCACAGGCCAGAGGCACAAAGCAGGTTCAAGATGGAGCCTGGCTAGAAGTACGTATGGATTTTGGATACAGTTTTGTTATGCCTTACTTCAGCAGAATATCTAAGGCAACAAAAAGAAAGGAAATGTGAAACTGTCCAAAGCACTGGCTGAGCCAGGGGGAAGAAAGTGCAGAGAGACAGAGAATGCCTGAAATGTCTGCAAAATGTAACTCAATTATCATAGATCAGCCATAACAAGGAAAAAAATCACATAAGGCTGTAAGAGCTATAAGTATCAAATAGTTACATTTACTGCATTTATAAACAGATATCTTTTGGCAGGAGACTCAAAGAGGCCTCCACAAGGCATGAGAATCTGGGCTTGAATCCATTCACTCTGTGAATTAATTGACTTGGTTTGAACTCTACTGTTTTCAGTTGGAGAATTCACTGTGAACATGTTGTACATATCTCAGATATCAAATAGCAAATGTACTGAAGCCAGATACTGAACTGGAGCCAGAAATTTTTCATTAATCAGTACTGTGTGCTTTCTGTGAATAGGAAATAGAACAACAACAAAAAGCAGACAAGAATGGAGAAAATATTTTTCTCTCCCTGTTTCTACACCCCCACATATGTTATTATTATTGCTCAGTATTTACATTACCGTCACACCCAGTGGTTCCAACTGAGGCAGGAGCCCCACAGTGCTAGGTACTGTACAAAATAAATACACTTTAAGAGACAATGGCTGCTCTCAGGAGCTTAAAGTCCAAACAGATGGGACGGATGAGAGAGAGGTGACTGAGCTGGCAAGAGGTCAGACAGAGGGTCTGTGGAAAAACTGAGAATTCTTTTCTAGAGGAAAATCCTGAAATGATTGTCAAAACCCATAAGTTTTAGGGGGGTAAACAGTCCACATCACCAGCAACCCAGGTTTACACCTTATTCACCAGCCTCCAGTGGCTTCCCAGTGCTACAGATCAAAATTCACTTCCAGGCAGAATGGGTAGCTGAAAATAACAATAACAGATTGTGATACCACACTCACACACTTCTGTAAAAGGGCAGATTTAGCAAAAAATTGAGAGTACAGTAGCCCTCACCACCATCTGACAGAAAAGAAGCTGCCCCCCTTCCTGTTCTGTTTTGTAATCCATTAATTTGCTCCTGATTTGCACCATCTAAGAGGTTAGATCCAATATCTTCACAACCAAGGAAAGAATGGTAGGTTAGATTTCAATTTCTTTGCATTTCTCCTTGACAAAGCAGGAGCACCTCACAACTGGCATCAATTACGAACAAAAGCAACCACTCTTTTACAACAGCAAGGCAGAAGCCATACTTTTTGCAAAGCACCTTCTTTTGTTCAGCAAACCCAGTTGTTCCTCATCCTTGCTTTGCACAAGTGAGTTGGTAACTGAGCCTGCAGTTACCATGCATTCTGTTCTCTGCTTCAGTCTCATCTCCCACATAACCTGTCCTAAATAAACCTTCATTACTGTGTATTTAGGTTGTGATATGCTGTGGCCAAAAGCATTCCTCTGGAAAATATGAGAAAAGCTGAAGAAATATAGTATAAATACATGACGAATCCGCTGGAATTTGATGATTCCTTCTCTCTCTTGTCTCAGCTTTTTAAGCTATCTGCAAGCCAAATATATACATAAAAGAGAAAGCATATTACGCAGTTGCCGGAGGGAAGGATATTTCTACTTATACAAATGAACAGGGGGAAATGGAGACAGGGAGAAGACAACCATAACCAGGAAAATAGAGGAGCAGATGGAGAAAACAACAAATGAAGAAATAACACCAGGCAGAGTCATGGCTGTGATTCCAGACAGCCCACCTGCAAATGTTTTATAGTGAGCATGCATAAGAAGAAGAATGTTTCCATTGGCCATCTCAGTCTTTGCCTCCCCATACTGACACATCCTTCTTGCCCTAGATCCTGACAAGCACTGGAAAGAACACAGAAAGCAAGAATAATAACACAAAGGATTTATTAATGTCTCTGTTACTTACAAGGATTCTGCCAAAAATTGGGGAAGACTCTCAGGGAACCCACTGACCTGAAGTACTCTCCATTCTGCCTGTATTCTGACTCTGTTATCCTCATCTCCAGCTCTTTGGGAAATCAGAGAAAGTTCACAAAATAATTTGACTCCCTAAACCACCTGCCTTTGAAATTACATTCGTACTTTACAGGCTCAGTCCAGAATAGCCTGATTGGAACAGAAAAACACACACCGTGTCTTTAGTCCAAGAACCAGTACCATAATGCAGTACATATCGATTCAATTCATGTTACCTAGCTAAGGAACTCCTAGGAATAAGCCCATTACTAACCTTGACTAGATAATGTATGTTAAAATACAGATGCTTTGTCTTCTGCAAGATTTTAACATGATTTAGCTTGAGCTGTCTTAAAACCCACATATTTTTCCTCTTGAAGATATAGGCAGCATTTGAGCAATTGTTTGGAGAAATCTCTCTATCCTTTTCTGCAGAGCTCATTGCCAGAGGTTTGTTTAAGCCTGGTAATTCTACCTCATCTGGTCAGGAAACAAGGTTTGCTTTTGACTTCTGTATTTTTCTGGTTTATATAGAGTTCTCAGAACAGTTACAGCCGCGTGTACTTCAATTTCCTGGGCAATTAAATGTACAACATCTCTCATTCCTCCTGCCCAGTAGCTTATTTTACAGATTTGAGAAGGTAGACGAACACCAAGGAAGCATAGAAAGAAAACATCAACACTTTTCCTCCCACTCTGGCCCTGTATTTACACAATTGATTGGAACAGCAAGGAAGGAAGCCATTGTTTCTCTAAATGTTCAAAGTGGAATCCCTAAATCTCTCACACAGTTAAAATTCACTCCTGGTCTATGCTTATGAAGCTGCCGTTTCTCATTAATGATGAAGATTTTGGACAAAAGGAAATGCAGCTTAAGAGTTTAATATTATAAGGAAAAGGTCTTCTTTATTTGTAGGAGCAGAATTCTATTTCATTACTCTTTTTTTTACCGTTCTTTTTTTTTTCCAAACGGCCCCCAAAATTGCCAAGCTTCCTCAGGCTAGAAGAATACAACTCATGAAGGATTGAACTATAAAACCGGTAAGAGACTCTGACATAGCTATCTGTGCTATTAAAGTATGCAAACTTTATTCTTCCTTTCAGCACTCATTTAGTCTGTTCCAGAAATAAATATATTTGCTTGTAGCAAAGTCAGAAGAAAGTACAGTCAAGAGAGAGCTGCATTATATGTTTGGGTAAGAGAGTCCACTTCCTTTCTTCCACACCTTCCATTTCTAGTAGTTATATACTTTAAGTAAAGTAGACTAAAATCCCTTATATGGCTTGGGAAAATTGACAGCCGTTGAATCCAAAGCAGTTTAATTTAATCTAGATGACCACTGTCTGGTTCAAATGAAATATGAATATTTATCATTACTATGTACATGAATTATTTATGTTATTTATATTAGCCAGAAAAAAGAGTTGCAAGCATCTTTAAAAGAAGAAATGGCTATGCTGCTGACTGCAAAGAGACAGAAATGTAAAAATATTCTCAAAATATCTTATTTATAGATTGAATATACATAGTTTGCATAAAAATCTAGTCTTGGAAATATATATGTATGTGTACATATGAATATATAAATAGGCCCAGAAGAACAAAGAGAAGGGCAATGTTCTTGATCCTGAGGGGATCAGAATGCTCTAGGATGAAAGCCAGGCAAACTATGAAACAGGCAGATGATAATAAGTAAGAAACTGGAGCTGGGAAAGAGTCTATGGTGTAATTGTCCATAAGGAAGTGAAGGGAGCAGAAGAAAAGGGAGAATTTAATAGGACTTTAAGGGAGAAATCATAAACACTGTAAAGGAGCATAGGGTAATTCACTGTACAGTCAAGTATGAAACAGGGAAGAAATCTGAAGCTGAGAAACTTGTTATAGGTGGTGATCCTGAGAAAGGGGAGTCTTTCCATTTGGTCTATATAGCAAGCAGACAACTGCTGATAACAGCCTGTCTAGAATTTGAAGGGAGGAGCAAGGGTTGCACAAGTGAAGGCACCCAGGGATTCAGCCTGAATGAGAACGGCTGGAGTGCCGGCTGCAGTCATAGCTTAGCAATAACCAGTGCTCCTAATAAAGAATACATTTATTTTTGGAAATATGGAGCCTTATTGTGTTATTATGCAACATACTGTAGGTACAGAAGTGTCTGGGGTCAGCCTTGTGGCACTCACAGCATGAAGGGGAGTGATGCTGTGGGAAAACAAAGCAGCATGGTGGAAATAGAGTAAGCAGGCAGCGCTCAGATGACCGAGAAAGCAGGACATGCTTTGGACAAGCAGAGGATAAGGGTCTGTTTGCATCTTCACTTCCTTATTTTAACATTTAAGAGTATTTTGCTGTGGAGATATGTGGTAACACAACTGTTTCAGCTGGTAGCTAGAAATGTCCAGTGCCAAAGAAAAATTTTTCCACGTGTCCTTGTGAGTTTGCTCTCAGAGGGCATCTTTGACTGAAGGTGAGCAATACAAATGCCCTCTAGGAGTTCAGAAGCTTTAAGAGCTATGAATACAGAGACAGCACTGGATATGCTAGCTTGACTGAAAAGGTCTGCACTTGATCCAAACCAAAGAGAATGAGATTTTGCTTTGGATTAATTTGTTTTTTCTAACCCCCCCCACCCCCCTCCATTCCCAAAAAACCCCCACCTTCTAATTTCTAATAGGGATCAAAATACTAACATTAAACAAATTACTAAGGAGAAATTGAGGGACATACTGTATTGCTATGCCAATATGAAGTACAGCTGCTGTTAAATAATGCAGCAAATATCCTGGATTTTTTTTAAATCTTAAAAAAGGCCAATCATTGACTTGATATAGTTAGAAAAAATGCTTATGAATAGAACATTATTTAAAAGCCTATTACAGAGTTCCCTGTATTTGTTTTAGGACTTGTCTGTACTTAAAGTCAATTTGATCTAGGTTTGATTTGGATTTTGAAATCAAAAGCCATTTTTGAGTAATTCCCTGCTAGAAAAGCCATAATCACATACTTACATAGCCCTCACTATCTTATAATGTAAAATAACATTGCTCTATTATCATGTTAGATGCTGGGCAAACCAAGTGTACTAATGGTTTCTGCTCAGGGGGAGTGACTAGCACAGGACTAGACTGTCTTGCTGAAACCATCCAATATCCTGTTTTAACTGTTCCCGCAGTTTATCATGCTGGTCAGCAGGTGGGTGTTCCTCCTTTAGAACGTATTGCCCACAAAAGAGGCACTATGCACATTCCTGGCCTACTAATGTGTATGAGAGGGCTGGCAAGGAAGATGATGTTGTTCTTCCTCCCTTTCCTGAATCTGGGAGATGCTGAGAACAGCCCCAGCTAAGCCACATTTACCTTCTCTTAGCCGGTGTGTGACCTGTTCAGTGAAAACATAGAACACATTATGTAGCTGCTATTAGTAACACAACTCTAGCCCAGAAACTTAAAAGGTCAGATTAATATTAATTATCTTATAGGTATCAATTTATATGCCATATGTATTTCTACTAAAGGTCAATATGGCATTCCTTCATTTTACATCCATTTGCTTCATTAGGTAAGGAAAAATAAGCTAGATATAATGGATTTTTGGTAGTTTTAATCAACAATTTTATCAAAAGCACATTTTTCACCTGTGATAACAACATAATGTAAAACTAGATCAATACATTAATTATATCCACTGCTTTCTAAATACTTTTTTTTAGGTGAACTATGGTGTTATTGTTTGAATATGAAAAAGAAAACCTATACAACTAAAAGATATTACCTTCAGTGTCACGCAAATGGTCTCAAAAATATTTTTCCTTTTTTTTATTTTTCAAAGACTTATTATTCCATATAAAATATCAGAAACCAGGAAACCTCTAATTATAACGTCCATACAATAGTAAATAAGTAGTGTAACTGACTTTACTAGCAGATTAGGTAGAAGAGGATGAGGTAACAACAGACTGCTACATGATAGAAATAGCAACAGTAATATTAATTCTGGGAACCCCCCAAATCTTTACTTCATGGGACCTCCTCTTCAGTACACTACGGTAAAGACAAATATCCTCATCATCTCCACCATCCGAGATTCTGAGACGACCACAAAGACAGAGGCAAGGCAGCTGTCAAAGCTGTAGGGATGCAGCTCTACAACCAGGATATTTTCTTGTTAGGAAGACCATTTTCATAATGAAAGGTTTATTTGACTCCCAGGATGCTGAGTTCTTAGAAACCTAGAAAGTAGAAAGACCTGCATATCAGTTAAGATTTCTCTGTAGACCTTAGCAGGATTTGAAAAACATTTCACTCCAGGGAAAATGAGGACTGCAGTTCTCCTCTAGACTTGCTAGATCCTGTAGTAATACAAGATCCATGAACTACAGTCACAGCTCCTCATATGTTTTCTATCTGTTTTATTGTACAATAACGCACAGTGCAAAGAGCCTCAAGCAAACAACAACTTGGGCCAATAAGTCTCTACACAGTACTTACACAAAACAGATCCAGAAGCAGCTCTGCCTTGGGTATAGACCTTATTAATTTGGAAGAAAAATTGCAGAAGTATATGTGTACAGATTCAGATCCAGTTCAGAGAGACAGGAGTGTCTCCAACTTCCACCTCAGTGGTTACAGTTCTAGAATTAGCCTGTACAAACTGGAACATTTCTAATCTGCAATATAAGTAAACTTTACATGTGTCGTATCAACATATGTATGAACAGAACTATGGTTTCTTTACCCCAATGGATCCTTCTTTCAGCTGCTTGTTTTCCAGCTGCAGATAATATTGAGAAGACTGAAGAAAAACCAAGAGATGGATTCAGCAAAAAAGTAATGAGATGATCTAAGCTGGTAAACTTTCCATACCAAGGTCTATTCAGCATCCTGTCTTGCTACTGCTTCCATTTCTCCTCTTGATTCTTCCAACAACCAAACCCAACATTTCTTTAACATTTATTTCTTAATATGCTCACATATTTTAATTACCAGTTTAAAAAGGAGAGTTGAGTCCTACATTATTCCCGGGAGTTGGCAGGGCCCGTTGAGAGGGCTTTAAACTAGGCCTGAAGGGGGAGGGGGATGTAACCAGGCTCACCACTGAAGCGACTGCAGAAAGTGAGTCATTATCAAGGGTGAAGCCAGTAGCCCAACTGAAGTGCATGTACACTAACGCACGCAGTATGGGTAACAAACAAGAGGAGCTGGAAGTCCTGGTCCGGCAAGAGAACTATGATATAGTTGCTATCACGGAAACATGGTGGAATGACTCTCATAACTGGAGTGCTGCCATGGAAGGCTACAAACTCTTCAGGAGAGACAGGCACGAGAGAAGGGGTGGAGGGGTGGCCCTGTACACTAAGGAAACTCTTGACGCCGTAGAAGTCGAGATTGGAGAAGACCACATTGAGTGTCTATGGGTAAGAGTAAGAGGGGCAAGAAAGACTGATATCCTGGTATGTTACAGACCGCCTGACCAGGAGGAAGATGTGGATCTTTTATTGTTTAAGTAGCTGGAAATTGCCTCAAGATCGTCTGCCCTTGTTCTTCTGGGAGACTTTAATCTCCCAGATATCTGCTGGGAACTTAACACAGCTGAGAGGAGGCAGTCCAAAAGGTTCTTGGAGTGTATCGAGGACTGCTTTTTGTCACAGCTGGTGAGTGAGCCTACTAGGGGTGAGGCTCTCCTTGACCTCCTGTTTACAAATAAAGAAGGGCTGGTGGGTGATGTTGTGGTCGGAGGCTGTCTGGGCTGCAGCGACCATGAGATAATTGAGTTTTCCATTAACAATGAAACAAGGAAGAGCAAAACCAGGATGACCACGCTGGACTTTCGGCGTGCTGATTTCAGATTATATAAGGAACTAGTAAGGAGAGTACCATGGGAAACAGTTCTTAAAAGCAAGGGGGTCCAGGAAGGCTGGAGGTACTTCAAGAATGAAGTCTTCAAGGCGCAGGAGCAGGCTGTCCCGATGTGCTCTAAGATGAGCCGCAGGGGCAGACGGCCGGCCTGGTTGAGTAAGGAGCTTCAGAAGAAGTTAAGTGAGAAAAAGAGGGTGTAGCACCTTTGGAAAGAAGGGCAGGTAAGTCAGGTTGTGTTCAAAAATATTGTCAAGTTGTGTAGAAACGAAATTAGGGAGGCAAAAGCCCAGCTGGAGCTCAAATTGGCCACTTGTGTTAAGGATAATAAGAAGTGTTTTTACAAATATATTAATAGCAGAAAGAAGGGCAGCAACAATCTTCAATCCTTATCAGACATTGAGGGAAATATAGTAACTGAAGATGAGGAAAAGGCTGAGGTGCTTAATGCCTTCTTCACCTCAGTTTTCAACAGTAAGGCCGATTGTTCACTGGACAACTGGTCTTCTGAAGTGATGGATGGGGACAGGGTGCAATATAGCCCCCCTGTCATCCAGGAGGAAGAAGTTAGACACCTGCTGAGCCACTTGGATCCTCATAAGTCTATGGGGCCAGATGGGATCCATCCTAGGGTGATGAGAGAGCTGGTGGATGAGCTTGCCAAGCTGCTTTCCATCATTTATCAGTAGTCATGGCTCACTGGTGAGGTCCCGGATGACTGGAAGTTGGCCAATGTGACGCCCATCCACAAGAAGGGCTGTAGGGATGATCCAGGTAACTACAGACCTGTCAGCCTGACCTTGGTTCCAGGTAAAATTATGGAGCACTTAATCCTGGGTGCAATCATGCGTCACCTGCAGAATGAGTGAGAGATCAGGCCCAGCCAGCATGGATTTAGGAGGGGCAGGTCCTGCCTGACCAACCTGATCTCATTTTATGACCGTGTGACTCGCCTGGTGGATGAGAGGAAGGCTGTGGATGTGGTGTTCCTGGACTTCAGCAAGGCCTTTGACACTGTCTCCCATAGTAGACTACTGGACAAGCTGGCAGCCCGTGGCTTGGATGGGACTGTTCTGTACTGGATTAGGAATTGGTTGGATGGCCGAGCCCAAAGAGTTGTAGTGAATGGTGTCTCATCCAGTTGGCAGCCGGTCACTAGTGGTGTTCCCCAGTCCGGTCCTGTTTAATATCTTCATTGATGATCTGGATGAGGGGATTGAGTGCTTCATCAGCAAGTTCGCAGATGACACCAGGCTGGGAGGAAGTGTCGACCTGCTAGAGGGTAGGAGGGCCCTACAGAGGGACCTTGACAGGCTGGAGAGATGGGCTGAGTCCAATAGCATGAGGTTTAACAAGTCCAAGTGCCGGGTTCTACACTTTGGACACAACAACCCCATGCAGAACTACAGGCTGGGGACAGAGTGGCTGGAGAGCAGCCAGGCGGAAAGGGACTTGGGAGTGCTGGTGGACAGGAAACTCAACATGAGCCAGCAGTGTGCCCAAGTGGCTAAAAGGGCCAACGGTATCTTGGCCTGCATCAGGAATAGTGTGGCTAGCAGGACTAGAGAGGTTATCATCCCCTTATACTCGGCACTGGTTAGGCCGCACCTTGAGTACTGTGTCCAGTTCTGGGCCCATCAGTTTAAGAAAGATGTTGAGATGCTGGAGTGCATCCAGAGGAGAGCGACGAAGATGGTGAAGGGGCTGGAGCACAAGCCCTACGAAGAGCGACTGAGGGAGCTGGGGTTGTTCAGCCTGAAGAAGAGGAGGCTCAGGGGAGACCTTATAGCTCTCTACAACTACCTAAAAGGAAGTTTTCCTTTTAGGTAGTTGTAGTCAGGCATCTTGCATCGAGGCATTCCCTGAAGCTTTCTTATGCATAAGTCTACGCCGTTTGGAGAGCTTTAATTTCATAGACTAGTATCACATGATCCTGATCCTCTGTCCCAAATGACAGGTCAAATTTGAAAACATCTGGGACTAGATTCTTTGTTGGTTGTAGGGAAAGGGGAGAATTTACTCTAATTTTTTAACTGAGGAGTGAAGAGGGCCCTCTGCAAGTATTCTATTAAACAAATAGTTCTGTGAGCAGTGGAATGAATTAAACCTGGTTTCTTATGAATTTGAGGTGCATAAAAGTGTGACCTTGGACTGAAGCTTTTCTGTATAGTAGTATCATTTACTGCAGCTCTCACCTCCATGGATTCTCTGGTGTAAGTTCACACTGCAGCCTTCCCTCATCTGGGCAACATCAAATTTTTTTGTTCATCTATCTGGCCAGTTATTTTCATGAAATGTATTAGAATTCATTTACCTTGAAATGTCTGTCATTTTGTCACACTTGTTTGGAAAAGACCACTGGATTCAAAAATTATTAGGGGGTACACAAGGACAGATACATGCACAGAAATAGTCTGATCACAGATGCCTTGTTTCCATAGGAAACCAAACTAAAAATAGACCATTTCCTAAGTGTTAAAGATGGAATTTTTATTTGTTTTTGCATTTGGGAACCAAACAGACCCACTATTCACATGGCTTTAGAACACAGAAATTGGAAAGAAATTTCTGATAGATGCCTCAGTAAGTGTAACACAGTGACCAGTGACACAACATCCAAGTGACCAAAGGTTGCAATCTGCTGGGCTGTATGATAAGTTGTCTGTAAGGCAGTATGTATGAGATTTTTTTTTTTTTGCTTTGTAGCAAAATCTCTGAAATTATTTGTTAAACACAGAGAAGTATGTTTGCTAGAAATGCAACACATGACAACATCAGTTTGGGTAAATTTCATTGTTTTGAATGATCTAGGTGTGAATAACATCTCTATTTGTTTCTTCATTCATCAAAAAAAGATAAAACAGGTGTTAGCAATTCATTTTTTCTCCATCAGTTGCTAAGCATCAACCTCAACACGGCATACAGCAGCAAATGATAGTTAAGCATACTACAACTAAGAAAGTACAATTTTCTTTTGTAATCAAAATAATATGGTCATTATAGCATGCACATGATCTGTGCAGTGCAACCTTTGGCTGCATCCTCACAGAAACTGACATTTTACATACGGATGTCTTTAATGTATTTGAGGTGTTTGAGCTGAATCACTTGGGGATATTATATAAAGAGGTATATAGAAGTGATGTAAGCCTCTCAAGCAATGGATAGGAAAGATGAAAAGAGTGACTGACAACTCAGGCTATCTGTGTATCATCCAGATAACACATGGGGATCTTAGGACCACAAGAACTTTTTCCTTCTTTCCTTCCACCTAGTGGTGCTCCCTACCGTATTTGATCCCAGATTCTCCTTCAGTCTGCCTCCTCTTTCTACCAGAACTCAGGTTTTTTTGGTCTTTGGTTTCAGTTTTCATCTCTTTATTCATTCTCCCTGCACTTCAAATCTCACTATCATTCTTCCACCCACCAGTCTACAGCTCTGTACTATGACTCCATCAGGTTCCTTGCCCCAGTTATTCTACATGAGAGAGGCTCCTCTACATTTCTCTAAGGCAGCTTTGCCTTTCACACTGACAATGGAGCAAGGAGAAAAACATGATGCTAATACAAAATGGCTTCCAACAGTCCAGAGCTGCAGCTACCAAGATGCCTCTGTTTGATGCAGTCATTTTCAAAGGATAAAGGTGTCCTAGGTTGATTTACCACAGTCAGCCTAAGACAGCTTTCTGCAACATGGAGAACTTCAGCCCAAAGGATTGAGTTGGCAAGATAATAAGCAATAAGAAGTAGCAGTTTTGGAGCCATTTCAGTAATAATCTGCTTTACCTACTCCACCTTTACTTAGATCAAAAATGTATTTCTGCATTTTGAGCTCAGGCAGGACATAAGGCCTTTCTCAAAAGGGACAGTTGTTAGACAACAGGGACGAATGAATGAGCATTCTTAACTTTCTATTTCACTTTCATTTAATCCTTTTTATTAAAAGGCACAGAAAGATTTACCCTTGAAATACCTTCTCAGTGTCTGCATCACCCTCAGTACAAGTTCCAGTTCTTTTCTTCCTTGCTAACTTGTCAGACCTGTTTTTTCAGACCTATGAGTGTCTCTCAGTTTGGATTTGTTCAGTGAGAAGCTAAAAACAAGATCTATAAAAGACTGCAAAACTCTCCTCTCCACCATAGTACTGAAAATTAGGCTTGCCCTAATAGGTAGTGATGGAGGATAAAGGCATATAAGCAAAACATTCCAGCAGAGATATGAGCGTGAAGTCAGTGGATATGAGCTGCTCTGCAGTAGTTTCCTGTGTGCTTGTTGTTACTTCATTGTAAATAAAATATAACATAGACCTGTGTTAAATAAACTATTTCACATTTACCTCTACAAGCTTGCTTGCATACCAGTGGTAATTATAGGTGACATGCTGTGAATTCCCAGTCAAGCTTAGGTCATTGTAATGTATTTCTCGGCCGGTATGAAAATGAAGTGGCCCTACTTTGTATGCGTTGTGCTTTGCAAGCAAGGTCATCATCATTCCACGTCCACCAATGTTTTATGAAGGGTAACAAATCCACTGTAAATTCACATTTCTAGCTAACTCAAATTTCTTTTCATAAACATTGCCAAGTAAACAAACCCTTTTCCACCTTTTTTAGAGTCACCATCCTTGGAGGAAGTTGTCATGCCGTGATCCAGATCTACCAGTGGACCTGTCTTTGGTGGCAGTGGTAAGTCTAAGACAGAACTATCAGGGTTTTCTCACTCCAAGTCATATAAAGCGTAACAGCAAAACACGCAAGAGGAGGTTGTACATGATATATCACAAAATGTGGTTTGGCACCAAGCACAGTAACAGTTTAGGAAATAGGCTGTTCTTTAAATAATATGCTTTTGTTTTCATGTTTTAATTCTTCATGCTGCTGATTTACAGCAAAGTCTTTTTTTCTTCAAAAAAAAGCAGACCCACATCTCCTGCATCAAAACTGTGTAGTATGTGGTTTCTTTGTGAAAAGTTCAATAAATCATTCCAGGCACATTTGTAGTATTCACAATGGAATAGGATTGAGGGTTGTTTTGGGTTTTTTTCATTTGAACCATGGGCTGGATTTTCAAATGTTGATGCAGGCACATGTACATGCACGGATTCGCATGCCTGGCTTTGAAAATATGATCTTAAACACACAGCAGGTGAGTGAATTATGTGGGAGGCTGAAGGAAAACTTTAGTGTTGAGCTAAAAATATCGAAAGAACTGGGACATGAGTGGTGCCTGTCACCAAGCTTTAGCAGAGGTCAAAGGGATGACTAGTAATTGGCAACTTTTGGATCTGATGTCATTATGTAGCTAAATACATACCCAGCAGCTAATCCTAAAAAATACTGGAGGTTCAAAGCCGCACTTCATAGTTTTGTCTGGTTTTCTGTATCTCTTTCCTTTCATAAGGAAATTTCTTTTCTGACTGTCTTATTAGTTGTTTATATTGAAGACAGTGTAAAAACTATCAAGCAATGTTGACAAGTCTGATTTAGATTTCAAGTCAGTAGTAGTATTATAGGTAACCAATTAACTTAGTGTATGATGAGAATACCTTCATTGGGAGGTGCTGTTTGATCTTGCCACCAGAGTTGGCTCTCTGGTTTTTTATTTGCCATATGTTGCAAAAAATAGCTGAGTGATCAATGGATTTTACAATTCCATCACAAAATAAAAATTAAAAATAAATTTTTTTAAAAAATTGCTCTGAATCATCTCTGAATTTATCGTTTGAATTGAAATGAATTCTTCTGTGTTCCTTTTATATAACTTAAAATGTCCAGAGACTCTTGTCTTCTTACAGGTTTAGGTCAAATGTTAAATGGAAGATCCTTGTTTCTGAGGAAAACTCTAAACTATTCTTAACCAAAAGCTATCAGCATTCCTGAAATCAGGCATTTTTATTTTGAAAATGAGCAGAAAAAAAATTTTGCCATTTAAAATATTTTCTGCATTTTTTTAAATGAATTATTGGCTGAATCTGTTCTACTAACAAATAATTTTGTTTTCTTCAAAGCTGTCAAAAAAACCTCAGTTCTATTTTGCACATGTCATTTCTGAGGCAAAAACTGAATACAACAATTTTTGATTTAAAACAAGGGAAGCAAAAGAGAAAGAAAGCAAACAATAAAATGCATTTTCTCAAGATGAACCATTTGAAACCAACTTGAAGAAATAACTTATTTTTCGCTGAAAAGTGGCATGGCCAAGCTATCTGGTCTTCAGCAATGCATGGGATATTACTAGGCAAACCTGCAAAAATGGGGCTGACAGGAAACTATAAAGGGATTGAGTTAGCAAATGACTTGTTTGGTAGACTAAAACCTGTGAACGACCTCCTGGATCGTTAAGCCAAGTGGAAATTGAGCTTAAATGGAAGGGAAACACTAATGATGATAAAAGCTGCTTGGGATAAACTGTGTTGTATTCAATGCCACTTGAGGCATCAGCCCTCATATGAGTTCTCTCTTTCTGAAGCCCCTCATGTTGATAAGCACTATATATAAAACTCCAACGTGATAATGCTACCCATTGTAAGTGTTGAGGGCAAGGGTGAAATCCTGGCTCTTTTGACATCATTAACAGTTCTGCCATTGATCTGAACTGGGTCAGGATCAGCCCAAATCAAAGCAGTAGCCTTGCTGACAAAAAACCATTAGTCAAAGGGAGGCCTAGTCATTGTGTTTGTCAGATCCATGTGTTATTTAACAAAGGTCAATAAGATGGAAGGTCTCAGATTTAGACTGCTAGGAAGATAAGCATGCCAGGCTGAAACAAGACTCCAGAGAAATGAAGGGACAACGTTATTTGGATATTTGCTTTATAACTTGTTTGAGAATTCTTAAAATGTGCTTTATCGATATTCAAATTCAGTAAAAACTGAAGTAGAAGAACATGATCTCTGTGGGAAAAGGTCACGGAAACAATATCTGTGCACCTGCCTACAGATCTATGGAAGAATTTTCAAAACAGACATTTTTGGAAACAGATAGCTACTGCTAAGCTATTTTTGTTTCCATGTAGATATTTATATAAATCCTCTTATTGTAAAATGCCACATACCCTGCTTAGCTTTGAAAATAGACAGAGGAAGCACAACTTCAGCCACAGAATGATAGAATCATAGAATCATAAAGTTGGAAGAGACCTCCGAGATAATCGAGTCAAACCATACCTGTTTCCCCACTAAACCATATCCCTAAGGAACTCATCCACCAGTCTTTTAAACACCTCCAGAGATGGGGACTCCACCACCTCCCTGGGCAGCCTGTTCCAATCCCTGACTACCCTTTCAGTGAAGAAATTCTTCCTAATGTCCAGTCTAAACCTCCCCTGGTGCAACTTGCAGCCATTTCCTCTCATCCTATCACTTGTCACTTGTGAGAAGAGACCAGCACCCACCCCGTCACAACCTCCTTTCAGGTAGTTGTAAACAGTGATGAGGTCTCCCCTCAGCTTCCTCTTCTCTAAGCTAAATAACCCTAATTCCCTCATTCGCTCCTCATAGGGCTTATTCTCCAGCCCCCTCACCAGTCTCGTTGCCCTTCTCTGCACATGCTTCAGCACCTCAATGTCCTTCTTGTAGTGAGGGGCCCAAAACTGAACACAGTACTCAAGGTGTGACCTCACCAGCGCTGAGTACAGGGGCACAATCACCTCCCCGCTCCTGCTGGCCACGCTGTTTCTGATAAAGGCCAAGACGCCATTGGCCCTCTTGGCCACCTGGGCACACTGCTGGCTCATGTTCAGTCGGCTGTCAACCAACACCCCCAGGTCCTTCTCTGCCAGGCAGCTCTCCAGCCACTCTTCCACAAGTCTGTATTGCTGCATGGGGTTGTTGTGTCCCAAATGGAGGACTCTGCACTTGGCCTTGTTGAACCTCATCCCGTTGGTTTCAGCCCATCAATCCAGCCTGTACAGATCCCTCTGCAGAGCCTCCCTTGCTTCAAGCAGATCCACGCTTGCACCCAGCTTGGTGTCATCTGCAAACTTGCTAAGGGTGCACTCAATCCCTTCATTGAGATCATTGATAAAGATGTTAAACAAGACTGGACTGAGCACTGAACCCTGGGGAACACCGCTCGTGACTGGTTTCCAACTGGATTTACTTCCATTTACCACATCCCTTTGGGCCCAGCAATCCAGCCAGTTTTTAACCCAGCAAAGGGTGTGCCTGTCCATGCTGATGGCAGCCAGTTTCTCAAGCAGGATACTGTGAGAAACGGTGTCAAAGGCTTTACTGAAGTCCAGGTACACCACATTCACAGCCTTTCCCTCGTCCATTAAACGGATCACCTTGTCATAGAAGGAGATCAGATTGGTCTGGCAGGACCTGCCTTTGGTGAACCCATGTTGGCTGGGCCTGATCACCTGGTTGTCCCACGTTTGCTGTATGACAGCACTCAAGACAATCTGCTCCATGACCTTCCTCGGTACTGAGGTCAGATTGACAGGCCTGTAGTTACCTGGATCCTCCCTCCGACTCTTCTTGTAAATGGGCGTAACATTCGCCAGTCTCCAGTCAAGCAGCACTTCCCCAGTCAGCCAGGAGTGCTGGTAGATGAGGAAAAGGGGTTTGGCGAGGACCTCTGCCATTTCCCTTAAAACCCTTGGATGGATCCCATCTGGCCCCATAGACTTGTGTGTGTCTAATTGGCCAAGCAGGTCTCTAATCAAGTCCTCTCGAACAGCTGGAGCTTCATTCCCACTATCTCCTGGCTGAGGGGGCTGAGTATCCCTAGGACAATCCTCTTTGGAGTTAAAGAGCATTGAGCACCTCTGCCTTGTCCTTGTCCCTCGTCACTACTGTCCCTTCTGCATCCAGCAAGGGAGGGAGAGTCTCCTTTGTCCTCCTGCTGCCGTTGATATATTTGAAGAAGTTCTTTTTATTGTCTTTGACCGAACTGGCCAGTTGAGGTTCTAGTTCGGCTTTAGCCCTTCTGATTTTTTCCCTACATGATCTCACCTCACCCTTGTAATCCTCCTGGGATGCCTGCCCCCTCTTCCAAAGCTCATAAACTTTCTTCTTTTTCCTGAGATCAATACTAAGCTCCCTACTCAGCCAGCCTGGTTTTCTTCCCATCCGACTTGTTTTATGGCACACGGGGATGTCCTGCTCTTGTGCCGCCAGGATTTCTTTCTTGAGGAGCATCCAGCCCTCTTGCACTCCTTTGTCGTTTAGAAATGCCTCCCACGGAACGTTATCAAGCAACCTTCTGAATAGTTCAAAGTCTGCTCTTTGGAAGTCCAGGGAGACAGTTCTGCTGACCCCTCTCCTTACTGCCCCAAGAAGTGAGAATTGTAACATCTCATGATCACTACGCCCCAGGTGTCCTCCAACCGTCACCTCTCCCATGAGGTCTGCTCTGTTCACAAACAGAAGATCCAGCTGGGCACCCTCTCCAGTTGGTTCACTTAACCAGTT
Organism: Neomorphus geoffroyi; assembly: GCA_033558235.1. Taxonomy (NCBI): domain Eukaryota; kingdom Metazoa; phylum Chordata; class Aves; order Cuculiformes; family Neomorphidae; genus Neomorphus; species Neomorphus geoffroyi. The sequence goes on from JAUMJM010000107.1 coordinate 2,587,097, forward strand.
GTCTTAGGAAGTTATCCATACACTCTATGAACCTTCTAGACTGCTTCCTTTCTGCTGTGTTGTACTTCCAGCAGGCATCTGGAAGGTTAAAATCCCCCACGAGAACAACGAGATGCGATCGCAAGACTTCTCCTAGGTGTTTATAGAAGAGCTCATCAGTCTTTTCATCCTGGTTGGGTGGCTGATAGCAAACTCCCACCACAATATCTGGGTTACCACTCACACCACTGAGTTTAACCCATAAACACTCTACCGTATCGTTGCTATTACTGAGTTCTATACAGTCAAAACATTCTTTGACGTATAGAGCAACCCCACCACCTCTCTTTCCTAGTCTGTCCCACCTAAATAGCTTGTAGCCATCCATGGTAGCGCTCCAGTCGTGCGAGTCGTCCCACCATATTTCTGTTATGGCAATTAGATCATAATTTTCCTGTCTTACCACAGCTTCCAGCTCCTCCTGTTTGTTTCCCATGCTGCGTGCATTACTGTAAATGCACTTCAGATGAGCTGTTGACTCCCCCTCTTTTACTGTCCATCTAGTTTGAGATCCTAGGCTATCGCATTGCCCCTCAGAGCCTGGGGTGCTGTCCCCATGTTTAATTCTATTATGGTGACTGATGATCCCCTCCCCCTTCAAATCTAGTTTAAAGCCCTCTTAATTAACCAGTCAGTATAAATAAAAGTTAAAACTTAAGTGGTTTAGGGATCTGGACTTAATAAGGTTAACTAACTGTGTTAGAATTATCTAATAATTATAAAATCATTAATTCAGGATATTTGGTCCTAATAGTGTTTGCAACTTTTTTACTGACTCTTAAACATTTTCTGCTTAATTATATTTCCTTTAACAAAATCTAAAAATGCATTCTTAATACTAGATGCATACCTATCCTACCAAGCATCTATACCTGTTAATTTAAGACACAATCACTTGAACACAGTTTGATAATACCTGCTGTAAAGCTGCGTGTGTGCGAGCGCACATGCATATGTTTAGCCATACATGCATTCTTTAATTTTCTTCCTGAGACCAGCACTCTTTAGAATGATATTTTAATTTATTATTATTAAAGGAATGGCAACCAATTTTTAATGGCTACAGAATGGTGACTCACAACACTGTCCCAGATGCTGTCACTGTCGCTTATGAGAGCAGATTTGCAACATCTTGTCATAGGCACACATCAGTGCTCATGCCTGCTGCCTTCATCTCAGAGGACAGCCAAACACCTGCTGCTGGCAACATGCCAACCCTTTGGGGAACAAATGTTCCATTGCTGCTGGGTGATAGGATAGGACAGACTCGAGATTTCAAGTGAACTGGCTAAAGGCACCCTAAAGCTCCGTGCACCCATCCCAGCACCCAGATGGTTGCCATTTCTGTAGGAATATAAGAGAATGAGTGGTGTGCCTATAGCTGTTTCTGATAAATAAAGAACAAGAGCAAAATCAACAGAACCCTGGATGGTAAGATTCCTAGCATTAGCTGTAGTTCCTTAGGAAAAAACCCCATATTTTTCCAGTCATTATGCTGCTGGAGTACTATGTGTCTACTCTGTATTTATTCACACAAAAAACTTATAAGAACGTGTTAAAGATATTTTTTACAGGAGAATATAAGTGCAAATTCACTTCTGGAAAGACAGTGTTCTTTCCTGCAGAACATCCTTAACCTTATACAACATACAAATCCTATACAAAATAGACATAATTTTTTTTTCACATAGCATTCAGCTGCCATACCTTTATGTTGCCAGATGTACTATGTTGAGATGTAAGAACAAAAAAAAAAAGTGAGAAAATACATTTTGCAAGTGTTTCTTTTAAGTGTATTTTTCAATACACCTATCCCAGACTTGTAAAAATAGAATACTATGCACTAGCTATGGAGAGTCCAAATTTCTCATTGAAGTCAAGGAGATCTAAAAGAATTTCTGGCTTGGAATAAAAAGCTTAGTGTTTTTCAGGATCAGGTCTCTGGAATAGCAAATAATGTGTTAATTTCCATTTATTACCACTCTATGTTCAGTTGGATGATAATAGGCATGTTACCATGTCTTCACTTCATGTGAATTGAATAGCAGGTCAAGATGATTGTGGTGCTTTTTTCAGCTGTAATACTCAAATTTTAAATAAGACCATTTTTATTCTCTGCTTTTGAAAAGGCTTTTTGTTCACATTATTCCCAAAGCTTAGATCAAAAACATGTACTGTTTCTGAGAGAGGTACCATCCAGGATGCAGAGAATGAGTATTTCAACTATTGCATTATAAGTTTGATAGTCTTTTGCATTTCAGTCTTTGCACAGGAGTTTGGTTCTATGAAAATAAAATTCCTTAAAATAAAAAGTTTCACCATATATTTATAGGAGGATGGCTTGATACAAGGCCTCTAAATTGCTGCAGTTTAATTCAATGTGGCTTAAATCAATGTGAAACTGAGCAAAACCCAGGTGATATTACACTTTCACTGCACTATGCTGCACTTTTCTGAAACAAATCAACCTAATCTATATCACAGTACGCTGAGCAACACCCTGAACTACCAACAGGAGAATTCCAGATGACTTTCACCAGTTAAATATTCTCTATTTTTCTCTTGTTAGAGATTAATGGTTGGGATATATGCCTGTAAATTCTGAGGAAAGAACAGCATTACACAAAGAGCGTCAGCTCTCTTTGTGGTTCTTTGAACACATGCTCTGTCCGATGTTATTCTTTCTGATCGTCTCTAAACAAAGTTTCCAGATAATGCCAATTCATAATAATCTCTCTGCTAGTGATCCACAATTGGCCTTGGGCAAATCACATTGTTTTTCTTTGTCCCTGTATATGTATAACTGTTTCTGTAAAGTGATGCTAATAATATCCAGCACAGAGAGATGTTGGGTGAATGTGTGCCTGCAGAGGACTTTGAATATGAAAAGCCTTATTTAAATGTTACATTGCCACTATTATTAATGAAGCTTAAGAGTGCATTCTGACCTCAGATGGACATGCCCAGCTGCTGCTATTTCCTATTGTCCATGTTTACACAAATAACCGTGCAATGTTGCAGAGATGTACAAATGTAGAGACTGTAAGTTCAGCAAGTCAGCGTCAATGGAACAAAGACAAAGGTTTTATGCGCAGATGGCAGGCATGCAAATTTGGTATGATCACAATTTAGAGGTGCTTGTAAAGCATTTGTATTGAATGAACTCTTTTCAGCTTCTTTTTCTGCAATGATATTAACTACAATGAGAAAAAAATGGAAAAAGCAGGAAAAATATTTATCGTAAACCCTTGGATAAACCTCCTAATCAAAAGTGGCCAGAGCTAGAGCTGTCCTGGTGATAGAGACCTGGATACGATTCAGAGAAGAAGCTGACCTCTTATGTTACGTTTGGCTTATCCTGTGTCTTAGTTTAGATGAAAACTAAGATATGTTATCAGGTATTAAAGATCTTTAATCAGAAAAAGAAAATTGTATAGAAGAGAGAACAGTTCTTAGCTACAAATATATGTGTATACAGAACAGAATCAACACTAATCACAACTAAAACCTAAAAGTCTTAAAAAAAATAGATTGAGTCCTGTACCCAAAATCTTGCTATGCAGGTCTCTTTAAGAGCTGGCGATCAGTTGCTGCCCTGCACAGGGAGGCGCGGCCCCCTCCTCCGCGACCGGGGAAGGGCGGGGGAGGGAGATGGAAACATAGTGCGAGTTCTGCCGGAGTTGTGGAAGATTCAGATGACCCGTGATCTTTCCTTCAGAGACTGCAAAACGTATGCACTCAAGGACTGCCGCTGCCGTTGCCGCCACTGCCGTCCAAGAGGAAAACGGATGTCCGGTCCCGACCTCGGTCCCGATTTCCCCAGAAATGTCCTCTCCTCATCCCCCTTCGCGTCTGCTGAAATTCCCTTTATTGGCAAGAGGAAGAAAAATTCCTCGGAAAAATCCCAAACCACAACATTATCCACACCGAATTTTTCTTCCATGCCAACAATCAGACTTATACATACATATTTTCAACTATATACATATACAGATAGGCACATAGAATATGAACAACTCATCCAAAAATAAGGTCCTTCCCGGCAGCTGGTGCGTGGTAGGGGATATGATACACCCACACAACGCCGTGCTCATTTGCCCAGGTAGTAACTAAACCGTTCTTGAAATGACTTCCATTATCTGACTCAATCCGTTCTGGAGTGCCATGTTGCCACAAGACTTGCTTTTCCAGACCTAGGATGGTGTTCCGAGCAGTGGCGTGAGGCACTCCAGCCATCCAGTAGTTGCTTCCACCATGGTGAGCACATAGCGCTTACCTTGGCGGGTCTGCGGCAGGGTGATGTAATCAACCTGCCAGGCCTCTCCATATTTATACTTATCCCAGTGTCCACCATATCATAAGGGTTTCACCCTCTTAGCCTGTTTAATGGCAGCACATGTCTCACAGTCATGGATAACCTGGGAGATAATGTCCATGGTTAAATCCACCCCTCGGTCTCGTGCCCATCTATAAGTGGCATCTCTGCCCTGATGGCCTGAGGCATCATGAGCCCATCGAGCCAGGAACAACTTTCCTTTATGCTGCAAATCCAGATCTATCTGTGGCATCTTGACTTGTGCAGCTCGGTCTGCCTGTTCGTTGTTGCGATGTTCCTTGTTGGCTCTATCTTTGGGCACGTGTGCATCCACCTGGCAGACTCTCACGATCAGCTTCTCCGCACAGGTGGCGATATCTTGTCATATATCCGCAATCCAAATGAGTTCCCCTCTACGTTTCCAGTTGGCTTTCTTCCATCGGTCTAACCATCCCCACAATGCATTGGCTACCATCCATTAATCAGTGTAGAGGTAAAGCCTTGGCCACTTCTCTCATTCAGCAATGTCCAGAGCCAATTGGACAGCTTTGAGTTCTGCAAATTGACTTGATCCACCTTTTCCCTCAATAGCTTCTACAACTTGTCGTGTGGGGCTCCACACGACTGCTTTCCATTTTCGAATTGTCCCCACGATGCGTCAGGAACCATCAGTAAAAAGGGCGTGGCGTACTTCTTCTTTCGGCAACTGATTGTATGGTGGAGCTTCCTCTGCTCGTGTTACCTGTTCTTCTTCCTCTTCATCTGCTAAACCAAAGTTCTCACCTTCAGGCCAGTTCGTGATGATTTCCAGGATCCCAGGGCGATTTGGTTTCCTCCCAATACGGGCGCGTTGTGTGATCAGAGCAGCCCATTTGCTCCAGGTAGCATCAGTAGCATGATGTGTGGGGGCAGCCCGTCCACTGAACATCCACCTTAGCACTGGTAATTGGGGTGCCAGGAGGAGCTGAGTTTCTGTTCCATTTACCTCTGAGGCAGCTTGAACTCCTTCATAAGCAGATAAGATCTCTTTCTCTGTTGGAGTGTATTTGGCTTCAGATCCCCTGTAGCCTCGACTCCAGAATCCAAGTGGTCGGCCTCGAGACTCGCTAGGTATTTTCTGCCAAAGACTCCATGAAAGACCATTATTTCCAGCTGCAGAGTAGAGCACGTTCTTCACGTCTGGTCCTGTCCTGACTGATCCAAGAGCCATAGCATGAGCAATCTCCCTCTTAATCTGCTCAAAAGCTTGCTGTTGTTCAGGGCCCCAGTGGAAATCATTCTTCTTACGGATTACCAAGTACATAGGGCTTACGATCTGACTGTATTCCAGGATATGCAGCCTCCAGAAACCTATGGCACCCAAGAATGCTTGTGTTTCCTTCTTGCTAGCTGGTGGGGACATTGCTGTGATCTTGTCAATAACTTCTGTTGGGATCTGGTGACATCCGTCTTGCCATTTCACCCCCAGGAGCTGGATTTCTTGGGCAGGTCCCTTAATTTTACTCTGTTTAATAGCAAAACCAGCTTCCAAGAGAATCTGGATGATTTTCTTTCCTTTCTCAAAAAACTCTCCTGCTGTGTCCCCCCACACGATGATGTCATCAATGTATTGCAGATGTTCTGGAGCCTCACCCTTCTCTAGGGCTTCTTGGATTAGTCCATGACAGATGGTGGGACTATGTTTCCACCCCTGGAGCAATCGGTTCCAGGTGTATTGCACGCCCCTCCAGGTGAAGGCGAACTGCGGCCTGCACTCTGCAGCTAGGGGAATGGAGAAGAACGCATTAGCAATGTCAATAATGGCGTACCACTTTGCTGCCTTGGATTCCAGTTCATACTGGAGTTCCAACATGTCTAGCACAGCGGCGCTCAGCGGTGGGGTAACCTCATTCAAGCCACGATAGTCCACAGTCAATCTCCATCCTCCATCAGACTTACGCACAGGCCAATTGGGGCTATTGAAGGGTGAGTGAGTCTTACTGATCAGCCCTTGGCTCTCCAGTTCTCGGATCATCTTATGGATGGGAATCACAGAGTCACGGTTTGTTCGGTATTGTCGACAATGCACTGTTGTGGGGGCAATTGGCACCCGTTGTTCCTCAACCTTCAACAATCCGACAGCAGAAGGACTCTCTGAGAGACCCGGCAACGACTTCAGCTGTTTAATCTCTTCTGTCTCTACAGCAGCTATTCCAAAAGCCCATCTATGTCCCTTTGGGTCCTTGAAATATCCATTCCTGAGGTAGTCAATTCCCAGGATACATGGGGCAGCCGGACCAGTAACAATGGGGTGTTTTTGCCAGTCTTTCCCCGTCAAGCTCACTTCAGCTTCCAACACAGTCAGCTCTTGAGATCCCCCAGTCACCCCAGAAATAGCAATAGTTTCCAGGCCCACATGTCCTGATGGCATTAACATACATTGAGCGCCAGTATCAACTAAAGCCTCGTATTTTTGTGGGTCTGATGTGCCAGGCCACCGGATCCACACAGTCCAATAGACACGGTTGTCCCGTGCCTCTACCTGGCCGGAGGCAGGGCCCCTCTAACATCCGTTGCAGTGACAGCAACTCGTTAGTGATGGGTACATTTTGGAGGTTCCCTCTAGTGGGTCAGATCCTTGGGAAATTGGCACTGCATTTACTTTTGCCGATTTTCTTTTCTTCTTCTCCTTCAATTCTTGTATCCAGGCTGCTAGGGCATGGGTAGGTTTCCTGTCCCACTGTCTCATATCTTCCCCATGGTCAACCAAGAAATACCATAGATCGGTCCGTGGAGTCACTCCTCTTCCCCTAGCTGGGAGGTGTCCAGCTTTGGACCCAGAGGCTTTGATTCGCACTGGTGCCACTTGAAGATTTTGAAGAGTTTCCATGATCTCCTTCTGCTGCTTGTCCATCCTCTCAAGTGCTGTTTCTACCGCAGCGATACGTTCCTGCATCGGGCCATGGACCATTTTTGCATATGTCCTGAATTTACCTGCTGCGACACCCACAAAATCTTGGTCTGCCTCCAAATACATGGACGCCACATAATGGGAGAATGCACCTGGTGCACCACATGAAAGCTTCCACCACATTTCTGGTCTGCATCTAACCTTGTCTGGGTTGGTGAGGGGCTGCCCATCCCTTCCATAAAGTATTTCTAGCAGTGCCATTTCCCTCAGGCGTAAAATCGCGTCTTCCACAGTCTTCCAAGGTGTCTTAAGATGATGTGCCTGTAGGATATCTTTGTGAGGGAACCTCTCTCTTACACTGCCTAGAACTCGTGCCCAGAATGAAAGGGGTCTCGATTCCCTCACAAATGCATGTTCAATACCTGTATCTCGGGCCAGAGCCTTTAAATACTTGGCTTCAGCACCATCAAGTTGCAAACTTTCACCCATAAGATCCCAAACTCGGATCATCCAAGTCAGGATAGGCTCATCTGCCTGTCGAGTAACATCCTTTCGCAAGCTAGGGTTGTCATATGAGAGCAATTCAGTAACGATCTCTGGTTCTGGATCTGCAGTATGTGAAGGACCCGCTTCTGCTTCCCCATCATCATCAACTGGACGAACCAATTTGGTCTTATATTTCCTTTTCTGAATAGGGGCAACTTTCATGGACTCAGACTGTTCCTCTGGTTTAGCCACATCCTGAGCTAACATAGCATCAGGTGTCTTACTCTCTCTTTTCTTTTTTTTCTTTTCTTGCTTTTGGTTGCATTCCTGACCACCCCTATTCCTGGCTTCATAAATAAGATAGACCATAATTAAACCAACTTGCAGACAATTCACCAAAGGTAGGATATTCCTGGAATCTAGCAAGAGGTTAAGTTTCTCAAAAGTTGTTCTAGCAAACCTAAAAAGTGACTGAATAACAGGTTGAAATGAAACACTCTCCTGTGTCCCTCCCTGAGAGTAGGTAACATTATCACTGTGTCCCCAGAGGTAACAGTTTGGGCTGGTGCAGGAGTACAACCTTAAGAACACATCCCAAATGAAACCCATAGACACTGAATCCATAACACTATAGATCCAAAGCAAGAACTCGATAATGATCACAGCTATCTGAGTTCTACTGGCTGCTGCACTCAGATGAATTAAGCCCGCCAGACCTTTTGGCATAGTTCTGTACCAACAAAAAGCAAATATGTAGTACAGCATGGTCCATATGGACTCAAAACTCACAACAAACATCATGATGCCAGAACTGTTATCCTTCTTTGCTCTCAGCCCCACGTTGTGCGCCAATTAAATGTCTTAGTTTAGATGAAAACTAAGATATGTTATCAGATATTAAAGATCTTTAATCAGAAAAAAAAAAATTGTATAGAAGAGAGAACAGTTCTTAGCTACAAATATATGTGTATACAGAATAGAATCGACACTAATCACAACTAAAACCTTAAAGTCTTAAAAAAAAATAGATTGAGTCCTGTACCCAAAATCTGGCGATGCAGGTCTCTTTAAGAGCTGGCGATCAGTCGCTGCCCTGCACGGGGAGGTGTGGCCTCCTCCCCCCCTCCCCTCCCCGGCCAGGGAAGGGTGGGGGAGGGAGATGGAAACTTAGTGTGAGTTCTGCCGGAGTTGTGTGCAAGATTTTGGGTACAGGACTCAATTTATTTTTTAAGGCTTTAAGGTTTTAGTTGTGATTAGTGTTGATTCTGTTCTGTATATACATATTTTTTTTTTTTCTGATTGAAGATCTTTAATATCTTTTTCATCTAAACTAAGACAAGGATGAAATGACACTGAATTAATTTCCTCTTTTTAAATAAAAAGAATTAAAGGAACGGCTAGATCTCTATACAACCACCTTTGAAATCATCACTACTGGGCTTGTCGGTATGTTCTATACAATATTATATATTTACATGGTTTGGTTTTCCTTCAGCTAAACAGCTGATTTTGGTAACCTGGGGTGCCTCACCTGAGCATAGCAGATCATTTGGGTTGACTAATTTTCAGGACCACTGTGGTATTGTATTCATATCAACATCCTACTGCAGAGATAATATGAAAGTAAGTAAATAGAAAATACAGTTATTAGCCCTTTATTTTTTTCAGTGGACAGTTAAACATGCACTTCACAACCTGAAATTACTTTACTGGCTTTCATCCATGCATCAGTGTTATTAGGTCTAGACAAATGAACTGACCCCTAGCACTGCTGAGTGCGGAGATTGACACACAGACTCCGATGCAGAATCAAAGACCTTTTATTGTCAGAAGGCTGCATTTTTATATTCTTCAGAGTTCTATCACGCGCTGGATGTTTCTACATGATTGGATACACACAGCTGTCCATGCGCCTACGTTACATTTGTGATTGGTTACTTATACATGATCACACACTGCTGCAAGAAGCAAGTTTAACATTCTTTTGCTAGATAACTTGCTCTTTATCTTACACTTCTTTGCAAACAATTCTATTTCTTCACCACCTAATCCCTCATATCTCACTGTCCAAGGCCCTTCACACACACATCCAAAATGCTGCAGTTACAGCCTGAATTAGGTTGAAGACCCAGGCCGTGGTAAATCGGTTGAGTCATTTGTGACTGCTAGCTTTACCCATTTTGCAGGTATCCACGTAGGCCCAGAACCTGTAATGACACAAGCATACCCTCGCCCCCACGTTACTAACTGAAATGGACCATCCCATTTGCCCTCTTTGTTTTTTATTAACACCATGAGCTTTTCATCAAACGCTGACATTCCTGTTGACATGGTTTGCGTATGCTTCACAATTGGTGGTACTATATCTTCTCCTGCTAAGCGCAAGAAATTCATTACATATTGTACTTTCATCAATTGATTTGCTGGTGATTCCCCAGACTCCCCCTGGTTTTGTCTTTGTAAATATTGTTTTATCACTTGATGTGTTCATTCAATAATAGCTTGTCCTGTTGGGGATTGTGGTATGCCTGTAATATGTTCTATACCCCATTTTCTAAAGAAGGTTTCTGTTGAATGTGAGATATACGCAGGACCATTGTCGGTCTATCTGTAAGGGAACTCCTAGTGTTGCAAAAGCATGTCTAAAATGGCTTTGTACATGTCTGGAAGTTTCACCACTGAGTGCTGTCATACAAACTGCCATTGAAAATGTATCAATAGATACATGCGCATATTTCAATTTTCCAAATTCTGGAATATGAGTTACATCCGACTGCCATAATTGTAATGACTGTAGACCCCTTGGATTTACAGCTAAGGCGGGTCCTTTGGCTACCTGTTGACAATCGGGGCATGCTTGAATAATTGCTTTAGCTTCAGAAATTGGCAATTTGAACTGTTTTATCAAGACCTTTGCCGATTGATGGAAAAATTCATGGGAAATGAGAGCCTTTTGTCATAGATTTGGAACAGGGGAGACAAAAACTGGTTGAGTAAGTAGGTCTGCTTGTCTATTTCTTTCAGCACAAAATCCTGGCAAATTGGTATGACTGTGATGGTGGCATACATAATATTCATGTTCTCAAACATTTAATAAAATCCAGAGCTCTTTCATTAATTGAAATAAAATTTCCTGATTCAGTTGTTTTAAATATGATCTTTCTAGACGTTGCACCACTTCAGCCACATAAATTGAGTCTGTAACAATATTTACTGGTTTATTAGGCCATATTTTAAAAACTTCCACTGCTGCTCGTAATTCTACTATTTGTGGAGATGCCCGTATATTTACAATTTGGGATCTCCACTGTCCATTATCTAACCATGTTAAAGCTGCTTTTCCATTTTTCCCGCTTCCATCTGTGAAGACTGTGGGTCCGTCTACGGGAATGTTACCACATTTTGGTCTAGGTTCTAAATACTGCTGTTCTAAAAAGGTAATCAACTTATGACCAGGATGATGTCCTGTAAATTCTGCTAAAGCAATTTGTAATGCCTCACTGTTTTGTAAACTCCACTGTAAATATTGCTCTGTCATAGGAATAATAATGATTTCAGGTTCTTTTTCACTTAATTTGATAATTCAATTCCTGCCCTTTATTATTAATTGAGCAAACATTTCCAATCGAGTCACTATTGTCTTTTGAGGCTGATGAGGCAAAAATTGCCATTCTAAAATTTTCAGTTGATCTGCTTCTGGTTCATTTTCAATCCATTGCATTATTATTCCTATAGGTTGAACATCATTGTTAACAATCAAAAATTGTATAGGTTGTTCAAACGCCATACGATGTGCCTGCCTTTTACTTAGCATTAGTTCTGTTTTCTGTAAGGCTTGTTCAGCTTCCCTAGTTAAGGTCCTTGGAGCTGTTAATTCTGTATTTGCTTTTAATAATTCAAATAATGGATTTAAAGTCTGATTATCTATCCCTATTAAGTTCCTGACCCAATTAATATTACCCAACAAAATTTGCACATTGTTAAGTGTTTGAACGTTTACTCTGATTGATATTTTTTGAGGTTCAATTGTGCTGTCTAATATTTTCCATCCCAAATACTTCCATGGTGCTACACTTTGTACCTTTTCTGGCGCAATTTGTAATTTAAAAGATTCTAATGACTGATATAAATCTTGTTTAACAGTTTCCAGATTCCCTTTTCCTGCTATTAAAATATCGTCCATGTAATGGTATACCAAAAGATGTGGATGTTTACTTCTAAAAGGTCTTAAAGCTTTATCTACATAAATTTGACACATTGTTGGTGAGTTTTTCATTCCTTGTGGTAATACTACCCACTGATAATGTTGTGGGGGTCCTTGTTTATTCACAGTCGGTACTGAAAAAGCAAATTTAATACGGTCGTCAGGATGAATTGGAATAGTAAAAAAGCGATCTTTCAGATCTATCACTAGTATATTCCATTCTTTGGGTATCATTGCTGGTGATGGTAAACCTGGTTGCAATGGGCCCATATCTTCCATTACTTCGTTGATTCGTCGCAGATCATGTAGTAGTCTCCATTTTCCAGATTTCTTGGGTATTACAAATACTGGCGTGTTCCATGGACTAACTGATGGCTGAATATGTCCTCCTTGTAGTTGTTCTTGTACTAATTGTTTTAGGATAGCGACCTTTTCCATTGGTAGAGGCCACTGATCTACCCAAATGGGCTTGTCTATCTTTCAGCGTAGTTTGAGTACAGGCCACTGATCAGTGACCATTACTAAAAGTGTTTTCTCGGAGCGGCTGACAAAACCTATTTCAATTGGCCTAACAAATCTCTTCCCATAAGATTCATAGGTATTTGAGTTACATAGGGCCTGATTGAACACACTAATCCATCTGGCATGCTAAATGTCAAAGTGAATTTGCTCATTTTTGTAGTTGCATCGCCTCCTACTCTGGTCAAAGTTCCTTGTGGAATAACAACAGGCCATTCTTGTGGCCAGTCCTTTTCTGAAATGACAGTAACATCCACTCCTGTGTCTACTAACATCTCTTAACTGGTGTGATTGTCCATTTAAGGTCACCGTGATCATTGTCGTTGGTTTTTGATTTTGAATTTCTAATGCCAACATTATTTGTTTTTCTTGACCTGTTGATCCAAATCCTCCACTTCCTCTTTTTTTATTTTTGGCACGAGGTGTGTTGCTGTAAAAAGGCACCAATTGTCCCAGCTTGAATTGTCACAGGTGGACTTGGTGTCCATATCATAGCTTTTATAGGTCCAGTATAGTCAGAGTCAATCACCCCAGGTAATACAAAAATTCCTTGTATAGTGACACTAGATCGTCCTAACAATAAGGCACTAAGGCCATGTCCTAACGGACCGTGTGCATTGATAGGTATTTTATGTACGCTACTGTCCAATAAGGTGATATCTTGGACACTTATGACATCCATTCCGGCATTCCCACTAGTTCTTGCTATGAGTTGATCCAAGCATCTGGAGTATCGCTTTCCTGTGACTGGGGTTGGGTTGTGGGACTCAGGGTCATTTGTGTCTTGGCGCAACCCTGGCTCGCGCTGCGTTTCCAGTTTCCCTGCTTTTGCCCAATAGGGTTACCATATTTATCAAGTCGAGATTGACATTGATTGACATAGTGTCGAGGTCTACGACAACGTGGGAAAATTCCTGGCATATGATTTGCCGAGGGCCCATTTCTTCGATGTCCTTGCAAATTCTTATTACACTGATACCTTAAGTGGCTTTGTTGCCCACAGTTATAACACCATTTTGCCCGCAAAGGTCTCATTGCTGTTGCAAAGGCGCCTGCTAATATAGTTGCCTGTTGTTCCATCGTGCCTACACGATTTGCTGCCTCTACCATCTTTACCAGGGTTGCATTACGAGGTAAAGATATTAATACCTTTTTACAATCTGGATTCGCATTTTCTAGGGCTAGTTTTAGTAATAATGACTCTCTGGCTTCCGGATGCTCAATTTGCTTTTCTATCGCACTCCGCAGTTTGTCTATAGAAAGCATATAGGGCTCGTTGTTTCCCTGCCGAATAGATGTAAAAGACTGGCTGTTTTCCCACTTAGGGTAAAGTTAAAAGAGCTCTGAGTGCCATTCTTCCTGTTTCTCTTAAAATATCCGGCAACAGCCTCGATTGTGCCTGTGGGTCGGCAAATGGACCCGTTCCCATGTACTGATCTGTTCCTACTCCATGTAACGGGTCTTCTTGTGGGCGTCCTAAGTTTTCCACTGCCTTTACTTCTGTAAATTCCATAAACTTATCTCTCCATAACAATTTTGTGTGGGGGTTAAAATCATTGATGCTGACTGCTGACAATCATACGGAGTAACCAATTGTCCACATAATACATTTTCCAACAATGTTTGCAAGAAAGACGAATGCAATCCATTCTGCATAACAGCTTTCCTGACTTCCTTTACTAACTGCCAATCAAAGGCTTGATATTGTGGTGGTTGATTCGGTTGTAGAATAACTGGAAATTCTAAATCCACCTTTTCTCCTTCCTTAAGTGCATCTAATTTTATCTTTGTCCATCTGTGTCTAATATTGTCCCCTTCATTATCACCTAAGGTTTTAGCCTTTTGTCTTTTGTCTTCATTGCTGCTGCTGTTGCTATCACTTCCAGTTTTGCATTGAGTACGTTTAACTCTTTTTTTCTTTGATTTAATAGAACTTTTATACGACATCGTAGTAGCACATTCAGATTGCTGCTCGGACAAGGACCGATCTTTTTCCTCATCACTAACATCTGTCTGAGTACCCTCTGAGATAAAACCTTCTTTTGTAGGTGCTAATGCCTTTTCATAAATTACCCCTGACAAACACTTTTTGGGTGGGGGGGGTATAGCCGTTCAAGAGACTACTCTGTGTGGGTTGGGCTGCTTGTTTTTCAGCCTGTAAATCTTTTAAAGTCTCATAAATCAATAGCCACGTTGTTAGAATTCGCATAGCATTTACATCTCCTTTTGAAGCCTTTTTAAAAAGCAAATCTCCTGCTTTTCTCCAAGTTGAGATATCAAAAACATACGGAGATTCCACGGGCATTCCATTATTTATAAGCCAGGCTAATAATAACTCTAGAGCTTGTTTTTCATATTTAATTCCTCTTTTCTTTAGCATATGCTTTATCATCTTAACTTCTTTTTCTGGCACTGACACCCTAATTCCCCTCGCGTTTCTCGGCTGCTCACCTGATTCCTTTGTAGCAGGTGATTGAAGCCCCGAGGTCTTTTGTCCTGCCCAGATCCACTGGCTGGGACGATCGTTTAGCTGAGATGCCTCCCCAAATGCAGCCTTTCTTGTAGGTGTGCTTTATCGATCCCTGGATCTGTCCATCCTGATTCTTTGGACTTCTTCGTATCCCGTCGGACTTCTTCAGATCATGTCAGGGGTCACCATTTGTGGAGATTGACACACAGACTCTGATGCAGAATCGAAGACCTTTTATTGTCAGAAGGCTGCATTTTTATATTCTTTAGAGTTCTATCACGCGCTGGATGTTTCTACATGATTGGATACACACAGCTGTCCACGCGCCTAAGTTACACTTGTGATTGGTTACTTATACATGATCACGCATTGCTGCAAGAAGCAAGTTTAACATTCTTTTGCTAGATAATTTGCTCTTTATCTTACGCTTCTTTGGCTCTTTATCTTACACTTCTTTGCAAACAATTCTATTTCTTCACCACCTAATCCCTCATATCTCACTGTTCAAGGCCCTTCAAGAATACCATGCTGCTCATTAATATAAAATGTCTCCAACAGCTGAGCACATCTGCATTCTGCACAGCCTGCACGCTACATATTCCTTAACTGCTTGAATAATTATGTCAGTTCTGTGAGTTTCTTCTTTGGTATTGAATGAAAACAGGTTTAATAACACTCAGACCTGATACAATCCCCTGCCTCTTCAAAGCATCCTACAGCACAATTGGCCTAATTATCTATTCCTTTGCAGTATCCTTTCCATTGTGCAATACAAGGCACACAAAAAACCTGTATGAGGCTCTGGAGCAAATGAATACAAAGACGTTAGTGAGTGTTGATCTACTGAAAGACACTTGAAAATATGTCCCAGTCACCCCTACATAATTAGAGTCAACTCACTTGTAAACAGGGAGATCCAAATTCTAACATCACCGTCTTGATTTTAGCATTACACAAATACATATAAAAACATTGTTTTATCAGGAAAATCAGTCTCAGGTAAGTGGAAAGGTGAAAACTTTTCTTGTTATTGACAGGGCTAATGAACATACTATAGGCAAGAATAAATATAAATACGGTAGTTGGAACATGTTAATCTGAAATTTGAGTTAAGAAACAGTTGCATTTTTAAGTATTAGAAAGAAAGTACCTTTGATAAGGGGTATTCTCAGTAAATAGTCTTAATTTTGAAACTGTATTTAAGGAAACAATCTATATTGTTTTGCAATCAAATTGGCAACTGCCCAGATACTAGGTTGCCTTTCCCAGATGTTCCTTCTTTACTTCTTGTCAAAGACGTGAAGTAAATTTCTGTAGTTTGCAGATGCTTATTTTGAGGTAAGATAGGTTGCAGGTACTGGACTTTAATTTTCAAAGAGAAAAATTCAATAAGAAAACATAAAATTCTTGGAAGCTAAATGCAGTCTTGTGTCTATTTTTTTTGCATTCCTAGCACTGCATTGTAACTTAAATTAATAGTACTGATAATCAAGGAAGAGCTGTGGGGTAGCTTTGAGATTAAAAGGCTTTCAGTCTTCAGTTGCTGGGTCAAATCCTGCAAGTTGTCACTATTTCAAAGCTCTCAAGTGTTCTCTATAGTACATGCAAATTGTCTTGATTTAGCTCCTTAGGGACAAGTGTTTTATCACTACTCTGTGTGGCTGGGAGGGTATTGCTCTGGAGATTATTTCATGGATTTTCTATGACCATTCAGCTGATTTCTGTTTTCCTCCATTCTTTTATCTGCAATAACATGGCAGTAGAGTTTCCTTAGATTGATCATTTCCCAAAATGTAATTTATAACAATATTTGCAGATGTATCCAAGAAAACCCATGCTACTTGGACAGAGACTTGATTCTGTATTCACCTGCATGGACATTAAAAGCATCCGTGCATCCAATAATGATTGGTTCACAGCTTGAGATAGTTCGAGAACACTTTCCAACACTAGTTATTGTTCAACCATGAGACAAATTCTGAGAGAAATCATGATCTCATCATGGAAAAATTACCATCAATAAAGTAAAATCAAACCCAGCAAGTTATCATTAAATGTTTGCTTAGTTCTACGTCACAGCCAAAGCAAGAAAAAACAAGTATTTGAATGGACATGAAGTCAACTCATCATTATTTGTCCTGTAAGAAGTGCTGGAAGGACACTGGTGACTTGCTGGCCTTACCACTGTGCCTGTTGTTGCAAGAATAGCTAAAGGACAAAGATTTTAGTCAGAGACATTTCACTCACTAAAAGTAATTCAATTTTTTTAGTTTACAAGAGCAATGGTTTTATTTAAAAACCCCAATGTTTAGATCAAGGGGAATTTAGAAGAAGTATTACCACAGAAGTGCTTTTCCTTAGGATATCATTGCTTACTCAAAACTGTAATTCAGATCTCTAGCTTTTCCGTTGCCATGATTGTCACATGTTTATGGCTCCTACCTTCGGTTTTGTACCATGTTCCTCATTCCAAATCCTAGGCATCTTCCAACAGTGACTATTCTGGATGCAAAGACCTGTCGTACGTTGTTTATTCCCTTGTTCTCAGGATAAGAAGCCTGTATAATGAGTAAATTATTTTGGTAAAACAAGACTTTTTTTTGAGATTGGGCTTATGTGTCCTGAGTAAACACCTAGCAAAAATATTGCCATTGCCGAGGCTTATGGAATATTTCTTGTAATTTCTTTATCTTTTCTAGTAGAAAACAGTCCTCAGGAATATCTAGTTTTCAATGTCATAAGAAAATAAAATAAGCCCTTCTTCATGTTTTATCCATCTAACCTAATATCCTCCCTACTAAAGGAGCCAGAAGTGAATTCTAAGTATAAAAGCAGCACCACAATGAATTTCACTTTGTATAATTTTTCTGGTTTTCAGCAATCAGTAGCTTAAAGACTCAAGGCTGCAGCTGGACCATCCTGTCTAATGTCTATCAGTAGTTATATTCTCCATGAATTTGCTTAACTGCTTTCTTGTATTATCAGATTTATTATTCTTCAGAACACTAATGGGGCTCATGAATGGATCACTGCAAGAGTACACTATACATTATTCATATTCAAAATATTTAATTTCTACCTCAACAATATTACTTTACCAGTTCTAAGATTACAGATGACGTTGATATTCCTGCTTGAGTAAACACATAGTTACTATTTAACAAAAATAACATCTTGAGTGCAATTTTCCAATGACCCATAAGAACAATTGTTCTAGGCTTTCTGCAGTCTTATGCTCAGTGTGAGCTCAAGAGCTCATGGGCTTCATCCCTGGGTTCACAGATACAGCAGCCATAGGACAACAGTTGAACATACCTAAAAGAATAGAGCATAAAATACAAGCACAAATTTAAATGATTGCATAGTAAATGTAAAATTTTCTAGGCTCTTTTAAAACAATCCAGGAGGATGAAATGAGAGCTGAGAATGACAGAGAGGGCAGGTACTGACCACCAGTAAAAGATGTACAACAAAGGCATTTGCTATAAGTTCTCATGGAAAACCTTTTAGACAAATTAATTAAGAAATAAGACATGACAAGGTGTGAATCACTTGGTAATGATTTATGCCTATTGTCTTGTTAGGCAGAAGGCCCGAGGCCGAGTGCTGTCAAATCACCTAGGTGTAAATTATCATTTGATAATTTGAGCCCCAGAGTGCGTTATTGTAATTAGAAGGTGTTCTATCATAAAAGTTTGCTACTTAATTCCATTTTTTCCATTCTCAGCTACATTTTGATACATAGAATTCTACTATTAAAAATTTAACCTTTTTTTCTGCAGGATTATTTCAGACAATGAATATCCTGAGAGGCTTTAGATAACAAACCCTCTCATATACCACAATGCAGAGAAAAGAGATCAATGCAGGCATGTCATCACTGTAATTTAATCACAACATCTTCATTCATAAAGCCAGTTTCAGACAAAAGGAGGCATTAGGATTATAGGGGAATGTGCAATTTAAAATTAGTTGGAAGTTAGATTCAGAGTTGATGAAGAGGAATAAGGCAGCTGTAGATGATTTTCACTTTTCACATTAAATAGCCCAAAAAAGAGATGAAGAAATAATAACATTAATTCTTTCAATTGTACCAGCCAGACAGCTGTGGAGACCACATGGAAAAGGCAACTCAAAAACTTATTATTAAAATGGAAAGAAGCAAAGGCCAGCAAGGACTGTTCAACACAGATGTGAACACCATCTCTGGCATTGAAAATTCATGCAACGTAAGTTGTCAGAATCTGGAAGAAGGTATCACTGTCTACCTGACTACTTGTTCTGTTCTTATATGCTGCTCGCTACTATTAGAGACTATCAAAGTCTCCAGTTTAAGTTAGTTTGCCGTTCTTTAGTACTCCAGTCATTACTCACACATATCAAGCAGAAGAAAGATCTTTTACAAGTCTGACGTAGAAATGGATGTCATGACAGCCTCTTTTTCCCTCTTCTCTCATCTATGTCCCCAAGATAGTTAGGGAAAATTATTTCATCAAATCCAGCAATTGCTTCCTAAACATTAACCAAGGTCAGAGTCATATGCAATAGAAAATTGTTAATGTTCTTGCATGACTAGATGACAACAGCCTTCACTATAGAACTCCTAGCACTGAAATGATTGCCCACTGACAAAAAGCAGTCTCAAGATGCAAGTATCCAGGGTGAAATGTTAAGGTTAATAAAGAGAGCATTTTTCCAAGCATTAGATACACTCAGAAAAAGAGAATTATAACAAGCTGATGCCTCATTGGTCAGCCTTGATTTCAAAACTAGCAAGAAACCACCTTCTTAAGTGATGTAACAGAACGTTTCAAATCTGTTCTGTTAAATTTTTGGTCTTAAAATTATTTTTCTGAAGTTTACTTTTAATGTTTGCTTATTGGTGGCATATGTTCCTTTTTTATTGTGATTCTTTTTGCATATTTTTTTCCCCTCATTTCATGTTGTCATAAAAGCTACCACACATTGTATTGCATTTATTTAATCAGAAGGATCCAGATAGCATGATAGTTGGTTTTGCCATCCGTCTAGCATATTATTAGTAGGTTAGGGTTTGGAAAATTGACAGAGAAACAGATGTTGGGATTATTTTATATAGCTTGAATATCATAATTATATACAGTTGTCAGAAGCTTCTATTTTCTTATTTTAGGAAGATGATTATTTTATGGAGGAAATGGCTCAACTTTTTACAAGTCAGAGGGGAGAGAAAAATAAAATTAAAGACCTGAGGAAAAAATCTAAGGAAGGAGTGATGAAAGTTAGGTCTGTGCCTAAAAGTCTGTGCAGAGCATGTGAAATTTATGAAATTGTTCTACAGGAATAATCCTGGCCATGCCTGTTACCCTCACAGATACATATTTAATGAAATAAGGGAAAATAAATCTATAGTCTCATGATTTGCACATCCTCAGTCTGCTGTAAAGTATGACAGGAAGAAGTCACTATTTTTGTTAGTTGCAGCTTAATAATGTAATATGCAGAAGTTTCTTCCTCTCTAGAAACAAAACAGTAAGCTTGCAAATAAAGAACTCGGACATGGCTGGTGTGTCTTTATTCCCTTTTAATATGCTTATCAGTCACAGTGGAGAAAAAAGATCTAGCTGATGTCCAAAGGATAAAGGTCAAAAAAACTTCTTTCCATTTTTTTTTCCATGTTCAGTGTCTTACTATTGGACTATTAGATATAAAATAACAAGATCAAAGTTTTTTTTAATTGCTTGTGAGTTTGTTTGCTTTGTGTTCTGGCCACCTGCTCAAATTATATTTTAGGAAGAAACAGAGGGACAGCGGAAAATACCATGAAAAGGATCTAGCGCTCAATGCTTTGATGCATGCTTCTATCAATTAATATCCATTCCTACATTTCTTTTCCTCTAATTCCTCTTTTTTTCTGCCTATTTAATTACTGCATGTTAGTGCCAGATGTAGATAAGAATTCAATATCTTCTAAGACAATTATATTTGGTCCCCATCACTATAATTTAAGTCTAAATAGTTTAGGCACTTGGCTCCTTCCAGAGGTGAAATAAGTCTCAAAAATTAGTTCCTTGAGCAATGGGGAAGGCAATAGCTCTATCTCTTTTCATCCAACATTCACGAGCAGGGCAGTTCTACTACTGACATCTGTGGGAACACTCTGACTGGAAAAAAAATCAAGAAAACAAGAGTTGTATATGGATTAATGTGGCACTTAACTGAGTGCAAAATAGAAAGAAATTTTCCTACACATACACACACGTTCATATGTGAGCACATATCCACAGAGAGATGTGTTATATGCCTTCCAAAATCTCTCATTTAACACAACAGAAAAGAAGAATGTTCAGTCTTCAAAAAGCAAACAAAACTGGTTATGAATAGAATAACTTGAACAAGATGATATATTCAAGTAAACCCCTAGGAAATTTGCAAAGATCTTTATTATTAATATCAAATAAATAGTCTCTTTTTTTTTTTTTTGTAAAGACAAACATCTCCATAGTGAAACAGTTTATCAATCACCTCCACATTTATACTCTCAGGAAGGGATGCCTCCCAAAAATCTAATAAGCAATAAAGAAGTATTGACCTAATAAAGTCAGCAGATAGTTGATGAAATATTTGAATTTTGACTACACTTTTAAATTATAGGCTTACAACACAGGATATATAGAACTATCTCTGGACACTAATCAGGAATATTTCCCTTTGATTTACTTACCTAACCATTGGTTTCTGTCTAGTAGAACAATTCAAAAGCAACTGGGAAAGGATGTATCCAATAATAAAACTATTTTCACTAAGATATTTAAGAATCAGAGCATGCAATTTTCCATGCAGCTTTAATCAAAACAGCACTGTTCATCTGCTTTGAAACAACAATGGTTATTGCCAGTATTACCTTAAGATTATTAGATTAATCCACTGATTAAATTATTTATCCTTTCTTCTCTGTCCTTTTATTTTATTTAGAACAGAGTCAGCTGACTATCAACTGCCTAATATGCTCCAATTCTATTCTCACAGGAGTGTGTTGCTAGTGTTCAGCTATGTCTAGCCATTGTTTGAAGTAAAAAAAATTCAGATATAATCAAAAGGTACAAAAAAATTCTAGATCCAAATTTTCTTCAGTTTTGGTGAAGACTTCACTTCAGACTTTTGTATCTTTTTTGTCATAGGCTAGTCCCAGGCTCCAGATTCAGATTAATACAGGGTATTGAAGTAACTATGATCTGAATCTTAACTTTGTAATTATGTTTCATCTTAGTAACATCTAGTGACTTCATAACATCCAATTTCTACTGAAAATGGAAAACATGGAAATCGTAGTAGAGTCTTTCAAGGTCTGTCAGGAACGCTTCTACAATTTATGAATCATTATTGTAAGAGACAAACCAGAAATAGTGGGCATTTAAAATATTTAAGAACTATTAGTGTAGTTTTACACAATTAAACTACACTCCAAAAGAATGGGAAAGAATTAGCTATCAAAGATAGTGGACAGGGACTAAGGCTACAGAGAAATGCGCTGAGAACACTTCAAACAGATGATTTTATCCTTGGGGTAGATGCGTAGGAGAACTAGATTCTGAGGTTATTTTTTTCCTCGGAGAACTAACCAGAATAATATGATAGTCCTTATAGAGATCGGTTTAATGTAACCAGGAACAGTAATTCAGTGTTCTCACATACTGAATTCATCCACTCTGGAAAACACTAAAGACAGCAGTCAGCATGATACACAGTGTTCTGTATCTTTGACCTACAAGTATATTTTATAGCTGAACTGGTGTCAGGATTCTATCTAGCTGCTGAACTGGCCTCTAAATACAGCCCAGCTCCCTTGTACTATTTGCAAGCAATTCAGACACAGAACGTTTTGGAGATCATAAATGAGCAACATCTATTCCCAGGGTAAGGCAGGTCTATTTCACAAGTTACTTTATGGACCATATAGTTATACTTGATTATGTTCAGTCGCATAACATTGCATAAAGCAACTTAATCCAGTATATTCGGATACTAAACAATGCAAATGTAGCATAATTTCCAAGCTTTCATGAAGCCTTATCTTCTCCTCTGGGGAGCACATTGTAGACTATAGTTTTAAGTCAAACTTCCCATAAACTTTTAACACTCCAGTCTTAACAAGCATGTCAGCCTCCAACTTAGTGTGATGCAACTTATTATCTGTATGTCTGAGTATAAAAAAGGCACTCTGGTATTTTTCTAACAGTATGCTGAAAACAGAAAATGAAATTGGAAGCAGTAGAGAGAAGTCAGAATTGGTTTAGGCTTTTAGTATGGTCCTTGCCAAAAACAGCAAAGCATCCCTGAGGTCTCCTTATCCAGTGTACTGAGCTGTAGCCTTCTGAAAACAGCAGGCTCAAAGGTTGCTAAGCCAGACTCCCTCTTAGATAATTTTAGGGCTTCTAACTAGGACATTTTATTGCTATACAAGGAACCAGTTCTAAGTCTCAAATATGGCAGATATTGGATGTAATTATGGGGTGAGCAAAACAGAAAATAGTGCTTGAGAGGCAAGGAAAGAGTTAAGCATTATACACTCAAAGGTAGAATTCAGTCCCAGGCTAACATAACTTTTCATTGTTCACAGGTCTGATGAGCTCCTGGGGTAAAGTACTTTTTTGGCTGTTGATGTCAGGAATGCTATCATTTTGTGATATAATTTGGTTTTCTGTGTAATTACATCCAGGCAAAAGTGTATTTCTAATAGCACAGCTAGAATTTTCTATTTAAAATGCATTGTTGACTTTACACTGGAATGCCATATTTGGTTACATTCCACCCTCATTATAGAGCTCTCTGTACATCCCAGAGCACAATAGCATTATTATGCAATGCATTATTATGGCCTACAGGTCATGAACTACAATTATCTCTTTTCATAGCAACAATCTTTATAACCTAGAAACTACTCCCAGGGACAACATTATAAAGAAGGATTGGCATATGCATAAATAAAGATGAATAGATATTGGCACTCCTTGGAGTTTTTGCTGTCTCACATCTGCTGCTTTCTCTCCAGTCCCTGGCTCTTGTCACCCATCTGATTCATCCTCGTAGCATGATGAAAAAAGTCACAATGTTTGGTTGCCAGCGAGAAAATTTCAGAGGAACAATTTTGAATCTGATTGTTCTTGACTAACATGCTGCTCCAACGAATTATAGCACTTTTATATGCAGTTGCTTTTTGCTAGGTCCATCTGTTTTCTCTCCAAGCTGTGCTCCTAAGATTTGACATTTCAGGCGGTTCTGATTCTGTTTTCTCTCATTCAGTTTCAGTTTTTAAGAAGAAAAATCCAATCAGGAATGTTATTTAGGGAGCAGTAAGCAAAAAGTAGAATTATTATTAGCATTCTTTCAAGCTATTAAGCACAATGTTTTGTATTTTCCGGCCATTACTTAAAAAGGTGATCTACAGCTCATCTACAAGACAGATGTGTAAATAGCACCTGCACTGTTTGTAACTAACTTGAATCCAGAAATCAGACATTCAATAAACCAATGTCATCCACAGAAAGATCTTATGAACCCTAATGGCTACTCCCAAAGCACTAATTATTACATATTCCGTGTCTTCATTAGATCAATTATTTCAAAGTTCATATTTACTACATATAGGTTGTTTACCTGCATTTACAGGTAATAATGAATGACATGTGAAATGCAGCTGCATTTTAACAGATATGGCCACACAGACTTCACAGAACATGATCAGAATTGCCAGTGAAAGAGATTGCTTCACAGAAAGAAGACTGTGCTAGAAATGTATGTCAAAGTAAAATAATTAATTTACATACATTGTCATTTTATGCAACATATGTTCATTCTTTAAATACTTGCCTTGCCAGAAGCTAAAGAACCAGCCATAAAGATAAACTAAACCAGACAATGTCTGGTAAAGTTTAGAGTAAAAATTGCTCCAAGTCGTATTGCAATGTTCTAGTTGTCCTTCTGTACCATTTAAAACATATACTTATATTAAGCTGATTAGGCTAGTCCAAACACGCTAGATGAAAACTACTTGGTATTGATATCAGAGAAGTCTTCTGACTGTTTGAGAAGAAAATGCTTGAGGGGTTTGTTAGCCAACACCAGCACAGTTGTGTATATATGAATGTCCAGGGTGGTTTATGTATGTCTGCATATTTTGTGTATCTGGTTTATCTGGAACAAGTAGAACAAATGAACTTTATCCCTTTAGTCCCTCTGCTGTGGATAGGTTTCTGAAAAACTACATTATCCCTAAATGCCGCAGGTTCCCTCTTGCAATAGAGTAGCTAGGAGTAGGAGAGTAGTAAAATGCATAGACAAGAGGTGGAAAAATACGTCAAAGCCAGAAAAAATGAACCTGAAGGTTTTGCCAAATGTAGGGGACAGCAGAGGAGAGAAGCTGGACTCTGATACTATAATAGCTCAAATAATAAGAACATTTAAAGAATATTCTTTCATTTCTACACCAAAAGATTGACTTTTGGGGGGGTAAATAAAGGCATACATCAGATACATAATAGCAGGTTAATGAAAGATTTTACAAAACGTTTCAGAGAAAGGGAATTTCCTAGAAGAAGTAGAGATTGTATAGATATTACTGTTTCCTTTTTATGCAGTAGTTGGCAGAAGGAAAATAAAGTTTAGAACCTAGCAGTTCTACTTCTCTGGAGATATCTCAATGTGGGTTGTTATTCTTACAGGTTTTGTGCCCTAGCACAATAATATGGCATGTGGACAATGAACCCAATCCTTAAATCTTGTTTTTCCGAAAGGGTCATAGACCCATGTCAACGTGCTGGCTGTATGAAGTGGTCTGGTACAGTGAGCCCCCAGAACATTCAAGCCAGTTTCTTTCTAAAGTGGGAATTCATCATCCTTGAAACTCGCCCAAAACTTTGGCCGCATGCAGATTCTTCAAAGTGTGTTTACATACATGTTAGCGTAGGGAATTAGTCATGCTGAGGAGTCCCAAATCCCTTTTAACATTTGTGGCCTGCAATCCAGAGAAGTCAGTGAACAACAAGTGTGTCTTCTCCATGGTAAATGAGAGCAGCACAATGGAATGAGGAGTAATTTCCTACTTTCTGTACAAATTTTGCATTGAAGGAGAGCAACTGCCTTGAAGAATTCCTCAAAAATTTATAAATTAATGAACAGTTTAATTGGATGCATGAAAGGGATGAAATGCAGAAAAGGACTAGCACAGTAGGAAAAACAAATTTGTCTACTGCAGTAGGGAGCATGATATACTCACAACACTTGACAAATGAGCCAGGAGATACTGTGTCTTCATGCCTTTCTGTTTTTTATAACTGCATACCCTCAGTGAACAGTTTTATGCAAAAGGAACTGCCTCTGATACATACAAAATTCTCTTTACACTAGCATAGTTTATCACCTACTCCTATGCTGCTTTACACACAAGAGAAACTACAGTTCACAGGAAGGTATGCTGTCCCTTTAAAGAATTCGGGTTTAATGTCTGAAGTTCAAGGATTCTTTATCTGATGAATGATCTTCACTGAAAAAATAACATCTGAACTGAGTTGACCTGAACACACATCTATCTGAAGAGAATCAGGAATTTCTCCCCTGGAGGTCTTGGTGGACAACAGACTCAATGTGAGTGAACAGCTTGCTGCAGCAGCAAAGAAGGCCAACAGGATGCTGGAGTGAACCAGGAAGGACATCACCAGCAGAGATAAAGAAGTCATTATCCCACTCTACTCAGCGCTTGTCAGTCTGCACCTGGAATACTGCACCCAGTTTTTTTCCCTGCTATACCAAAAAGATGCAGACAGGTTGGAGAGGGTCCAGAGAAGGGCCCTAAGGTGATCAGAGGCTTGGGAAACCTTCCATATGAAGTAAGGCTGAAAGAACTGGGTTTATTCAGCCTTGAGAAGAGAAGGCTTAGGGGAGACCTTATTACCATGTACCAGTACATAAACGGTGCCTACCAAGAGGATGGAGATTCCCTTTTTACAAGGGATCACATGGAAAAGACAAGGGGTAATGGGTATAAGTTGCTTCTGGAGAGATTCTGGTTGATTCCAGAAGAAAATTTTTCACCATAAGAACAGTTAAACACTGGAATAACCTCCCTAGGGAAGTGGAAGATTCCCCTACACTGGACACTTAAAGCTTAGCTTGACAGCATTCTGGGCCATCTAATTTCAACTATATATTACCTAAAAGGATGGACCAGATGATCCCTGAGGTACCTTCCAACCTGGCGCTTTGTGATTTTATGATTCCCTCTCTTTCTGGATAAAAGCTGAAAATAATTATATCCCAGTGTTTACAGGATGCCTGTTACGGACAAATGCCATCTAAAAGCGAGTCCAGAATAATACCATTCAGCCTAGTGATAGACTACATAGCTAACCTAGAACTGAATTTAGCTCTGTATGTCTTTGTGGCAGCAGAGGTGACAAGAATACCATTTGCAGTAAGGCAGCCAAAGAGCAATGACAGCAGGGATGATGGCAGTTGAAAAGTGCCAGCAGACCCAGCTTTGGAACAAATTTGCCAAGACTGCCACACCATGTGATGACACAGATTCCATGTTGAATGCACAGTGACATGGAAAATGTCTCCTAGTGGTATCCAGGCTTCACCAGTTAACTCCTCTAATAGCTGTTCTCCCCTGACTTTGTACTGTTTCACCAGCTATTGTGCATCTCCTGTTCAAGAGGAATCACTGGCAAAGTGGAAGCATGGATTCAGTGCTTGTTGGTATCATCTGGAATATGTTTTCAGGGTTGCACTCCTGTACCAGCCTAAGTTATCATCTCTGGGGGGTTAATGATAATGATACTTATCCTCAGGGAGGGACACAGGAGAGTGTCTCATCTCAAATTTTTATTCAGTCATCTTCAGGTTTGCTACAACAGCTTTTGAGAAACTTTACTTCTTGCTAGACATCAAGGATATCCTGCTCTATATCCTACTTTTAGTTATTTGTCTGCAAGTTGGTTTCATTAGTGTCCATCTTGTGTATGAAGCTAGAGACAAGGTTGGTAGGAAATGCACCCAGAAGCATCCCCAGGAAATTAAAGGAGAGAGTAAAACGTCTGATATCATCATAGCTCAAGATGTAGATAAACCCAAAGAACAATCTGAGTTGAAAGTTGCCCCTATCCAGAAAAGAAAATATAAGGCCAAGTCGGCTCGTCCGGTGGATGAGGATGGGGAAGCGGGTCCTTCACAGACTGCAGACTCAGAACCAGAGATTGTCACTGAGTCCCTCACATATGACAACCTTCGCAACTTGCGGAAGGACGTTACTCGAAAGCCGGATGAGCCTATCCTGACTTGGATGATCCGAGTTTGGGACCTTCTGGGAGAAAGCTTACAAGTCGATGGTCATGAAGCCAGGTATTTAAAGGCCCTGGCTCGAGATGCAGGTATCGAACAGGTATTTGTGAGGGAACCAAGACCCCTTTCACACTGGACATGACTTTTAGCCAGTGTAAGAGAAAAGTTTGCCTACAAGGATATCCTGCAGGCACATCATCTGAAGACATCTTGGAGGACTATGGAAGAAGGAATTCTGCGCTTGAGGGAGATGGCACTACTAGAAATACTTTATGGAAGGGAAGGGCAATCCCTCAGTGATCCAGATAAGGTTAGGTGTACACCGGAGATGTGGTGGAACCTCTCATACCGGACACCAAGTGTATACTCCCATCACTTGGCATCCCTGCACTCGGCAGATGACCAAGATATAGTGGGCATTGCTGTGAATAAACTCATGAGAAAATAATCCAAGGTCCAGTGCAGGCCTGTATCACTGCAGTGGAGACGCTGATTCAGAACATCAACAAAGAACAGAAGAATTTTAGGGCAGAAGGAGGAGATTAGGAAACTTAAGGAAGAGATCAAGGACAGTATTCAAAGTCTTCAAGTGGCACCGGTACGAATTAGAACCTCTGGAGCCACAGTCTAGCCTCCTAGCTAGAACGAGAGGACAGGCTTCGAGAACCGATTTGTGGTATTTTCTGGTCGACCATGGAGAGGATATGGGACAATGGGACAGGAAACCTACCTATGCCCTGGCAGCCCGGGTACAGGAATTGAAGGACAAAGAGAGAAGAAAATCAGCAAAAGTAAGTGCGGTGGAAACCTCTAGAACGCATCCATCAGGAAAGAGCTATGATTGTTATAATGAAAACCAGTGTTAGAGGGGCCCTGCCTCTAGCCAGGTAGAGGCATGGGATAATCATGTCTATTGGACTGTGTGGATCCGGTGGCCTGGCACATCAGACTCACAAAAATACAAGGCTCTGGTGGATACGGGTGCTCAGTGTACGTTAATACCATCAGGACATGTAGGCTCAGAAACAATTGCTATTTCTGGTGTGACAGGAGGGTCTCAAGAACTGACTGTGTTAGAAGCTGAAGTAAGCCTGACTGGTAGAGATTGGCAAAAACACCCTATTGTAACTGGTCTGACTGCCCCATGTATCCTGGGAATCGACTACATCAGGAATGGATATTTCAAGGACCCAAAGGGACATAGGTGGGCTTTTGGAATAGCCGCTGTAGAGACAGAAGTGATTTAACAGTTAAAGTTATTGCCGGGTCTCTCAGAAAGTCCTTCTGCTGTTGGATTGTTGAAAGTTGAGGAACAACGAGTGCCAGTTGCCACCACAACAGTGCATCGCCGACAATATCGAACACATTGTGACTCTGTGATTCCTATCTATAAGATGATACGAGAACTGGAAAGTCAAGGAGTGATTAGTAAGACTCACTCACCCTTCAACAGCCTTATTTGGGCTGTGCGTAAGTCTAATGGAGAATGGAGATTGACTGTGGACTATTGTGGTTTGAATGAGTGCTGCCATGCCAGACATGTTGGAACTCCAATATGAACTGGAATCCAAGGCAGCGAAGTGGTACGCCATGACTGACATTGCTAATGGATTCTTCTCCATTCCCCTAGCTGCAGAGTGCAGGCGGCAGTTCGCCTTCACCTGGACAGGCGTGAAGTACACCTGGAACCGATTGCCCCAGGGGTGGAAACATAGTCCTACCATCTGTCATGGACTAATTCACGAATCACTAGAGAAGGGTGAGGCTCCAGAACATCTGCAATACATCGATGACATTATCATGTGGGGGTCACAGCAGGAGAGGTTTTTGAGAAAGGAAAGAAAATCATCCAGATTCTCTTGGAAGCTGGTTTTGCTATCAAACAGAGTAAAGTTAAGGGGCCTGCCCAAGAAATACAGTTCCTGGGGGTGAAGTGGCAAGATGGACGTCGCTAAATTCCAACAGAAGTTATTGATAAGATTACAGCAATGTCTCCGCCGACCAGCAAGAAGGAAACACAAGACTTTCTGGGTGACATAGGTTTCTGGAGAATGCAGACCTGTGGCTTAGGAGAAGTTGTGCACCCGCCCCAGGGCTGCCCTGAACGGAGCTGCATCTTAAAGTGACCAGCACCACCAGAGATCGGGTACAGGACTCGATCCATATTACGATCTCAATCGCACTTGTTGTTGACTTTGTTCTGTGCACACATACACTTGTAGCAAAGAACTGTTATCTATTCTGCACAACTCTGATTAAAATCACTTACGCATATTTTGGTTGGTTTGTTTTTCATCCAAACTAAGACACCTCAATACCAGAGGGTTGAAATAAGTCGTTCTATGGGAATTAGAGCTAATGAAGGCTGGACTCCTCTATAAGTTTATGTCTTGGGATAACTGTCTTTGGTGATACAGGCTTTTGGGATGCTAGGAAAGAGCAATCCTCTGCAGATTCTCTGACATCTAATACTGTCAGCTTTTGTGATAAATGCTTCCTTAGAGCACGTATCAGTTCACTCAGTGAGTCTTTCTCTTCTAATCAAATACTGACTCCCACCCAACCTGGAGAACCTTAGCTTTCCATAATATATGTTTGAAATTTAAAAATTATTAAAGGACATGATGCAGACAGATAGTATGCCCCACTTTAAACCTGTCCCCTCAGGAACCTGTTTCTGCAGGTCTTGCTTCTGTATGAAAAGTAGGTAAAAGTAAGGCAAGAATTTTTTTATACTTTGCTGCCTGGTTTTCCTCAGTTGATAGGTGGCCTGACT
Source organism: Neomorphus geoffroyi (assembly GCA_033558235.1). Classification (NCBI taxonomy): domain Eukaryota; kingdom Metazoa; phylum Chordata; class Aves; order Cuculiformes; family Neomorphidae; genus Neomorphus; species Neomorphus geoffroyi. The sequence continues at coordinate 2,618,113 of JAUMJM010000107.1, forward strand.
GTACTTATCATGCGAATCCTGTTGCTCTTTGTTCTGTTGGTCATTAAACCCTCAGGAAGATACTGAGGCAATGAAGATTGCCAAAGTAATGGCACTGTCTTTTGCCTTTCCTAGGGTCTGTGGCATGTTCACTGTCTCCAGGCTGTCATGGGCCCAAATTCATAAGTTTCTGAGGTTTAATGATCTCTAAGCTTATAGCAAAACAGCACACAATTTACTTGGGCCACACTAAATTAAAGGCTTTTAACCATTTATTAGTATTTCTCCCAAGTTTTCAGTTTATAACTGAGATAAGGATACATCCCTACATTCTGCCTCACACCTGCCTATTATGTGTTTCATTAGTAAAAGCTTTCATTCATAAAATCTCCCATGAGATGCATACCTTAGGGAGTAACTGAAACCAGACAGTCATAACCCATCCAATTTAATGTTTCATAAGAAGAAAGCTTTAGGATTCCAGGTGGTATAGTAAAAACTCACCAGATACACCACCGTATCAGTACACTAAAAATAATCATTAAAACAATGTTAATGATGCTGGCATCTTATATTAGTTTTCTCAGAGGTTTCTATGATATCCTTAGCAACATGACAGGATCAGGTAGCAATCACTGTAACTCAGCAGAACGGTGTATTTCCTCCTCTTAATCTAAGGGCTTTCATTTAATATCCTCATCAAGTTTAGAAGCACACACACACAAGCACAGTCATTCCTTGTGTGTCAGTAGGTCTTTATTAGTGCAAGTTCCAACTCCAGAAGGTAATGCGGACACACCATTTCTGTATGATCAGTGCCACTCACTGGGGTACATCTCATTATTGAGAAATACCAATGTTTAGAGATGAGGTACAGTGTGGCATGGAGCCCAAGCTGGTGGTTCTCCATTGACACGGACAGAAATGGTGGAAAGGAGGACAAGGAGAGATGGAGGAAAGCTAATCGGGTCATTCTGAGAAAGGAGATTATGATATGGTGATTGTAATACAGATACCCCAGCCTGCACATTTGTCGGCAATTCATTTGTTTTAGGCTTATCTGTATTCAGGTCATGACATGACTGCTAAGGGCAGCAGATCTGATTTTCTGTTGCCTGGCACTTTGTTTAACATTTGCCTCTTCTGCAAAGGAATGGAAAAATGCATGCAAAATACTGCTTAGAATCTGGGGTTGGTTTTGATCTCACACTAGTTTAACATAAATGTCTCTATACTGTTATTTTTCCTGAGTTACATTCGCGTGACAGGAGCCAAATGATTTGACCCTCTTTCGTCCTTGCCCTACTTTTATGTAGCTTATGTTCTAATCAAACTGACCCCAAGCCTCTTTTCTGCCTATAACTGTAGGTCAAAACATCAATTTTGGCAATTCGGCTGCCCACTCTGCCATTTGGAAGGAGCAAGGTGGAGACAGCTGGCAGGGGAGCACTAGGAAGCATATGGTAGCTCCATGCAGTATTGTCCAAGAGCTTTTAGGACAATCATTTGTTTGCTTCACTGATTTCTAAAATGCACATCTCTCTCTCATAAGTCCCCAAGATAGGCATCACTTCAGCAAGGGTCATTTTAGAAGAAACTCCATATTTTGAAAATTTTTGGTTCTTTCCATGGAAGACAATCTACTTGGAAATTATTCTGCTCCCATAAATGACTACAGATAAAATAAGGTATCCGCTAAATATAGGTAACTGGCCAGAGACTAAGTGTGACAATAAAATGCTAGAAGAGAGCATCTTAAATTTAAAGAATTATGTAGCTGAGCATTTGCAGCTTGTCTTTTTAACGTGGCAGTTGGTCGGAGGGTTAAGAAAATATGTGGCCATGCAACTTTGGCTGAGATCCTGCCTGATCTTGACAGTTAAACACAGCCAAGCCCTGTAATGTTGGATGGGAAACAGCCAAGGAAAATCCAGTGATTCAATAAGTGACATTCTTCCTGCATGATTACAGCAACTCAAGTGCCAGCATGGTGCTAAGGGATAGTTTTGTTGGTGGCTATGATGTTTTAATATGAGATGCAAACTTGTCTAAAGATCTAATGATGATTTGCACAAAAATAAGAAAGTTTCGATAACTACTGTCTTGTGATTCCACCCTCTGCTTTCCATCATATGGAGCTTTCTTCCTGTTTTGTTTTGTTGGCTGGTCATGGTCATCACTACAATACAACCAACTGATTCCTCCAAGGCAGTGGCTGCATTTCTGTAGTAAATTCTGTTTATATACACTGCCCACAAAACATCTATAACATTTGATGAGGTGTATCATCAGAAGTTTGTGCCTGCATAAAGACATTTCAAATAATTTCTAGCAAAAGACAGCAACTTTGGAAGATCTTTATGCAGTTTTGAGGTACAAATTCTCTCCCCTCTCTACCACAGTCATTCATTCTAGCCCTTGATTGCATTACTATAATATTTGTGCTGATGCAACTGTGTGGGCTGCTTTCTAAACCAGATCAATGAGCTGACTTGGTGGAAAAAATTCTCCAAAAGGGGATATTTCTTAATTCACCTAAGTTATGATGAAGTTTGAAATGCAGCCATACAATTGGTTCCATTAGCACAACTACGGAGGCGGTAAATCCCAATGTGGGCCTAGATATGGTGGAGCAAGGAGGCAGGAACACCTTCAAGTGGTCTTTACACCGGAAGAAACAGTCTGCCACACATTTTTATCATTAACATAAGAGTAATGCCAATGATAAGTTTTGAAATTTAACTGCTAAACATGAATCTCCATTTTTGTATACCTATGTTTCCACTATATAATTAGGAGTTTGGAATTTATAAAAGATATACCAAGTGCTTTTGGATCCTTGGATTATAATTGTCTCCTGTAATACTCTATATAATGCACAAATGGAAGTGCATAAATGAACATTTTTGCAGAGGTCAAACTGTAATTTTTGTTATTTCACTTTACAGTTTCCATTTGAAACAAGATTCCATGGCACATCTAAATTATTATACACAAGAGTAGTAGTAGGCTCATAAAAAATAACAAGACCAAATGATAACTGTCTCCTGACCCATACATGTATTTACAATAGAAATACTTTAATAAAGGTAGCTACATCCCCTAGATCCCCAGACCTTTATTTGAACTCTTTTGTAACATAACTGACGGACAGAATTAGATTGTATATTAAGACCTTGAACTGAACTTTTTCAGTAGGCTCAGCTTCACTCACATCACTCATAATATTAGAAAGAATCTGTGACAATCATATTAAAATGATCCCACCCTGACAAAGATTAACAGAGCATGCAATTATATTTAAATGCTGTAATTGGAACTCCCTGTTAAGTGCCTACTGTCACTTTTCAGTTCCCCTCAAGGCAAGTAAACTACTTCTTCCTTTGCTCTATAAATTTAATGCCATATTCTGCATACAGAAAGAGCTGGTATTTCATCAGGAACATTTTGTTTGCCTCAAATGCTATGAAAACACAGGCCTTGTGAACACTGCAGGATATAAATCCATCCTGGAAAAATGACTCTGCTAAAAAAAAGGGCATTTTGCCATTTCATGCTTATGGGAACAATCTAAGCCTTTGCATCTGATTAGTTTCTTAATCTGAAAGCTGTTTTGAGCTTAATCTTTTGTACACACCATTATTAGTAATAAAATTCTGCAAGTGAAAGCAGAGCCTGGTGAACCTAATGATACCCAGGTGCATCTTTTTTAGGACCCATGGAGGTACCCAGGTGTTTCTGAGCGTCTCATCTCGGTGGTAGAATAGCTTTTGCTTCTGGTGGTGTGTGACAAAGGAGAGTTTTGGGCAATTTTGTTTGAAGAGGCTGGACTGCAGATAGGGTAGATAGGAAAAAAGTTGTTGCTTATGTATTTAAAGTAAGGTTTGATGGGAAATTTGAAAAAAATGGTGATTAAAGTTTCTTGTGTGCCTCTTGGGAAAGATCCTTCTCTGAGTGTCTCTGCAGCTTTCTGTGGATGTGATACTGTTGGCTGTTAGTTATCAGTTACTTATGGGTTTTATTAGATTTAGTCAGAATTATATTTATCCCAAGTTGTGATATGATTGTTTGTTTTGCTGTATTGTGTTAGTGCAGATTAGCATCTAACATGCCTAACAGTATGTAAAGAATAGCAAAGTGTTAATTCAAGTTTGGACAAGAGTCTTGCTCTTGTGGATCCAGATCAACTGAAGCTGCATTTCTATTTTTCCAGCAAAGCCATGAAGAGTACTGCTTTTCCATCATGTCTGTTGCCAAGATGACCTAGACCTGAACTCTCCCAAGAATGGGAAAGTACTTTTGTACTGTCTCCTTACTGGAGTAGTTCCAGAGACCTCACTGTGATAGCCAGTGTGTGTGTTATGTTGGTCATGCATAAATCTGCAATGTTGAGTCTTGTTCACTGGAAACTTAATCTAGAATCATAGAATTTTAAGGTTGGAAGAGACCTCTGAGATCATTGAGTCCAACCATGCCTGTCTCCCTACTAAACCATATCCCTAAGAAACTCATTTACCCATCTTTTAAACACCTCCAGGGTGTTTAAAAGTCCTTTCATGCTCAAAAAAAAGCAGTTTAATGGTATTAATTTGGACGAGCTTTGAAAAACACTGACTAGAAAAGAGTAGGAAGGTAAAGGTATGATTTTTTTAAATTATTATGACTGACTATAACTTCACTGTGAAAATTGGTATTATACAGGCTGGGGTACAATTAGATACATATTCTCAGTGGTGTTGCTATTCTACATACTATATTTGTGTTAGTTATATGTGATATCCACAGGATGTTTTGAAAACAGTGACTATAAAGTTATACATAGGTGGCTTTGATAAATACAAAGAAGAGTAAGATATAAGGCTAGATATTGCTTTGCATTTTGCGAAAATCCATCTATTAATCCCTTTCCTTTTTGTGTCTTGAAATCATGTCTTTTTCTCTGAGCAATGAGTTAGAAACCAGCACACCCAAATGCTACAGAGGGCCCTTGGCTCCTCCACAAAAGTTGGTCTTAAACAATGTTTTTGCAGTGTGGCAAGTGGTAGAACCCCACATGGTGACCTACATGGCCTTGGCTAGAGATTTTCTTGTGAATCTAATCCAACAAAAGCAGCTGTCTCTGAACTAGTAGAGCTGCAAAAGCACTAACATTTTAGCACTGCAACTGTTCTTTAGGGTACCTAATAATAAATGTGAATGTTTCTAATGGGATACAGTACTCTCATCAAAATTCTAGCATGCATGTTTTCCTGTCAAATTCTCTTCTCTCATTCTTACGTCTTGATGCTGTATTTGCTGTATGTACTCTGCTGGCTCCTTGAGCTGATGGAACGTAAAAACAATGCAACTGAAAACTGTCTTGAACAGAATCTGCAGTCACTACCAAGAGAAGCTAACTTGTGCTGCATATGCATCACTGCATGCTAATGGCCTCATTAGAGAATAATAAATAATACAATGTAAACAGTAGTACAAAAACATACAGCTCTTGTTGAGTCTGAATGCTGTGCCCTTTCCTAGTGCATTTGTGTCAAGGTAAGAGTTCAACTTGCAGGGAGTCTCAGGAATGTCACCCTTCAGTCATCCTCTGTAAAAGCTTCCCTTTGTTGGAGTCCAACAGCCTTGTTAACTGGTGGGGTTTTTTTCCAAGTGCTTTGTGTATTCTTCTACAACAAGGATTCACTATTAGTTTATCAGAGTTTACTATGCTGGCTGCTGCTTTCTAAGCAGCAAGATTATGTAGATTAAGTCCTGCTCTAAGTTATCCAAGTCACTGTCTTCATTATTGAGACAACTAAAGATATTTTAAGGCTGTCTTTGTTCCACCACATTTGATAATCTACTTTGCTAATTAAATTCTGTCTCTCAGGATTCCCTGTAGAATATGTGAAATTCTGGTCTTGCTAAAGTCAGTGGCAAAAGTCCCATCGTTTTCAACAGTCCAAGGCTTCACCCATAAAATCAAAAAGGAAGAGATGCAAGCCAGTGGGGCACAAAAATATTAACAGAGTCATTTTCAATCTACTGCCATGTCTGAGGCTTATATTTTGAAAATGAGAAGTTTAATCCCAATAGTAGGTGACGATATATCTCTCCAAGGAACTAGTGGAAGTGCTGGTGAGGTTTAGAGGTTGTGACAGGCCCGCTGTCCTAATTAATAACTTGTCAATCTCAACATGGAGTTAGGCTATTTCATCAGCACAGGACTCCAAACTTGGGGATACACAAAGGCGGGGTTAATTAAATCTATGCCCTAGCTTAAAATATCACAAAGTTTGGGAGGGATTGAAGCATCTAGCATAAACTTCTGATATGCTGTGATACTTCATTAACTTCAGGATATATTTCTAACAAGCACCGTTCTAGCGTAAAGGAAACTGGAGTTTCAGAATTCTTTTGTGCATTACCAAAGATGTGCCTAAGTGGATGGTAACATCTTAAAGGCTGGATTTCCTGAAAAATCTGTAGATTTGGCAAAGGTATCAGTTATAGTAAATGTAAAAGGAAAGACAGCATAAAGAAAGTACATGACTTTTGGAGAAAATGTGTAGAAACCAAAGTTTGAATACAGGGACCTGAAAAAAAGATACAATGGAAATTGTCCAAATTTTGCTTCTGATTTTTGTTTGAACACTTTAGCTGTGATACTGGACTACCTCAGTTAATTTTTTTATGCCTTTATAAGGAAGCATTGAGGTCCCTATTTATACAAAGTGGGAAATGGAGGCACAAAAAGATGTGCCAAAGATTGTAGTATCCATTATGAATTTAAGGTCCATAGCCTCTATGTCCTGTACCGGCCTTCTAAAAAGTAAATACAACTGTGTAAGTGCTCCAGTAACTTTGGCTTAAGGAGTTAGAAAAAGCAGCATTCTGTATTTGACTAGAAAAATGTCTTTTACAACTTGCTAGTTTGCACTACGTATGCTGTTTCAGAGTGCTGAAAATCGTATTTTGTTATTATGCAATTCTTTTTCACCAAAATGCATTGAAAATGCATACCAGCCTTGCCCTTCTTCCCACAGTTTGAAAACTTCAGGAGCTGAAATCTGTGGCTTAAATATCTGTTGTTGAGGTACAGTTCAGATCCTTTCAGTTGTTAAGTAATTACCTGCTCCCAAAAGCATACTTGCAGCCCTAGGAAAGTTCACATCTCAGTCAGTGTCTTTTAACTTGGGTTTCTCTCTCATGTATTCTTCAAGCAGTCATTTAGATAAATGCAGATTTTTGTGCACTTTTCATCCTTCCTTGAAGGCAACAGTCCTCATCCAGACAGAACCCACGAGTCGTGGAAAAATAGGGAGAATGAGAGAGAGTAGGGTGTAAGAGGTATTATCTGTCAAATGGTCCAGAAACCATATCTTAGCTATCCTATTTCCACCAGTCCTGGTTAGTAGCTGTGTTCCTTTGGGGAAGCAAGCTTAAATTTATTGCATCGTTCTAGCAGCCAGCCAGAAGGGGGAGATGACAGCCAGGTTGTTTAAAACTTAAAGGGCCAAATGACTCTTAACTCTATTAACCACATCTACCAAGAATAAATAGCGCTTACTATCCATTCCATGGTTTGGAAAAAAAGCAGGCTTATAACTAGCAGAAGTGAAGTATGAGTGAAAATATGGAAAGAGGACACTTGAAAACATTGGGAGGCCACAAGGAAATTGATTTCTGGGAGAACCTAAGCTCTGCTTGTCCCCAAAGTAAGCTAAGAAAGGCTAGGTGGAAGAGTTTGCATTGAAAGACTGTGTGCTGTAAGAACAGATCATACTACGTCAACTTAAGGATAACTATTGGATCTGATGGTTATGAAATCATCTATGCTGCTATGAAAATAAATTCTTTTTTCCATCCAGGCTACTAGATGCCAAGTGCATTTAATCCATTAAAGCTAGATGTGAGAACCTATGCAATTCAGTGAAAATATTGTATATACATTAAGTGTTGTGTACCTGGCAAGTGCTGTTTCCACTTTGGGCTGATATTTTGGATCATTTGTTGACTCTTTTTCAGCTGAGATTTTCTGTGTTACTCTGATAAAATTGTACTGCTTGATAATGAAGTTGGGAAGGAACAGTAACCTAACATGGGACTTATCTAATGCTGGAGGTGGTTATTTGTCAACAGATGCCGCTTCTATGTGCTTAAATTAGATAATAAATGGTACCTATCTCATGAATGCCTTTCCATTTAGTGTGGTGTGCAGTCTGGGAATTTTTTTTCTGCTTTTAGAATGTTTTAGGGATATAATTTGCTTGTGAATCTTGCACAACTGTCACCAGTTCAATACAGACTTAAAAGGATAAGTTCTTTTCTAGAAGATCCCAGGTGGGTTTTTTATTAACCTTTTGGGTAATAAACATTTATCTCATTTTTACAGCAACATTTAACACTATCTATTTATGGCCAAATATCTGTAAATCCATTACATGACCTGAAAATGCACCTGGTTTGGAAAAAAAACTCTCTAGAGAACTCACAGCAGACACTGATAATTGTAAACAAAACAAAACAAGCGCCCATAAAATAAAAGTATTACCTTGAGTATCATGTCTTACAGAATGACTGCTTTGAACAAAAAACCCAATTATTATCATAGCATGTCTATTTACAAAAAAAAAAAAAAAAAAGAGGATGATTGAGTTAGTGTGGAACTGAAGTGGATGTTCGTTTTTCTGAGCCACAACAGCTGCATCTGGAACATTGTATATCAATTGAGAGCATGACATTTTGCTATTAATATATTACACTGTGATCTAGCAGACCATCACCTGCCTTGTTGCTTATAAATTTATAGCTCCCCAAACTGCTTTGAATGCCTTGTATGAAGAAACAATAATACAGGCTAGGGGCGGAAGCAACCCCTTTAAATCCTGTACCTGTACCTAGGTTTTAGAAGAGTAAGGATGATAAATTAATGGAAGAAAATGGGCCAGAATACTACAAGTCATTTGAAGAACATCTCATGTTGTGTGTTGTGAGCACAGCAAACCCAGAACAGAGAAGGTGCATGCCAAAATCCAGCAATAGTCTTTGCAGGGGGAACAGATTTTGAGCATATGCTGATTCCATTGCCATCTTACTTCCTTAAAGGTAAGCAGAATTCAGAGTTGTAGTAACAGAAATAGCTTTTGCCATTAAAAGTTTAAAAAAAAGTTTGTGGGTTTTTTTTAAATATTATTGCATCTCAGGGTACAGTAGCATTCTTCTTGTGGGTATATTGGACCTTTCATGGTCTTGAAACTTCTAAGCTTCAGGTTTGGACAAATGTTTGGATTGGAGCTGGGTTTCTCCTTAATATTAATAGATAACTACTGAACTACTAATACCATACATGTTTATTATCTTTTCCTAAAAGGTGATGTTTTCTTATTATGGAGCTCTATAATTTGTCATATTTTCTATGTTTTCCAAAAGTGTTATAAATATGGTTACCGGAAAGGTTATTTGACTGGAGCAACGTGACAGGAGGTGTACAGTGCATGTGACAATGAAGCAACATGAAATCCTGCCACTTTAGAAATAAATACACATTTTTTCACCTATTGAAATAATTATTCTGCCTATATACCTGCTGACAATGCAACAATCACCATTTCTAACTACAGGAACCTCATATGTCTGAAAGGTAGAAATAGGGCTCAAAGACATTTCATCACTGCAGCATGAGAGAAAGAAGTACTCTTTTTTGCTGGGCTGATCAAATTAATTATGCTAAATAGCTGAAAACGGAGGGAAATGAAACAGAATTTGCCCTCCAAATGATGCTTATGGTAAAGCCAGAAATGAACCCACTTCAGAGTGGTCCAGTGATATTTACAAATAGGGATCTCGTGCTGTTCCCTCTGGCTGTAGCTGACACCAGTTTCAGTTATTGGTACAGGTTTCTGTTGCAGAACTGCACCATACGGGAGCAGAGGGCGAGAGCTGTGCCATTACCACTAAACATTCAGATTTTTAGAGAATTTTCAGCAATTACTAATGCTGAATTTTGATTCATCATTTACATAATGTGATTTTCTTTTTCTGTAAGTGGAAGCTAAGAGCTTCCTGAGAAGTCTTGTGTTTGGATGGAATAGATAAACGTGCATCAAGCCAAATTTCTGTAGCATGTACACTTGTGCAGCCCAGAGGGAGGAGCAACTGAATCAAATTAATGGAGGGAACAGGGTGTGTGTGGGGGGAACTGTTGTGAGTATTCATTTATATTGAAATGAATTATAACTGTGCTTATTTCCAACACTGAATCTGTTCGCAAGGTGATTTTAATTTAACTTCAGTTCATGAGTAGCCTTCCTGTTGCAGTGCTCTGAAAATTACAGTGTTCAATTATCAATATAAAAGGTGTTTGGTAATTCTGTCAATTTAATCATGCATATGTTTTGGTTAAAATACTTGTCCTATTGACATCAATAGTTATCTCTTTCCTTACCAAAGTTAACAATATAATCAATGAACCAGATGTGTCCATGCTTTGCAGTAGGTATTTTCTTAGTATTCACAACTTTTGACATAATCTTAAGAAAAAAAAAATAGAAGATAAGATATTGTACAACAGGGGTGTCAAACTGACATCTCCAGCTGTTCTGCTCCTGCAACGTGACACACATCACACACTGTACATGAGTAGCATGCTGGCAGGAGAGTAGGGGAAAGAAGCTTGACACTGCCAACAAGGTGGCGGGCTGGATTTAGCCTGTAGGCTGTGAGTTTGACACCCCTGCTGTATAACCAAGGAACAGAGAACAAGAGTATTGTTTTTTAATTAATACAAGGCACAACTTTCTTTTTCAGAAGTTAGTAGTCTATCCTCCTCACATCAGCAATGGAGTTAAGTCTTCTCCTCCTATCTTTATCAGTTGGGAAATAAAAAGTTGAGAAGTAGAGACTGAAACATAGTGTTCCAAATAGCTCCCATAATTCAGTGAAGGTCACTGGTTTTGTACTCAACCAGAAAAGAGAAGTTAAACAATGACTCTAATGAAGGTTAAAGCTCTCTTGCACTAAAAATTATTCCAGTGTCTATGGAATAATAAATGTATATATGGTTTGTAAGATCCTTTTTATCTAAAATCCCATGTATTTCTTTACATTTACATATGGGTTATTATTTCCCCTTTGTGAATAGAGAACCTTAGAAATACTGTTTCATTTGGCGAAGTCATGTAGTGTGTCAACAGAAGAATGAAGAATACAAAAGTAGTGTTCTGCTTCCTGAATCTGACTGTACATTAACCATTACACAAGATTGATTAAATAAAACGCTGATGAATTTGCAGAGGCCTTAAAAGCTCTTTCTGTGGTGGGAAATTAACTCTTAAGAGCTATTTTATACTATTCTTTAAGGGATGCTGAAAATGGAACTGTTACTCATTGAAGCAGACAACAAGAAAGCCACTAAAGTGTTGTTATCAGGAAGTGTTCTTGAGACAAGATGAAATGTATTTCTGGGTGGAACTACCTAGTCAACAAGGTTGTTAGGATTTATATGATGGTAGGGACTTCTCCATAAATAATATGCATGCAAACCTCTAGAAAGTTGTGTATTACTTAGTATTCTGCATACTGAAAATGAGAACTGCACAAAAGACTAAAACTGAGGGCTGTCAGTTTTGATGAGACTTCAAATTATGCTTCTTCCTACCAAAAATACCTTTATGAGATGTTGCTTGCTGCTGGTCTGAAGCATGTAATTTAAATGTGAATGGTTTGGAATAGTCTAGAAACTTGAGTGACTTATCCAGTTCAATATAAAGAAATATGAAGTAATGAGATTAAGGAGAAGGTAATCGAGAAAATTTTTTCTGTTGTTTCTTACATATTATGGGGAAATGAACAAAAGATAGATTTGGTAGTGATTTTATATAAGCCCTCTTAAGTGATGAAATAACTTTAAATAGCAATAACAAAACCTTAGGAACAAGTAAAAGTTTTCATGTTGGCTACCTAATTTATTAAACCAAGAAATGCTGTAATAAACAAACCAATGGGGCAAAAGGTTATTCCTCAGGGGCATTCTGTGATATATTAACACTACATATCCAAGTCTCAGACAATAAAAGAAGCTCCTGAGCTCTGTTAAAGAGCACACAGTGACTTCTGAGGTAAATTATGTACACATTTGGAAAAAGAAAACATGGAAATAAAACTTGATACCAGATAGCAGCAGCCCAGGGAGTACAAACACATTGCTTTTGTGCTTTTACTGTCCCAGCTTCCTTATGATTTAGGTATATCAGTAACAAAGTTGTGGCTTTGGCTTTTCTCTTGTAGTCATTGATGATGTGAGATAACACAGGTGTTTAAAATTGCACACGTGTGCTTCCTGAGTCAGACCTGCAGTACCTGCTTTCCTTAGAAAGGTGCTTCAATAGAAAATGCAGACTAATGTCAGTAGGATTCTTACTCACCAAGTTAAAAATTTCCTGAACTTGATCCCAAAACCCAACTAATTTCTGTTTTGGATAGCCAATCTACAGTAGTTAATTACAGTCATATTGAAGAAAAATGATTGAAAGACACTTGGATTCTTCAGTTACCTGCGGAGTCCCCTTTATTGTAAAAAGGTGTTGAGAGCTCTCCAGGGATATCTCCCTAGTTTGTTTTCTATCTTACTGGCTCTCTAAACAGGAGGGATTCTATAAACATGTTAAGTCAAACCACCCTGAAACTAGAAGCAAAAAACATGTTTATTTTGATCCCAGATAACCATGAAGACCTGACCTATATGACTTTCCTTTTAAGGTCACTATTTTTATTGTGTCTTAAAAACTATAATGTTTTCTCAGAGCTTACTTTATGTTCTCCTCACACCTAGGTAAACCTTTCTCTTCCCTCAGGCTAACTCTTTCCTCTAAAAACTTCAAAAATTTTATCTTTTTCTATTCTGAAGCCAGAAACCAGCTGTGTTAGCTATTTTTAAGACTATTAGCATGATCCTTAAAGATAAGGACCGTGACCCTTGTCAACTTGCAAGACCTGAGAGAATTTTGATCTCGTGAGTAGTTTGTCTTGCCTATGAATATTTTTTTCTGTTAAGAAATCCTTCAGATAAATTATATTTTGGGATTTCTAGTTGTATTCTCTGGTATTCTAGCAGAATGAATTACAAAAGGACTGATCACAAATAACATGCATGAACAGGATCATTCAGGGCCTGCTGGGACACCAGATAAGGAACTGCAGATAAAATGAACATGAAATGAAATTACTTAAAGTTTAGTAGACGAAGCATTAGAAAAAATTAAACAAGTGAAAATATTAAAAAGACTTCATGGGCCAGAAGTGTCCTTCAAGAGTACACTTTCAGAACTTCTTTAATATATTTATTCATTCAATATGGTATAACTGGTCAAGAAACTTAACTTTCCAAAATGTAAATGGTAAAGAAAGAAAAGGCAAATTAAAAAAAAAAAAAAAGTAAGATTAAAAAGATAATCTATTCTTTGACCTGGAGTTTTCAATATTGTCAAAATTTGCAAAGTATTGGAAAAATATATCACTCACTTTTGAGTGAGGAGGTGACACGATGGCACCTGGAAATCCAGGTTAACAAATGCAAAGTAATGAAGCAGAGGAAAACTGAGCTGCTACACAGAATGATTGGATCTAACTTACCTACTGAAATTAGATTTTTGGAACTGTTATAGATGTTTCTGTGTAACTGTCACTTTTGTGGTGCAAAGTGGCAAAAAGAAAATATTGCTAGAAACTGAGGGCAAAGCAAGGAATGCATTTATGTTGTTGTGTCCAGTGTGTGCCCTAATCTGAATCTGGTGAATTTTTCTCTAATCCAAACACTCAATTGTTTGAGAACTGGGCCGTTGTAAGTCTCAATGCAATTCATAAGAGGTCATTTAAGCACGGTGCCAGCATGCAGCAGGCAAATTGTGGACTTACATCATCAGCTGGCATCGCAATCACAGCTAAATCCTTGCAAATATACAAATCACTAAGTACCTGTAAAATTGCTTGAATCAAATAAGAAAGGAGCTTTACCTGAGAGTGAACTGAAATAGGCTTGACCTCTTCTGAGGGTTACAGATGCTTGGTTAACCTCTACTAACATAGTAGATCTAATTTGCCTTGGCATTTCCAGAACTGGTACTAAAAGCACAGTGGCAAAAAAAAAAATGTAAATAGCACTGAGAGGTTTTTGCCACCACAGTTTTGGTCTACCTAGAAGCCACTCGAGGAAAGCCATTTTTCATTGTGTTTCTGCCTTATTTTACATATTCCTTCTTGGGTGTTTGGTCAAACCAACCCTCTGAATCGATTCAGCCTTTGCCCACATTTAGAGATGTCAAATCACAATTGAAAGATGCACTCATTTTTTTCTTTCCCATTCACAGCTGCCAAGCTACTGTGTTTTAGCACCTGCACAAATTAGCATACTCTGCTTCAGCCAAGTACTGACTCACGGACATCTCTAGAGCTCTTATTATGGGCTAAAACAGAAATTACTGTTGGCTTCAGAAACACATACACAGTATCGTAAGGTTGGAAAAGACCTTTGAGATCATCGAGTCCAACCTCCTCTTGTGGTATCTAGATTTCCTTTGTGTTTCATCCAACCAGAGCAAGAATGTATTCTTAGCTGGTGAAAATTGATTTGAATGCACAAAAGCCAGTGATGCTTTATTGATTTACATCTAATAAGGACCTGACTTGTCTTTGAACCCGACAGGCCTATGTTGCATGCTGCATTTCCATCAGTGCAGAATATCAATTGCTTTTGTGAGTGGGAATGGCTTATATCAAGTTTACCTTTGCATGGCCAATTTATGTCTATTCAGGCATATCAAATCTTGTGCAAAACATCCTTCATGGTCCAACCCCTCTACAGCAAACAGCATGCACTTCTGGACAGTGCTGACACCATAGTTTTCAATTTTGACAAATACCAACCTGTGTAGTTGCTGGCTGCTGCTATGTAGTAAGCTCATGCACAGGGACAAATCCTGACTCTGACTGGGTGAATTCTAGCAAGCCTCTTCCTTCTCTTCATAGTCCTACAGACATAGTTGAAAGCCCAGTTAAACTAGTGAGAGCAGACATAGACCGAGCCTCTTACAATTTGACTGTAAAAAAAGAAAGACTAGGAAATTACTTGTTTAATTTCAAGAGAGTTTACACAAAAACACTTTGTGAAGAAACCTTCCTGGCAGTTTTGTATGGTGCTTGAGGTCAATTTGTATATTTTGGGTAGAAAAGTTAAAGAACTTTGCTGTCTGTATTTCTGCTGCTTATATTTCTACTGCGCTTACTGTGCTGTATGTGGGCTCTTATCCGTTTTCAGTGCCAACAAACTGAGCCTCTGCCATTTCTAGTGTACTAATGCATCAGATGCAAGACCATTAACCTCTCCTTTTGCATTCTCAGCTCTGAATTGGTTATTATTTATCAAGCAAGGCATGCCACAAATATTCTCAGCAGGTTTTCTAGTTCTGCTTTCATTCTTTTGCTCACAAGATACAATGTACTATCTCCCCCTTATAAACAGGAATAAATAATATCAGATACATTACAAAAAAGAAAAATAACTGTTTAAAAATGGGAAAATATTAGTTATGTGGTAATATTAAAATCCTGATTTTTTTTAAAGTTGTAATCTCTTTTTTCTGAAACTAGCTAGAAAATTTTGTGCCTGAGACACAGTAGAAAGCTATTTCTGTCACTAATTTTTGAGAAAATGCAACTATATTATGTTGTCATTTTTATAGGTTTTTCACAATTTTTATTTTGAGAAAAATCCATTTCATTCAGAACCCACAAAAATACTGACTGATAATTTTTTCCTTTGTAAAAATGGTATCTTTGTATCACTTCCAACTGTTGCAAAAACCTAAGTACGTTTAGTATTTTACAAAATTTTGCAGTATTGGTCTGATTTCCTACAGATTACTATGAAGGGCATGCAGTATTTTTTGTGTATTGATATATCCAGCCATACCATGGAATAACTTGAAAAATATATGCAGAGAGGATGTCCAAGGCATTATTTGAAGAATTTCTAATTAGTGGGAAAAGGAAGCTGCAGAAGCGTAATGTGAAGAGGGGCAGTGATAAGGCTGCCTTTTTTGCTTGATGAGACAAGGTGGCAAATTCAACAGAGGAAAAACTGCTGGGAGTCAAAGCCAACTTCTCCCAGCCGTGGGGCATGAGGCTGCTCCTGCTGGAAACAGTGCTGCTTTTTTTAAGGCTACTGGAGCCTGGGGGAATAGTTCTTGGGCTTTCACTAGCCCACATCTCCCCTTTTCCTGCCAGCAGCCCTGGCCCCACTCCCATTTCAGTTATAGCACTGCGAATGAGTCTGTAAACTTGGTGGTGAAGCAGGAAAGTGGTGTTAATAATAAGAGGGCTAATTGTCACCATCTGTCTTGGAAATAACAGAGTTCAAAGAAAGTATCCCAACATAAAGTAAATAGTTCTTCTCCAGAAAGCACGAAGCAATATGCCCTTCAAATGGTAGGATGCGGAAAAGAGTGTTAACGCAGGGAATATCTGTATAATCTATCAGCCTGCACATTAATAGATGCTCATACAGTTGTGGGTCTAAATAAACTGATTCAGTAGGTCTCTAACAAAAGCATGTTCTTTTTTTTCTTGGAGACATTTGGTATGGAGGTTGTAGGAGCTGACAGCTGAAGGGTTTCACAATAGAGAGGGAGAACTTGCTTCAAATGTTGTCTCAGTGGCAGTACCTCATGGGACAGGGGGTTCCCTTTGCCCAGAACTCCATTCCATGTAATACAGTTTGTATAATGAAGACACCTTTTGCATCCACAGTGTCCCTCTGTAATGTCCATGACCTCAGGACTACAAGAATGGAACTGGGGTGCTAATCTGCTGGAGTTATCCTTCCATGGAGTGTGCCCTCACACACCCCATTTTTGATCTTCCAACATCAGACATAATGCATGTGATTCTGATCTCATTTATAGTACTATAAAATGGAGATTAATTCCATCTAAATCACACAGCCAAGTCAAGTTTTGAAAGTGTACCTTTAAGAAGCATATGGCAGAACACAAATGTATTAAACTTATGCATTTTACCTGCTCCATAAATATTGATATTAGACAGGCTAGATGCCATCTATCAAAATAATCTTGAATCAAACTTGCTATCTAAAATGATGAAGACTAATTCTAGGACCAGCTCCTTAAGTCAGGTTAAAAGACAACATATTCCTGTGCCAACAAAAGTGAGGTTATCACACAAACGAATATGAAAGTATATCCTTATGTATTGAATCACCATATAAGCACATCAGTGTTATAAATTATTTTAGGTGAGGAACAGTCAGAAATTTTCCTTTTTCTAGATTAATTCCAGGAAGTGTTGGGATTTAAATATTTACGGTCTAATCCTGCACCAGTTTATGTTAATAAAACTGTCATTAAACCTGGAGGAAGAAATTTCAGACTCTGCAAGGTAAATTTATTTTAATCCTGTTACACAGGATTACACAAATCCCTAAAATAGGGCAAAAGTGACTTGTTTTTCAGATTTTGGGGGGATTTTTGTTTCACACATACCAATCTGAAGCTCTGATCATGCTTGCCAATTTCTCCAGAATTCTGATGAAGCTTAGGGGGAAAAAACCTGAAGTTATATCAGGGGTTTCATGTGGTTTACAGTTTCGGCCCAAATAGCTTTCACTTTAAGATTCTTTGGCTTCATTCAGAGCACAAGAAAACAAACAGTAACTTGAAGGAAAAGGGATTTGAGTGGTGATGCAGCTCAAGCAGACTGGTAGCATAGGAATAGAGGTGTTTCCCCTAGTCAATTATGGGGTAGATGCCAAAATCCCCCTTTTCGGAGTTAAAAAGTATTTATCTCAGCATAGATTATGAGTAGAAAAGTATTTGAAATTCTGTTGGCTAAGATAGTGTCAGCTGCTGGGTTTTTTTCCTGCATTCTTAAGAAAAGCCAAGTCTAGACATTCTCCATATATTCAGAAAAGTTTTAAAACACCAATAAATTAGTGTCACATTCATTAACCAAAGGACACTTGGTTAGCAAAGCTGTTAGCAAGCAACACATAGCCAAAGCCCCTGAAATCAAAGGGAACATTGCAATTTACACCTTGAAACAGGCGTTTAATACAAGCCAGGTAGTAGAAAATCAGGCCTGATTATTATTTTTTATTTAATGCTTATGTCCTCTACTATGTTATTAAATGCAGACTGCCTTATCAAGGGTATTTTTTCACTCAAATGGACTCTCTGAGTCTACTGTATGTCATGGCATATATCCACAAAATGTTTTCTTTGCTGATTAATGCCTTCATTAAATATTACTTAAATTGGAAAGATTAAAGAAACTATTAAGTGTTCATTTTTCTTGCTACTGGCTCAGGCTTCATCAGTGATGTGAATGGGTAGTTTGTTTTTGGCGACACAAAAGAACTTGCAATGTTTTCATTTTTACTCAAAGCCTCTGTCCCATTAATGGGGTATTACATTGGGGTTTTTCTGTTTGTTTTCCCACCTTCAAAAGATGTTTATAGAATAGAATAGTAGAAAATGGCACAGCTTGATATTCCAACTCATAGATTGCAGGGAAATAAAGAGTAAGGTCACTGACAGCAGAGCATAGTCGTTCTGTGCAAACGGAGGTCTGTGTTCTCGTTTTTATCCTTTAAATGCGAAGTGCCTTCAAGTGTGCTTATTCAATGAGAACTGATGTTACTGAGCCTCATCTATAACATGGACCTAGTATAAAAATGTTCAAGGAAGACTAAGTCCAATGTAATCTATTACATGATTGAGCAAAACTGCTTAACCATGTCATAGAATCATAGAATCGTCAAAGAAGCAGGGGCATCTACTCTGGGAAAGACCTTGTAAAAGAGCTTTGAAACACAAAATGCAATCTTACAGGTGATTTAGTCATGGGAATGCATCACTGAATGTATGCTTTACTTATGCCTATAAAATCAAAACAATGGCACCATTATCAGAGAAAGAAATATTAGAATGATTTTCCTTATTAACTTTTCTTATTGGATGATATTTAACTGTCTATTCATCTTTCCTTTTTCTTCATTTAAATCAAAGCATTTTTGAAAAGGATCCTTATAAGAAATAAAGTATCCTCCAAGGATCAATAGACATTTTAATTTTTTTCTTAAGAAAATATATTTAAATATTTCTTGGAAAAAGGAGGAGGGGGGTAGAATTCTGAATGAAGTGAATGAAGTTCAGTTATTCCCACAAAGTCCAGATCAAAGACTGACATTACCTGTAGAGTGTGTTGCCCATGGTCCAATGCAAATAATTTAAAACACAAAGAAACTGAAGGAAAAGACACACTAATCTATATATTAGGAAAAGTGGGTAGAAGGTTGTTAGTGTTTTCCAATTCTATGTTAAGCCATGTAAAATTATTACTTCGTTAAAACCCCTGAAACACAAACTTCAAGGGCTAAATTAGGCTTGCACTACTGTAAATCCAAAGCACCTGTCATAAGATAATCATTTTATATAGATATAACCAAAGCCTAATTTTGCCTGCTTTTGGAAACACAACCTTGTATCCATAGAGATGGAAGCAGAATTGACTTTGGACTTTTAATAGCAAAGCTATTCCATTTGCAACTAAGTATGGAAGGCTACCTATCTACCTTGACATAGACAGGCAGTGCACAGGGAAAGGGGAAAAATGAGATTGAGGAGAGCATGACTCTGAAGGGCAAGTATTAGCAAATACTATCCTCGGTAAGCTTCTGAACTAATCAAAGTTGTAGCATCTGGAGTACCCTGCAGCACAGAGTCCCACCGTTTCCTTCCTCAAGCATTTAGTTTGCTGCCCTGAATTCTTCTCCTTTAAATTTCATGAGGTGAATTCTGGTGAAACACCCTGGCACATTATATTCAAAGCTGAGATCTTTCCTCTTTCCAGACATTAGTTAATCTGGACCTTCAGTGTTTGGCACATAGGAATTCCTACTGGAAAATAAGTATAAATCCGGATTGTGAACAGTCTCTCTACTCTAGTAAGAGCAGACTGTGGTTCCTCCCATCACTCATAAAAGCACATAGTAGTATTGTATCTTCCTTATGTTTTTTCTGGTGATTCTCCAAGGATTTTGGTGTTTTACATAGACCCTTGTTCAGAGTTGGGATTTAAAAGCCTTGGGTTAACTGATATGTTTAACAGCAAGTAGTAATCTTTCTGTGTATTTTGAACTGTCTTGTGGGACCTTAAGCACTGAAGTGCTGTTGGATAATAGTTTGGAAAACCTGTGAGAAAATGTAGATCTCCTTCAGTTCTTTTATTTTCTCAGATAATTCTTATGTAGTTCTGTTTTCTTCCCTGTAATCTAGGTTTTTTTCACAAAGAATTGAAGTTCCAGCAATAACAATTATACTGGAAATATTCTGTGACTGATTGATAATGCCAAAAAGCTACTGCTGGAAATCTTGAAGAGAACTTGCTTAATGATTTATAAACAATCTCTCGCATTTATTTTGTTATTTCATAGATCACACATTATCACTGAATGAAAAATTATTGTGAGTGCAAGGTATTCGTAATAACATACTTCTTGCTTATGTGTAAAAGCTTTGGATATTAAGTACGCTGGATAGTCTGAGGAACAAGATGAATACGTGAGACAGTGCAGAAGCCCCCGCACTTGCTTCTTAGAGCATATGGTATTTCTGTTCTCCAGGATGCATATCTGTATCCATAAGAATTGAGCTAAAAAATGTAGCCAGTCATTTTGCATATGCTGGTGCTTATGAATCCTTCCAGTGGTTAGAGATGGTATAATTAGCTACAGGAAACCATAATCCTCTGCCTCATAAAAAAAGAAAAAGATTCTTTATGTATAAAAAGCCTTAAATCTTTTATTTCAAGTTGTAGCTGCTATGTTACCTGAGTGCATGCAGCCACTGAAACCATAGAGAACACACTGAGTAAAATATGCAGTGTTGGAAAGTCATGGGAAGACGCGGATGTGGTTTTCAAGCTCCAGACTCACATAATTGTGTTGCCCATCGCCTGTCAATTATAGTGCAATAACTGACAAATGAGAAAGCTTTTAACAGTATCTGCATAGTGTGGGGACCAAACAAACCAATTTTACAATTTGTGACTGCTCAATTATGTGTTTGGAGGCCAAGCCTGTTGCAAATAGCAAAACAAGTTTTATTATGTCCCACAGTGAAAGGCCTTTTAAAAAGGTTTTATAGCATTAGAAATGTACTTAATATTTTGTTTATTGCTGGACACAATAAATTACACACAGTCTGATTTGCATATCTTCTCAACCAGAAACTTTTGG
The DNA here is from genome assembly GCA_033558235.1 of Neomorphus geoffroyi. Taxonomy (NCBI): domain Eukaryota; kingdom Metazoa; phylum Chordata; class Aves; order Cuculiformes; family Neomorphidae; genus Neomorphus; species Neomorphus geoffroyi. Next base: position 2,639,381 of record JAUMJM010000107.1, read on the forward strand.
ACAGTTTGGAGGATGCCAGGGGAGAGGAAAGCATCTGTCTCCAGTGCAGTTCCCAGCAGTTCCTGGTCCAGCAGCACAGGGTCTCTCACAGTTGTGTCTTCTGTAGCTAGTGGGAGGTATTTCTTTCACCTCGGCTTCAGACTGCTGCTGCTGGACTATTAGCACCTCTGTAGCAGCAGAGCTGCCGGGGATCTCAGAGGGGGACAGGGAGAAGGAGAAGCAGGAAGTGGTGGCTTTGCTTAGGCCACTGCACTAATCAGACAGGGGATCAAAATGTACTGTCTCAGAAGGGATTTTCTTTCCTCTTCCTTTCTCCATCTAATTTCCCTCTGGAGTCAGTTGATAGCCAGTTGCTATTTGCCTCTCCTCCTCTTTCGTGTTCCAAAGAGGAAAGAAAGGTGGAAAAAGAGCAGAAGGCTGCAAGCACAGTAATTTAAGAAGGGTGTCCCCACAGAGGACACATCTTGTCATTGTGCTTGGCCTGTCTTCAGCAGCATCAGATGGCACCATAGCACACACTACATACAGGTATCCGCTGATGCTGTGACAGATGTGCAAAACTCCAGCCCCATTAAATCCAAACCTTTCCCTGCTCTATCTTCCCATAGATAGATCCCACCTCAGATGCTCTCTATCACGAAATACCACAGGAAAAAATACATTGAAGTCATTGCAGTACTAAATATTTGTCAGTGAGCCTTTGTCCTTTGAGCATGTCCTATCTGGAAATCCAGTCAGCTTGACTTACACTTTCTACTTTAGTCTCTTTCAATCTATAAATTCTTATGGGGCTATTTCTTACACTTTTTAAGTGAGGAAGTACTTGACCTTTCTTCCAAGACCATATTGTCAGTACTGCCATCTTTGCTTCCTGCAACCAGCTGGAAAGGAGACCAACCTTTGGAAGTTTGCTAATTATGTCTGTTTCCGTATTTTGTTTGCTTGTACACATAGGAATGGATTCTTGAGTTTCGGATTTGTGTGGTAGATTCATTACAGATAAAAGAAGGTAGCAAAAACCACAGCAACTAAAGAACTTACTCTGAGCCAGGACCCAGAGGTTGAAATGCAATGCTTCATGAAACAGCTTTCTCCAGGTGATATGCTAATTTTATGTGAATAGTGGCTGTCTATTACTTTGGCAGAAGAATCACCTCAGCTACCAATTGAGGTTTTTCTGTTGTAATGGAGCTATTAGCTATGCTGTGATTTAGTCTCTGATTCTTTCATGATTCATTTCAAATATATCAGAGGTTGGGCTGGAGAAATCAGTCTAAGGGTTGATGTTGTTCAGTGTATTGGAGAGCTGAGCTTCTTCCCTGTGGAACCCTACAGAAAAGGATAAAAGAGGAAAGATTGGTGAATTTTACAGGGAAGCCTAGAAAAGATGCACAAAAAACTTTTCTCACTGCCACGGTGGCATCTGCTGACCCAAATGCCTACTATAACAAAAGACTGTAACCATGTATTATTAGAGAATAATCAGTAGATCTGATGCCATCCAATTAACTCGAATCACTTGTACTGACTGAAAGGTTGGGAAGGGAACTGGGGAGAGATCTTTGTTCCTTGTGTTACTGTTTCTTTCACAAAGTTGTCATACAAGAGGGGAGATTTAGTCAGAGAGCTAATGCAAATTATAGGTTATATACAGAAATGTAAAACCTTGTGAATTTGATGTTTAAACAATATGCTGACTAAAACATAAGGAGCACTCCTGTCTGTGATATACAGCTTGTATCAAGGGTAAAATGTTTAAATATTGGTCTACAGAAATATGATTTTAAGTCACAAACTAAAAAAAAAATCTTATCTGTCCTGAAACTGAAGGAAAACATCTATCAATAACCACCAAGAGAGAGTTCCTCCAGTTAGGAGAAAAAAAATTAGAGACTGCCAACCTATAAATTCAGGGGCTCTGGATATTTTCTCCTTCACCAAGACAGCTTCCAGCTCTGGACTGCTAAGCCAGAGTAAACACATAGCCTTCAGCCTACCTTCCCAGGTGATCACATCTGCCACATGTGGCTCTTGGTACCTGAGTCAGAGCCAGTACAAACAGTGTTTGCCTTTCAGTCACGATTCGACTCTGGATCAGGCAGCCACCAAGGGGAATTCTTAGAATAAGCATCACCGAACTACTGTAGTGATATTGGTCGGACCCCTGACCACTGTTACCCTCTTCTCATCACTTCTGCTCCAAAAATGCCAAAAACCTATTTTGAGTAAAGACCCTAATGTCCTTTTTAAAGACCAAATCTCTCCAAGCCTGGGCTTACTGTAAGCTAGAGTTTGCTATAAAGTAGTCCGCTATATTTACAGAGATGGGCACAGTGGAAATTATCAATAATTAGGAATAGAACAGATGACCTTCCTTTGAACTTATCAGTTCCTTTAAATTTTGATAATTTTTTTATCTTTAACCTTTATCTCTAAATCTTACCTTGGAGAGGGGCTGAAAGTTTTGTGGGGTTTTTTAATACCCAGTCATTCTTTGCTAAGAGAGGAAGTACAAAATTGACAGAGAAGGAATTTTATTCTGCAGCTTTTAAAGAGGAGAAGGGCATTGCGAGCAATGGAGAAAAAATCCCCAAACTATAAAGAACTTGACAGTGTCTCTTCTGCACCTTTTGGAATATACTGCTCAAGCTAATAGAGAGGGCAAGAGGTAATCTTTGCTATTTACTTTTAATATGATCATGTTTTTGTTTCCCATTACACCTAATGCTGCTTTTATCATTCAAAAACACACCTCATTATCTCATGTTAAATGTTGAGCTGCTGGGAAAAATAGTGGGTGGTATGCCTCTGAGATTATGATATGCTGGAAAGATGTAAGCTCAAAATATGTTTGCAATCAGTGAAAATACTGGCTGCTAGTGTGTTACACCATTTGTCTTAGTCAAATATTTTGTTTCTCATGCTTTAAGGCAGCTCAGCATTGGAGGATGAGTTTAGTTAGAGATTAGTGGGTGTCTTTTAAGCTTTCTTCATATGGTAAGTAAAGGACTAATTTGAAAATCATGCAGCTAAATTGAACAAGGGTGAGGGAGAAATTAGGTTTCACTCTCTAAGCCTTGTTTTTAGGGATTGAAAAGCTAGGTCCAGGTTCAATGTGTCATTCTTGAAGCTCTGAACAAAATCAGTCTTTGTTCTTCAGCGAAACTTATCTGCAGAGGAGCTGCATTACTTCCCATGAAATACAGCCCTGCAGATGTGCTTTGCTAGTCGTCCCTCTGCTTTTGCTTCCTTTGGTCAAGTAGTCAAGAATAGACACTTTGTGCTGGAGTGAAAATGATGCTGTCTCATTTGCCCTCTGCTGAGATGGAGCCCTGCTCACCAAAGGGACATGACTTCCTGCCAGTTACTCTGCTGTTTGTTTATTTGTAAAACGTAATGGGATATCTCTCAGTGAAACAAAACTCTTCCTCCCTCAAACCTCAGAAAAAGAGGCAGCAGGTTCTCAGGCAAGTGCAAACAACCTGAAGTGACACTATAAACGCATAAATGTAGGCAATAAGCAAGTGGAGACAGTGGATGTGGTAGACAATAATTAAATAGTTTAAGAAGCTTATGACCACAGTTCAGGAGGTAGCTGGTCCCACTTTAATGAGTTGGAATATAAGAAAGGGAATTTTAGAAAATTAAGACTTTAAGTGGTTGGAGTATAAACCAGAATAGATATTGATTTTTATAATAGTCTTGCATGCTCCAAATATCCTTAAGTACTCTGTGTTTTAGATGGAGTAAATGCATAGCAAAATGAATTGTCTATTATGCACCAAATAGTACATTTGTTATTAAGAACAGGACAGATTTCACCAGTATCTTTTCTGTAGGTATTTATTTAGCATAAAATTTATTTTATTGTATGAAATTGTCCAGAAACCAAATCCACATTCATGGCCCCTTAGTGTTAGGTGCAATATAAATACAGTTAATAAGATCCCTACCCCAGATAGTCTGTGTTGTTAAAAGGCAAAAAGCAGAGAAGTTGGTGAACACATACAGCTTTTATATTTCACAGTATCACAGTATCATAAGGTTGGAAAAGACCTCTGAGATCGAGTCCAACCTATGACTCAACACCTACACCTACTTCTACTTGTCAACTACACCATGGCACTAAGTGCCTCATCCAATCTTTCCTTAAACACCTCCAGGGACGGTGACTCCAATGGCCAATCACCCTCTCAGTAAAGAACTTCTTCCTAATGTCGAGCCTAAACCTTCCCTGGCGAAGCTTGAGACTGTGTCCTCTTGTTCTGTCGCCGGTCACCTGAGAGAAGAGATCAACCCCTGCCTGACTACAACCTCCTTTTAGGTAGTTGTAGAGAGCTATAAGGTCTCCCCTGAGCCTCCTCTTCTCCAGGCTAAACAACCCCAGCTCCCTCAGTCACTCTTCATAGGGCTTGTGCTCCAGCATATATCTTTGTATTGTTTTGTCCCAATTAAGTGGGATGAACCGAACATTTTCTAACTTGCAGATTGCCACAGAGGTGGGTTTCAAAGCAGAGGGTGCAAGTGACTTTTCTGATATATGAGGCTGGATGGAACTGCAGTTTAAAGCCTGGAGTGAATTACTGTGTCTTCAAGGCTCTCTTTTTGTATAAACTCAGAGTTTCTCTTTCAGTGAGTTGCATCCCTGGATTCAGCAACAGCAGCTCTTACCAGGTATTTCCGTTCTGCCCAGTTGGGAGCAGGCCTGGAATAGACACAAGGAAAAAGCTAACTTGTTTGGATTGGGGTCAAAGGAGCTAGACAGGGGATGACCAGAGGACTAGAGTGGGGCAGGGCAAGGGAATGACAGAATGAAAAGGAAGAAGAAACCAGAAATATATGAAGAATGCAAAGAGGCCAGAATCATGGACTGCCGCAGCGCGAGAATCGACGCGGCACGAGTCCCGGACGGTGGTGGAAGAATGCGGCCAACTCAATATGAGTGATAAGCAAGCTTCAAATTTATTAATGTGACACAGCTTCTTTTATGCTCCTTTGCTTTAATTATGCACATGTGTTATAACATAATTGGCTACCTTTACTTTAATTATGCATTCGTATTATAACATTACTGGCTACTGGTGACTTCATCTCTCGGCCGTAGTTTGTCTCCCAGCCGCAGTCAGTTAGTTTCCCGGCCGCAGTTTGTTTCCAGGCCGCTTATCCTTTCCATGCTGGCTCGTTACCAGGAATGTTGCTTACTCCTTGCTCAAGGTTATCGTAATCTTCATGGGCCTCCTGCATAGCTCCCTTATGCTAACCGAGCTCGCTTATGCTAACGGAGGCCTAGGCACACCAGCTCAGGCCTAACGCCGTTACATGCTGCAAACTAACTCGTCCAGGGACCCGTGTCCCTGTTCCTTGCACTCCCCAACAATTCCCCCCTTTTTCTTTTTGTGCAAGCAGGGTCACTTTAAGCCCCTTTTATGTGTCTCTCATTCACAGCATACATATCAAAACATATAAAAACTAATAAATCCAAAGGGGCACCTTACCCAAAATTCTTAAATCATTAAACTATCTTCCAAGAATATTCCATCCATTATAAAACATGTGCTGTTTGCTTGCTTCTATTAAAGTGATGACAGGTGAAGTTAGGCTTAATGTTAGTATTAGTGTTAGTAGGGTTAGTAGGGCATTAACTGCAGGGCTCTTTCCTTATATTGAATGGAATATTCTCCTCATGTTTTGTCCCCACAAATGAAAAAGGAATACCCCTGATAGTAAAGCCAAATGGTGCGTTGTTTGATTTTGATATGTATGCTGCTGTACTATTGGACCACTTATTACTATTTCTAAATATCCCTAAAGATGAACTTAGATTTTACACAAAAGATTTTTCTATCCTGCTACTTATAACTAAACACCACACAATCATCCATTTTATTAATCCTAACAACACTATTATTGACATTGGAAGAACACTTTCTGCAGCAATGTCAGCACGAGCCATTGGTCTGCAGGCCAGTCAATCAGACAGGTAGAAATAGGTTTTCCAGGGATGCTGTAGCCAGACATGTCAAGTTCGTCCCGTTATGTTGGTTAGGGTGATCCACACATTTGTTCTCTGTTCTGCGAGCATCCAGAATGCTGCAGTCATGGCCCAAGTCAGGATGATGATAGTACTGGCCGAACATTGCGTGCGGGTATCCATTGAGGTCCACGATCTGTGGAAACACAAGCACACCCTCTTCCCCAGGTTAGCAAATCACAGGGAGCCGAGCACTGACCTGTCTGTAAGTCTCGCATCATGACTTTCACTCCTGGACCCAAAATGTCGTAAAATTGGGAGTTCCTGTAGATCATCAGTGATATGCAAGAAATTCAATACATAAGTTACCTTATTCAAACGTGCCTCTGGAGGTTCATCCACCATTTCCCCCTCCCCCCCTTTTTTTTTTTTTTTTTTTTTTTTTTTTTAAGCAGTTTAAGGCTCCATGGGCATGTTCCACAATGGCCTGCCTGTAGGAGAGTGGGAAAGTCCCGTGACATGTGCCGAAACATTATCAGTCTTAATCTGCTGTGGAACCCCTGCAATAGAAAAGGCAAATGCCGAATAGCATCACATGCTGTTTTGCCTGTATGAGCAGTAGCAATAACAACTGAAGAAAAGGTATCAATAGACACATGTACATATTTTTGTCTACCAAAGTCAGGTATATGTGTGACATCACTGATAGGTAGTTGGTGAATTTTTCATTCCTTGTGGCAATACCTTCCAGTGATACCTCTTTGCTGGTTCCACGTTGTTTACTCAGGGTACAGTACAGGCAAATTTTTTCATATCTTGTTCTACTAAAGGAATAGTAAAAAAAAAAAAAAAACCCCAGTCTTTTAAATCTATTACATCAATTTCCCATTGCATTGGAATCATGGTTGGTGATGGTAATCCAAGCTGTAATGCTCCCATGGTAGCCATTACATCTTTGATCTTTCTCAAATCATGTAATAAACGCCATTTTCCAGACTTCTTTTTAATAACACACAGGTGTATTCCAAGGGCTATGAGAGGCTTCTATGTGTCCTGCAGCTAATTGCTCTATAACCAAAGAATGCAGGGCAGCAAGCTTTTCTTGATTGAGGGGCCACTGGTCCACCCAGACTGCCTTTTCTGTTAACCATTTCAATGCCAAAGTTGGTCGTGACACATCCTGCAACACAGTGACCCCTGTCAAAAATCCTTTGTAATTTGCACCCCCCATTGGGCGAGACAATCCCTTCCCCATAAATTTAAAGGTGCTGCAGTCACATAAGGCCTAACAGTAGCCTTCTGTCCTTCAGGGTTAACAATGAGTGCAGGCTTTGCTGCCATAAGGGTATTGGCAATTCACCCAAGACCCACTACTCCTGCGGTGGTTGAAACCAAAGGCCATGATGCAGGCCGCTCTCATTGCAAGATAATAGTTACATCGGCTCCAGTGTCCAATAGCCCAGACAACTTTGCATAGGAGAGGTGTTGTCCATTATAAGTGTACAAACCATTTGTGGTCCCTTGTCTGACACAGTCTGGGACCAGAAGACAAGTGGTTTCCCTGTGGAGCCAAAGCCGCCATCACCTCAAACAACCTGTTCAGACCTAGAAACACAACTTATAAATGGCACAAGTTGAGCAATTCGTGTGCCTTGTTCAATAGTAACAGGTGGAATTGTTGTAGAGACCATCGCACAAATTTGTCCTGTATAATCAGCATCAATTACTCCTACATGTACAGTTAGTCCTTGTAAAGTACTACTTGAGCATCCTATCAGTAAGGTGCTTAATCCTTTACCAATTGGACCCCATGATTTAAAAATTTTTGCAATGCTTTTGACACATAGCGTGGACCATTATCAGTTTTTAGAGTTACAAAACCCCGCAACGTTGCAAATGCAGTTACTAAATGGCAGTGGATCTCTCGTGCTCTTTTCTACTCTGCGCTAGAGCACAGATGCTGCTGTTCCAGTAACACCAGCGCCGCTCTCCATCAATCCTGTTAAAACACCCTTGGTGTGCAAACAGCTGTGAATCAATTCCCTTTTCAAAGAGGGGCGGTTGAACCCCTGGAGGAACAAAGCGAACTGTAGGGGTTAACAAGCCCGCTGTGCCTGCGGGCAGGGCCGCTTCTGCGCTGACCCGTTGTTCCAGCGCGCAATTCCCTTGCGGGGCATGGGGGGGTGGGGGGAGCACTCGCTGCGCCCGGGCCGGGCTGCGACTCTCGGGATCCCTTTGTTGCCCCCCGCCCCCCGGCTGCCCCCTCCAGATCCGTTTGTTGGCCCCTCGGTGCTGCCAGGGGGATTTTGATCAAACACCGCTTTCTGAGTCGGTGCGAAAATGAGAACCGGTAAACAAGTGGATACAACAGTGTCTCTGTCAGGTGGTTCCTCGCTCTCACCGTCATCCTTTGCCATAGTATCTGCTGCCCGCTCCGTGGGCACCAGTGATGACTCCTCCTGATCAGGGGGCGGCGGTGCCGATGGTCCAACAGGTCAGGCTCGCAAAGCTGCCGCTGCCCCCGTCGCTACCTTGTGTTCAGTTCCTAAGTCCCGTAAGGAATCAGTAATCACCAGTCCCCAAATAGTTAACAAACTGGTCGCGGTAATCGTCCCCTTTTGTTGCCGTCTCTGGGCCAGACTGTGTGTATTCCAGAGAGTCTTCTGCCACAGTCTCACTTTCCTCAGAGTCACTATCCAGTAAAGGAGTACTTAGAGATGGATTTGTTTGCACCTCAGCTCTTATCGATTTTAGGGTATTAATCACAGTTCCCCAAATTGGACCAAAAGCTGCCATATCCTTGCCTTTTCCTGATATAGTACAGTCCCACAGATGGTCTCCAAACGCTCTCCATTCACTTTCTTGAAAGTAAGAGTCAGGTTTCACAAAAAACCCTTGTGCAGTCCTAAAGGCTATTAGCCTCGATACATGGCTTAACTCCATTAATTCCCTGCTTTTATAAAAAGCGTTGCAATAAACTGAGAGCTACGTCTTTATCCATGTTCAACTTTGGCCTTTATCTCCGCGTCTCTCCGCGCCGTGTCTCACCGCGTAGTTTTACCGCGTCCCTCCTCGTGGTTTTTTTTTTTTTTTTTTTTTTTTTGCGTCTCTGAAAAAACCTTTGAGCTTTCCGGTTGTCACTAGACCAGCTAGTTGTTTAATACAACCTTGCTCTACTCCTCGCTTTTCTATAAAGCGCTGTAATAAGTCAAGGGCTACCTCTATACTTAAACCTTTATCCGACATAATTAAACCTTTATCAGAACGTAAATATCATAAAATACCTGCCCGAAGCAATATCCTTGCAGCCCTATCCTGTAGCCCTTGTCGAGGCGATCGTACGCAATCCGCGCAGTCAGGCGTCCTGAGTCGACACACCAGCACGTAGTGTTCGGTCGCTCTTGCCCTCTGGTCACTGCCCCCAGAGCCTCGTCCTTACCATCGTCTCATGGTCTCGTGTCAGCGTATCACGTCGGGGTCACCAATTGCCGCAGCGCGAGAATCGACGCGGCACGAGTCCCGGACGGTGGTGGAAGAATGCGGCCAACTCAATATGAGTGATAAGCAAGCTTCAAATTTATTAATGTGACACAGCTTCTTTTATGCTCCTTTGCTTTAATTATGCACATGTGTTATAACATAATTGGCTACCTTTACTTTAATTATGCATTCGTATTATAACATTACTGGCTACTGGTGACTTCATCTCTCGGCCGTAGTTTGTCTCCCAGCCGCAGTCAGTTAGTTTCCCGGCCGCAGTTTGTTTCCAGGCCGCTTATCCTTTCCATGCTGGCTCGTTACCAGGAATGTTGCTTACTCCTTGCTCAAGGTTATCGTAATCTTCATGGGCCTCCTGCATAGCTCCCTTATGCTAACCGAGCTCGCTTATGCTAACGGAGGCCTAGGCACACCAGCTCAGGCCTAACGCCGTTACATGCTGCAAACTAACTCGTCCAGGGACCCGTGTCCCTGTTCCTTGCACTCCCCAACAATGGACCAAGGGAGGTTTGAGCCTGGATATGTGGAGAGATGGGAATACCTATGGGATAAGTTTGTGTTGCCACCAAGTGCAGCTAAGACTGCTGAGCAAGGTGATCTGAACTTGGGGATACTGATGACTGCAGGTCTGAGAAATATTGCAGTGTAGAAAGGGTAGGACAAGGGGACATACAGAAGTGAGAGGATGGGACCTTTAAAACACCCTATCCCTTTGCATTCATCCCCATGGAGGATGGCAACCTGCTACTGCTGTCAGTGAGATATTGGCAGATGTATGAGTGGAGAACATGAGAATCCAGACCTGCTGAGATCCTGCGGAACTGTCTATATAATGCAACCTGATGACACCCTGGAGGGAGACAGGGTTTAGTTTTCTTTTTTTTTTTTACTTGGTTTAATTTAATATAAAGGCAGTTATAGTAATAACAATAGCAATATTTCACAGACTATGCAAGTGTTTTGCATTGTTCAATGTATAATACTTTCCAATTTTCTCTAATTTTACATTGGTCCAGGCAGCTTTCCCAGTAACGTATTCTTGGCTCATATTTGTGGTGTGACATTTTTGATAAGCATTGCCTGGGTTAATCCAGTGTGGAATAATCGTTTGGATTATCCACTGGAGCCCTCATCTTCCGGCACAAACACAAACAAGCTCTAGTTAACAGTTTCCATTTAGGAAGGTGATTGCTATATGCTCAGGTGAAGCAATTACAAGAAGGAACCTGATTCTGAGTTTGGGTTTTTGTTTGGCTTTTTTTTTTTTAAAAAGACAGAATGAGGTGCTCTAAGCAAAATAATATCCACTCCTGACTAAGAGCATGTATATGCATAAAGGTGCTGCTCTATGTTTCTACAACAGACACTGAGGGACAAAAGAATTCATTCTGCCTTGTTTGGAGCATATTCAGGTACTGTAAGTTTGGCGGCCTGACTCAAGATGAGGTTTATGTAAAATTCTGAATAAAGACCATAGACATGTGCCTGCACGTTTACATGTGAAACAACTATATATAATGTATGTCATGTATTAGTAACCTTTTTGTGATAGAGTGGCCTTAGAATAAATGGTCTTCTTGCAGTACTTGCAACAAACTTCTCTTTAGTTATAAAAATATAATTGTTATTTTAGTCACATCAGAGAAACCTGTGAATTCGCACTATGTTGGTGAAGCTTTTTCCCATCCTTTGATAAACAATTCTCCCTCTGCTTCCTGTGATGACTATTTCACTTTCAAGAGTCAGGATTTGGCCTGTTAAGTATATGTTATTTGTAGACATGTCAGTGCTTTATGTTTCATCTTAACATAATGTTGTGCCAATTATTTGCATTGAATCCTCATATTGTGATGGTAAAAGCTCTGGTCCTGGTAAATATCCAGAAGCAAGACTATCAAACTAATGTGTAGGCAAATAATTTGAAAAACTGAGTGAAAAAAACAGGTTTTAGTCCACAGTATAGGTACTGTTTTGAGGAAAGAAAACATGATCCCAATTGACTTGACCACAGCTAAATGACAGTCAGGTTCATTTCTTTTTTACTGAGATGTATTTTCTAAATTTATTATTATTAAAACAACATTTTGTGTAAACCTTTATGTGTGAGTATACTTGTAGGTGCTTCTATTGTGTTCAGGGCTTTAGTATTTGCTGTCTACAGAGAGTTTGAGAATAATTTTTATCCAGTGGAAAATAAAAAGGTGTTGTTACAGGTTTTGCATTGCCTTGAGGTGGCTGAGGACACAGCAATGACCTGGCTGAAACCGGGAGAAAAGGAAGGTTATGCAGGCAGGAATGTGTGTCACATACAAGCCAGCACTATGGGCAGGGCTACCAAAGCTCCAACACCATCCTGAGCAATCTATTCTGGTCCCTGCTTACTGAGCATCAGGTTAATATGTGGGAGCTCATAGCGGGCTGTGGATCCTGAAAAGGAGACGGCTAGCTTCGACCTCAGTAATATCAAAGTATTCCCCCAAGAAGAAGACCATGAGAAAGAAGAAAAGGAGGACTGAAGGTGTGCAGATTAGAGGAACTGGGAAAGCGTGGGGGAGGAAGTCAGCACAGAAGAATGTGTACACAAGTAAAGCAAGCTAATTAGCAAGTAGAAGCTATGCATACACAGCGCTCGGATAAGACTATATAAGCTTGGCACAAGCAATAAAGGTCGACATTTGCACATCATATTGGTGTCCGTGTCGTCCGTTTCCTGCAGCACAACACGTGCACAACAATTGGTGGAGAATGCGGGCAAGATCTTTGGCAACTCGAATAAGTAAAGAAGCTTAGCTGACTTGAAAAAGGTTTGATCAGCCTGAGAGCCTGTGCATCATTGCTTCAGTAAGAAGCTTTTTACTTTTGAAAAGAAATGCGGGAGGGTGCTGGCTGGCGGTACACCAACTGGTGCAGGACAGCCAACGGGTGCGCAAGGCTGCCTAGCAGAGGCAGGAAATCGTAAGCGCTTACGTGAAACCAGCACCAAATAATACACAGTATCCGTACAAGAAAAAGCAGCTTTAAAATGCTTATTAAAATTAGCACGAATAGGAATTAAGGTGTCAGTATCAGAGGAAGAAGAAGTTAAGATGATAAAGCATATGCTAAAGAAAAGAGGAATTAAATATGAAAAACGAGCTCTAGAGTTATTATTAGCCTGGCTTAAAAAATAATGGAATGCCCATGGAATCTCCGTATGTTTTTGATATCTCAACTTGGAGAAAAGCAGGAGATTTGCTTTTTGAAAAGGCTTCAAAAGGAGATGTAAATGCTATGCGAATTCTAACAACGTGGCGATTGATTTATGAGACTTTAAAAGATTTACAGGCTGAAAAACAAGCAGCCCAACCCACACAGAGTAGTCTCTTGAACGGCTATACTCCACCCCACCCCCACCCCCGAAAAGTGTTTCTCAGGGGTAATTTATGAAAAGGCATTTGCACCTACAAAAGAAGGTTTTATCTCAGAGGGTACTCAGACAGATGTTAGTGAAGAGGAAAAAGATTGGTCCTTGTCCGAGCAGCAATCTGAATGTGCCACGACGATGTCATATAAAAGTTCTAAGCAACCAAAGAAAAAGAGTTAAACGTACTCAATGCAAAACTGGAAGTGATAGCGACAGCAGCAGCGATGAAGACAAAAGACAAAAGGTTAAAACCTTAGGTGATAATGAAGGGGACAATATTAGACACAGATGGACAAAGATAAAATTAGATGCACTTAAAGGAGAAAAGGTGGATTTAACATTTCCCATTATTTTACGACCGAAACAACCACCACAATGTCAAGCCTTTGATTGGCAGTTAGTAAAGGAAGTCAGGAAAGCTGTTATGCAGGATGGATTGCATTCGTCTTTCTCGCAAACATTGTTGGAAAATGTATTATGTGGACAATTGGTTACTCCGTATGATTTTCAGCAGTTAGCATCAATGATTTTAATCCCCCCACAAAAACTGTTATGGAGAGATAAGTTTATGGAATTTACAGATGTAAAGGCAGTAGAAAATTTAGGACGCCCACAAGAAGACCTGTTATTTGGGGTAGGAACAGATCATTACACGGGAACGGTCCGTTTGCCGACCCACAAGCACAATCGAGGCTGTTGCCGGACATTTTAAGAGAAACAGGAAGAATGGCGCCCAGAGCATTTTTAACTTTACCCGAAACGGGCAAACAGCCGGTGTCTTTTACATCCATGCGACAGGGAAACAACGAACCATCTGATAGAGACGCTGTTGCATCCCCTTGTTTGGCGGTGCTCATTTTCACACCGACTCCCGAGAATCGCAGCCCGGCCTGGGTGCAGAGAGTGCCGTCCCCACTCCTCCCAGTGAGGAAGTCACTCGCTGGAACAGCGGGCAGTGCGGGAGCGGCTCTGCCCTCAGGCACAGCAGCCATCTTAACCCCTACAGTTCACCTTGTTCCTCCAGGGGTTCAACCTTCCCTCTTTGAAATGGGAATTGATTCACAGCTGTTTGCATACCAAGGGTGTTTCAACAGGACTGATGGAGAGCGGCGCTGGTGTTACTGGGACAGCAGCATCTGTGCTCCAGTGCAGAGCGGGAACCAGCACGAGATATCCAACGCCATTTATTAACGGTGTTTGCAACACTGGGGTTTTTTTGCAACTCTACAACAGATAACGGTCCGGGCTATGTGTCAAATTTGTGTAGATAAAGCTTTAAGACCTTTTAGAAGTAAATGTCTGGTGTATCGTTACATGGATGATATTTTATTAGCTGGAAAAGGGAACCTGGAAACTGTTAAACTGTTAAACACAATGTCAGTCATTAGAATCTTTTAAATTGCAAGTTGCGCCAGAAAAGTTACAAAGTGTAGCACCATGGAAGTATTTGGGATGGAAAATATTAGACAGCACAATTGAACCTCAAAAAATGTCAATCAGAGTAAATGTTCAAACACTTAACGATGTGCAAATTTTATTGGGTAATATTAATTGGGTCAGGAACTTAATAGGGATGGATAATCAGACTCTACTACCATTATTTGAATTAACAGCTCCAAGAACCTCAACCAGAGAAGCTGAACAAGCCTTACAGAAAATAGAACTAATGCTAAGTAAAAGGCAGGCACGTCGTATAGTGTTTGAACAACCTATACATTTTTTGATTGTTAGCAATGATGTTCAACCTATAGGAATAATAATGCAATGGATTGAAAGTGAACCAGAAACAGACAAATTAAAAATTTTAGAATGGCAATTTTTGCCTCATCAACCTCAAAAGACAATAGTGACTTGATTGGAAATGTTTGCTCAATTAATAATAAAGGACAGAAAGTGAATTATTAAGTTAAGTGGAAAAGAACCTGAAATCATTATTATTCCTTTGACAGAGCAATCCTGAATTTGGAAATTTGAAATATGCGCATGTATCTATCGATATATTTTCAATGGCAGTTTGTATGACAGCACTCAGTGGTAAAACTTCCAGACATGTACAAAGCCATTTTAGACATGCTTTTACAACGCTAGGAGTTCCCTTACAGGTAAAGACCGACAATGGTCCTGCATATGTTTCACATTCATAAGAAACCTTCTTTAAAAATGCAGTATAAAACTTTTTACAGGCATACCACACTCCCCAACAGGACAAGCTATTATAGAGTATGATATGTATTGAATTTCCTGCGCTTGGCAGAAGAAGATATAGTACCACCAGTTGTGAAGCATGCGCAAATCATGTTAACAGGAATGTCAGCGTTTGATGAAAAGCTCGTGGTGTTAATAAAAAACAAAGAGGGCAAATGGGATGGTCCATTTCAGTTAATAACGTAGGGGCGAGAGTATGCTTGTATCATTACATGTTCTGGGCCTATGTGGATACCTGCAAAATGGGTAAAGCCTGCAGTCACAAACGACTCAACTGATTTACAGCGGCCTGGGTCTTCAAGCTAACTAGTCTCCTTCAACAGGGAGACAAATGCCTTTGCCATCTTCGACTCCAAATTTTGATTATGGCCAGCACTGGAGAGGGATAATACAACATGCAACTATCGAAGGTGTCATGTTCCCTTCAACTTTACAAGCACACCTAGGATTGATCTAATTGGGAAAGGCCTATTAAAGGCGATTGATCGCTGTGTAGACATTTCTGGTTGCTTACCAGCATCTATGGTAATGCCCATAACTAAGAATAATATCCCTCGTGCTATCAAAACGTCTGTATCGTTCGCATTAGCTGTTACAGGCTACGGTATAAAAATTGAGATGACCTCTCCCTCTCATCCACTGTTAAAAACCTCATTATTTTTTGAACCACAGCCAATTATTTCACCTTTCCCATTGGAGGCTATCACACTCTTTACTGACGCTAGTCATAAGACATGAAAAGCCGGTTCAGCACTAGTACATATGAGGGGTCTTACAGAATCTCTGGAATCAAAAAATTTAGATAAACCACAAGTAAAAGTTTTCCATCCACAAAAAAATGAGTGGCAAAGTCCAATGGAACTAATAACCTGGGGTAGAGGTGTTATAGTTATAGCTCAATACTAGAGGCTCTGTCAATTGAGCCAACCCTGCCCAATCAGAATCACTTCACACTGTAGATGGAGATAAGGTCCCTGTGGTCCACCTGAGAGGTATGTTAGGGAAAGCCGTCTGGGTTAAACCTGTCTCGAGCAAAGGCAAACCCATTCATGGGATTCTGTTTGCTCAAGGATCTGGTTGTACCTGGTGGGTAATGCAAGAGGATGGACAAACACGATGTATACCTCAAGGGGACCTTATCTTTGGATGAGTTAAGTTTAACTTTGATATGAGGTGTGGGCATGGAAGAAAAAATTCGGGGTGGATAATGTTATAGTTTCAGCTTGGTTTGTTTTGGTTTTTTTTTTTTCCCTCCTCTTTCAGAGAATTTTTTCTTCCTTTGCTGGCAGTCGGGGGGGCAGGGGCCATTTCCAGGGAGACCGGGGCAGAGGTTGTGTCCCGTTTGCCCGGACATTTCCTTTCACTGGCTACTTCCCGGTCTCCGCCTCTTTCTCCATCTTGCTACCTAGAGAATAGTCACGCTTTGCTACCTCTGCTTGCGTTGCTGTATTCTCTATCTCTCTATCTTTATTTCCTTTCCCTCTGTGTGTGTGTGAGTGCGAGTGTGACTGATAACCATCTGGATCGGCGCTGAGGAGGAGGCTGCCCGGAGCGGAGCTACGGCCTGGGAGAAGCTGTGCACCCCGCGCCAGGGCTGCCCGGAGCGGAGCTGCAGCTTAAAGTGATGGCACCATCAGAGCTCGGGTACGGGACTCGATCCATATTAACAACTTAATCGCACTTGTTGTTGACTTTGTTCTGTTCTGTGCACACATACACTTAGAGTAAAGAACTGTTATCTGTTCTGCACAATCTCACAATCTCTGATTAAAATCACTGAGCATACTTTGGTTGGTTTGGTTGGTTTTTTTTCATCCAAACTAAGACATTGTTTTTGGTGGCCCGTACGGGGAAGAAGATAACAGTTCTTTCCATCATGATGTGTGTTGTGAGTTTGGGGTCAATACAGACCATTCTGTATTATATTTTTGCTTTCTGTTGGTATAGAACTATGCCAAAGGGGCTTGCAGGTTTAATTCATCTCAGTGCCTCAGCCAGTAAGACTCAGATGGCTGTAATTATTATTGAATTCTTGTTTTGGCTTTATAGTGTCATGGATTCAGTGCCTGTTGGTATTATCTGGAATATGTTTTCAAGGTTGTACTTCTGTACCAGCCTAAGTTGTTATCTCTGGGGAGTTAATGATAATGATACTTATCCTCAGGGAAGGACACAGGAGAGTGTCTCATCTCAAATTTTCATTCAGTCATCTCTCAGGTTCGTTACAACAGCCTTTCAAAAACTTTACCTCTTGCTAGACATCAAGGATATCCTGTTCTATATCCTACTTTTAGTTATTTGTTTGCAAGTTGGTTTCATTAGCGTCCATCTTATGCATGAAGCTAGGGACAAGGTTGGTAGGGAATGCACCCAGAAGCATCCACAGGAAATTAGTAAAGGAGAGAGCAAAATGTCTGATACCATCATATCTCCAGACGTAGCTAAACCTAAAGAACAATCAGAGCTGAAAGTTGCCCCTATTCAGAAAAGGAAATATAAGGCCAAGTCGGCTCATCCAGTGGATGAGGATGGGGAAGCGGGTCCTTCACAGACTGCAGACCCAGAACCAGAGATTGTCACTGAGTCCCTCACATATGACAACCTTCGCAGCTTGCAGAAGGACGTTACTCGAAAGCCGGATGAGCCTATTCTGACTTGGATGATCCGAGTTTGGGACCTTCTGGGAGAAAGCTTACAAGTCGATGGTCATGAAGCCAGGTATTTAAAGGCTCTGGCTCGAGATGCAGGTATCGAACAGGCATTTGTGTGGGAACCAAGACCCCTTTCACTCTGGACAAGACTTTTAGCCAGTGTAAAAGAAAGATTTGCCTACAAGGATATCTTGCAGGCACATCATTTGAAGTCATCTTGGAGGACTATGGAAGAAGGAATTCTGCGCTTAAGGGAGATGGCACTACTAGAAATACTTTATGGAAGGGAAGGGGAACCCCTCAATGATCCAGACAAGGTTAGGTGTACACCGGAGATGTGTTGGAACCTGTCATACCGGGCACCAAGTATATACTCCCATCACTTGACGTCCCTACACTCGGCAGAGGACCAAGATATAGTGGGCGTTGCAGTGAATAAACTCGGAACATATGAGAAAATAATCCAAGGTCCAGTGCAGGCCTGTATCGCTGCAGTGGAGACACTAGTTCAGAACATCAACAAAGAACAGAAGAATTTTAGAGATGAGCAAAAGGAGGAGATTAGGAAACTTAAGGAAGAGATCAAGGACAGTATTCAAAGTCTTCAAGTGGCACCAGTACGAATTAGGACTTCTGGAGCCACAGTCAGACGCCTCCCAGCTAGAACGAGAGGACAGGCTTCGAGAACCGATTTGTGGTATTTCCTGTTCGACCATGGAGAGGATATGGAACAATGGGACAGGAAACCTACCTATGCCTTGGCAGCCCGGGTACAGGAATTGAAGGACAAAGAGAGAAGAAAATCAGCAAAAGTGAGTGCAGTGCCAGTTCCCCAAGGATCTGACCCATTAGAGGAAACCTCTAGAATGCATCCATCAGGAAAGAGCTGTGATTGTTATAATGAAAACCAGTGTTAGAGGGGCCCTGCCTCTAGCCAGGTAGAGGCATGGGATAATCGTGTCTATTGGACTGTGTGGATCTGGTGGCATGGCACGTCAGACCCACAGAAATACAAGGGTCTGGTGGATACGGGTGCTCGGTGTACGTTAATACCATCAGGACATGTAGGCTCAGAAACAATTGCTATTTCTGGTGTAACAGAAGGGTCTCAAGAACTGACTGTGTTAGAAGCTGAAGTAAGCCTGACTGGTAGAGATTGGCAAAAACACCCTATTGTAACTGGTCCGACTGCCCCATGTATCCTGGGGATCGACTACCTTAGGAGTGGATATTTCAAGGATCCGAAGGGACATAGGTGGGCTTTTGGAATAGCCTCTGTAGAAACAGAAGAGATTGAACAGTTAAAGTTATTGCCAGGTCTCTCAGAGAGTCCCTCTGCTGTCGGATTGTTGAAAGTTGAAGAACAACGAGTGCCAACTGCCACCACAACAGTGCATCGACGACAATATCGGACGAACCGTGACTCTGTAATTCCCATCCATAAGATGATCAGAGAACTGGAGAGCCAAGGGGTGATCAGCAAGACTCACTCACCCTTCAACAGCCCCATTTGGCCTGTGCGTAATTCTGATGGAGAATGGAGATTGACTGTGGACTATCGTGGCTTGAATGAGGTTACTCCACCATTGAGTACCGCCGTGCCAGACATGTTGGAACTCCAGTATGAACTGGAATCCAAGGCAGTGAAGTGGTACGCCATGACTGACATTGCTAATGCGTTCTTCTCCATTCCCATAGCTGCAGAGTGCAGGCCACAGTTCGCTTTCACTTGGAGGGGCGTGCAATACACCTGGAACCGACTGCCCCAGGGGTGGAAACATAGTCCTACCATCTGTCATGGACTGATTCATGAAGCACTAGAGAAAGGTGAGGCTCCAGAACATCTGCAATATATTGATGACATCATCGTGTGGGGGGACACAGCAGGAGAGGTTTTTGAGAAAGGGAAGAAAATCATTCAGATTCTTCTGGGAGCTGGTTTTGCTATCAAACGGAGTAAAGTTAAGGGGCCTGCCCAAGAAATCCAGTTCCTGGGGCTGAAGTGGCAGGATGGACGTCGCCAAATTCCAACAGAAGTTATTAATAAGATTACAGCAATGTCTCCGCCGACCAGGAAGAAGGAAACGCAAGCCTTTCTGGGTGCCATAGGTTTCTGGAGGATGCATATCCCAGAATATAGTCAGATCGTAAGCCCTCTCTACTTGGTAACCCGTAAGAAGAATGATTTCCACTGGGGCCCTGAACAAAAGGAAGCTCTTGAGCAAATTAAGAGGGAGATTGCTCATGCTGTAGCCCTTGGACCAGTCAGGTCAGGACCAGATGTGAAGAACGTGCTCTACTCCGCATCTGGGAATAATGGTCTTTCATGGAGCCTTTGGCAGAAAATGCCTGATGAAACTCGAGGTCGACCGCTAGGATTCTGGAGTCGAGGCTACAGAGGATCTGAAGCCAAATACACCCTGACAGAGAAAGAGATCCTAGCTGCTTATGAAGGAATTCAAGCTGCCTCAGAGGTAATAGGGACAGAGGCTCAGCTCCTCCTGGCACCCGGATTACCAGTGCTAAGGTGGATGTTCAGTGGACGGGCTGCCCCCACACATCATGCCACTGATGCTACCTGGAGCAAATGGGCTGCTCTGATCACACAACGTGCCCGTATGGGAAAACTAAATCGCCCTGGGATCCTGGAGATTATTACAAACTGGCCTGAAGGTGAGAACTTTGGTTTAGCAGAGGAAGAAGAACAGGTAACACGGGCAGAGGAAGCTGTACCATACAGTCAATTGCCAAAAGAAGAAATACGCTATGCGCTTTTCACTGATGGTTCCTGTCGTATCGTGGGGACAAATTGAAAATGGAAAGCGGCCGTGTGGAGTCCCACACAACAAGTTGCAGAAGCTATTGAGGGTGAAGGAGGGTCAAGTCAATTTGCGGAGCTTAAAGCTGTCCAATTGGCTCTGAACATTGCCGAACGAGAGAAGTGGCCAAGACTTTACCTTTATACTGATTCATGGATGGTGGCAAATGCACTGTGGGGATGGTTAGATCGATGGAAGAAAGCCAACTGGGAACGCAGAGGGAAACCCATCTGGGCTGCAGATATATGGCAAGATATCGCTGCCCGAGTGGAGAAGTTGATTGTGAGAGTCCGCCATGTGGATGCACACGTGCCCAAGAATCGAGCCAACGATGAACATCGCAACAACAAACAGGCAGACCGAGCTGCACAAGTCAAAGTGTCACAGATAGATCTGGATTGGCAGCATAATGGAGAGTTGTTCCTGTCTCGATGGGCCCATGATACCTCAGGCCATCAGGGCAGAGATGCCACCTCTAGATGGGCACGAGACCGAGGGGTGGATTTAACCATGGACATTATCTCCCAGGTTATGCATGATTGTGAGACGTGCTGCCATCAAACAGGCTAAGAGAGTGAAACCCTTATGGTATGGTGGACGTTGGAATAAGTATAAATATGGAGAGGCCTGGCAGGTTGATTATATCACCCTGCCGCAGACCCGCCAAGGTAAGCGCTATGTGCTCACCATGGTGGAAGCAACTACCGGATGGCTGGAGACATACCCAGTGCCTCACGCCACTGCTCGGAACACCATCCTAGGTCTGGAAAAGCAAGTCTTGTGGCCACATGGCACTCCAGAACGGATTGAGTCAGATAATGGGACTCATTTCAAGAACAGTTTAGTTACCACCTGGGCAAGAGAGCACGGCATTCAGTGGGTGTACCATATCCCCTACCACGCACCAGCTGCCGGGAAGGTTGAACGGTGCAATGGATTGTTAAAAACCACTTTGAGGGCGTTAGGTGGAGGGACTTTTAAACACTGGGATCAGCATCTAGCAAAGGCTACATGGCTGGTCAATACTAGAGGCTCTGTCAATCGAGCCAACCCTGCCCAATCAGAATCACTTCACGCTGTAGATGGAGATAAGGTCCCTGTGGTCCACCTGAGAGGTATGTTAGGGAAAGCCGTCTGGGTTAAGCCTGTCTCGAGCAAAGGCAAACCCATTCATGGGATTCTGTTTGCTCAAGGATCTGGTTGTACCTGGTGGGTAATGCAAGAGGATGGACAGACACGATGTATACCTCAAGGGGACCTTATCTTTGGATGAGTTAAGTTTAACTTTGATATGAGGTGTGGGCATGGAAGAAAAAATTCGGGGTGGATAATGTTATAGTTTCAGCTTGGTTTGGTTTGGTTTTTTTTTTCCCTCCTCTTTCAGAGAATTTTTTTCTTCCTTTGCTGGCAGTCGGGGGGGCAGGGGCCATTTCCAGGGAGACCGGGGCAGAGGTTGTGTCCCGTTTGCCCGGACATTTCCTTTCACTGGCTACTTCCCGGTCTCCGCCTCTTTCTCCATCTTGCTACCTAGAGAATAGTCGCGCTTTGCTACCTCTGCTTGCGTTGCTGTATTCTCTATCTCTCTATCTTTATTTCCTTTCCCTCTGTGTGTGTGTGAGTGCGAGTGTGACCGATAACCATCTGGATCGGCGCTGAGGAGGAGGCTGCCCGGAGCGGAGCTGCAGATTAAGGTGACGGCACCATCAGAGCTCGGGTACGGGACTCGATCCATATTAACAACTTAATCGCACTTGTTGTTGACTTTGTTCTGTTCTGTGCACACATACACTTAGAGCAAAGAACTGTTATCTGTTCTGCACAATCTCACAATCTCTGATTAAAATCACTGAGCATACTTTGGTTGGTTTGGTTGTGTTTTTTTCATCCAAACTAAGACAAGAGGATACGCTTGTGTTTCCACAGGAACAGACTCGCCCCGCTGGGTTCCAGCAAAGTGAGTAAAGCCCTGAATACAACAGACTGGCAGCCTCGACAGATCTGTTATGTCGAGAGGCAGAGGAGAGACAACATCATAGGGTTAGATTATGGCTTTCACGATGTCCAACTCTCAGGCAAGCTCATATTACTAGAGATATAATCACATCACCTGAAGATTACTTTCTATTTTTCGCAACCAATCCTGTACAAGACATTGTGCCAGAAGTCTTCAATAGTATTGCTACTGGTTGTGTTAAACACAAATATAATTGTTGACTGCAAATACATGTATGTTGCTTAGCTTATAAATGAGATTATGTACGAATTTTAGAGCCTACACATAGAACACCTGAAACTATTGTAACTGTACAACTTTTTTGCTTTTCATGTTTTATTATAATCTCTTTGCATTATAATATATTAGGATACGCTAGGGAATATTGGAATATTGATTTAAGAGCTGGTAACTTTGGAACTGGAGATCATGCTCAGCTTACATTTGTGTATTTAGCATTAGCTGCTAAACACCAAAAAGAAGAACACAAGATTTATCATTTGCAAAAAATTGTTAGTGTGTGGTTTTGATAGAGAGCAACAATGATAAGCCTTTTAGTTATCACGTCTATGTATATTGTGTAGCCAAGCTGATTTCACACCCACTATGTGTCAATGGCATAATTTAACTGCATCCCCAGGTTGGTTAAATGTTAGTCCTTCTTATCGATACCGTCGACATATCTTTACAGCTAATTGTAAGGATAAGATCTTTATCATGTCCGTGGGTAGTTTTGTGGCCACAACTTGCTTTCCACCAGGAGGGGCCGCAGCTCATAATTACAAAAATCTCAAAAATTTAGCGTGTTGGACCTTAAAGCAGTTCAATAAAACCTCTAACATACTTGAACAACTGATGACAGATGTGAATACGACATGCTGTTTTGCAAGATCGAGCTGCAATAGATTTTTTATTATTGGCCCAAGGACATGGCTGTCAGGAGTTTGAAGGAATGTATTGTATGAATTTATCGGACCACTCTGTTAGTATACATAAGCAACTCGTTGAGTTAAGAGATAATTTTAACAAAATACAGTATGCAACTGACCCATTTTCAAGATGGTTGGAATCACTATCGCTATCGCCTTGGCTATTGAGCTTGATTAAGATGCTTATGCCTGCATTTGTAACTATTATTTTATTGTGCACAATAATACCTTGTTTGCTACGTTGTATGATGACAATAATTCATAAAAGTGTTGCCATTTTGTTTGAAAGAAAAGGGGGAAGTGTAGAGGTGGAAAATTAATACCTAGAATCAAGGCTGTGAACAGAACAGCGAAGAGCTGTTAATTGCTAGAATCAAGGCCGTGGACAAAACATCAAGGAGTTGTTGTAGCAGTAAGCTTCCATATCAAAACCAAACAGTGCACCATTGGCTTTGCTATCGTGGGTATTCCCTTTTTTTATTTGTGGGGGCAAAGCATGACAAGAATATTTCATTCAATATAAGAAAAGAGCCCTGCAGTTTAGGCCCTACTAACTTTACTAACACTAATACTAACACTAAGCCTAACTTCACCTGTCATCGCAGCACATGTTTTATAATGGATGGAATATTCTTGGAAGATAGTCTTGGGTGAGATGCCCTTTTTGGGTTTATTAATTTTTGTATGTTTTGGTATGTATGCTGTGTGTCGTACAATGTATACAGAGAATGATTAATAGCAGTTATAAATGGATGAGGATTGAGATTGATTGAACAGATTCTTTCAGGATTGAGATCCTTCTGGTTGGTTGTTATTTATTGTAAAGATGGGTTTGTTTGTGTTTTATTGTGGTTGTACTGCTGATATTATCATGCCTCATCTCTTTGCTGCAAAAGAACCTGCAGCGAATGATGGGGACAGTCTTTGTAATACAAAAAAAAAAAGGGGGAATTGTGGGGTCTCATAGTGGGCCGTGGATCCTGAAATGGAGACGGCTAGCTTCGACCTCAGTAATATCAAAGTATTCCCCCAAGAAGAAGACCATGAAAAAGAAGAAAAGGAGGACTGAGGGTGTGCAGATTAGAGGAACTAGGAAAGCATGGGGGAGGAAGTCAGCACAGAAGAATGTGTACGCAAGTAGAAGCTATGCATACACAGCGCGCGGATAAGACTATATAAGAAAGCTTGGCACAAGCAATAAAGGTCGACATTTGCACATCATATTGGTGTCCGTATCATCCGTTTCCCACAGTGCCACATGAGTGCAACATTAATAGTTGTTAGATTGCAAGAAGTCTAGGATTTCAGAAATGGGAATATTGCTATATACATCTTGACCCAGAGGCTTGACAGAAAGCCGATGAGGAAAGACTTGGATTCTCCGTTTTACCTTTTCGTGTAAGCCACGTTATTATCCCTGTTATTCCCTTCTTAGCATACAGTTTTGTAGTCTTGCTCAAACACAAGCTATTCTTGATCAGCTTGGCCTGTATGCTAAGTGTAGAGCTTCAAATATGCTCTTATCTACTAAATGTAGCTATTTGTCTGCATTATCCCATGGAAACAAGAACTTTTTTCTTCTGCTTCTTATCGATCCCAGTAGATGATTTACACTGACAGAAGAAACACCTCCTTCCTGAGGACTCAGCATCTGAAATAAATTGAATGGGGCTAAGAATGTACTTAGACCCAGACAGAATTATTTGTGTATCTTGTCTTTACAATAAGAAGAAAATTCTGAAGCAAATTTGAAGTGTCATTAGTGTCATGCTATTAATAAGCAAAATGCTACACAGGTAAGAGAGTACCACAGTTCCAGTTCTGGAAATAGCTTTCAGTCTGTTAGGTGCAGGATAAGGCATAGAACCACAGATTTAGAAACTAAATGTAAAGAAAGATTAGTACTGTGGAGCAGAAGGAAAAAGCAATCTGCAATGGTGATGTCTAGATTTTCCATCCGGAGATAAAACTGTTCCACCTAGAAACATGAGAGCACATGAGTATTATTTGGCAGGATGTTGTGCCTTATTCTTTCTGCCTTTGAAAATCAACTCAAGGGACCAGAAGTGATCTGGTGAATTTTCTCCCATGACAGGAGAGGCCTAGTGGCAACTCTGAGTCCCCTCTTTCTTTCCATGAAGCCTCCAGTAGTAGCGAGGTGTAAGGAGGTAGGATGGCAAGGACTAGAGTGCCCTGCATTCAGTGTATTGTGTGAACTGATGCAAAATATCAATGGAGCCAGCTATTACAAGGAAAGACTTGCTCCTTCTGCATCTCAGAAATCAGGGAGGTGCAACATGCTCTTTCTGTGATTTTCTTCCTCTTGTTTTTTTTCTGCTCACAGCAGTCAAACTAACTTGCTTTTTTTGGATGTCTCCAGCCCAGTAAATAAGAGAGTAAACACCTCTCATAATGAAAGGGACTTATTCCAAATATTTGGTTTGAGTTGAATGGTAGATCTCAGAAAGCATGTTTTCCATTCATAAAAAGGAGAGGGGGGAATAGAAAAAGCTACTTTCAGTACTTTCCAGTGTCATCCTCTGGGACCTTGAGGGCATGTGCCACACACCCTTTCTTTGTAGGTCTTGCTTTTATGGACTCTGTTTTGCACTTCCAAAGACTTATTGTCCCAGTGAAGAAACAGTCTGAATGTGCCTCTGCAGTGGAAATGTAGCCATTTATTTGCTAAGAACAAGCTTGTGGTTTACCAGAATATTTCTGTTTCCTTCTGAGGTTTCCAGATAATGAAGGGGAATTTATCCAGTACATTTATTGACATTAAAATAAGAGTTGCAGTCCATAAATAAGCCCATTGTTGTTTTAGTTTGCAGTTTAAAACATTTTGTCAGCATTGTCATTTTCTGTGACTCAGCTTGTGTTTTTGCTCACAGTATCAGAGCAGCTCGCTGGTAGCTCAGACATACGTTCCAGCTATTCCTACCAAGTAGACTTCAAAGTATTATACATTTTGAAAGCATTCCTGAGCTTTTTAACACTGAGCACAGCTGATCCCAAGCATGAAGACAAGTTCACAGCTATTCCTTACTTGACATCTATAAAGATAAAAGCATAGCATCCGTGCTGATTTCTGGTTTCATACAAACTCCTGC
The DNA here is from genome assembly GCA_033558235.1 of Neomorphus geoffroyi. Classification (NCBI taxonomy): domain Eukaryota; kingdom Metazoa; phylum Chordata; class Aves; order Cuculiformes; family Neomorphidae; genus Neomorphus; species Neomorphus geoffroyi. The sequence goes on from JAUMJM010000107.1 coordinate 2,665,960, forward strand.
CAGCACAGAACTGCAAGAAAGCCTGTGAGGGACAGGTGATGTGGCATAAGGGTCACGACCTCTGTTTTATCAATGGGAATTCAAAATGGCAAGTAAACTCTGAAAAGACATCAGCACTGGCCAGAAGGGGGTTAAGATTAGACTGAACATATGGTGCAGGTTATTTGTTAGCAACTCCTAGGAACGTTTCTGGCTCTGGCCACCCTCTGAAGGAGCCTTCATAGATAGAAAGTACCATCTTAATGGTGTATTCCTGTGTCAGGAAAAGGTTGCAGCTCATCAAGGTACACTCTAATCCCTGCATCGGTGTCTTCTAATCTGTGTTTTAGAATGCTGACCAGTGCTTTCATATCTGTCAGTCAGTGTTATCCTTTGCAAAAGGAAGTCCCCTAGCACAAGGAAGAAGTCTGGCCTTCAGAATTAAGGCAATAAAGAATTAAGTTTGTAATGGGTATATAGTCTTATTTTAACAAAAATGTCCAATGAATAGAAGAAAAAATATAAAAGTTAGAATTTCTCTATAAATTCCTCTTTGTTAGCAGTACACCACATTTTGAATTAGATTTGATGTTCAAAAGTCTGAAGTAATAGATTTTTCATTAGTTCTAAACCCACGAAAAATTTTCAAATTGATTAATTGAAAGATTTTTTCACTTTGATGACTGGGATTTTTGATCAGGTAAGACTCCTGTAGGTTTTTAAAACTTGTTTTGAAAAATAAAAGGAAGCACAAGAGACGTGCTACAGACTTCATCCCAGAGTTCCTTTGTCTGCATGGCCAGTTAACTCAAAAAAAAAAAAAAAGCATGTTTATAGTAATGTGTTTTGAATAAACTACATTCAAAGATTTCTTTTCTATGATATGATGTCCAGGGACTTAGATTACACAGGAGTGTAAATATATTTTAGGGTCACTAAAGTGTTATCTTGCCATAAAATGTTCAAAAATCCAGAGCTAATTCAATGGATTATACCAGACTTCCTGGTAAAATTTTCTTACATGCAGCTCAGTCCTTCCCAAAGCACTTCTTTAGCATATATTTATCTATGGTGTTTTGCCTGCTGGCTACCATTCAGCTGGTATCATCAAGAGGATAAGTTTGACACTCAAGAGGTAAAGCAAAGAAATAGGTAGATATTTAAATAGACATATGAGCCAGCAAGCAGGGGTGGGTTTAAAATTAGTAGCATTTTAATCTTGTTCTCAAAACAGAAGAGGATTTGCTTATTCATGGCTCGAGAACTACAAAATAATGCGTGGAAATGGAGTTAGTACTGAGGGCACTGGAAATTCAAATGATTCAGTGTATTTATTGTTTTGTTTGTATTTCCTTTGCTTTGAGGGATTTGGTCTTTGAGATTAATATGATGGTCACTGCCACATTAGTCTTGGATTTCTTATTCCTCAAGAATAGCCCTAAGCAGAGATCATTACAGAAGTCTCTTATTAGGAAGTAGTTGCAGTCTGTTATGTAGCTATAGATGGTAAAAGGCACTGATTTAGCACTGCTGCCTGGAAGTCCACTGGCACTGTTGGACTCAGTAGGTCCTGTGCAAGAAAGCCATTTCCAGGGACACTTTGAGGACTTGCGTATCCCTTCTGATTAACAGTGAAATCTTTTTTTTTTCTCCACTATGAGCCAATTGCAGCAAATCCTTATAAAAAAATGGAATTATAAATAAAAATCAAAAGCATAGATTCAGAGGTTAGTTTCCTATGGAATGTGACACTACAGTCTTTCAACCCAAAAATAGTCCTCAGTTCCATGGTACTAAATACAAACTCAAAAGGAGGGGATATGAAACTTGCCTATGCAAATAAATAGTCTGCTCCAGTCATGTATACAGTAAGCACTGATAGTCAGCCTCCAATGTCTGACCAAGCTAATGATAGAATTTTGCAGAGGTTCATGATTGTTACTTGCTGGCATCTCTCTTTTCCCAATGCCTGTAGACCTCAAATATAGAAACTATGTGGAGCAATCCCACAGTTCCCACTTGCGCTCTCTGGGTCCTGCACCCCTCTTCCTAATTTACCTGCTTGAGAGCAAGCTTGCACAGATAAATCCGGAAGGGTTGTTTCTCACAGCACCAGAGGGACTGAAATACATTTTACTTATAGCAAAAGAGGACATCATAAAGATAGGCAATGTATGCAGCTATAGCAGGTGTTTCCGAATACACAGATGGAAAATTTAGATTGAAGTTACAATTTGTGTTAATATCAGCTTAGCCATAGCTCAAATAATGTCCTGGAGTGTCAAAAACGACCGAGCGAAATCACTGAAGAAAAAAATATTTGTAATCCTTTTATTGTTCGTTGTGAGGTAGTTATTTGCAAAGCAAGGTAGCAGCACTGGACGCGTAGCTAAGGATAGCCAGAGGCGCACCCAGCCTCAGCCGACATGGGTTAATATACAGTTGGTACATATTCGTTACATGCATATATTCATTACATGCACATATTCATCACACTTCCAGGAGTAGGCCGAGTTAGGCTGATAAGTTCCAAGGAATCATTAACATAGGTTCCCTCCCCCTCGTGCATGCACAATGTCCTTTTGTGGTGGTCGTGAGGAGGGAGACTGGGGCCTTCCTTTTGACCGCGAGTAGCCTCTGTCATCTGCGCAGGCTCAGTTGGTATCTTGCCATGAGGGTCCTGGAGATTCTTGCCAAGGGTACGTTAAGCCTCCTCCTTATCAGCGCAACACAACCCTGATGGGCTTGGAAAAACTGCCTCCTTATCAGGACAAGGCGATCCTCAAGGGCTTGCAAAAACTGCCTCCTTATCAGCACAAGGCATCCCTCATGACCTTGCAAAAACTGCCTCCTTACAAAGTTTTTACAAAATTCCATTGCAGACCGCCTACTCGCCCATCAAGCTTAAACAAAGAGCAAAGCCAATAATTTATTTGCCTATTTTCACATGGAGCAAAAAATAATCAAGTATCCAGTTGCAACTCTGAACACATGGAGAAAGGCTAAAACCCAAAGAAAGGATTCATCTAGAAATTATTTCAGGTGGCTCAAAAGTTATTCTTTATGTGTTGTATCAGCCAGTCACAATAGTTTCAGACCTGTAAAAACAGATTGAAAGTGACTAAGGAAATTAATGGAGCAAGCTATTCTACTAAGGAAATGAATGGAACAAGCTATTCTATATTTTCTTTTATGACAGCATTACTTTTGAAAGAATAAATCTTTTGAGGATAGGATGGTGAATGATTATGGCTATGTTCAGTAATTGTGCCTTCCCTGAGTAAAAACTTAAATATTGACTTGCTTCTGGAATGTCAGGAATCTGTTTCATGGCGATAATTTACTTCCTTAATTATCTGCAATTGATTTGCACAAGAGTCATATTGAGATTATTATATGACATGAAAACTGTCAAACATTGTTAATTTAAACAAGTTTTTAAATCAGCCAGTCTTAAACCAACTGTACGTTCTATAGAATTCAATAGCAAACCAAAAAATCTGTCCTCCTGAATAAGATTTTTTCCAATTGGCTGGCACATGGAACGAGTTTGTCTTATGTATGCTAATTTACAAATACGTCCAATAATAGTAGAGGGAGCAACTGTTCCACAGCTCTGCCAGTGTTCATCAGACACAGTGACAGTAGCCACATCATTAATCTCATGGTATATTAGAAATAAAGTCACTGGAATGGAATGGTGTCGAAGGATAAATGTTTCACCTTTTGAAAATAAACTTCTTAGTTTCACCTCATTGTGTTGTCTTCCCCCCCCTCTTTCCACCCATCCTTCTAGAAACCCTTTGGTTTCACCTGGCATTTAGATAACAGTAGGAGACCAATATCCTATGTCAGAGATCATTCTACAGTTATCAGCTTAGAATAGCCTTAAATCCCCACAACTGCTGTGCTAAGACCAATCCTTTCTCTGAGAGGTTAAACATATGCATTACATATTGAAACAACGTAAGTAGCATGTAATTAGAGCCGTTTATGCATTCTCACTTTAAATTATACTTTAAAACCTATGATGTTTTTCAAGACACTTAATGTTAGAGATTTAAATGAGCATTCATCTTGTCATTTTTAACTTTAACACTCTAAATATATTTGAATCGTTTATTTCATTAGATCCCACAAACCAGCACACTCATTCTTCCCTTAGAGGATATAGTTCTTAAGAAAACAACCTTTAAAATTATAAAACTGTGAACGTGGCAATTAAATTTACAAACAGTGTCATTGACAACTTTAACAAAAGATGTTGGGGGGGTATTGAGGGACTTTTTTCTGTTTTTTTTTTTCATCCTCTTTTTTCGTGTTTTTTTGGTTTGTTTTTTTTTCTTTTTTTATAGTCTTGTTCCATAAGGATTATAGCTCCCTCGCTGTTTGGAAAAGATAATTTCACTTGTAACACTAATAACTTGAGCAGGGAGAAGGCTGGCTGGGTGAATGGAATGCACTTCACTGCACATCTTGGCTTCACTAGAAATTGGAAACAGATGGTCCTTGCGGCTGGCTTCCCACTCGGGCCCACTCAGTGCCAGCCTGTGGTCATTGGCTGGTTGCTGCTGGCACTGTGTGACTTGAACATAGTAGGACAGTGGCAAAAGAAATCAAATCTTTTTCATTGAGCAGCAAACTGTAAAGAAATTTGACAGATCTGACATTCTATACCCAACATTTAGTTAGAATATATTAACCTTTTAGTTTTCTTGAGCTCCTCTCCGACTAGATATGAATCTCCATATTAGAGTTTTGCAGTGGTTCCGGAGATGGCAGGAAAGCAATATTTCCTGGATACCCTCTAATGTTAGAGCTAAAATTAATTTTTCAAGTAGTAAAGGAAATGGTGGGGCTTCTAACTCCTCTCAAATTCTTATACAAAAAAAAAGAAGAAAAAAGCTAGTGATAGAAATAATGGTTAGACACTTTTCTTAGTCATACATTCTAGGTCAAAAAAGGAATAGTTAGATATATTTTATATATATATAAAACAAATAATAGGTGATATTCCACTCCTCTTTACTCAGCATTTTCTGGGCACATCTTGTGTCCCCACCTCAGTGGGGCAATGCTACCTTTGATCCAGGTGCATCAAAACCAAGTTTGTGCTTTGGATGAATACTTTTGGGTTTAATTCTATAACTTTGCATTTACTTAGATGTTTCAGATTGTTCTAGGGCAGGAGTCCTACTTGCTGTCTGAATGCTTCTCCCAGGTACGAGTTTGACAAGAGCTTTTCTCCAGATTAATCCCTATTTAGTCCTTCTCAAGAGCTGGTGTTGGCTGTCACACGGGCCTTGAGCCAGCAAAGCACATGCTCTTAGGGGACAGCTACCTCTCCCAGAAGAAAAGCATGTTGAAATGTTGTGCTGGGTTATGGCCACAGATTAGGAAAGAGTTGGTTATATTTAGACTTAAAAATAAATCCGGTTTATGTACCTTTACATTTGGGATTGATAGAGATGAATTTTTACTTATTTTTTAAAATGTTTGCATGTGTCATTCCTTCACTCTCACTCCTTTCATCTGTTCCTCCTGTTTCTTTCAGACATGAAGTCACAGCACTGTCTGTGATGTCAGTGTGTTTCCATATTGACAGACCGTTCTGTCAGAAACAAGATCTTGATGCTTGTTTCAGATGAGGCAAAAGAGGAATACAGATGGCAAGGAGAAAATCAGAGGAGTGAGAGGGGAGCAGGAAGAAATACACATAACAGAGGTACAGGGAGAAACATAGAGTCCAAACGCAAATTTCCTGCAGGAGAGCAAGAACTTCTTTCCCTGGGTTCAGCAAGATCATTTGAAATGTGTGTTTCGTCTCGAGTATTGAGTAGAAGCTTTACTGTTGCACTTGTTTTGGCTCAGGAGTCCTTGAAGGTGCAGGAGTAGTGGTCACATGCTGCTTCTCTCCTTGTTTATGCCTTCAGCAACAGCAGATCCTCTTGATTGAAGCTAGGATTATAGGATTTCCAAAAGCTAGAACACACACTTGTTGTCAGCAACTTTGCATAAGTTCAGAGGCTGCCCAAAAATCAACTGCCTGTGCTCATGTGGTACTTGAACTAATTGTCACTGTTCAAGATATGGAAATCTTCTTCGAAACTCATCTGAGTTCAGGCTTCCCAAGAAAAATGCCTCCTAACTTAGAAACAGTTCTAACATCACACAGTTACAATCAGCTGAAAATGTTCTGAGCACTTGCAACTGAAGAAATAGGGGGAGGTAAAGGAAATAAAGAGTTAACGAGCAGTAGATAACATGCAATTAATAGATAATCTAGTGAAGAGAACTAGGATCCTAAAGATGTGTCTAGCACTGGGAGCTGCACACAGTTCTGCCACATTTCTTTTACTGACACGAACAGTACAAGCCAAAGTTTGGAGAAACCATCCGCTATGCCAACATTTCTAATGCTCTCATGCATTCAGTTTCCAGTAGACTGTAAAATGCCAGCTTGATATAGTCATCTGAATTAATATACTTTATTAGCCTTTTTTAGCATTCATTCCTGGTTTCATAGACTTGATAGCAACAATTACCTCACCTGAATGTGCTGCTGAGGGAACATACAAGGGGCTCACTCACACTGTGTTGTGGCAGGTAACTCTGCTCAACAATTAAGCAAATTATTTGTGGGTAGTTGGCCATTTCTCCAGTAGGAAGTCAGAAAGCAACTGGCAAGTACTTCAATTCATTGCTTGAGGCCTAAAGCTGTCGGAAAACAAATCTTTCCTCCTGTAGTCCACAAACACATACACCTAACTTACATCCAACTTGAAATATCACTCATATATTGCAAGCATTTTTATTTTGCAGTTGAGTCTGCACAAATGTCTATGCCACATGAAGGCTTTTTCATTCTTCATAGCAGATCTGATTTAGAAGCAAACATCTTTGTGGCTTATTAGTTTTTAGAAGGCATCGTTTTGTCCCAGTACTATTCACAGGGAATGTTGTGCAGAATGCTGATTGACAAGAGTTAAATTCAAAACATGTAGCCATTTTCTGGTGTGGGTTTTTTTCCTGATTGAAGGAAAACTACTTAGATGTTTGTTTCCAAAACGGCATCTGTCAGCAATCAAAGGGGAAAAAATTGCATAAAACAAATGCAATTGTTTGGAGTAGCATTTCCTGGATCACGTTAAATGCTTGATTTGCTCCCATTATGCTCACCAAATAATTTTATTTTCCACAATAATTGCAATATTTAACATATTGTATTTAATCTTGTTTTAATGCTATTAACAACAGCCGCTTACGAAAGGAATAATTGCTCTACGGGTAAGAACCCACCATCCCCAGTATCAGAAAGAACAATGGCAAAGTTAACTGCACCTAATTGTTCTGAATTTAAAACACTGTTAACCAACAACACTCCTCATTTCTTTGCACATTGCTAATATACTGTCAGGAAGGAAATATTTTCATGCATCTGTCATTCATAAGCTAAAAAGTATATGCTCTTCAAGAAAAATATTTGTTTGGTACGTCTATAATTAATAATGAGAAGTCAAGTCATATATTAGTATAGGAAGAAGACTTAAATACTCTCAAAGCAGTGGTTAATACAGCAATCAAGAAAGTGTGTCGGTAGACCTATAACTACATTAGGTGATAAAAATCGTACAGACTGAATAAAGATTTATCAGAACTTGATTGGAATGACGTGCAGCACAACTGGGTATGAAATACTAAATAAATAATAAGCAAGGTGGCTAAGTTGTTTGGTTTGAGAGGCAGGAGGAAAGAGAGTAGCACCAATTCAAAGGCTGATTATTACTTAAGCATTTTACTTTATATTTTGCGTGATTACATGGAGGGAGGGTTTTTTTCAATAAGCAACAAGTCATAGAAAGGATAGGTAGTGTTAACGAACCTGCAGTAACAGAAGACGATAAATGCTTTGGCCAGCCATTGCAAGGACAGTTCCTGGCACAGTTTCCATTTTTTTTTCCTGGTCTCAGACTAAAACTTAACACTTCCTATACTACTCAGACCCTTTCCTGTAAATGACAGTGGGATTGTACCTGCTATCTGGAGAGAAAAGGAAAACTGGGATGATAAGTGGTTGCATAGATCATGTACTAATGTTTTTTTGTGCAGTCCAATAGATTGTTAAGGCTTGTGTGAAAACAAAGACTAACCCCTGCATGTTATATCAGCAGTTTGTGTTTACTGTAATTTACTGTAAATAATTTGCGTATCATCTCCTACATCACAGAAATCTGAATGTATTATTGAAGCTCAATGAAAGTTAGTTCTGTCCTGTACTGAATGATGGGTTTGTAATCTATGCAGCCCAGAATTGTAATTTTGCTGTAGCCAAATAGTTAAACAATAGTTAGCACACAAAACAATCAAACAAAGAATTTTGTACCCACGAGCTCTCCTTTTTGATGTGAACAGAAATGGATATTGTTTAAAATAGAGTGGATGTTTTTAATACATTTTCCTCTTGTTCCCAAATCACAAAAAGATTTGCAGACTGTAGCTGTTTCAGAATGAGAAAGTTATATCAGCCGTAGCTCTCCAGACCTAAGAAATATTCCTGGCAGAGTCCAATTGCCAGTTCAGAAGTTCATTTTTTCAAGTACTTGAGGAACGGCACTACTGTATGGATTGAAGTGGTGAATTCTGGTCATAGCCGAGCAACCGTCACTCTGTGTGATACAATGGGGTGATTTAAATGGAAAGCATTCACTGCCTGTTTAATTGTCAACTGTCATAAAAGTAATACTTCTGTTGGTTTTACAGTGCACCAGAAGTAGGAAAGAGAGGTGAGAAAATGTATGATTATCTTTTACTTTGTTTTTCAGAAAAAGATTTTATATTGGACAGTATCAGGATTTCATAACTTCTCAAAACTGTTTGATTTTGAGTTGTCTTTTTCCAAGTTATCTGCCAATTCCTCACATGCATTTTGAATGTTGCAGAGAAGTTTTTCAGTATGCAGAAACAAACCTCTGTGAGGCTATCACCTGGATAGTATTAGCAAGTGTAACATTAAAAAACAGTTTTAAAATTATGGTAGCAAAACTACATTAAAAAGAAAAAGCATAAGAAAGGAATTGTTCGGTTCTTCGGGAGCACTTCAGCTATTTGAACCTTCATCTAAAATCGAGAAGAAAAAAAGAGCCAAAACTTTAATGTCTTAAAAAAAAAGAGAAAGCTTCTGTCACTGAATTGAGAAATAAACTCAAGCAGTTTATATTTTTGTTTTGCTTTTCACTGTATAAATGATTATATGCAAAATTATGAAAGAAAGAAAAAAGAAAGATGCGATCTTTTTCTTTTTTTGCTCAGTCTTGCCCCCTCTCCCCCCCCCCGTCCTTGGTCACGTACATGAGAAAAGTAGCTGCAATAAACACATACTGAATCAGACTGAAAGTCTTTTTCAGAAAAAAAAACCCACACCCAAAACACTGCATGATAGTCTCTAAGCAGTTCCATCTGTCAAGCAGAAATTTTAGGCTAATAGCCTGTGGCGATCTCCCTCCGCAGTCCACTTTGTCCTATTAAATCACTTTATTCTTCTTAAAAAAAGGAAAGGAAAGGAAAGGAAAGGAAAGGAAAGGAAAGGGAAAGGGAAAGGGAAAGGGAAAGGGAAAGGGAAAGGGAAAGGGAAAGGGAAAGGGAAAGGGAAAGGGAAAGAAAGGAAAACCTCGCAGACCAAAATCATCTGAGTGATGAAGTCCTAATTTTGACCACCTCTTTGATGTTGAGCAGTGGATTCTTATTTAAAAAAAAAACAAACAACAAAAAACGAGTAAGTGAGAGAGAGTGAGAGAGAGGGAGAGAGAGAGGAGAAGATAGTGCTAGGAGCAGATGACTTTTCATCTCCACTTCACCTTGCCACTGGGTCTGTGAGAGATTGGTTCATTGTCAAGGAGATTTTTTTTTTTTACCCATGATTCCATATGGTATGGACCGGGCTACATGTTGCCCAACATGCCAGTGCAAATGTTTTCTCAATTAGGCATCTTATCTCCCGTGAGTTAGCATCAGATGAAGCTTGCTGACAGCATAATGGCAGGGAAAACCTCCGACGGCTCCATCAAATGGCAGCTCTGCTATGACATCTCGGCCAGAACTTGGTGGATGGTGAGTTGGCAGCAGGGCTGCTTTTTTTTTTTTTCCCTTTTCTACTTTCCCTCCCTCTTTGACAAAATGTCCCAGACCTCACATTTATCAAAATAACATTTGATTTTTTTCACACTCTTCAGTAGAGCAGCCTCACACTTTTCCCACTTGCGTGCTTTCCCCTGTGTAACAGGAGACCGTTAATGTGCACTACAGTTTCCAGAGGGAAGCTTTTTCAATTCTCCTTAAGGGGGATAAAAAAAAAATTTTAAAAAAGTATGCAAAGAAGTAGTTTGAAAAAGCCTTCTGCAGAGTAACTTGTCTCAGTCGGCTGCCTAACACTCAGTTTGTTTTACTTTATCTGCTACTTTCAAGCGTTCATGTGCGTGTTCATTTTTTATTATGCAATATTTTGTAAAGAGGGGAAGTGGAAAGTTCAGTCCGTTACAAAGCAAGTCAATTACTGCCTGAAACAGTGCAGTAATGTCGTGGTGTAAAATCATCATGTGCGAGAGGAGTGTGTTTTGCAAGGTGCTGCCTTTCATTGGAGACCCCGATGTAACTTTTCCCTCTGCTTGTTTACATTAGAACAGGTTACCGGGCTGTGCTGACCTGGAGCTATGTGTTACAGATCCCATGTATTCTGGCTCTAGCTGCTTTTGGGCGTAATTAAAGTTTCAATAAAGTCCCAACGTGCTCCGTAGAACGAGTTAACTAGCATGTCATGGTCAGCCGGGCCAGACAACCTTTGACATCTTGAATCTTGAAGAGGTATAGTGAGTTAGGAGGATGCACAATAGCCCATTGTGGCAGAAGATGCAAGTCCTGTTGTGAGGAAGAGAGTCCTCAAAACATTACTGTCCTCATTAGCTTGTTGTCCGTTAGGGATTAATTCGTTAGCAGTGCATTTTTAGTTTTCTGTAATTATTCCTGTGGCAAGCGTGAATTCTTCCAGTGAGAGGAAAAGTTTGCTGCCAGGACAATGAATGTATTATCCGCTCCTAACTGGACCGTGAACCTCCTCTCATTTCACATAGATATCAGTTAAAAAAAGGGCTGGCGAGTGGAATTACAAAACAAGGCATGATCACTTTCACTGTATGATACGCTGAAACAAGTTGGGGGCTTTCCCTCCCCCTTGCTGCCGGACCAATTTTGGTATCATTTGGAAAGTTTAAGACCTCTGAGGACTTGAAAGACTTTTAAAAGTGAGATCTGGAAGGGTTTTATTCTGCAGCTTAGTGATGGCCATTGTGTATATCATGTGGCTTGTATTTAAAGGTGTTCGGGCTCGGTTTTTCTGGTTTGTTTTGTCTAAACTCTTAATTTTTTAACCATCTATTAGAGGTTTGCCAGTGGTTGCCAGTGAAATGTAACATGCAGATTCTGGTTAACGGGAATAGGGAAGGGTAACCACTTTACTTATAGTACTGATTTTCCAATTAGACTTTCAGCCAGGGGAAGTTGGAGGGGGGAAGGGATATTTGCATTCACATAAACTGTTGATTATTCATGTGACTTTTTTTTAGCTTGTTAAACCCCTGTAAATAAGGCTATTGATTCTTAGTTATCATTTTCAAAGCCAAGTTTCAAGTACCTGTTTTAACCACATGATTTATATCATGCTGTGATTTTGCCTTGTTCTAAACCAGTTGTATATTTTATTACCACTCCTCTTTTATTGTCAATCGGTTGCTTTTATGATGAGGTACATCTGTGTTTATTATTTAATAAGAATCTTCAAATGTTCTTAGGTAGTTATTATCACCCCATGGCAAGTGTCCCAGGAAGTTTCATGTATTTCACAGATGCTTTAGTACCGTGAATATAATATGTAAAAATGCTGGAAATATTTAGTAATGCACTTGCCTAAAAATAAACAGTTTTACAACCACACATGCTGTTGTTTAGATTAAACATTGCAGAAAGTTCTCCTTAAACTTGAATGTCACATTATTTATTTTCTAAAAGAACAAAAAAACCCCAAACACTAAAATAGCCCTTTTTTGTAGAAGTTGTGTTAGATGAGAGATGTTATTTTTAAACAAAATGAATAATTCAGGATCTTTACAATAGATGTGTTAATTGCAAATAATTTTCGTACAAAGTTTCAGATATTGATGGAGTAATAAGCAGTTTTTTCATACAGTCTGTGAATCTGGAATGTACAACAAAAAGTAGATATCTATTTTATTTTTTTACCCCCAACCATCATTACATTTGCCACATTCTTTTAATCAAAAATAAGCTAGAGAGCAGATTTAAATGTTTTAAAGACAAATAAAGCTTTTAAAATTACCTCATGCATCGTCTGGCTGCACAAAATCTCAGCTGCACAGTGCTAAACTTCGGTTTGGTACTGCCAGCATACAAAGAGATGAGTGAATACCCCTTGCACCCATATGGACTCAGCTGCCAGCACTGTGATATGCAATTTTGCTTTTTAATGAATCGTAAACAATTTGTGTGTCAAACGAGGGAGTTTGTTTTCTTTCTAGAGCAGGTTCTAAATCTGTTTTAAGCTATAGCTGTATACTGTACTGGAGTATTATGGCCAAATTTAAAGGTTCCGTGTCATTTTGATGAAAAGACCTGTTATAATGAAAGAAACGGCTTTATAAAATGCTGGATGTAGTAATCTCTCTCTCTTTCTTTCTCTCTCTCTCTTTCTGTCTCTTAACCTCACACTCTCCTTCTTTCACTCCACTCTGTAGCATGTTTATAGCTAGCTGGCTGGAGATAATGGAGATTGGTTGATTGCATGATTAGTAGAATGAATGGATTTTAGTCTTGGACAAAGCAGCTTGCACTTTTGAAAGGTGGTTTTTAAATGCAGAGTTCTAATTTTGACCTTATTTTCTTTCATAGATAATCTTTATTAATACTCTTTTATTCATTTTTCCTCATTGCAGCTAGTTTTTCTCTCCAGCCATCTAATGGAAAGGCTAATATATTTTATCTTACTTGCCAAAATAGCAAAAGGTAAAAGAAAAATGTTATTTTTCTTTCCTGTAGATGATTATAAAATGTTTCAAACTATTTCAGTAGAACCCACAAGATTTGTGCACTTGAGCAATAATTGAGTTTTTCCACACTGTTTTAAGCAATCTTTTGACCCCTAATCTATTTTTTCTTAGACTTTAACCAAGTAAATGCAGAAACAGTTATTATATTGTAATGTGACATTTTAGTAGAAAATTTCCCCAAAAATGCTGTAAAAAGTTGTGTAAGAAAGAATTATATATTTTTTAATATATGTGTAATAACAAATAGTTTAACCAGTATAGCAGCCTGAAGTTATGACATTAATTAGTTTGTTGGAAAAATTATTATTATTTTGTAATCATTGACACTTTTTATTTAAATTTGATGCTGACATAGAGACACTAAAGGGTTAGTCTCAAAAAAGTTTCAGTACTGTCTTGCATTTGTAACAAAAATGTGCAGCTGTGCTACTTTTATAAACATTTATTTCAAGCCGATTATTTTTTTAATTTATTTGCTCTAGCAAGCCAGTATGATGTGACTATTATACATGTTTAATAAGGGATTGTCTGCAAAATTCCTTTGCATGGAGTTATTGAAATAGATGTGTGGCAAAGGTCTATATTGGAGGAAAATTCTCAATGACAATACAAAACTAAAGACCCTGGGCCAAATTCTGCACAAAGTTTATGCTGCGTTCATCCTGGAGTCGCTGCATTAGGAGGAACAGAGCAACTCCAGGTTTACTTACCTGAGTGACTGAGAGAAAACTTTGTCCCATAATTTGAGTTATCTCAGTCCAAACAGTTTCAAAACCCGAGCTTTTCTCCTTTGTGAAATATTGGAAGAAATAAAGGCTCATTAATAAATAAGAAGCCATTTCAAATGATTCTATGTATGATATAGCATGCAAACTTCTGTTATTGAACATGATGGTTAAAGTGGATCTTCCGGTCATTTTCTCAAATAATTGTTTTCTGGCTTTATTATCCAGGTATCGATCCATATATGCCTTTATTTTCTTTAGATTCCATAAGTTAAAAGAGAATTTCTCAAAGATAGCAGAACTGGACTTGAAATGGTCATTTGTTACTTTAAAGGTTTTTAACTCAACACTGTTTTTTCACTGAGGCTCTTGATAAATACTTTCCTTCCATACATCTACACTTCATTTTTTCAGAAGAATAGCTGAAATTGCTCTGGTAATTTGTGCTGTAATAAAAAAGAAGAAAAAAAAAAAAAGGAAATTTCAAAATGTTACTAGTGTTATTGTCAGTTACGAATTAATAGAACCCTTACTATAAATCTCATTGAAAATGAGACTAAAAATAATGGTGCATCTAATAAATATTTAATATCATCATATGGAAAACTAATTGTTACTACTGAATCTAAAAAAGTCCAGAAGAGTCTTCAAGGTGGTATTTCTTGTTTAAATCACTGAGTGTATCTATACATACATGCATATACTTACTGTCATCTAAGTTTATCATGATTATCCCCACATGCTGTTGAACCATACGTAGCTTTGCTGATTTGTCTTCCTACTTATAATTTACTGTATATCAAAAAGCATATGTGTAATAATAATTATCCTGCTCCTGCCTCCATAAAAATAACAAACTGTAACATTGCAGCATGGATTTTCTTTGTTTTATACAGTAATTCTCATATGTTCATACACTGCTCAGCTGCTGTATAAATGTTTTTAATAAAATAATTCCTTCTCTGACAAGTTGCTAAATTCCATATATAATGTAAACACATGCATCCATATATAATGTAAACATATGCATCTAGTGCATTGTTTTGCATACTTTATAGTATCTTGATTATCTATACGTGGGCTCTTTTTGAATACAAATATTTGCCCTACTTGTTTTCTACTCTTTTTCCTTCACCTGTCCTGAATATCGCCATGAATGTTTCTAATTTAAAGCCAGAGGAGTCAGCGACTGATTAGAAGACAGGAAATTGGAAGATTAAACTGTCTGGTTGAACTTCCTTTACTTATCAGTACTGTGTAACGTACACTGGATTATAAACTCATGGGGACAATTTCTACAATGTATCAGTACTTCTGTTTTCTTAGTCTTTATACAAAAATCCAAGGAAAATGGGTAGTTTGTGGCTAAAAAGCAATACTTTTGAGAACACTGAAGCACTGTAGGTTTAAATTAAATTTGTATAAATATCTTCAGATATGAGAATTCATTCAATTTTAAACCATGCAGGTCTATAATATATATTTTAAATTGACTTTAGTATGCAAATAACCAAGCAACATATACTTTCAGTGAAGTGGAGGAAAGTGACATCATTTTAGTAAGAGGAGAATGCGCCATGTTAACCCTTGTTCAGCTCTCTTCCCCTCAGAAACTTTTATATTTGTTGTAACAGAATGGTGTACCACATGACACCCTGAGGAAGGGCTAGAGGGAAAAGCCAGTTTATCCAAAAACCTTTGTCTGGACTCCCAGTGCTACACTCTGAGCCAGGAGCCAGAGATCCAACGTCCTCAACCAGTGTTTACTGGAAAAAGACATTATGTAGAGAGCTGTCTAACCAGAAGGAGAATGAAGAAGACCACAGCTTTGTACCCTTGAGAGCCACTTCATTCTTGCTATTGATGCCCAAGTATTATTTCCAGAGGTCACCATGGCCATTGGTTGTGAAATCATTGTGATAGCTGGGAAAAGCAAGTAATATTACGTTCTGGATAACCTATCTCATACAGGATAAATTAAGAAGACTTCTAACCTCAGGTCATGCTATGCCTGAGGTGTGTCTGTGCTACCACCCACCATTCACCACCATTTGATTTTACACACTGGATTGAGAAACTGAAAAAGCTAGACACTGCCTGAAAGGTCTAACACCTTGTTCTGAATCCAAAGGCTGTGAGACTCATTCTATACTCAAGTTTAAACACCAGGACTGGATGTTTAAATTAGTTGGGATCCTGGGACTAATCAAAAATAGAGGTGAAAATAAAAGAATATTCTGTAACTGTTTGCTGGCAAAGTCCCAGCAGTTTCCACATGAACAAAAAAACAATCCGAAACTTTTTATAAGTGAATAACTAAATATTTGCTTTCACTACCATCATATGAAAGGAAAAAGATAATGGTTTTGGTTTATCTAGAGGTTCCCTGTGTTTTAATGCCAGTGTGAATAGAATCCCACTGTGCTTCTAGAAGCATGGTCCGCTCCTTTCCCTAAGATGTGGTCACTGACACTGATTAATATTAAAAGATGATTTTAGGATGAATCAAGTTGTTTCTTTGTTGACTTTTGAAAACAAATATGCTAGCTCATAATAGCGTGGTTTTGATTGATATCTTTGCTATTTTCATTAATCTCACTGGGAACTTCGCTTCCACAAGTACTGCAGGATTTGTCCGGTAACAATTACAGAAGTTACTGCAAATGCTGGAGCTCTTTTTACATGTACATACACACACTTCACGTATGTAATACACTTATACTTTATCCACCTGCAAAAAGCAGAGGCCTTGCCACACTCCCAAGAAATCAATCTGATCTCAGAGCAGCAGGAGCCAGTCTGATTGAGGTGCCTTTGGAGCAGGTACTGTTCAAGCCTGCAATAGCTCTTTTGCACAAAGGTTTTAGAACTTATATTTATAGTGATGAAGATCTCTGCATTTCACAGCCTCTGAAAAAAAAAAAACACCAAAGAACAACAGACACGCTTATACAGGCAAAATATTTTGAATCTCACTCCATTAACCAACACATCTATTTAATCTGTTGTAATGATTTTTATCTTATTGAGAACTCTCTTCATTAATCTACTCTATAGAAAATAGATCCAAAGTTAGCAATACAACTAGATATGGGTGGAAGTGTTGGATAGTACAGATGGCACTATAAGCTTGTAGACTTTTACTACCAATAATTGCAATGCCCTTGCTTTCAAAGGAGTGCAGATTGCCCTTGATGTACACAAACAGCCATATTAATTTCACAAACCAATTGGAATCGCACACATGGATTGAGGTTGTCAATAGGAGCAGTGTGGAAATTAAGAGCACAAATAGTGCTCTTAAATAGGCGTTTCTGCTTTAAACATGACTAACTCAGAAGGCACAAGGTATACATGGTCACTTCTATAACTGAGAGAAACTGTGAGTAAATTAGAGGGGAGTGTTTCCATATTTTTTTTTAAATACAGAATTTAATTAGACTGGAGAAAATGCACCTGATTCTGCATGGAAATATGCTCATATTTGTAAAGTAGTCTTCTTTATTCTAGTAAAGAAAATGGAAATGGAAAATAGATCATGGCCTACTGGTTTACATCAAGGAAATAGAAAAGGTAATCGAAAGTAACCCAAATTAACCTTTTATGTTCAATAAGAAAGAAGAACTATCTCATTTGATTGTTCATTCAGTCAGCATTTATGTTTCCTCTCGAGAACAAATACAAACAATATGCACAGGCACTTCTCTTTGTCAGTATTTTTTGTACTAGAATTTTTTTTGTGATGTTATTTGAAAGAATATCTTCAGAAGAATAGGTTAAACAGGTTATTTAGGACAGTGGCTGAAAGGTGAATCACCGAAGTTTTTACAAAAGCAAAACCAGAACAATTTTTCAAGGCTTATAAGTAAACACAAGTAAAACTCAAATTTACTCTTGATCTGCTTCTAATGAAGACTTGGTATAGACATATAAGTATTGCATTAGGACTTCTTGCTTCATCTCCTTTTATCTTGATTTTCTAAGGAAATGAGGACTAAAAGATCAGCTGTCTGCCATGCACAAGGAAGAAAACTATAGCTTGACACTATTTAACACACCCAAGGATTTTCTTAAAATAATTCTTAAATGATTTAAAACAAAAGAATAACTTTCTTACAAATTATAACTATGTCACCTGATTTCATAGGATACAACTTTATTGCTATATAGTAGCTATGTAGTTAAAAATTTCTAGAGAAGAGGTCTGCTTTTCTACATTCCCTTTTTTTAGATACTTGCTACATCTCTATGGACACTCATTCTTTTAATTCATAATAAAGTTTTGTAAGAGTCTCCAACAGAGAAATGGAGGAAATAGCTTCCACAGAAGTACGCGAGCATGTGGAAAAGAGGTCATAGACCTAAAATGGCGGGAAATCCTTGATGAAGGCCTGGCTCCTGATAAGCAATGGCATTTTCTTACCAGCAATAAAATTGTTTCAAGAGAAAGGCTAAAGAACTGACTCAAGCACAGACACTGTAAGGGAGAGAGGAAGGAGGGCAGGAAGGCTTTGATAAGAGAACAGGTTTTCTGGTGATATAAAGAGCAGTGGCCAAGAGTTTGTACCTGAGTAGGGGCAATAAATCACAAGGTTTGTATTCTCTCTCTCCCCTCCAAATCTCTTTGAAGTTGTTTCTTTTTCACTACTTAAAAATCCCATTCAATAACATATAGGCTACCAACTGCTCCAGTCCTAAAGTAACTGGACCACTGCACAGACAAATAACTTTGTGTATTTATTTTCCTCTCTTCTGATGCAGAGGCATGGTTTGAATTGCAGATTAGTAGTTCATTTGCTCAAACTCTTCCATACTGAGATAACTTCATAGCAGGAAGCCAAAGATCCACAGAACAACAGCAGTGGCTGAGCAAAACAAGGCTCTGTGCCAGTTCCATGAAATATCCTCCCATGTGCAGCCCCTTTTGATTGCATCTGCTCAATTCCAAAGTTTCACGGAATATTTTAGGGGAATTTGCTGTAAACCCTGATGAAAAATGGGAAAAGGAAAACAAGACATAGAGCAAAGACCAGGCTGACAAAGTACCCCTGTGGCACTGGATTCAGAAAAGTCTAATGCTCTCTTGTGCACCTTGACCCACAGCCTTGCATCTTGGTGTTTCCTACTGACAGCTTGACAAAGTCTGTGGTTTCATTGCATGTTATCCTTGGGAGCCACATGTCCTTATAGAACCACTTATTCCCATCTTTGAATGGAGCAGTCCCCTTTTCTATTAGTTATCCCAACATATCTTTTTTCAAATATGCTCTGTGATCATGGAACTGATCCTGCGTAAAAAGTGAGATCTTCACAATAGTGATATGCAGAGACACAAAACGTTAACTAAAAAAATGTTTGTCTAGTCAAAAAGTGAATGAGTGGTGACCTAAGAACAGGAAAATCAGTGGGCTGGGAATTTTTATTTTCCCTTTTGACAGGATAAGGGGCTGGAGACAAAATGAGTGGAAGTTGTACCCTGAAAAACAGTGTGAGATGAGGCTTTTCTGGAAATATGAGAAATAAACAGACCGATAAGGGTGGAATGACAGAGCTGCAGAGTTTTGAAGATGGTGATGATTTCAATTTGATGCAAACATCTGTTCATGTGCTTTGGATTGAAATAATCGAGGGTTGTAATTATTGGTGACTCCCTCCTTGGGGGCACAGAGGGACCGATATGCAGACCTGACCCATTGCAGAGGGAGGTCTGCTGTCTACCTGGGGCCTTGGTCAGGGATGTAACCAAGAAACTTCCTAAGCTGGTCAGACCCACAGATTATTATCCCCTAGTAGTTTTCCAATTAGGAAACAGTGAAAGATCTACCAAAACCCTAAAGACTATTAAAAAGGACTTTAAAGCTCTAGGACAAATGGTTAAGGATTCAGGAGCACAGGTGGTCTTCTCCTCAGTCATAGGGAATGATGAGAGAAGGAGCCACGAATTAAATAAATGGCTGAGAACATGGTGCGAAGAACAAAAATTACAGGGTGGATCGATGGGCTGAAACCAACGGGATGAGGTTCAACAAGCCGTGTTGTGTCCCTCCATTTGGGACACAACAACCCCATGCAGCAATACAGACTTGGGGAAGAGTGGCTGGAGAGCTGCCTGGCAGAGAAGGACCTGGGGGTGTTGGTTGACAGCCGACTGAACATGAGCCAGCAGTGTGCCCAGGTGGCCAAGAGGGCCAATGGTATCTTGGCCTGTATCAGAAACAGCATGGCCAGCAGGAGCAGGCAGGTGATTGTGCCCCTGTACTACTTGGCACTGGTGAGATCGCACCTTGAGTACTGTGTTCAGTTTTGGGCCCCTCACTACAGGAAGGACATTGAGGTGCTGGAGCATGTGCAGAGAAGGGCAACGAGGCTGGTGAGGGGGCTGAAGAATAAGTCCTATGAGGAGAGACTGAGGGAATTAGGGTTGTTTAGCTTAGAGAAGAGGAGGCTGAGGGGAGACCTCATCACTGTCTACAACTGCCTGAAAGGAGGTTGTGACGGGGTGGGTGCTGGTCTCTTCTCACAAGTGACAAGTGATAGGATGAGAGTTAATGGCCGCAAGTTGTGCCAGGGGAGGTTAGGATTGGACATTAGTAAGAATTTCTTTATTGAAAGAGTGGTCAGGCATTGGAACAGGCTGCCCAGGGAGGTGGTGGAGTCACCATCCCTGGAGGTGTTTAAAAAACAGGTAGATGAGTTTCTTAGGGACATGGTTTAGTAGGGAGACAGGCATGGTTGGACTCGGTGATCTCAGAGGTTGCTTCCAACCTAGTGATTCTATGATTCTATAATCAAACATCTGCACTTCCATGTATGTGTTCATGCTTACAAATGTCTTTGTTCTAACAAGTTTTGTGGGTGCGCACTCCAGGATGGATGTGCACAAGCATGGCATAGAATTGTTATTTGTATGCTGTAGGTGTTTGCACCTGCAAAATGCAGGTGCCTGCTTAAATGTGTGTTCTTACAATAGGATATGCAATATGTTTTTCTTGGTTTCTGTAGAGGTCTGCCAAACCTATCACTTTAATTTCTTTATGCCTCACCTTCCCTATCTATGGAGTGTAATAATAAAAGTCACTTACCTCAAAAAGGGTGTTAGATGTTAATTAATGGGTTTCTAACATTATCTGAAGACAGATGCTGTAATTGCAGTGCATTATTTTATAAATGAGTTCCTTATGAATATAAGATTTTGCAGAATTAGAGAAGCTAAAGACAGGAAAGACCTACTGTTTATTTATTGCTGACTTTTATTTTGCCTTTAGCCAAACACTATGGGTTACTCATATAGCACATGCTTCTTCACTCTCCACACAAGTAAAAGCAGTGATCTCAAAATCAAGATAATATTATAATAAAACTTGACTAAGAATGCCTGAAGTGGTTCTTATTCTCCCAGTGTGTAAGACACAGAGATCTCTGTGCACACCATTGCTCTGTACTAAGTAGGAGTTTGGTAAATTGAGTGGATTACTGGGATTTCATTAAAAATTAAATGTACAGTTATTTAGATGAATTTTTCACATATGCTTGTGGGCAAACAATTTTTGATTAGTTGTTGACATATAGTACACACAGTGTGTGTGTGTGCGCGCGTGTGCACATGTATATTTACATGCACAATATATAAATAAAATACAGACAGTAACGTAGTGTTAGTAAAGTCCACTGGTAGTCATTAATTTAACAAGTCTTATATAGGACGGAAATAATGGTCTTCCTCAGACTGAAAAATTGTTTTCAATACATCATGTTAAGACTTATTTATCCAATGAGCAGAGTAAGAGCTCAAGACCAAGCACAGCTCATCCCACCTCTCTTCTCATTTTATCTAACTTTTTGAAGAAGTTTCTCTTCTAAACAATGCCGTGGAAGGGAAGCCATACAATGTCTTTTTCAGCAGCCCCTATCACTAGCCTCGAGTTGTGGGATTTACACCAGTGGAAGGAACATTCTCAGTTTTATTTTAATTAGAAATCAGGTAGTAAAGCTGAGGAAAAGATTTGTAAAGATCTGAAGTGTCTGAAGAGGAGTGTCTTAACACTGTATTAGTCATGAGGCAAGAAAGGAAGAATGTGGTCATGATTTGAAAGTAACATTGTTCAGTAAAGGAAGATGTGTGAAGCACTTGCTAAACTAAATTAGTTCTGAGGTTTGGTGCACATTTGTGTAATTGCGTTCATTGAAACTTTGAACAGTTTTGAAGAAAAAAATAGAAACACATTTATTAAAAATATCCACTTGAATTGCTCTCTGTTGATGTTTATCTGCAGCGATTCAGTTGCCATTTTTCATATTTCAGACAGAATAATTAATTGGCACAAATAAATAAATAAAAATAATGCAGTGTAATTCTACTCTGAATCTTATTTTGAGGTCCCAATCAAATGAAGACTTTGCTTTCCCTCACACAAACAGAAGTTGTAGAGAAGTTCCAGGAGCCTGTGTCTCCCAAATTTTAAACAGAAGCTATTCCTCAATAAATGACCTTTTTCTAATGTATAGATACAGTGTGCAGAAAGGGTAAATTTTGTGGTTTGAGTGTCCCCTGTAGGATATAATTGAATAAGTGTAGCCATATACTTTCTATTATATTATCTTGTGATTAATTTTTCAAAGAACTGGTGCTCCCGCCTCTTCTTGGGGAGGGCGAATGCTGTGTGCACTCTCAGGTCATGTTCTCAACTCCTTTAATGCACCTCTGACATTTACCCATCTATCTGAGATCTTTACCTCTGTGCCATTATACTTGTTGCTGTCTTACTCAGTTAAAAAGTACAAATAGCCCCAGCATTGCCAGCTGCAGTCCCAGGCTGGATCATTACTCCAGATTTGAGGTTAATCAACTGCAAATTCCATTAGCTTCATACAGAGTAAAAATAAAGAACAGACGGTCTAGAATGTGAGCCAGAAGTCAGGTGCAGCACAATACGGTCAGCCTTCAGGTAGAGGGATTTTTTTTTCCTTTCAGCTAACATCTCTGAGATAAGACCAAAGGATCAGATCAAAAAAGATTTTCATGAAAGATTTATAGACTCCCATCCTTTTTTTTCCATCGATTTTCCTTCCACTTCCAATTGCAAATGTTAGTTCTTCATTTGATTCTGGTGGAGATTTTACCCCTTTTTCTCCTGAACACTATAGAAATTCATTGCTAAGAATTATATTCACAGATACCTTATGTTCTTTACCTACTTGTTGATTCTGCCGGCAACTTCCTTTATGGCTCAGGGAAGTGCTGTGTGAAGTTTAGTGGGGGGATATGGGTGAATTTTGCTATGGAAAATCCATTTGCTAATATCCCAAACTTGCAAATGCTGACACGCACCTTCTGTGTTCAGTTCTTCCATTGATTTCAATAGGACTCACAATATCAAAACTAGACACATAGGAGAGCAGTAGCGGGAACCAGGCCTAGATGCTTACCTGCTGCTTTTATTCTGTGCAGTCTCCCCCTGCCTTACCCTCAGAGTGCCTCTACTTGTCATTGGTGCGGTTCTCATGAGTTATTAAAATCCGCTTAATGTTCTTCTTTTTGCATATGCTACAAGTAGTCAACATTTATAGAATTGATTTTTAGAAAAGTAATATGCGGTTGTCTGAATATAATGCCTCTGATATATCTCAGTTCTCTAAAGAGAAGCTTTCCTATCAAATGGAAAGAACTATAGCAAAGTCAGGTTGAGATACTGCTGCATATGAAGCACACTGTACTTTCCTGACTGAATTCTGAAAATTTACATTAGCACAGTGTCTGCCAAATAGCGTGAATTCTGTGTGCTGCGGCTTTTCCCTTTTCTTTGCATCGTTATCTCTTCACCCAGTTTTGGTGGGGAAGGGAGGTGCCTCTGTATGTGTATGTGTGTGTACATCTCCCTATATACATATGTTAGATTATCATTGTCACGCCGTTACAAAAGGTTAGGGAAAATATTGCTGCCAACAGAACTAACAATTAAATAATCCAATCTCTGGGAACTGTAAACTAACAATCACTATCACAAATGGGCCCTTTCTAATCATAGTTTGTGGTGGAATGAAAGATGCAATTGTCTGGAATTGATGAATATGGGATCCATGCTGGCGTCAGGGTCAAAGGTGACTTCATGCAAAGGTCCCTTTCTCTCTAGCACTGCTTCCTTTGTATAGCATAGCTTGGTAGCAATCTCTTTGCACTTCGGCTACCTGCCAATGCAGCTGGTTCTGGGCAACTGTTTGGTACAGACTACAAAGCATCACTCAGCAACCAGCAGCTCCGCATGGGGCCCCTTTTCTAGGATGACAAAGAAAGATGGGCTATGCATTCTGCCATCTATGCCCATCAAAAAGACTCTTAAATTGCATTACTAAAAGTTATTGTTAATTATGTAGTAGTCACTGGATCCATATGATCCTTTTAGGAGTTGATAATCTTTACTCTATGCTGGCAGTATAAGTAACCAAGAGGCAAAAATCAGTATTTTGTTGTGTAAAAAGTAAGCACTAATATGATAAGTTGTTCATGCATAGCTATCTGAATGAAATTTTCATTTGGATTTTGGTTTGAGGCATATGCAGGAAAAGAACTGATTGAACTAGACAAATTACTTGTGAATTTGTGGCCTTATAGTTTCAATATTCATGTTACAGTTAAGCTTGGGAAGTGTTTTTGTTAGTAAGCATTTATCCTGAAAGCTTGCTGGTTGTTAAAATGTGCCTTGAGCTGCAACTGAGAAGAAAGAAAACAAAGTTCAGGCTACATTAAAATAGACAATTTCAGTGTAGAAGTCATGAAACTAACCAATGTTTAAACGATGGGATTATGATAATGGAAGTGGCATCACTTGGCAGACTGACAGGACACTAACTATCTTGAGTACTTTTTTCCCTCAGTAGTGCATTTGCTTCCTGTGCTGAAGAAATTGTTTGTAGTGTGTCCAACAAATGATAAATCTTTGTCCCTCCTAGAGCTGAGATCCTGGTTGTCTCCTGAGGAGTGGCCAAGCTACTTCTGCTCTTCAGTTCAGGCATGATGAATTGTATTGCAACTAAACCTGCAGGCCTGATTTCAGTGCTTATTTTCTAACTCCTGTAAGACCATCAGTGTTAACATAAAAATGAAATAGCTAATCTAGGGCAAGTGAGATTAGATTCACTGCCAGTGTGATGTGTAGATGACTTACTACATAGATCCAAGTTACTCCAACTTAAATATTCTGGGCCAAATGCTTAGCTCCTGCCAACTGACATAGCTCTACTGAAGTTAACGGAGATGTACTGGTTTACAGCTCCTGAATTTTCTGGGCCTTTTTTTTCCCAAGATTTCAAGGAAAAGTCTGTAAAAAAATTGTGATACTTGTTTACTCATGACTGGGGGGGTTTCCTCTTTTCTTTTTTCCTGCTTTCTCTGCACTATTTATGATCTTGCATTTGCCTCCTGTAGAGCTGGCAGGCATCCTAAGATGTACACCAAGTTCTGGGAAGGAAACACCATTTCTGTATAGTACCACTGCAAGAGCTAGTCTGTTGAACCACTTTTATTTCATCTTTTGTTCAAATTACACAAAAATCTGAGAGACAAGAGATACAACAGGAGGAGACAAGAACCTTCAGTCTTCAGTTTCTCTCTTTCCTCCTTGCGTCTAATATTCCTTTCCTTGCCTTGTTCTCATATCAGCTATTTGAAGTAGTTATATATAATTTAACATTATACAAAAGTATTGTCATATCAAACATAGTGAAATGGATTCCAAAAACACCATCTGGTATTTGGGAATGCACTGTGAGTTGGGAACGTGAGAAGAGATATTCTTTGCCACTTTGCTTGGGACCCAGCCATTAGCAGTGTAATTGCCAAGAAAAGGTGACAGGCTTCAGACTTAATGCAAGTGGGGTTTTTTCCTCTCTCTCTTCTCCAGCCTGTTAACTCTATGAGTCCTAAAATGAATGCAAAAGGCACTATAAGGGCAACACAATGGCAAAAACCCAATAGGCTCCATTGAATTTAAAGGCAGTGCTCTTATAAGAAGACTAGACTAAGTGAAATAAAAAATAAGCTTGTTGAGAGGAGGAAAGAAAACAAGACATGTATGCTTTAAAGCTGCGGTATGTTACACAGAATTGTTCTCTTAAGTAGTGGATTTGTAATGAATAGAGTTTCCCAGGCTTTATCCAAAAGCTCATTTCAAAGCCATCATTAGTTTCCTCTAATCCACCCAAAATTGCAAAATACATATTGTGAAGGTCATCCACGACCACTCTAAACCTGGTTTATTTGATATTATCTCACTTGTTCTTCCGTATCCCTATTTCTTTAAGGATGGGGTGTGGGGAGGGCAGGGGAGAGAAGAGAGAGGGTTTAATAAATTAAAATCTCAGATCGATTTCTATGGGAGTGTTATTCTGATGTGTAAGAACCCAAAGAACATGCATTGTACAGTTGATATAATTTCATATTGCTAGCCTGTATGCTACCTTTGCTAGGTGTAATTCTAACAAGTTTGCCAGTATTTCTCACCTGAGAACCAGATCAAACATGAGTCAAGTAAAAACTCAGAGATATTTGAACAAGGATCAAAGTCTCTATATTACATGCAAGAAGGCAAATAAACTTTGCAGCAGAGGATGAAACCAAGTGAACAACCCATAAAGATTTTAATATTTATTGATTTCCATCTAACATTTGAAATACAGCCTTATATTAATTCTGAACTTAAAAAAAAGCCACATTGATTTTTTTCGGTATGTCAGAAACTGCAATGCTACAATAGATCTGCTATTAAATTACACAAAATAAAATTATTTCTGGTGGGTGTATCTAATGCTTGCCAAATTAGATTAAATGAAAGCTAACCCTCTTAGTCTAGCTGTTGTTTTTAAATATTTATGTCTTTAACAGACATTTGTGTGTGCCATGAGGGGGACTAGAAACTCCTTTGCTATCAATCAGTTTACGTAAACATGCAAAATTACAATTTCAGTACCAGACTCACACGAAATGTATCATCACCACAAGTTCTTTCCATTTATTTGAAATAAGCTTGCCAATTCACCACGCTGCTGTTTTAGCTCCCGTTATTTATTTACTGTGGTTCCATTTCACTGCAAATGAGTGCTTTATGCAAAAGTTAGTCCGCAAGATGTAGTGTGGATTTTCAGCAAGGAGTTCGACCCTTCAGTGCAGAAGTATTTAGTTCCTCTTGTAACAAAAATTGCACAAAATCTCTCATTTTTCACTGTGCTTTTCTTTGCCATTTTCCTGTTGAGTAATCTAATGTTTCTAGAATGTATATTTTATTTAATGATTTTAATCATCAACTACAGTAACAAAGAAACTGGATCTTCATTAAGTTAATATTATGAAAGTGCATTTTAAGCCTCTGTTGCACAGCCGCAGCCTCTGTGAAACAAAACCTGCTGCTATGATCATAGTATTGTTGCTATGATGAACAGCAGCAATACTTTAATTCAGCACAATTCATTCCCCATTCATCCCCACTGCACAGCATATGTACCTCAGGGACATCCTGCGTGTGTGCCCAGCTCCATGCCCGGGGCCCTGCCACCACCAGCCAAGGATCCGGGTCTGGGCACACAGGCATTTTCTTGGGTAGTGAACCACCAATTCCAGCAGCTTATAGCTTTTTATCACCTTAACAGGAACGTGCCACCTACAGCAATGTGGAATTATTGGACCTTTCTCATCATATTTGCCTTCTGCATACAGGGCTTTGCCTGTTTTTCCCTTCCCAGCCTATGCCAGGCTAGGGTTTTGTTTTCCTCTCTGGTTACATGATGACAAACTGTAAATGAATAATTAGGAGTACTTAAAATTAAAATGGCAAAAATATTATTAGTTGCTGCCCCCCTCCCCGTACCCCTTTCCCATTTTCCCCTGCCTCATCTTTTGATGGCAGGCTGAAAATGCAGATGCCAAGGCAGCGGAAGATAATTTTAAGCAGGAGCATCTAGCTCCTTGGCAGACTCCACAGGCAGTTGGTTTGGTTGTTTTGGAGTTGCCTCTGGGTCTGTCACATGTTTTGGTATCTGACTGATTGTCTAGGCTGCCTCCTCTTATTGGACATATTTTTTCTTTGACTCACCTTTGATTCTGAATTGTCTCTTTGTTTTTGTTTGCCAGTGAACAGCAACTTCAGCTGATCCTGGGTTTATTTACATAGTAATAGTCCTGTCACTCCCCACCTGTGGTTCACAGGAGCCTCCTCCCTGCGCAGTCCATGCTACCAAAGGTGCTTCCTGTGAATACTTCTTCCTTGGGATTACGGGTCAGGTTCCAAGCACTCCCTGGGAAGGAAACTACTCCAAGGAGGAGAATTTTCAGGCATCTAAATACATGGCCAAAAGTACAGAAACACTGTTCCCAATATATGCTGTATCTGTGTATGTTCTGTTTTGGTTTTTTTTTTAATATTGATGTAGATATAAGATTATTACACTGGGGAGAGGCTCTGTCTTAAAACAGTGTAGATTTTTTAATAGCACAGAGTATGAAAAACTACTTGAAATGACAGATCTGTTCCCTGCCTGGAAACCTGCTGTATGGAAAAAAAGGTAGATGCTTAGTAGTGTTTGTTACTCTGTTTTCTTAGCTTGGTAAATCTTGGATGAAGCTAGTTTTTCATTCAAAAAACTTTTTCCCCTGCACATTGTGGCAAGGCAGTCTGGAATCCTGTCCCTGCAATCTGCCCCAGCCCATGGAGCCGACCCAGGCATTTTACAACTGCCAGGGCAGCAAGGATGGCAGAAACAGGTGGGCTCACAGCAGGGAGCAGCAGCGAAAGCCCCACCACAAGTTCTGCTAGGATTTTTTAGGTGGCTAAACTAAATCTAATTAAACTAGAGCACGTTTAAGTGAGCTTCATTTAATGCAAACTTCATATAGCTCCTCTATTAATAACAGCAGTTCTTGCTTTTATTATTAGCGCTATCATTTTTCTGTCTTTCCTGATGTTCCCAGGGATTGAATGGATTATTTATCTGAGGGGTTGGAGTTGGAATTATATTTCTAAAAGGCTGTTTTGGAATCGTCCTGCGAACTAGCCCTTGCTGTGCTCAGGAGGCACCATGGAGACTTAGAGATGAGATGTAAATCTGTGCTTTCAAGCTAAAATGAGACCGTATTCCATAGAGAAAGTGTTTTTCTTTTAAGGAGAATGCAAATAAAAGAGAGAAAAAAATGCTAGTTTTAAAATAAATTGGTAGTTTTTTGAAGGTAACCTCGTAAAAAAATTGGTTTTCACTGATGTAAGGAAGGTATCATGTAACTTGTACGTTGTTTGGAATTTTTTCTTAATAACTCCAAATCAAATTAAACTCACCCAGCAAAAGGGTAGAGAAAAACATAATATGACATTTTAAAACAAAAGATCCCAGTATGTGTTTTTCATTGGAGTTAAAGTATGGTCTAAAACAGAAAGCTTGTCTCTCACTGACCTGTCATTTTTGCTTCAGTCAGGTACATGTTTGGAAGCTCTATGTATATTATCACTGTAAATAATAAGGATGTCAGAGGCTAGAGAATTGACACATATGAAATGAAGATATTCATTCCCAGGGCAGGACATTTTGGGCAGCTGGGCTGCATCCTGGACTCTTCCTCCAATCTGAATGCAGCTGGAACTGCAGCATAGCTCCAGTTAGTATCTAGGTACTTGGAGCTCACAAACACAGAGAAAGATGACTAGAAAGATTTTAAAACATAAGCGATAAACTATATTTGCAGTTACTTCTTAGGTTTGTGGACAGGAAAAATATTTTCAAACTAATTTTAATTCCTAAACAAGTGGCTGAAGGAGTAGGCAGAAAAAAAATCCCATGCGTGTGAAGACACACACTCATGCACACACACCTTACATAAAATTACTTTTACCATTTGATCCTCAGTCTTGGCTTGACTAATTCGAGGGAAAGTCCTGGACCCCAGATCTGTACAAGATTATTTGTAAACATTTGCACGGAACGCAATTTCACATACAAATTAAAGTGAGTTTCTATCTGTCATATTTGTAAAAGGAAGCCTGTGAGTACAGTAAATGCCTGCGTTCTGAAATCTGAAAAGGAAAATGACAATAAAACTAGCAAAAACCCCAATCAACACTGTGTTTTGGTATTCTAGGGAATGTGCATCATAAATTTTGAACACATATGATGAAGGGAAATCCCAAAGGACCTATCTCCAACAAGGAAGGAATCTTGTAAAGGGCATTCACAATAAAGCCTTTCATAGACCTTGGATGTAATGCCATAGATCCATAGATTCCCTGTTAGGTTACCCTACAAGTGAAAAAAAAAAAAAAGGTCCTTTTGGGCTTTGGGTTCTGTGAGTTGGTTTTGCGATCCGAAAGCACCATATGAGTGCTTTCACCTTTGTTTTTCAGCACCTGCAGCATTTGGCAGATACACGGCAAAGCAGAAGCAGCAGCTCAAACCACGATATTACTGGGAGATGTAATTCTGAGCTGTCTGTCCTCTTGGGGCAAGCAAATAGCCTTATTACCTTATTATCTTATTATTGTTGCAATTTGTAGACTTTGGGAACCCTTTAGAACAGGTCCATCTATCTTGCTGTGTCCTTTCCTGTGGTCTGTTTTACAGAAACAATGGTCTTGACAAGACTGAATGAAGGAAGATTTCAAAATATATTGAGAAAAATAATGAAATGTGCCACTTCGACTTAGCAGGGGATGGCAGTCTTCATTTTACCAATAGAGAAAAAGGAGTAAATTAATTTGTTCAATACTGAACACTAGACTGCATAAGGCCAAGACTCACTCCATCACCTCATCAACCCTTTTGTAGAACCTTAAGCATCTGCAAACACATTGTAAAAGATGAATGATGATCTTGACTTCTCTTCCTACTTGGCCAAGATCCTTCATGTCATGAACTTCAGTGATTTGAGAGAGGTAGTTCTTCTGTCTTTGTTCCTGAACTAGGAAATAGATTCATCTGGTTTCTCTCAACTCAAATGCGTAGCAAGAGAAAATATAAACCTGCTTAGAAATCATTTCTCTCTAGGACACAAAGAGCTGGCTAAGGTCAGAACTAGGACAGAACATCATCTCATAATTTCCCTGGAAGCTGTGACCAGTTACATCGGCACCACAAACAGGCTCTGAGCATCCTGATAACACATGGGAGTGCTGGGAGTGAGGTGAAAATCAGCAGCTAAGGAGTCTGAGTTTTGTGAACCTTTTCTCCATTTCAAATGGCAAGATGCTGCTTTTCCTGATCAGGCTTTCCAAAACAAGAACACGGCTTGACCACAGTTGCGATGGATTTAGTCTCCCAGAAGTTTTCTCTGCTGCCATCTGACACAGGTGGAGCTAGTGCCAATGTAGAAAGCACAAATTACAGCCAACGTGATGCTGAGTATCTTCTGCACAGACCTATGTAGCTGTGTAATTGCTTGGCATGTCTTTGGCCCTTCACTTGTCCCAAGTGATAGGTGTGTGAATGGGTTTATAGGAATAATAATTCTAAAACTTACAGTCAACTCTTTTCCTCTCTCCATTACCCTGCTGGAAAAGATTTCACAGCCATTTGCGTTCATTACAGAAGCTGGCAAAAGAGGTGAAGTTAATCAAAACTTTGGCTGTCACTCACTCCTAGCAGAGGTTTTTTTGGAGCTGCATTTCCACATTCAGAGCAGTAAAGTTTACCTCAGTTTTAAAATGAAGTAAAATAAAAGTTGACTTGTGACAAAGAGAAAATAAAAGATTAAGATCTGGATCATCTGGAACCTAAACTAACCCATGGAAACAAATCCATGAACCAAAAAAAGAAGAAATTCATAATCAAATACAAACCAGGAATAATTCTCCCACCTCTCGAGGTTCACACAGAAATGTGTGAAATTCAAAGGGCAAATTGTGGTATAAATTTCATTCACCTGTTGTGGTGCTGAGATCAGATACACTGAGGTTATGGAAATTAATCTTGGGGATTCATTGCAGAGGACAGCAAGGAATACCAGGTGCTTTGTACATTAAGGTTAAATGAATGTTTAAATATAACTCTGGAACACAAAAGGAAGTATAACTGTAAAATGTGAGAATGAGTATGCTCTCCTGATGCACTACATGCTCCCTTCTAGAGCATCAATCACTTTTTCTCTGCCTTCCCTATGAAATAGAGCACATTTTCCTTTCCCATTCAGTCTTTTGAGAAGGGATTTGTGCCTTGGCATCCTCCCTCAAGTAACAGGAATCTCACTGTAACAAGGGGGGAGCACTGTGCTCCCTTTGTGTTTGCCCCAGGACAAGCCGCTCTTGTTCCGTAATGACTCAAATGAGATGGAGTCAGAGGGACAGCAAGCTCTACGGGTTTGGTTTTGTGGGTTTGTGTATAATCAATGAACTCTGCATCACTTAAGTATAGATTCTCACTGTGGTTTAGTACGAGCAGCCAAATGTTGAATTCATACTGTGTTCTCACAGGTGATACTTAGCTGACTTGTGCCAAGCAATATATTCTGCATGTTCCCAGTTTACATATTAAATCTATGGGGAGAAGTGGGCAAAAAGTAGGAAATCTCCTATTACTTACATACAGTGAGAAATAACATTTGGTGAGTGGATACGGTTTCTTACGGAAATGGGCTGTCTCTTCTTTACAGGAACATTTAAATAGAAGGGAATAGTTTGAAACATGAACCAAAACAGAAAAATCCACTTTCCACTTTATTCCAGAAAACATTGGTGATATTCCCCAGAAAGGACATGAATATGTTACCATTGAGTTAAAATCATTTGCACACATAGATTTTGACCTTGCAGGAGTACAGAATCTACAGTGAACCATTTGTTCACAGGGACTGAAGAAAGTAATTGAGGTTTTTTTCAGGATGCTTTGTAAGCAACCAAGAAGTGTGTTTTGAAAATGAATGTGAGAATGAGCAGGGAGTTGTCAGTATTGAGATACCATAGTGTAACTTAAAAACAACATTTCTATTGCAGCTCATTACAAGTTGATACATGAAAATATATACTCATTCTTGAATTTTGCAAGATTTCAGTGCTTGCTGCACACCCTCTTTCCTCCCGACCCAGCATTATTAAAGTCGGGGACTATTCTTCATACTGTTTTTATACAGCACCTATCACAGTAGGCTTCTGGTCCATTCCTCAGGCTCCTAAATGCTGCTTCAGTAAATATAAATAATATCAATGAATTTCAGCATCAATTGTAGAAGTATTTTATCTTCCTGAGGACTTGTCTGGATTTAAAGAACCAAGTTTTTATTTCCAGAAAGCAAACTAAGTGGAAATGACAGTCTGCTTTTGGAGAACCCGATTGACCTGTAAGACCGTAGTTAGTTAATTTTTGGCAGAAAGTGAAATATCTTTCATTATTTGTGTGCTAATGTTCCATAAAACAAGGCAAAAATTAATGTCTGGGGACTAGCTAGGAAGTTAGAAGTGTAAAACCTTCTCTTCAATGAACACCTTCCTTGGGAATTTTTGTTGAAAATGAAAGGAGGACAAAGTGGGGAGACAGCAATTTTTTTGCCACTGCTCTGGTTCATGTGAGTTCAGTTCTTGCCTTTCACAGTGACTCTGAGGAACTCATTTAGTCTGTCTGTTCCTCACTTTACCCACATTTAAAGTATCAGAGATAACACATCATTGCTCTGTAAAGATGCTGTGAAGGTAAAACCAGCAGGAGGAGCAGCAGATAAATACAGTGCTGTGAGCAGGTCCGCCTCTGGCTGTTGTGCACTGATACATGTTACAGTAGTATGCAAATGCAGCACGCTTTAAGCTTCTTTGGGTAATGACCTTTTCAGTATATTTGCATAATTCACTTAAACTGAGAATGTCAGTACATTATATAGATGCTGTGCAATATATTAATGAAATCAACAGAAATGCAGCTCAACAGTTGTAATAGAAAGTTAAGATTTTTCCATTTTCTTTGTATGAGGGGGGTTATGAAGGACTCCAGCCAGACAAGGCTGAAAAGATTGTCCTTTGAAATGGACTGTCCTAAAATCATGTTATCCCATAACAGGATTATCCATAGAAAGATCGGGAACCTTCATCCTATAAAATTACAGCCTTAAAGCACTGCCTCTTGTTCAATTGCTAGCGATCTTTAGGGCAAAGAAGTCAAGTACTTCACAAATTTATGTTTTTAGGAAGAAGCATATGCAATACCTGATATGATGAGATATAACGCACCTTTGTCATGTTAGTGCATTTCTGAGCTCCTTCTGTAACAATTTGCTTTCATTTAAAGGCATGAAAGCCCAAGCAGCTCTGCTCAGTCAGTGCTATGGCAGTGACTGTCACTCCAGTTATGCCATGTCTGCAGTCTGTACTCCAGTGATTGATGGATCCTTGAGATCCATTATGACCTTGCTATTCATATCAATGAGCATCCCTTATAGGAAACCCCAGGGCTTCTGTCCAACTGACACCCTCACAAGCCCATCACAAGTTTCATGTTGCAATTCCTCTGTATTTAGCCTTCTCCAAGTACAGTTGCTTTGTCCAAGTATTGTATCACTCTGCAGTCTTAGTTGTTAGCACACCACAAGGCAGTGGAACAACAGGGTTTTGCAAATAACCAACTATATTTCTGGTCTCTTTTATCTGTTGTTCTTCTATTTCTCACTCTGATTATCACAAATTTATCTTCATTATACTCTGAGCTTCTCTACAAAATCATGGAGGTAATAATACCACGTTCAGGGAAGCAGGAAATTCACTCATAGCATTTCTAGCCTGTGCACACAGGACAACGTGTCTTGATGCAGTAAATGCAGAGTACTCCACTTAAAAGAGTTTAAGACACAGCAGAACAAATGGTGTCCTAAGCGCAGGCTGAGAATTAGTGCTGTAAAGCAGGTTGTGCCACCAAAAACTTGAAGAGAAAGTGAAGCTCAAGTAGAGCAAATAGCGTCACAGAAACAAGGAATTATTTCTGCTTGGGCCAGCTGGGGCTTTTGATCTCTTACACAGACAGACTGCGGTTGCTGACCCAGGCTTCCAGGGACACATTGCCAGTGACTCCGGAGCATTTCCTTTGCACTTCCAAGTCCCTCTCCCAGCTTCATTTCTCTCCTCCACTGGCGGCAATCCAGGTGAAACTGTGCATCCCTCCCTCTCACAACTGATAAAGGCAGAGAGGCTTTTTATTTTATTTCATTTTTTAATGATTTCAGCATAGGGAATTGTACCAATAAAACAATGAAACTCCTACCAAATATGACATGTTCCCTTCCTAAACAGTGGAGCTGTTCTGGTACCATCAGCCCATTAGTCTGATAGGATTGTCATCATAACCAGAAAAATACAGTCAGTCCTAGCTCAGAGAGAAATTAATTTCTCTTGAAAAAGCAATGCTTTCTATCTCCTATGTGCCCTGAGCTGCAAGAGGAGGTGACTGAAGCCAGAGTGGTTCCTACAAACAGAAATCTTTATCACTGTAAATCAACTCAGTGAGTAGCAATCAACTTCTTTGTCTCTAGAGACCTTTAATAAAGTACCCCACAACCTCTTTGTCATCCATTAGTCATCAGATATTGGACATCACATTTTAAAAGTGCCATTTATTTTTTTAAATATATAGCCTATGAAAGATCTATATTTCACCGCTTTTTGGATGGACATGTTAAAAGGGTATTCTTCCCACTCTGGACTGAAAGTGCAAAGAAAATCCTGTTGTACATAAAAAAAAATTAGTATCCATTTAGCAGGGGCTTTGTTTTCCTTTTTTATTGTAATAATGTATACACCCCCAGCCTATTCTGGAGGCCAGAACATCCTCCAGAACAGCTGCTGAGCTCCAGCCTGCCCAAGGATTTTGGGAGAAATGGCATTATGGAAAACAGGGAAAACTGTTATTTCCCTTCATATATTAATAATATTTAACAAACCTATAAGCTAAAAAATAAATTCAAATTTTTAAGTTGCTGAAGTTCATTAATCTGCACATCTCGAGGAGTAAGAGCATTTTCTTGCTTTTAGCTGATTTTCCACAAACCCCTGGTTCTGCCTGTGCTCCAAGTACTCATTGTAATAGACTTTACTCTTCAAAGGCAACAACTGTCTGTGGTTGAACATGTCACTAATCTGAGTTTGGGCACAAAATAACATATAATACAAGTTTTCATGGAGACAGAGCAAAGCTTGGAAATTTGAACTCTAGAAAGTCTCAAAAAGTCATGCAAGAAATACAAATGACATATATTTAATTGCTTATATTTTGTGTCCTGATTCTCTGGTCAATATTATTTTTGTGAGATCTGACTCATGATTTTTGACATCAACAACACTGCTGTTCTCACAACAGGGTACAGTTTAAATGGGTACTTTGCTGTAGGACATCTTGTCTCACTCTGTAACTGGACCCCAGATCCCTGTGTAACTTTCCATTTTTAGCTGTTTCGTCTGTAGGCTGATGACACCAGCATTTTCCTTCTGGACCAACGTCTTTTTGATTCCTTACTCTGCATCCCAGAGTAAGACTTCAAATATGTGCTTCCACAGTAGGGCAGGTGAAGGCCTTGCTGACACGTTGAAATCAGTGAAATATGGTTTTAGCTGCAGTTAGTAATTTTGTAAAACAGTGAGTGTAGACAGGACTTAACCAAGTGTCCTAATGCCTTAATTGGTATTTGCACTGGTCGATAAATAGCTTGATATTCAGTGTGACAGAATTTTGTTTCTCTGGAGTTCTTTATTACGTCTTTTATTGGCTTTTTGAGTTCAGATTCTGTGACTGGTGTATTAATTTTATTTTTTTATTATATTTCCTCCTTTTATGTTCTGCAATTACGTTAACTCAGCCTTTCCTGATCAATAATAGCTGCAGTTTGCCTTTCACTGCACATACAAAATCTGTAACAATGGTCTTCAAGTCTTTATAGTTTCTTTAGTGGTGTTAAATTTATTACACCTTATTAGCATAAAGAAAAGGTAAATGACCTGCTGCAGTGAAGGCGAGCAGTAGAACTAGCATCCACTTCTTGCAAAAAACAAAGTACTCTAGCATGGGGGAAAAAAAAAAACGTAACATTTTGTTTTCTCCAGAAATTCATAGCAGGGCTATAATTATTAGCATAAATTCTCTATTGTTACTTTTCAAATCTATGCAAGCTCTGTTTAATTTCTTGAGCAAGTTATTGGATACTCAGTCCCTTTCAGTAGTGGATGAAGTCAAATGGGTTTATCATAATGGTCCTTTCTTGCCTTAAAAATCAAAGCCAATGGGAATAGCCACAAAACCCTACAGCACCAGCATGGTGCAGGAGAACCAGGAGCCATGTGGAGAGAAAGGATGAGGGAAGCCAGTAGTTGGGGTAGCAGACACAGTGGATCCTGCCTCACAGGCTGTACAGGGACAGGTCAAGCCAAGGAATGTTTGGCTTCTCCTCCTGAGGGGGAAGAAAGATTGTTCATATCATTTTCTGTAGACTTCAGGCTAAGTCTTGTTCCTTTTATTTACAAAAAACATTTAAAATTATTGACTAGAGCAGGACTACTCATATGGGTAAAGGAAACAAGGCTTTGGCCTCATGACAACTTTAAAGTCCTAGGATGTATGTTGCTTGCATCCCTCAGATATGTTTGCAAATGTTGACGCATACTCCTAGATTTTCACTCATAAAAATGCTACTTGTGTTTTGGGGTTTCTTAGAAAAATACTATTAAATCACTTTCCACCCTTAAGGGCCGCTTAAAATTCACACTCCCAAGGCAGTAAAACAACACTACAGGTTTAGTTTTAATGAGGAGGAGGCAGGAAGCTGAGTTTTAGCACACTGCACTCTGAACAGCAGGTGATTTTGAAGACAGCTTTGGTGTCAGCTCTGAATATCCCATATTGTACTGGCCCAAGCAAGACTCTGACATACTTTATTTTTTCACTTTGGCTTTCCAATATCTAATTTTATTAGCTGGAAAAAAAAAAAAAAAAAGGTGAACATAAACTTTTAATGGCAGTGTATGTGAACTGACATGTCAGAAGCAATTACAAATACATGCCATGTAACGTAAATCTGCAGGCACTCTTTACAAACTGGAGGCTTTGGCTTGGTGCAATTTAATGGCCTCAAACATTCTTGTCTTCTAGTAAAACTTATTTTGTCTTTAGAATGATGTATACCTAGAAAATAGGCATATTTTTTTGTGTGACTTTCTTTAAATAGGGATTGAACCCAGCACATCTGTCCCTGAAAAGCATGACCTTTTCTTTGAACTTCATCGTTGCTGTCTTGCCCTGTGGTGGTCCTCCCTCCAGGGCCCTCATGGAGTGATCCACCACGTCAAGCTCTGGTGGGAGAAAAGCTCTGCCGCTCTGGCATGGGTCACCCAAGGAGGGAGGAGATCGGGCCATGCTCCCAACAGGCTGAGTGCATGCTTCTGAGTGAAGGGTCTAGCTGGAGCATATGACAAGGCAGTGCTACTTTGCATCAAAAGTCAAAAAAGCCACCCTTTCCAAGGGGCATACTAACACCCAGATGGATTTGTTTGCTTCCACTTACTTTTCCCGGTACTTGCACTGACATCTGTTGTTATAAGTAGTACTAATAAAGATCACTATGATTGCAGTGAAACACAATTCTGCATACGTGCAATACTGTATGTTACCAGAGGATTAGGTACGGGTGCTGTCACAGCTTCTGTAATCACAGTGATGTGTCCTGCTCTCCACAGAGCTGCAGTGGGATCTCAGCCCTCTGTGCTTCTGCCCTTCTGCCCCTTCATACCAGTGATGGGATACCCCCATGGCTTTGCCACACTAGGGAAGTGAGTGAGCTGGATCTGGGGCAGGCTTCTCTTTCTCTTCTGGTAACTAGGGGTATTGCAAGAAAATGCTAAAGAGATGTGAATACGAGCAGGTATGTTGGTCCTAAACCTCATGGGCAGAAGATGAGGGAAGAGGTTGCACTGGGCTGGATGGGATAGGAAAGGAGAACAGTGTCCCAGTGCCATGACCACCAGCCTGCACTGCATCATTCACCATGGGGCGAAGGCTTGGCTTCCCACTGAGAGGAGGTCAGCTGGGAAATAAGGAGTTAATGAACCTCTGTTCCACGTGCTGCCATGACCACAGCTCCCACTCTTGGAGCCTCTGTGGTGTTGTGACACTTTGAGTGTGTTGGTATCATGCAGGATGCAACTGATGCTTCCTGGCACTCATTATAACTCACATTGTTGTCGTTTTTCAAGGTGAAGCTTCTCTGCCACTTTGTATACAACTCTTAAGAGCTAATTGTAGTCTTTTCAGCCAAGGAGAGGCTCTTGATTCAATGTACTTTGTCCTGTAAAACTGCTATTAAGCAGAACAAGATGGTGAACATCATATTGTGCAGCTTCTGTTTTAGCCACAGCTGACAACAGGACTGGGAGAAGGGAAATGGATCCTGACTTTGTATAGGATGGAGCAGCATTGCTGTAGACCTTCTGAGCTCAGGGATGTAATTATAAAATGGGTCTATAAACAAAAGTTCATCATTATGGAGCAAATAAAACCAAAGGGTAGTTAATCCAGGGATATATCACACATCAAATTAAATCTCACTTTGCCTGCAGTAATAACAGAAATAATTAAGATAAACCTCTAGATTATGCACAGCATCTGGAGATAGAATTAAGACCTTAGCTGTGAGTGCATGTGCAAGCAAATTCCCTTCCTCCCCCCTCCAAATAATGATGCCAGCATAAAAGATAGTTCAGAGTTGACTGTTGAGCTTTTCACATCCATTTCTTTCTGGTACTTACAGAGAAAACAAATGTGATTTCCAAAGAGAGCTGCCACTGGAAGGGTAAAAAAATACCACTTCTTTTTTTCTGCAAAGAAATGTAATATGATGTAGGGGCCCCTGCACAGAGTCAAGACCACTCAGAAAAAATGTTGACGTGCAGCCTTGGAACTTGATCTACTTCTTATGAAGTCAACGTGAGTTTTTCCTTGTATTTCAACAGAGGTTGAAAGTGGACCTTCTGTCTACCCTGTCTCGTCTGTATAGTGGAAATAAATCTGATGGTGAAGATGTTAGCAGGCTGGTTTGAAATGTATATTATCTTAATGTTAACCATGGGATGACAAATTTCAGCTATAGAAGCTGGACATGACAATAGAATTGGAATTGAATCTGAATCTACATTCAGGTATCAGTGTTGGCCCAGAATCACATCCAACTGGCAGGCATGATCCTATCACGGACCAAAGAAGAGCAATGCATTATTCTGTAACCCACATTTAGCAATTTTCAATAAAATCTGCCCATTGTAAAGCATTCCCTTCCTGTAATCCTGAACAATATTAGAGAAGGACAAACTGATTCGGGTTAAATAAAATCAAATAGCAAAGCCTAAAAAAATCTCAAGCTGAAATGGATACAAATCTTGCTTGTCATTTCTGTAAGCTTTTTGGGACAGAAATTCTCTCTTCATTTGTTTTCATAACTGGTACAGACCCACTTTTACTACTCTGCACCAACTCTTACAGCTATCAGGAACATGCCTCTGGAAGCTCTCAAATACTTTGACTCTCAATAGGATGTTATAGATGCCCCTGTGTTCTTGTTCCAGACATTGATGTCTTGTCTTTCACTCAGAAAAAAAAAAAAAAGTTCCTTAGGATATGTAGGATATGCCCAAGACACTGTAACAGAGCATGCTAAAGAATACGCTATACAAACATCTGCCAGGAACAAGGCTTCTTTTGGACAGAGGATATCACAGGGGATTTGTCAGGGTCCAGACCAGCCCTGTTTTCATGAACCCATCAGCAAACCGTATGTTGAAAATTCTTACTGGCAAGAATTATAATGGTATAATTGGTAGAGATGAGATAAATCAGCCCTCATTCATTTCTGAAGGCACTCTGTTACATTCAGACAGTTCAATCACATTCATTTTCTTCTAGATCTCTCTAGAAATTGCCTGCCACCTTGTTTCCCACCCATGCCCTGCAACAGCTGTTACAGCAAATGGATTTTTCTATGACTCGTACTGAGTAATGGTGGGCTATAAATTAGGGCATGCTTAGGAGCTCCCAAGGCATAGCGGCCATCATCTAATTATAATTCTAATTCAGGTTACAGTAAGACTAAAACCAGTAAAGAATAAATGTGTGGCCTTCCAGCAAAATGTGTATTTGGAGAATATACCATCAGGCCTGTCCAAAATATGCTAGAGAGCACGAGACAAATTGAGACAATATGAAGTCCTCAATGAGAGACGAATGTGTACACAAAGGATCTGACAGTAAACCCATGGGAGAGTGATGAGTTTGAACTGCAGGCATGAACCCAAAAAAGAGAAAAGGCCTAGAAATGGGAGCCTAAAAGGGCAGATCAAGAAGACAGGATCAGAGAGAGTGGGAAAGCCGCAGCAAAAGCCAAGGCTGAGAACTGCCAGATCGTACTATCTGCTGCAGCAGGGCTTTAAAATCTCCAGGGAGTGGGAATAGGGACTATCTACTAGCTCATATGCAAGATACTACTGAATCAAGGTAAAGACTTAAATCAAGGGGTTTTTTTCTCCAGAAAAGACCTCTAAAAGGGTCCTCTACTCAGCCTGGTGGCAAATGTCATGGTATTCTAGCTTCAGGAGAGAAAAATTTCTCAGGATTTGCCATTATTTTTTCTGGGAAAAAAGACTGAGAGGTCACTTACATTCAGCTATCCAAAAGCATGATAAACTTTCTGATGTTGTCAAGACGTCCAGTGATGAATATTCTGTGACATCTCGAGACAACCTGTCCTGGTTTCCACTGGGTTAGTTAATTTTCTTCCTAGCAGCTGAAATAGTGCTGTGTTTTCAGTATAGTATGAGAATAATGTTGATAACTTACTGATGTTTTTAGTTGTTGCTAAGTAGTGCTTGCCTTAAGTCAAGGACTTCTCAGCTTCCCATGCTCTGCCAGCAGGGAGGGATAAAAGCTGGGAGGGAATACAGCCAGGACAGCTGACCCAAGCTGGCCAAAGGGATATTCCTTACCATATGATGGGGAGTTGGCCGAGGCGATTGCGATCAGGGCTTGGAGACAGACTGGGCATTGGTTGATGGGTGGTGAACAATTGCATTGTGCATCCCTTGTTTTGTATATTCTTTCATTATCAGTATTGTTATTGTTCTTGCTTTCTTTGCTGTCCTTTTAAACTGTCTTTATCTCAACCCACGAGGTTTATTTTTTTCCCATTCTCCTCCTCATCCCACTGTGCAGGGGGAGAGGTGAGCAAGCGGCAGCTTGATGCCAAGTTGCCAGCTGGAGTTAAACCATGACGCAACATATTTCAGTGTTTCACAGAGGATGTTCAAGCCCCAAAGTCTCTCTTTGCAGCTCTCATTGCTTCTCATCTACATTGGACATTAGGATTTCAAAAAGAAGTATCTTACACGAAGCAGGGGAAAGGCCTGCAAATATGAAAAAAGGAAGCTACAGAGAGGAAAGAAATAAATCCTGCTCCCATCCATAACCAGGTCATGTTATCTACCACTCTAACCATTTTTCTTGTTTTCCCCTGACATATCTCGAATTAATCTATAGCATCTCTTGAACTATGGTGCCCAAAGCTCATTCCTCAGAAAGCAATTTTGCAAAAATAGACTTTCACTACTTTAGCTGTCTTGGAAAAGGAAGCTGAAAAGGATGCTCAAATATAAGACATTCAGGTACAGCTTGTGTGCATAAAACAGAATTAAAAGTAGATGAAAGAAATGGTGTCTGGGTGGTGTGGAAAGAGGTTTGAAATTGAGCTGTTTGGCTGAAACAAACTGAAAACCAGGTTCAGCTTCCATGTAGCCAAATTCTTGTAAGCCATTCTGTAGCTGACAACAACAGAGACCTGGCCAGATCCACTGCTCTGAAAGGTTTCTGCCAGTCTAAACCACTGCCAGGCTGGATATTAATAGTGAGACTCCAAGTTAACTCAAAAGTAAAATCAAATCTTTACAAATAAGGCTGAATATTGTCATTTACACAGAGAAACACAGAAGGAGAGTTCAGACTTCAGTTCTGGATATGAACCTGTTGGCTTCCAGGTGTGGAATATGAAGCAAGCTGCCAGCCAGGACTAGGTAGACTTTCAGAGCTGCAGGACTGGATTCAAGCTGACATACAACAAGTCACTTGAGCCTGGACATCAAGTAAGAAACTGCTCAATAGGCTTTTCACTCAGACCCCAGTTAGTTTTATACTGCATCTAGAACAGAAAAAAACCCTACGTAACCA
Source organism: Neomorphus geoffroyi (assembly GCA_033558235.1). Taxonomy (NCBI): domain Eukaryota; kingdom Metazoa; phylum Chordata; class Aves; order Cuculiformes; family Neomorphidae; genus Neomorphus; species Neomorphus geoffroyi. The sequence goes on from JAUMJM010000107.1 coordinate 2,708,966, forward strand.
CCTTTTTCCAGTGTTATGTTCTGTTTCCACTTTAGTTTGTGATCAAAATCATCAAGTGGGAAAAACAACTAAAAAAAGCAAACAGAATTTGGCTCAGTCTAATTTGACACATGGGATGGACTCATTCAGAGTGTCAGCATGTGACAGGAAATACAAGCGAATGGGGCCAGATGAAATATCCATCTAGGGCTGGGGATGGATAAATCTATGGAAAAGGAGGGAGTTGTGGCAGTGGTGTCACTTAGAAGGCAAAATGAGGAGAGATCACATGAACTTTTTCCTTTTCTGTTTCCCTGTTGGAGAAGGCCAGGCTTCAAAGTACTGCTTTGCCTGTTCTCCAACAGGTTCATTTAGTGGAACGTTTTTCACCCTGCCCATGGACCATGGCCCAGAGGAGTGAAAAGAGTGACCTGTACACACAGATTTCTCTTCCAAGCCCATAATCGGGAACATCAGTGATTTACCTTTTCCCTCAAAGAGGCCTTACAGTATTTGAGATATCCCTGCATGTCAGCCTGGACTGAATTTAAGAAAGGTACTTGTTCTTTTCCTTCTGCATAGAAATACTCCTTCCTTTTTTTTTTTTCTTCTTTTTTTTTTTTTTCCAATTTCCCATGTGTGGTGAAACATTCAAATGTCACATTATTCCTCAAACATTCCTCATTTATTTGTCCATTCCTGTAACTGACTTGCATCTCTTAGGCTGTTCTGACAGTACCTTTCCATGTGATCGTTCCTTCTGCGCCAATGCCAGCTCTAGGGTACTAGTACTTGTCCTCTGCAAGGTAACTGAGCTTCCACATTGAGCGCTGACACTTGAAGTTTTGAAACTATCACTTGCTTAATAACTCTGCATCCATCATTCTTGGATGAAATCCATGGCAAACAGAATGTGAGAAAGTGAAAACTAATGAGCATCTTCAAGAAAGGATAGGGAGCTTCTATTTCACTTAGTCCTAATAGTTTAACTTCTGGCACCTCCATCACATTTCCAAATGATAACTAAAGGTTGTTACTTTTTCAAGTTGTGCTGTGTAGCACATTTCATCAATTAAAATGCACCCTCAATGTAAAATCACAACAGGGCCAGCCTGGCATGAAGGATGCTATCATGTTGGGTTTTTTTCTTTTTTTAAAGGATACTTTTGTTTCAAATTGCTGAGATCTTTATAGAGCAGATTTAAATTAAAGAAAACACAGATTTAAATATAACCATGGAATGAATACAACATGTGTTAATCTTGGAGTACTATGCAATTTACACTCCAAGTGGAGCTAACTCTGCTTTGTGTGCTCTCGTTTCATGGTGTTTCTAATGATGATTATTAACTTTCTTTGTACTAAAAGGACATAAATATCTCTTTTATTATGTGAAGGTTTATACAATTACCCCATGTAGGCCTGAAGTTTCCATAGCAGTGTTAACAGATTGCACTTTGAAGAAAATTGAGGAGATTTTAAGATGAAAGACACAGCATTGCACAGCAGTAAGACAAGGAAGGTGAGAATTAAAGTAGCTGAGGTGTAGCCCCAGCTCTGTACTCACTTCCTGCACTGCCTCTGGTAAGTGGTACAATCTTTTACTGCCCACGGCTACTGTGAGCAAGTCACTTGCTACTTCCAGTCCTCTTCCATTCATTTCCCTGGGATTAGTAATGTTTGTGGGCAGCTGTTTCGTAGAAGTATAGTGCGTTAGTGTTTTCACTCATCATTTTTTTATGGCTGCATCTGCACAGCAGGCCTGCTTTTCCATTTCGGTGTCGGTACATTTGAGATTGCTCAACAAGTCTGAATCCCTACCTCTCCTCTGTCTTTCTTGGTTATGTTTTTACCCCCTGTATTTCTGTTCATGGTTGCTGGAGAAGGACAGAACTGGTGAAGGATGAAAGCAGTGAAACACAGTCCAGTGTGCTATCTTCTGGACTCATCAAAATTTCAGTCAGTTGACAAAAATTCAAATTGCAAGGGTTCTACTTTAAGCATTTTTACCAATGGACTAAAATGAAAAACAAAGTCCTTTCTCTATTATAAGACAGCAACTGGTCCCTTTGCAGGTCCTCAGTAACCAGAATTTTCCTACCAAATCCTAACTGGAAGAGAAACAAAGTCAAGAACCTTGCTCCATGAACAACCAGCATTCCTTGTTTTCCCTCTCATTTGCTCAGGCTGAGCTTTGCACATTTTTGCTGCAGTTGATATCAGGTAGCAAACTTTCATGAAAGTCTATACCTAATAAAAATAATACAGCAAACACCCACCTGGCAGAGAGGGCAAGTGCATTACTAGATACCCAAATTAGATTAGTTTGAGTCAGATATCAAAAGAAGCAGAAGTTTAGGCAACCTCTACCTCTTCACAAGGGTACATCTTCAATCAGTCCTGCTTTGGCGCTAGCTCAGCAGCCTCATCCATAAGTGACATTAGGATGAAGGGCACCAATAGAAAAGACTTCCCCACGCTATCCAAAGGAAGTCTTCCTTGTGAAGAACAGAAATGCAAAGCTGAAAAGATGTTCAAATCCCGCAACATTCACAACTCAGAGACTTCTTAGAAGTGCTTTGAAATTGAACTGAATAATGACCTGTGATATTGGTATATTTAAAGTTGTTGATATTTATGTGTTTTATTTTTAGGTCAGACAAAAGTGTATTGTGATGCTTTCAGCTGCAAAAAATGATCAATAGGAGAGTTGGGTCAGCCAGCTAAATAAATGCAAGGCTTGCTGATCAACATGTTAATTGTCATACAGCTGATCTGCACCTACCTAGCTTATGCTAGCTAAGAATATGGCCTCTTGTTTCTATTTTAGTAAAGTTTGGGAAAGTTTCAGATACTAATTTTTCTGCAGAGTTTTATCATTTCTTTGAGTGAAGAGTAGTCCTTCAGAGAAATCTGAAGCTGTTCCAAAGCTGATTTACACATAATGTGAATTGATTTTGCTAGAGGAAAAATTTTGCATGACCTCAAAGTCCCTGAATTTCCCAAGTGCACGGGGTTCAAGTAAATACAGAACTAGATCTCCTTCTGAGTCTATCAGCAATGGCTGGAATCATTTGTATTCACAACAGTTTGCCAAAGTGAATGCAAGACCAGGATTTAGGTCTGATGGAATGAGGTAGGGACAAAAGTAGGTCAGGCTTGGAATACCAGCCTGCACACTTCAAGACAAGTACAGATCCTGAACGTCTGTAGGACTAGTGATGATTTCTGTCTGAAATTCATCTGCAAAATGACGTACTTGTTCTCTTTTCACAAGTCTGCTCAAATGCTTGTGAAATAGATTTTTAGTTTTATATACATGTCCTCCTTACTGCAAATACTGTGCACTCAGAAAGGGAAAGAGCAATTTTTTTCCATTGATCAAGTGAGTGAACAGCCTTTCATTTAGCAGAGTATCTGTATTTTCTGTACAATTCAAATGCTGCCTATTCAGCTAGTCAAATATCTTTGTTCTATGTCCAAGTAGGCATTTATTCATCACTACATAGTGCTGCAATTCAAAGGCTCAGATGTTTAAATATATATATATATAGGCAATATTTGGATTGCACTGGCATGCCTAAATGACTTGGACAACTAAATCCCATTGGACATCTAAGTCAAAAGGAAACAGAAACCTAGGTTCTGATACCTAACTTTCAGGTACCTACATCACTTCAACTGTATCTCCAATATGTTTAAAGGATCTATTTCTGCAACCATAATAACCATATGTAGCAAGGATAGATGTATGCATATCAGTTAAGGGATGGGCATGTGCAATGACCTGTTCGACATTCAGAAATTTGCTATGGAAATTTTCCATGTTGTAGAAGGACGTTATTTTCCATACTTCCATGTGATGGATTTACTTGGAGAGTTACTTGGAAGATGTTTCTGTTAGTTCTTTTAGGCCAGAGCTTTTGATCATCTAATCTGACCTCCTGTATGCCACAGACTGTGGACATTCATCCTTTTATTCCCAAGTGGAGAAGACTGATGTATGTTCTATTGAAGACTAGCTTCTGGGAAGGCATCTAGTCTTGTTGAAATGACATCAAAGAAAAAAACAAAGATATATTCTTGTCTCTGCAATAGTTTGTCCCAGTTATCTGCTGCCACCGCAGCTGAATGTTTTGTACCTTATTCGTAATTCTAGTAATCTCTTATGGACTTGCTTGTCTCTGCTAGACAGTTACATCTTACAGAAGTTGAATAATAAGAGTAATAGTAATGAATAAGCGCCTTGTAACTATTTACATGATATCCACATCCAGTGAGGCAACATTCCAAGTGACACAGGTGTTGATATCAAATTGAGAGTGGCTCATTCTCTCTTGGCAGTAATAAAAAAGCTGCCAGTCATCTTGCTTCACCAACTTCTTGTCACATCCAGAAAAAGGTGAGTTTCCTTTGCTTTTACTTTGGCTTCAAGTGTACAGAAAAGACACCAACCTTTCCCACTCCTGCCTCGTGTGACACCTATAAAAGCAGGACTACCTAGGCTTAATCCATAAAGCAACTTCTAATTTTAACTGTGGATTAAGTTCTCCCTTATAGTTTCCTGAGTTTATTCAGAGCGGGGAGCAACCTTTTCACAGAGCACCTCATAGACACCAGAGCTATGTTCACTGATGTCTGCCAGCAGAGCAGACAGCACTGAGGACACTTTACATTTCAGCCCTTTCTTCCCTCCTACAAGGTAGCAGCTTTACCTGAAAAAGGTGCAGGGAGCACAGGCACGTGTCATGGTGCTATATTCAATTTGTGAGTGTGTGTGTGGTTTTTTGGAATCAACTCAACATATGTGAAGGAAAGTTTAACCAGGAAAGGAAATATAAGCAAAGTGGTTACATCCTTTTGCAATGAACTATTTTCAAGGCTGGCCGTCATATGCTTAATGAGAAGACTTTTTCCAGCTATCAATGAATAGTTTTATTTTATGTAATTGCAACCATTTCAGTACTGCAATTAAGATAGAATGTTACCTTTGGGATGGGATCAATTAAAGGTTTGAAAATTGAATTTGGGATCATGATTAGTTTCTTTTACATCGCTTTAGTATTCTAAAATATATAATTGTATGATTCAACCCTTTTTCATACGTATAGTAAATATAACATTCAGGGTTGCTTTTTAAGCAGAAACAGATTTTTAGAGGCCTACCAGTAACTAAAACCATATCATAATGGGGGGAAACAGTTTCCCTATTTGATTAGAGGAGATTTTAAACTTATAATACATGAAAATGTTGAATTTAGGGTAATTGGTTGTTGGATTTCTTCAGAATTGAAATCATTATGCCCTGGCCACGTTTCAAGACATCTTTTCTTTATTTTAGTCTCTTTTTTTTAAGTTACAATTCAAAACAGTGTGGAACAAACTATAACATTGTAGTTGGTCATGTAATGTCACCGCAGCTGAATTCTGGATATAGACAAAGGACTTCATGTACCAAAGTGCTCCACTGGTGGAAAATTGATAGCAGCATGAGATGTGCTATTACAGGCTTATTGTTCTACCTCCAAATTTTGCTGAGTAAAGTGCTTTTGTGCCTGCACAGGAAAAAAAATCTGTCTAGAGGAGGCTGTAAGCTTAAAACAAATGCAGCATGGAGGGCACAGATTCTTAAGCAGGACTGTGTGAATTTAGCTGGAGCTCACTAAATAATAACCAAAAAGTGCTTTATTTTTATCAATTACTATTTCCTGAAAGGACATGAATCACAGGGAAAATGACCAAGCAGTAAAGAATAAAATTCTTTCCATGACCAAAAAATAAAATGAAACAGAAAAATTAAGCAGTGTTTCCTAACTCTTGTCAGTCCAGCTTGGAGTTATTGCCATGTTTGTACACACCACAATCTATTCAAGCATTACTGAGAGATAGGAACCAGAGATGCAGTTTGAATGCAAATTAAGCATGCGCTTTCTTCCAAAGCAGCTTGAAAAAGTCAGCGTGACCATGGATATACGCCCCCTTCCTCCACCCTCGTTCCTAACATAAATAAATCAGCCAAATAGCACCATCTCCACTGCCCCCGCACCTGAACTGGAGAGAAAAGGTCAAAATAAACATTGTTAATCGTGAACAATTCATCTAACTTTACATTAGTGACACTGATGGAGTGTCTCAGGGACACGACAGTGTATAGCGAATGGCTAGTGCATGTGTTTCGGGTGACTTTGCAGATCACTAGACGGTGGAATTGCCCTTGAAAACCACGATGGCCATGATCCTTCAAGTACTTCAAATAGTGGCTTTATGGAATCTGAGGAATGAAACTGGGCCCTTTTCTGTTCTCATCGCAAACCAGCACAGGCAGGCAACCCTGAGGAACTGGCCCTTCCTTGCAAGACCATGGTGCAGGATTGTGACACCTCTGCCTTCAGTGTTCTGTTCTGCACAGCGTTTTCTCCTCTTCCTGGCCCTCTCCAGTGTCACATGCTCATTTTCCCTCCCACTTCAAATTAAATGTCTTCACTCTCCATTCATTTTCCCATTGGCCCAGGGCATCATGCACCCTGCATCCCTGTACAGCACACAGTCCCAGCACTGCCTTAACAACCAAATCTCTTTTCTTAAACACAAGGCTGGGTTCTCACTCTGACCTGGCAGGGTTTTGCTTTGAATTTTCATGTGAATCACAAGGTGCAAGGTTAGATAGTTACAGACAAGGTCACTTCCATTCAAAGCAGTGGCAGTGGGAATGAGCAATCTCCTAACCATTCACAGTGCCTGGTCATATTTATCTATAGTTTTATCGGAGAATTCGTTCACGTCCACCCAGATAAATTGAGCTGACATCCTGAGGGGTAACTAAATGGCAGTTACAAAACAAATGGTCCAATAGTCTATTTAGCCTAGTTAATGTGATCAGAATATATCCTTCAAAATAAAAAACTACTGGATGGGCCAGTGGATAGCTTTCTAAGATCAGCATGAATATTTAAACAGCATTTTTTACAGTGCAAGCATTAAAGGCACAAAGTTGGAGTTGCTAATGGTATCCATGGAACCCAGATCACGAGCCAGGATATCCCTTTACTAAAGAAAGGCAAAACGGTTAGGCTTATGTGATTATTGAGGTATATCTGAAATATATTTATTTATTTCTGTATTTTAATCGTGCAGATTTTTCAACTATGGAGTTTCTTCATGCTGGCTTTGTGCTAACTAACTACAGCAACAGAGACTTGCCACGTTTGGAATAGATGTTGGGGAAAACATGAATGGTAGAAAACTGATGGTGATTACGGATGGTTGCAGAGGTTTCAAGAAATGGCAGTACCTCTGGAGTGGTTGCAGTAGGCTGTGCAATATCTTTTGCAGACCCCTCAGTCATTAAATGCATTTAGCTGACCCTCCTTAGCAGAGACGTTCAATACCCAGGGGCATCATCAGTGGGGATATTGTGCAAAATAAGGCATTTCCCAGGGTGTTTCTTACCATGCAAAGGTTTACGCTCAGTCCTTCCCCAGAAAAAAGCATGTAACAAGGTAGTAATTAAGTTAGAAGTCATATAACGTTATATTTATTCCCTGAACTTCATATCCAAGTCATTATACACTTCTTTCCCAAACAAGCAGCATTTCTCACTTAGGTGAGCTCCATTTCTTTCCTGCCAGGATGTTACTCCTGTATCCCCTGGGATTCTGATCCTTTGTCCCCATCCTTGACAACCCTCTCACTAGCAAGCATGTACTTGCTATCACCCAAAGATCCCCTTCCTTAAAATAATCCTGCTTCCATTAATTTTGCCCTTGAAAAGAAAACACAATGAGTTAATGCTATTATGAATCAATAACCACACACCCATCCTAAAATTATACAGCCATGGTTTACAGTCTCTGGGATGAAAGCTCCCAAGAATTTACAGAATATTCCTAACAAGTCCATGAAAGACCACTAGTAAAGCAAAGCACTCTCCATCGGCTTAAATTCCCTGTGCATGGATCTGCATCTCCAATGGAGGTCATCGAAGTAAAAAAAGACTGAAATCTGTTTTCCGGCAATATGCAAGATCTGAATTCAAGCTGGATTATTACACAACCTCATTCTAAAGAACTCTAATGTAGGTCTGGGGTTTGTTGCTGTTATTTTGTAACGAGGTTGTGCCCACATCTCAGCCCTGGCATACAAAGGCTTTGAAATGTTTTGAGTCCAGGTTAAAATTTTTGAAGTGTAAGCCACAAATCAACAGGGAACAGGGCCTTGGTTGCTATATAGGACTGTGGTGATAAGGTGTTACTATTGAAGTCAAGCAATTTGAACAATGTGACTTCAACTTTCTCAAAAACTAGGCAATCAAAATGAGATAAAAGGGAGCTGCAAGCCCAGGCTGTCTCAGCATGTTACCACTATTTACAAAAACAAACAAAAAAATTAGTTTATTATCTCGCAATGAACATTATAATCTACATGTAGTTTCTTTGATCTGACATTGTTTTACTAAACAGACCTCTGGTGATTTCTTTTTTTTCCATCTGTCTTGCTGAGACTAAAACCCACAATGTGCATTTTTTCAGTAAACATGGTATTTTCTGTACTGTGAGATTTATTCCAGATCTTAGCGCCCAGAGTTACTGCAAGATAACCAGGAAAACAATCTCCTTCCTGCTTCCTTGCTTGCTTTCCTGCCTTCTCTCTCCTCATAACTATAGCAAAGACATGGCAAATATAGTGAATTTAAATGTATTTTATTTTTAAGCCAATCTCAGAAATCTACTTTTAAAAAAAAGACAAGCCTATCTCTCCTGTTCTCTTTCACCTGCTGACTTGCTCTGTCATTTGTTAACTTTCCCATCAACGACAAGAAAACTAACTCTTCAGTTAGAGTTTAGTTTTTGTAGTCTTGTTGCTTTGCTTACAGCACTAGCCAGAGCTCTGCATGAGGAGTGCTATACGTATGTACCTGGATGTATAGCTGCATGCATACCCATCATCTCAGAAACAGCTTCCAGTATTTGGTGATACCTCTTTGATATGCTACTGCCTCCTGTTTTCAAGGCAATGGAGATGATGAGGCAAGGGACTGCACCAGTTTTATCCTGGGCTGTGTCAGCAATGTGATGTCGTGCCAGGTCATCTCAGGGCACGCGTCCATCCACCTGCCTGTCACAGGGAGTCAGGGTGCATTGTCCCTGCTCACTCCCAGGCACACAGACCCCTGCTCAGACACCATGTAATAAGTAAAAGTCTCCTTCTCTTCAGACAGTGCTATTACTTGTATCAACCCTACTCCTCTGCCAAAAAGAAAGGAAGCCAGTGGGATTTGCTTTCAAAGCTCCATCCTTTCCCTGATCCCGCACTGCCCAGCTGCAGTCGCAGGACATTTCCTTTGGCTGGGGGCTAGGCAAACAGTTTTCTCTTCAACCAACAGACATCTCTTTTCTTCCTGAGCCAGCCTTGGGTGATACTGTATGATTGGGACCATTTCTCCTATTCCAGACACCAGCGAGTTACATCTGGGTTAGATTTAAATCTTCCTCTTGGCCAAAATCTTTCCTGACTCAGTTATTTGAAATAACTGTTTCTGTCCCAGATTCCTGTCCATCTTTCCCTCCTGTCTGTGGTGGAAAATAAAAATAGAAACAGCACTAAAACATATTCTCTAAAAGTTGTCAGGGAGGAATTGCACATTTCAGTTAGTAAATAAAACTTGTACGACTTGTTCCTTTGAAACCAAACCAGCAAGAAGAAGGGCTTGAATTCATCTGCCTGTTGCCCAGCTAACAAGTACCCAAGCCAAGTCAGTCAGTGGACCCCTTTATAGGCCGCAGTAAATAACAGGCCTTTAAAGTAAGCTAAATTACATTCAAGATGGGCATGTTTCTCTCCATTGGCCAGCAAGGGACATGAAAATGCCCACGATCCTGATGTAGGTGTCTTGCTGAAGGATCTGGTCTTAGGCAGGATGACTGAATCCAAGCCAAGAGCCTTTCAGCTAACGCCCACCATTTGGTAACAGGCTTGAGTTAGCTATGCTAAACCTACCGGAACATGACTGCTAAAACAGTTGCTATTGCAGGCTTTGGTTTTTGACATAGGGTGGTATCACCAAAGATCAATACTGATATTAAACAAAGTCACGTTAAGTTTCTGAAGCAGTGGTAAGTCTGACCTAACTTCATTGCAGCTAGCAACATTGGAGCCAGAAGTGTGGTTCCAAGTCTTCTCTTCCAAGCAGGAAAATGGGGAGGTGATGAAATGAGTATTCGCCTGAGGCTCTGGAAAACCAGAGACAGATGATAGTTCATCATATTAGGCAGGCGCTTGCTGATGAGCAAGAGCATACATTGGTTGATACTAGCAGCAGGGACACTTGCTTCCTTTCATATTGTAGGACTAGCCAGTTGGAATAATTATACACCAGAATCCCTATAAAAATAACACGCGGAAAATGTTTTGGAGTGGCTACTTTTAACAAGCTGGAGGGAGAAGGTGCCTTCCTGCAAATCAGGCACCTCCTGACCTACTTGTTAATAGAAGCTGAAATCAAAGACCCTTTATGTTGCTGAAAGTCTTAAACTGGGAAGCCGTTCCAGCAAGCAAGAAGTCCTGAGGCACTTTTCCTTGTCCCTTATATGTTCTTTCTAGCCTTTGGCTACTCATGGAAAGAAATGCCTTTCTACTTAAACATAGTTAGACTAATTAATCTATTCCATCTGTTCCTTCCTTCCAAAATGTAACCATGACACAGAAGTTTCCAAAATAGATTTGGTTCTCATATTGATAAACAGGTCACAGTAAAACAGGAGTGTAGGGAAAGGGATGAAGGAAAATGTTGAGGGTTTAGTTTTTATTTCATCCCAACCAGCTTCTGACTCTTTGATGCAGACGGATGATTTACACAGTATGCTGCATATGTGAGGGCAGTCAACAAACATGTCTGAGCTCACCCATGCAACTAGATCAGAAAAGCTAAACACTGCTTGCAGAAAGCCCTCAGAAGTGCAATATGTTAAAATGGGGGTTGTACAAATTTCAGTGGAATGAAGTCATTCTTTTGGGTATTTCCAATAACCTGTGATTTTCCTCTTGAAACAACTACCCAGAATCCACTTATCACCAACAGAAACTTGTAAATAGGGATATAGTTTGATTATTCTCTTAAAGCATTAAAAAGAGCCAAATGGTTTAATTTTAAAAAGTTCAAAGTGCACCAGAGCTGCTTTGCTAAGACTCACCAGTTCACAGCTGCTACAGGGCTGAATGCAGCACTGTGTTGCCATGTGCAAGTTTGCTTCTAACAAGTTAGCCCTGCTATTGTAGATCGAATGCCCTTTATGTGAACTGACAGCAGGTAACTAATCAAATATTACTGAGTTTGCCTTTAAATTTTAACCTGCAGGAGTTACACTGCATCCTGTCGGATTTTATGTTTCATGACATAGTATGCCAGAACCAGGCAATGCAGCACAGCATAATGCAACTTGACAGCTAAATTCAAAGAAAAAGACAGTTTCTCCTGCAACAATTAACCACTCTCGATATATGGAGCAGTTACACAAATCCAGCGCTTTGTGCTTGCTGCAAGTGGCCAGGTGTCCCTGCAGCAGGCACATCAACTGCTGAAACGTCCAGCTTTTTTGAACACCCAAAGCCACACTGATCATGCAGGATTCCTTAATTTCATTGGGTTTCCATGATGGGATAAGACAACTTTGGAAGCATTTTTTTTTCATGTTCTATTTAGTTTCTCCTTTTGTATGGTAGAGTTCTGTCCATGTTACTGCTCCATTGCAAAAGTATAATATTCTTGATTATTTCCAAACTTGAAAGGAACATAGTGAAAAAACATATTCTCTAGCAAGACAACTGTGCTCAGTCCAGACTGTATGTAATCTGGATAACCTTGACAGCTAACACAATAAACAGTGCCACGATTTTAAGTGAGGATGAGCTCGCATGTTACAATCTCTCTGCCAAATCTAATACAAGCACCAAGCCTTCCAGGTGTTTCATTGTGTTATCACACAGAACTAACATAATTTTTTATTTCAGTTCTGAAGAGGTGGTCCAAAATGTTTAAACTACAGTAGTTGCAACATGTCAAAGAGGGAATTTATTATCTCAGCCCCAATAGGTCTTAATAAGACTTACACAACTGTTTAGGCATTTATTCTATTAACGGCTGTTCATTCCAGTGGCTTCACCTGAATATTCATGATCTCACTATTCCCAGTGCTTCAGTGTAGCAGCTGTTTGAAATCCACAGCAAATGTTCAAGAGAGTTCCACAAATATAAACACCCTCACAGCTGAATGTTTGGGGCCTGTGCATCGCAGAGGAGAAACATGAAACATTTATATGGAGTGATTTTTGGAGGATGGCATTTACAAAGCTTAAATAGTCCTCACACATTTGGGAGCACTTCAGTGTGATTGGGACATTACCATGGAGGACAAAGAGTCTGGAAGAGCCTACAGCCCACAAAGATGTTACGCTCGCCTCTGTGCGATAATTCAGCATAACAGAGGATTCCTGCTAAATTCCAGATTCAGAATCAAACCTAGGCAACTGTCATCAATGATGATTGTGGGGTTTTTTACTTGCCTCATTGGCATGGGTTTGAATGAGGATGGAAATGGCATGCGTGGAAGGGAGGTACCAAGAAAGTAAAAAGAAGAAATGTGCTCAATTAAATTAGTTAAACTAAACACAGAAGGAAACAGGTCATTATGCAATAAACCCTAAAAATGTTGAAGTTACCTCACTCATGTAGGAACCAAATATCTAACTCAGAACTCTACTTATGTAAATCATTTGTCTTATATTAAGTAGAAAATAGATTCTGATGGAGTCTAAACAGATAAGACACTTTAATTAGCAGGCACATGGAGGACATAAAGAATTCAAGCTCTCTCAGAGGAATGGGGATGGGAAACAAGAGCTCTACCTGTCATTCCATCTGTTCTGCTGCTGCCTGTGTTGCTGGCATCTAGAAGTTGTCGCTGGCTTAGGATTATTGGTGGTCCTTGCTAAAATTAATGGATGGATTTAGCTCACTCAAAGGACAGGTGCTCTCTTGCAGGAAAATGCTTTAAAGGCACAAGGTGATGATTTGCTCCAAGAAGATGGAGCAGAGGTACAGGCAGTGGGATCAGAGTTTACAACTGCTGCTGTTGACATCAATGTCTCGGAGGGAGAAGAAGGAACACAGTTGAGGGCACTGTCCCAGGACCTGCAAGATCAAGATTTCTGCCCCATTTCATAGATTTCTGCAATTGTGAGATCTCTGATGCTGCAGGTGGTTTTCACCATAGAAACCAGCAAATGGGGCAGAAAACTGGAGAGCAGGACCATCTCCTAGCACTGACTTGAAAACATTCCTTTTTCGGTTCATTATGTTGGCCTGCATTTTCTTTCCAGAGACTTCCCTACTTCTCCGATTGAGATCCACATATGGATAGACAAACTTCCAATGGAAGTGGAGAAATAGAAAAAAAAAAAAGAAACTAGGAACACAACAGACAAAATTTTTTTCCCATCATATGAACAGTTCAAATAGGAAATTTTAGAGTGGCTCAGGCTGGGCCTTTTTCACTGGGCTTCTTTTAAAACATTGAAAATTTTGACACAACAGCAACATTAATTAAAGTTAATTAAATAGTTAAAATACAGTCAAATTACAATAAACGTTACCCTAGACATTGGAAATCTATATCCACACATACTAATACATTATATACACAAACATAGTAATAGGATTAACAGCAGTTAAATCTTCCATAAAATATTGAAAATGAACATATCTATTTTTTGTACAATTCAGAGAAAAGGAATGTCCTTTCACAGACTATGTGACCATGCTGATCCCACAAAAAATAGAGTTCTAGTGTTAAAAGAAAACCTTACAACAGCCACAGGATTTTCAGTAATATACTAGGGAAGGCATTGTTCATATACAGACCTGATCTCTGTGAACAGTAACGGTTCCAGGCTAATAATGAAATAATCCATTTTTACTAGATGAAAGAAGGGGGATCAGAAAAGTAACTCAATCTGTGGGTAATAATGGTGCCAAAAGCTTATAATGGAAAATATCTGAAGAACCCGAGACTCTCTTTGAGAGATATGAATGATTTCTTTTTTCTTGCGAAAAGTGTATGAAGAACTTGAGAAGAAGTGCCTGAGTGAATTTTATGAGAAAAAGCTCTGTTTGGGGGAGAAAGAGGCAGTGTCTGGTTGCAATCCAAACACAGCCCAGCCTTACCTAACAGGAGGCACAGCTGAAAGGTGCTCCGATGCCTGCACTTGATGCACTTGCACTTTGACTTTTTTCTTTTTCTTCTTCTCATTTTTTGTTCTCCCAAAAACAAAGGTAATAAATTAGCAGGGAAAAAGTCCCTGCATCCAATTTTCCATCTATTAATACGCTCCATAATTCATACTATAATGATCTTTCAGCTGTAAGAAAATATGGGGTAAAATCACTAAAATCAGCTGAAGATTTGCTGTTTATTTCAACATAGTCAGGGTTTTGCCATTCCTGCCCAAATACTTTGATTGGACAGTCAAACTAAATTTCATACAGAAACATCACTGGAGTTCAATGTTCAGCTTAGCTCACTGTGCAAACAATCTGTACTCAGACAACCAGATCCAATAACATTTCAGGAGCTCCTCAGCTGAGAAAGGCTTGCATGAGCAACCCCTCCAGAGAACTACAGTTCCCATTGTTGCTGTCTTGCTGCTCTTTTCCTTGACTTCTCTGCACACAACACGTTCAAGATGAATCAAAGCAAAAACAAGAGAGATTAACATATTTTTATGTTTATGACCTCAAAATACAGGCACGTAAAGGAGAGTGCAAACAGGATTTCCCCTGGCTCTGAAAGTGCAATTATCCAAATGTGTCTCTTGTAAGTGCAGGTTGGGCTCATAGGACAGAATATGTGGCTCAGGAGGAGTCCAGGGGACAGCAGCATTTATTTTTGAAACACAGTCATGATTAATCCAGAACTAATGCTCTTGTGCAAGAATTTTCTTTTAATTTTTATATGAAGGTAATCAGTCTAACTATCCGTGTTTTTCAGTTGGGGAAGATGAGGCACAGAGGGGCAAAAATTGCCCATGTTTATGCAGCAGAGCAGTACTCACCCTGTCCATACTGCAGTGTGCTTGTGGCAGCACTGTGCCATCTGCATGGATGAGACAGAAACAGGAATGAGAAGGAAAAATCAGGAAGGTGGGTTTAGGACAGGTATAATGAACCTCTTGGCCATTCCCTCCATTAAAATCCCTTTATTTTATGCAGTTTTATCCTTTGCATTACAGTCTCTGGCATATCTTCTAACTCCCACTCAGACTTCTCAGACTGGTTGCTAGGAAGTAAATAATAAAATTGGGGTATTTCTCTGGCAAAATAATTTAAAGTGTATTGCAAAAATTAGCCTTTCTCTCTCTTTTATATACATATAAAATTTCCCTACTCTGTACGAGTGTGTGTGTGAGTGCATGGATTTCTGTGACTATTGGGCTGAGACTGAAATAAGAAATAGCTTGTTGATTACTAAGGCGATTAAAAGGATCATCTTATTGATTCCCACCCAGCTAGGCACAGACCTCAGTAATGAACATCTACTGGTTTAATAAGGGAAAAGGCAAGATTTACTAGACGCATGTGCTATTCATTAGAGTGAGCTGAAAGGAAATAAAAAATGCTTACCTACCCAGTCATGGACCACTGTGCCTCTTACTCTTCCAAGTGCAGTTAGTACAGGAAAGTGGGTAATAGAAAGCAGTATGTGACTGCACAGGGGCAATGACTAATAAAATCACTGAAACTAAAGTAACAGAAATGAAATTATTTTCTTCCATCTTTCCCTTTTTGTACGTATTTCCATTCCCCTTGCTTAGAGTACAAGAATCTGGATGTCTATTAAAAATGAAAGCTGAGTATGTATTTAAAAATCAGAGGTAAGGTCTCCTTCTCTCATAGATCTATTGGGAGATATGAGAAGCCTACAAGTAGCTCATATAGCTAGGTTGATACTAGGAGAAATTATTTTCTAAAAGATAAGCTCGAAGTTAAAAAGGCGTCAGTGTAGATGTGTGTGTTATACAGGAGTTCAGACATTAGTCCTATTTGTTCTGTGAGTGGCTCCTTCAGAAAGACTTTCATCTCTCAGTCTGAATCTGCAGTGTAACTGCAGATACTCGGTACAGGTTATGGGCAAGTTTTTCTTCCTAACCATCAGCAGTAGCTGATTTTACAACACAAATAATCATGTTTGCATATGTGTAAGTCATACCTCAGATAATTTACATCTGTGTCAGAGCCTTCGTACTTGACCCTAACTCCTTAGGTAACAAACATCCCACCTACACCCACAGGTAACCTCAAAATCCAAAGCAAGGAGGTCGGCGGAGTACAGGGACCAGGCTGTGTAGGGAAGACATCACTTCTGGGAGAGAGGAAGCAGTTGCTGAAGATTAGAGACGATGTGGGCTGCTAAGGGAGATAAGACTTTCAAATAAACATCCCTTCACATCTCCCCCTGATTCACATAGCCCACAGTGCTGCTGAGCCACAGGGATTTTTACAAATAATCAAATATCTTTCATTTCATATGTATGAAACATGAAGTTCTTACTTGGCAGCCCTTTGCCTGCTTACACAGTGAATGATGAGGAAATGATGAAATTTAATATTGTGCTCACTTTTATTCTGCGTGAGGTGCGTAGGTGTCCTGAAGCATTTAAAATCAGAGGGGCCAAAGTCTACTTAGATTTGCAGTCTGCAGATCTGAAGTACCTTCATCCCCCTCCATGGGGTTACACAAGATTTGTCACCATGTCACATTTCAAGGAAAGGAAGGACAGACCTTCTTAGTAAATAAATTCTGCTTTAACTTGAGGACTATATGTGATATCCATAGATACATTCATCTGTGCCCTTTGTGGAGGACTCCCCCCCCTTTTGACATCCCAGGAACCTGGCTGACCTTTTGGTGCTGACCATCCTGTTAATGACTATGGCATGGTACTGGGGCCACTTAATCAGCACAAAGTCATACTAGAGTAGTTTTCTCTGCTTGATCTTCTTGTCTTGTGCAGCTTGTGAGCTCCGCTATTGCATCCAGGCAGCACAGGTAGAGTCACAGGCTGTTCCAGGTTACTTGACTTGGTTGACTGGAGATCAGCAGTCCTTTAGGAGTGGAGTGCAAAGCATTTCTTTCCTTCTCTGATGAAAGACTTTGGGTAACAGCTCAGCAGGAGTTTGGAGAACCAGCCTCCTAAAGAACCAAGATGCTGATAATCAATATCCTTCTTCCAGGCAGATGCTCCCAGCTCCCCCGAACTGCTGAGCTCCAAATTCAGCAAGAACCAGTGACACTGACATGGCATTCAGATGAGAGAGGCCACCGTTAAGGGCATGAAATATGCCTCATAAGTGATATCTCATCGGGAGCTGAGAGCCCTTGCCTTAGCAGGGACATGTCTCAGGCCATCCTGGTTCCTGGCCTGGAGCCAGCCCTGCTGCATGCCATTCAAACCTGAGAGAATCCAGTCCCATTGTCCAAACCTGCAGCTCTGAAGGTGGCACCTCCAAGCACCATCTCCCTACCAGTTCCATTGCACCCTCACTTCTGCCCAAGACAGATTTATGGCTAGTTTGGACAAATGACTATAGCACAGGAACAGCCAGTGAAATAAAATGTTGTTTCAGGAGCTATGAAACACTGCCTGCACAGATAGCCTCTGAGGTGCTAATATAAAACAACTCAAAGTGCTACAAAGCCCTTTGCAAGCACTTTTCTTTCTGCTTATGAATGTCCTATTTCAATCAAGCTCAAAATGGTCGAATCAGAAATGAAATGCAGCTGAAGGGCTCCAGAAGCCCTGAGAAAGGATTTTGACCCAGAAGAAATGGCTGAGCTTCCAATCACACCAACCATCTGTCTGGTACCACTGGCCAAAATCTACCAGAGCCCTTCCAAAAGGGATAGGGGTCTCTCACTTTGACTCCTACCAACTTCATCCCTTTCCTGGAAACTAAAGATGGCATTTCCAGTCCTGGATACAAACTAATGATTTAAGAAATATTGGATATTGTGCTGTAGACTGAAAAAAAAAAATGTGTTGTCCAGCCAGACTTTTTCCCAGAGCTCATTTCCCTTCTCTGTCTGCTTCCGCCCAGGAGTTACCGGCAGTCAGAGCTTCCCCTTCCAAAGTTGGCATTGCCAACCTTCAGCTGAGGTCAGAGTTAAGGATTGTTCCTCTTGCCAGAAGAATCTGGGCATGTGTTACATTTCTTGGATGCTGGAAATGCAAAGGAGTTTCTTGTGGAGGCTGTTTCTCAGTGTGATCACTTGCTATAACGTGTAGTAGGCACAAAGGGGTGTCCAAAAGCTCTCCTTAGCCAAATATTTCTCTGCATTTTAAGATTTGCATGGGTGGGTTTTGTACTTAAGCAGCCTTTAATGTATTAAAAAAAAGGTTTGGTTGGTGGCTTACATAATAGCGTTGAATCTGACCCAGACGTGTTGTCACAGCACTGCTGTCAGAAAGATAGTGAGCTGTCAGATTGAAATATTCACTAGTAATCTAGGTTATTGGGCCCCTTCCTTCAAAAGTGCACCCAGCAGAAAAGCAGGAGTGTTAAGAGCTGGAATTCCAAGGTCTGCAATGGAGTTAAATCTTCTCAAATCACTGAGTGATAAAGGGAAAAATTTCAGGTGAACCATGTTTTGTTTCAGGACCATCATGATTAGAGGGCATAACTTCACCTATCAGACAAACATTTCTAGGTATCTACTAAGAATATGCCCAAGTAGGATTCAAGGACTTAAGTTGTCTGCAGTCAGCTTTCGCAACACAGAGAACACTACACAATCAGGCACCGTCATTACATAGTTGATCTCTAATTAAAACCTTAAATATCAGAGACCATATAAAGTGCTGACCTTTTCCACTGAGAAAAGACTAATTGTTCTTTGTTGCTAAAGATGTATGAGGTATCTCTAAAGATGTAATCTTGCTTATTCCAGGACACTTTTTTAGAAAGGTTTTGCTACAGCCATTGATAGGAGAAGCAATTAGCTTAACAAAAAACATTTTATATCATGCAATGGCACTTGCGTACATTTGAAAATATTTTACTGCAGATGTCTTAGCTATTGAAGCTTGAATTTTTATTATGCACATTCTCTCTTTTCAAATCAGTTAGGGTACCAGAGACTGAAAATGCTAAGATTGTCTTGGAGAATATTATTTCTCAGTCAAAGAATGTAATGACTTTCCATGGATGAATCTTGCTCTTTTGCCATGTGTAGTCTTTATTCGATAACACAGTGATCTGAGAGTGTTGTGACTGCTTGACACAATATATCATGTAATATATCTGCTATCAGTATTCTCATTACAAAGGGAGAGAGAAGTGAAATTGGAAAGTGAGAGCAGAACTGGTCAGATCAAAGTAAAAGGGAAAATGGTGAAAAGTAAAAAAAAAAAACTGTGTGGAAAATCCATCTTATTAGGACCTTGAATTCTGCCCAGGTTCAAGTGACACAGGTAGAAAAAAGGGCTTAATTTCTGCCCTAATATAAGCCAACAGTGTTTTGATCAGAGAAGACGGAGTCTAGAAAAGGAAATTAGTTTGTTAGGAAGACAAGGCATCTGTAGAATATATCAATCTGGAACAAAAAAATGTGTTCTTATCCTTGGCTGGAGCAATGTCTCCAGCATGAGTTCCTCAGGGCATGGGCTGCGATAAGCTCTCTGGAGTTGTTCTGGCTGCACTTAATGTTCTTTGCACCAACTACAAGGCAGCTTCCATCTTGTGCAGGGAGGCACGAGGCTGTCTCCCCTTATACACATCACCAACATTGGTTGTTTTAACCAATTCAGCTCAGCTGAAACTCTTCATCTGAAGTTTCATCTACAGGGATGGCTTAGGCAATTCCAGCAAACTTCCCAACATCAGCAAGTTGTAAGGATTCCAGGAGGTCACTGATAGACATCATTTCTGGTTTGCATTTGTACATATACATCTATCTAAGCTTTGTTTCAGTTTGGTACTACTTCTGTTAGTGATACATGGGGAATCTCACTCCACATATAACAATGTGCTCGATAGCTTGATTGTGCTTTCTGTTGATTTTCCTTGCACGCAACTGAGTTCATAGGAATTAAACATGTGCTCTAATATATCCTTCTTCTGCACAGAACGAATAAAAGAAACTTTGCCTGAGCCATTCAACAACAATTTGTCTCTTCACTGTGTTTTCCTGGTTGTCTTCAGCCTGGGTACCGCCAAGGCCCATTTTGCTGACCCAACTGTATAATTTGATTTACAGAATGGAGAAGGACAAGACACCAGCTTCAGACCAATTTTCTCTGAAGTTGCCCCAGCTTACACCACTCAGTTCATTTTTACTCAGCACCTTACTCTCATTAAATCTGCTTTGAATTAGTCCAGGCAGTGTGAGTTGATACTAGTTCTCACTTAGTAAATTCAAATTTGTTATTTAAATTAAATATTGTGGGGCCAAACTGATTATAAATGATTGAGGCCACTTGCATCAGATAATTGCCTGGGAACTGTACAGCGTCTCCTAGAACTCATCTCCCCTGGGCAGTGGTGTGTTCTATCATGAACAGAAACATTTGTTAAAGCCATTTGCATGGTGAGGATGTGGAATAGGTCATAACCTAGTGTGGATCAGGTCTCCTGCCCTGGGATGGGAAATGGACAGCATCTGAGCACAGAAGCTCTGCATTGAAGATGGAGCAGGCTGGAGTACCTGCCACCAGCTGCAATGCTATTAACAGTAGAGAGACCATGGCTGTGAACCTGCAGACTAGAGTGCATTCACTGTTTTCACAACATTATCAAAGAGAACAAAAAAAAAAAAAAAGAAAGGAAGAAATAGGCTATAAATCGCCCAAACTGGGGAAGATAAATTTGTGTGAAAAGTCATGAGGAACCTGACAGGAAAGAGTTACTTTATGCCATTTTGCAGCGAGGAAAAACAGCCCTCGGTTTTCTATTGTCTGCAGGTTTTTCTCCGTGAGAACAGAAGGTTGGGCACAAGGTGAACTGTCAGGAGGAAAAATCGAGGGAATCATAGAGAAGATGGGCCTTGTACATAATTGATCTGACAGAGTGCTGCCCACTCCATCATTGTGGCTGAAATATGCTTGGCCTCCTGCACAATAATGCATGCAAGTTTAGCATCGCAAGACTTGGTCTATTAGGGAGTTTGTTTAATCAGGAATGCTCTCGTCCCTGCCAGCACTGAATGTCATTTGCAAAACACGAGATCTGCTCTCTGACTGGAAGAGAAAATTCTGCCATGCTAAACACTTTCAACAGCAGACATAAAAGCAGAAAGTGACTTTGAGTAAAACTAGAGGCTTATTGGAGGGAAGAGTACCATCTCTATTGCCTTCAAAAAGGCCCGCACTATGCTTTGTTCCCTTAAGAATCCCCATCAGATTTCTTTTTCCTTTTTTGATCCTTTTAGTGGAAGATGTTATCATCCCCTTGAATTGCCTCACAACCGACCCAGGAATATGGAAAATAAGTAGCTCTGTGGTCTTTTATAACTAGTTGCAGGTGCCTTCCGTAAGAATGGTAAAAGATCTCTGAGGACTAGGTATTTCAAACCCGGAGTGTTATTACAGTCAGTAAATATCATGGCTTTACTGCTACAAGATAAAGAGGTAAAGATCTTAAAAGATGCAGATACACCATGTTTTGTGTAAGTTCTGATAAAAGCTACCAATTGTGTTTCGAAGACTTTGGGTGGCCCAAGCTTGCAGACCTTTTTGAGAAGCCTCTGTTCTGCCCTGCTTTGAGTAAAACTTTGACAAGTGGGCAAATCCTGCAAAATGCCAGCAGTTTACTGTGAGGGGCCTAAGAGCTCCTGGATCCACAGGGGTCTGTGGGACTGAGGTATCCACCAGCTCAGGCTGCACAGGAAACACAGATCCCACTTGCTGTTCTCAAAAATATAGAGCTGAAGAACTACGGAGGGACCACGTTATTTTCCCCTGCACCATGACCTATGCCACCTTCTGCTAAGGCAACAGAGCAAGTGCTAGATGTTATCATTTACAGTCCATCTTACAGTGGATAAATCAAGCCAGCAAGATAGCAATATTGCAGCAGGGTCACCACAAGCAATTTTCTAAAAACTGTACTGACATCACCAGAAATGTATTTAAATCCTTAGTATTTCCAGCTAAAAAAATCCATTCTCATGAAAATGACTTGTATGAGAATAATCTTTTCAGAAATGATCGCTCCTGATGCTTAAACTGATTGCGATTTATTTTACCTCTTAGATTTTCTCTCTGGAAAATGTTGGCAAGAGCTGTCATCACCAACTCCGAACTCAATAATTTTGCCTAAAAACATTTGACAAAAAAGGGGTTAACGATTTCTATGCAGGGTAAAGCTATAAGGAATTAGTGCTCCTGAGTGTAGAACATTCACTTTTACAGTAGGTGGTGTTCTTGTTACACTTTCATACATGCCAGGCTAATTAACTGCCTTAAAGACCACATCATTAAATTATTTCCCCTGCTTAAAACACTGCACTGTTTAATGTACCCCAGCAATTCAATTATGCTTAAAACAGTATCCTAAGGACAAACTACTACAGAGTGGCATTTAGAGGAAATTTCACGCTTTACCTCAAATGCAGGTAAAACAGAAGAGCAAAAATAGAATTTGAATTCCGAAATAGCTGTTTGAACAAAAAAAAAAAAAACAAAAACAAACCAACAAAAAACTTCCACTAAAACTTGTAAATAAAGCAAGTTATTCTAGTCTGGATGATTGATTTTGCCTTTACACTCTTTGGTAAAAGTTCATTCGAAAACTTCAAAGAGTTTCATTTTTCCCTCAATACTTGTTAAAAGCTGCCCATTCCATCTTATGATATATTTCTATATTTTGTTTGCTTTACCTTCTTTCCCTGTAGTGGTTTCTCTTGCTTAAGGAAAAAATCCATGAGTTTTAATTAAATATATCATCTTGGAAAGGGCAGCAGGGTGGGTGAGGTCCTCCTGATGGTGTATTTCAGACATTGTGTTAGGGAGTAAATAGGCAGAGGTCTCTGTTACACACCTAATCAAAACACCTCATAATTTATCAGAGGAAAAGTGGGCTGAGTTCCATCTCCGTCATTTTCCGCACCAGCATCATTACCAGGTACCAGCAATGTATCTCCCCGTGGCAGAATGAGCGCAAGGCTAGCAGAGAGCTCTGCACAAAGGACACCGCAGTTGCTTGAGTCTCACTCCTTGTTAGCAGGACTGCAGAGGATGTCCTCTGTGTGCTGCGGATGTGGAAGCACGCTGCTTTGCTGCCAAGGATAGGTGCAGCTTCAGCAACAGAAGCTTGTGTCATTCTGGACCTACAGAAAAACACACAGGTAAATGGGACCAGAGAGTATTTTGGAGTCCAAAAACGTACTGCCAGCCTCTCCTCTACTATCTTTGCATGGTGTTTAAGAAATACCCATCCCTGATGTCAGGGAACCAAGTTTCTCATATGTAAAAGCCTCATTGGTATTTGGTGTAGAAAGCTATGTTCTACGACAGGTTCTAAAAATGAACTAGTTATTCCTAACTTAAGGGAAACTAAAAGGAACTGTAGTGTCTGTAGAAGCCTATTGAGTTTAGGGGGTTTGTGTGGAAGCATCAAGTTGTTCCTAATGTAACTGACAATATGTGGCTGCAGCTTATAATCTCACTTAAAAAAACCTTCTCAGATTTTAAAGGTCTAAAATTAGAATATATTTAGTGGCAGGGTTATGGTTGATTTCATTTGCAAAGAATTCCCTCACCATGAGGCAAGAGCATATGCACAATTTCTACCAAGCAGTGGCTGCAAAATCCCACAGGGACTTGCTCATATGGCTGATATTGTCGGAGGGAGCTGTTTCTTCAGCAGCTTGGTGGTGGGTGAAGTGTTCTCCTTATGCAGGTCTGTAAGAAGGGCCACAATTCCACTGGATACTGATATCTGGATACTGCTTAAATATTTTAAGACTGCAGTTCCCCATACTTCCAGAGAATCTGACCAGAGAAGAAGCCTCATCCTCTTCCTCCCAATCCCAGTTGTCAACTCTGCTCCCACTTTGCCGTCACTCCCCCTTATAGACATTCAGTGAACCCAACTAAGGAAGTGGCCTGTCTGAAAACGAGGCATTTCTTTTTTTAAACTAGGTCAATTTTCACCAAGATCCGTTTTCTGATCTCTCACTACATGGTCAGAGAAAACACCTGTGCCGACACAGAGGGAGGGAGCATGAACAACCATCTGGAGAGCAAGGAGGGGACAGGAAACCCATTTTGGTTGCAGAACCGGCTTCTGCCAGCTTAACTAGGCATGGGGTGGTGGCATTAATCAAGACCTTGAAACCAGCCTCAAGGCAAACATAGCATGGCATCCAAGGGATTAACCACAGGATGAAATACATTGCTGACCATATGATTGCTCAGAGGTCCTTAAACATATACATCTACATTGAGATACCTACAATGCTGGGCTAAGGCACATTACACAGGGAGCTGAATGTGAAATTCTGATTATGCAATGGTTTGAACTAAGTAGGTCTTAGATGTGTTAATTCACAATACTGAGTTCAGTACATAAATACACACCCAGAACATCAATAGATACCTGTGTGGTTTCTAAAAATATTAGAGCATAATCCTTTTGTTCCTTGCTTAAACCTGTGCGAAAAGTTTGTGATTAGGTCCTTGTCCTAATGAATTCTGGAATGAAGTACAGATAGATATAACCATCATGGCTACACTTAAAGCCCAGGCATGTACGTGCTATATATTGTGCTGCCTAGTCTTGCATTTGCTTTCTCCCTTTGAACTGTTCTTTACAATTTAAAATTGGGTTTAATATATTGATTTTCCATATATGTCCCTATTATTTACTTAGCATTTTGTTCCAATTTTATGCCACTTAGACAATTATTTTTTTTACCTTCAGTTTCTGGATCTATTTTACAAATAAATTGCGAAAGTCAAGATAATTTCCTTTCTCAAGAGTTTTCAAAATCCTGACCAGCTCAACAAGCCACATGTAACACAAAACATATAGCATGAACTTAAAACATAGGAATGCATATAGCAATCTCTCATTTTTTCTAATGCACTTATGCTTATTTAATGCATTTATTTCCCTGAAGCAGTCAATAAAATACTTCAGGTAGTAAAATCTACCCTGACAGTAATAATTTTCATTCAATAATTCTCCTTTTCCTTGCTGAAGAGTCCAATCATTAGAAAAGTGGAGATCATGATTGTCATATATGTAGAAATGGTATCTTAAGATCTGAGTTAGACTCTGGTCTGCTCTTGACCCAGGCACTACAGATTTGGGCCCCGAGTGTGTTTCCATAATATTAATATTCCTTGGAATGACTCATACACTGTATTAGGAAAGAGTGCTGCACTGATTTTAAATCCTCACTTTTATAACTTAGTTGAACATTCAAAAGGATATTTTAGAGCTTTGAGAACTGGTCTTTATAAAAGGCTACTATGAAATACCTTTAAATAAGAGCAAAGCCCACTGAATTCTGGAAAAAAAAAATTCTCCAGAAAGAAATTGCAGCCTATATGGGAAGGCTAGCTCAGTAGATCAGGCTCTGGATGTCCCCAGATACCCACCAGGCTCAGAACCTGCTCTAATTAGAGTTCCTCACAGCAGCAAAGTTACTGATAAAATAGAAGCCCTTCAGCTAGCAAACATAACCATGACTGATCCAATTCATTGACTTTGGCTTGCATGCTTCTGCTGTTGTCCCCCTGCAATTTGCACACCAATCCCCAAGAAACACTGATCTGGATCAAATTTATCCGTAGAGGGCAATGGAAAAATGTCCATCAATTTGCATGGGTATCACCCCTGCATGTCCTCCTCTCTCAGGACTAGTGTCACCACGATTTGCTGAGGACACGGTGCTCCACAAGGCCAAAAGCTGTGTAACAAGAAGCCTGGTGTGAATGAGATCATCTGTTCTGTATTTGAGTTGTAAATTTATTTAAAGTTGCTACAGATACACTGAACTGTTTAGTGCATAAAATAGTGTCTTAGTTTAGATGAAAACTGAGATATGTTATCAGAAATTAAGTGATTTTAATCAGATAAGGAAAAAAACATATTGTATAGAAAAGATAACAGTTCTTGGCTACAAATGTATGTATGTATAGAACAGAATTAACAACAATTGTGATTAAGACCTTAATATGAATCGAGTTCTGTACCCAAAATCTTGTGATGCGGGTCTCCGGGAGCCAGATGACGAGAAAGAGAGAGAATGAGAATAGAGAGAATAGAGCAAGCAAACAGAGAGAGGAATGTCCAGGCAAACAGGACGCAACCTCTGCCCCGGTTTCCCCGGAAACGTCCTCCCCCCACCCCCTCGCATCCCACACGGATCCCCTTTGTTGGCAAAGGAAAGAAAAATTCCCCGGAAAAGGAAAAAAACCCTGAAACTATAACAAATAGGCTCGCTGGGATTAGAAAATGGGCAGTAAAGCAAATATATCCAGTGTTTGCACCTGAGTGTCTCAGTTTCATTTCTGACTTAAACCTATAACAGAAGGTTACAATAGTTTCTCAACGCTAATTTTATTTTAGATGCATATGAGAGAGATGTAAGGAGGTGCTAGAACACCCCCATTCCTAATTTGCATTTATAATTATTTTGTAATAAACACAGTTTTTCAAAGAAGCCTTTGAGTGACAGAGCTAGAGACCAGAATTTCTCTTCTTTTTATGCATTAAAGATGTTGGTAGAGACAGAGCAGGGATCCCACACTGACCTCATCAATCATCTTCACCTCATACCTGCCAGAAAGACACCCATGCTGCAAGAAGCTCATCCTCTGCAGGATCCATTTAGTCTTTGATTTCTCCTCTGTCACTTTCAGATAGGACCAGACTTACAGCTTTGAAACTGAGCAGAGACAAGAATCTCCTTAGACCCCTGAGTCATTTCTTGCTCTTATCTAAACAACTATCAGCTGGGAAAAATTCATCACTAATAACCTGTGCCAGCTTTTCTCTTGAGAGTTTTCTCTTGCCTCCTTTTGCAGAGCACCCTTGCTCTTCAAGAGATATACTAGTTTGGGGGCAATTCATTCAACACTGTCAGATCTTTCCAACTGCTTTATAGCTTGTCCTCCCCAAACATTCTTTCAGTAATCCCTATACCAAAGCTGAACCAAATGTGTGTTTATGTAAAACAGCCCATACTATATGCAGCCTGTGCTTTTTGCATGACCTTTAGTGTAAAATGCAATATGTCTGGTCTCAGTTATGTTATTCTGTCAACATGTTCCAGTTTGGGCTAAGCTGGAAGCAGCGCTCTGTACATCTGGCTCAGGAAGAGAGGACATCTGTGCAACTAGTCTAATAAACCAGCAAAATTCAATGAATTCTAGTGTTAGGGAATGAAAAGAATTTTTGCATTGCAAAACACAACAAATGCTGACTTCTACCAACAAGAGCAACCTCCAGAAATCTGGGAGATAAATCAGCGTGAGAGAAAGGCGAAGAGATGTTAAATGATGCTTTTATTTCAAATATAAACATCTTTCAAACATATAAATCGTCTCATTTGATTTAAAGTTATTTAGTTCACATGGAGTTAAGTAATGTCCTCCTTTTAAAAATATCACTTTGGAAATTTATGGATGAAAAGTGCTAATTATGTATTTTTAAATGCATTTTATAATTTCATTGTATGAATCCCTTTAGTACATAATGCTGTCTATAAATCCTTCCCCTTTTCTACCCAGGATTTTGTGAAGAACACAATTGCTAATGCAGTCTAAATTAGACAAAAGCATTTGGTGAGGTCAGAATGCTATTGCTTGGAGCTTCCCATTTTATTTTCTTTGGACATTTTTAAAAGGCTAGCACCTTACACTTACTCTAATAACAGCATGCAATTCTGAAGTAATTAATTTTGCAATGGCTTTTAGCTGCTTTAGAGTCTTCATTAGCCATATTTATTCCCTTTTTGCCAAGTACTCTCAAATAGTGAATTAAGCTCTTGCCATCCATTTTTAAACAGTAGCAGCAATTCTAAAAGACACTGAGTGTCACTGACAACTGAGAAAAATCCCATTTTGCTCTTACATACTGAATTTCATGTTTTGCCTGACTTAGGATGGAAAGAGCAAAGTAGTGTCAGATTTCTCATGCTGTACTTCACATTCCTCTCCACTTAATATAATTACTGATCTTTCTCCTGGAGTTTCTCTCCAAATCCCACCATCCATTCTGCCAATGCATAACTTGTCCACCTAGTGACAAAATTCTGAGAGGTCAATAGTGCTCATTTAGCTCAGGAGCTGATCCCAGAGCCCATTGGGCTGTTTTCCAGCTCTCCTACAACTTGCTATCAGTAAACTTTCCTGCTCCACAGCCACTTCAGTTGGTGTCCATTTATCACCATAAAAGCCCACACACAACTGATTGCATCCTATTCATTACCTTTTATAAAACTTCCATCTGTCCCACTCCCATTGATAACCTTTTTCCAAGGTGGGTGAAGAAGAAGGCACAGTTTGATGATCTCCAGATAGCAGGGGATACACGTAACATCTCCACTTATTAAACAGCCTCTGCAGTGATCGCTTGTAGCATGCACTGAATAAACAATACCTTGAGAGAATTCAAGAAAACCAAATACAGATAGTGGCAAGAAAACTGCAAAAATAGTCAGTAATATTTACAGGATCTCTTTTCTTAAAGGAGACTAAAAAGTTATTAAAAGCTTCCTTCGGGTAATTTGATCCTAGTCAAAGGACTTTGAAGAAAACAACCCCGTTCATATATCTTGGTGCATTCTTTACTGTCCCAGGATATACTTCTGACCCAAGGAAGTGTATCAGTCAGGGACGAGGCAACATCAGTGTTGGATCTCTGATAATATGTATTATGCTCATGTACAGGAATTTAGGAAGGGGTGTGGTAGTGGTGGTGGTGTATCATACAGCCCTAGTGTATAATGGATGACTGCATTAACAGAGAAGCAGTAATGGTCCAGCAGAGCAGGCACTTGATGAGGAATCAAGTACTCCTCCTCTGAGCCCCTCCACTTACCAAACTTGAGATCCAGAAAATTCATTTTGGCTTTCTGTACATCCTTTTCCCAAAATATTCTTTGTTCTAAATTGTCTGTGAGGACAGGGACCTTGTGCATGTTTCCTAATGCACAACAATCCAGGAATGGCTTGGATGCTGAGAACCAAAGGGTGTATTTACAGCAGAGCCCAGAAGTCTCACAAAGAGACTAATAACTTGTCTTTTTTCTTAAAAGGGGAAAAAAAGACTTTTCAGCTATAGAAGTACAAAAGTATCCAACTGAAAAAAAAGGTAGGCAATTTTTCCTCACTAAAAAGTAGTGGGTTTGAGTTTCTATTTTTATTGTTTGTATTAATAACTTGCAGATGAATCTTTGAACTTTAAAACTTCATTTCAGAGTGAATTATATTGGCTGCTCTAGAAGTCCTCAGAAAAGTTCTAATGGAAGTAATGACAAGGCCAAACTTCTAATTCTCCTAAATTCCAGGGAAATGTATATCTGAGCCTACATTTACCACTCCAGAACTACTCTCTCTCCTGGCTCCAGAGAGTGGCTGGAGCTTAAACATATCTGAACTTTGGCAGCATCTACAGGCAAAATGCTGCTTTACTTCTAGTAATAAATGTCACTGTACGTTTCAAAAACAACCAGAAAACTACAACTCTTGTTGAATATTTCATTCCAAATTATTTACCCTGAATGGGTCTGACTGTATGGAACAGAAGTTAGTAACATGGTGTGGAAAAGGAGGTGAGGAGCTCTCTGATGGCAACACAATCAAGCAATGGCATAGTAAGACAGTATGATGTTGGCATTGTGCTTTGGCTGCAAGAACTGCAGAAACTTTCACACATGTAAATGTAGGCATGTCATGGTCTGCTTAAAAATCCTCAAAATCCACATAGGCTCTAATCCTGTTACTTTTAAAACTGTTAATAAATACCAGACAGGAGCAAACTAGCCTCCAGGTTTTTCAAAATATTTGCTGTATGTTTCTGCTGCAGCACTGAGCCCCAGAAGCCTTCCTACCACCTTGGATTTCCGCCCCGCCTCACCCGATAAAACCTTCCTTAAAATTTCTCAAAACAATCGTGCTTTAGCATCATCTACTGGGAGAGATGGGCAACTGGCTGCGAGGCTCGAACAGTGTGAAAATGCTCCCGCTTGCATCTGCGTGCCTGCTCCTGTTGCAGTGCTCTGAGCCCGACTCCAGCAATCCAGGGAAAATGGGGTATTTCTCTCTTCAGATGCTGCATTTTAAGGAATATAACAAATGCTTCAGTGCTAGTGCAATACAGACCAGAATAAGTACGCTCTGCTTTGGCATCGCTTCCTTATTAAGGCCTCTGAGTCACAGCACCAGAAGTCAGTAAGAAGCCAGAAGGAAGGGAGCAACTAATCTCACAGATCAGTTTGTGGTATGAATTTTATCACAGAGATCTGAGGTCGGTTGCGGTAGTGCTCAGCGCTGCGGGGCCCAGGAGCTATGCTGTCTGTAGTGCATGATGTGCAAGACAATCTGAAATTCATGATGAGTTTGCACCTTTCACCAGCAGCGTCAGCCACCCAAAGATCTCAAAGCGTTGCGGACAGTAATCCTACCTGACAAATAGGTATTATCCCTGTGCTGCAAACAAGGAAATGGAGACAGTGATTTAAGGGCAGGAATCCCAGCAGTGTTTAGATGCCTAACTCTCATTGACTACAAGCTGGGCAAATCACTTGAAACCCACAGGAATTTATATCTAAACTTGTTTAAAAATACTGCCCAGGGGGATTTTTCCATGGTACACAGGACAAGGGTTTGAGAGAGGCAGCATCCAGATCCTAGGTGTTGCGATAACTTTAATTATTGGTCTGTGCTTTAACTTCATTTCTAAACTTCCATAAAGGTCTTGACATGAAGCATACCACAGCCACTGAAACCAGCATGTCTCACATCTGGGCATGAGGGGTGGATTCACCTCAGTTACATTTTTACTGCCTAAAAACTATATGTCTACTCTGAAAAAGCTATTAGGCTGCCTTGGCAGTCAAGGAAGAGAGGGACACTTTCAGGATGCAATTCACCTCACCCTTCACAGGATAGCTTGGTCTTATCTCACCTTCTTCCAAGGACTGAAGCAATCAGTTTAGAACAGGTGCATTATTATTATTATTATTATTATCATCATCATCATTATTTGGACACCTGCATTTTGTCTGCAGACCTCCACTACTCTCTTTCACACCCAGTTACACCATCTTTGATGTCTCAGTCCCCACACTGATGGGCCCTCAGAGAGATCTTCTTCACAAAGAGCAGAGCCTGGACTTCACTCTGCTGCAGACCTGCAGCTCCAAGTAGCTTAAAACAGGCAGCCAGCTGCAAAACCTCAACTCTTCCAGATTGTTACAGCATTACAATTTATGCTATTCAAAAGAGCAGAGTAACAGTTACGGTAATACTTCATGCGTATCTGGGGAAAAAAAAATGTGCGTGTTTTGGAATTCAGTTGAGTGACCTTTTGACAAGAGATTAAATACATTGACTCATCAGATATCCATAATGAAGGCCAAGTCTTTTAGATGTGGAGTCTAAAGGCTCCTGCAGGTACTAAAATACATAGTTTTATTTTTCAAGTTCCTCATGATCATACTTAAAGATTCTGATTAAAATACCTTTAAAAATACTTTAAAAGGAGTTTCTTTGCAGAGCTGCTGGGTAGTTTGTGTTCCGTTTTTCTGCCATCTGGCCTCTAGGTCTCTGTATACGCATCTTCCCTTAGCGGCACTGGAAGCCAGGTAGCAAAACTTCCGAGTGTTTCAAAAAGTTGATTAAAAGTAAATGCTTAATATTTGAAAAAACACAACTGTTGTACTTTGGAAAACCTGTAATCCTGCTTCCTAAAATCATTTGTAGCAACTGGATATTTGGTACCCATCTCACTTTGGATACCGGAAAGCCTGCTTTTTCCCTCAGCCATAAATTCTCCCCAAATTGTGTTACTAACATTGTATAAAACCCTAGGGCCTGCAGCTGCAAAACTCTGAGTCTGGACTTGCTTCACTACCAACACTCCCAACCTACGTCTGCCTTCAGCTCTTGACTCTCCACGAAATGGGTTCATCCATTATGATGCCTGGAAATGCCATGCCATGCCATGATAAACAAAGTAGTCACCAGACACTCTGGTTGAGATCAGCCATAGACTGGCTTTCCTGTCACAAAAGGAAAAATTTTTTGTCCAGTTTCACATTTTGCTAGGAGTAGAGACAGTCACATTGCCACCAGCCCTGAAAGCCACAGAGCAGCCCCAGCCCTGCTGGAACAGGATAGCTGTGCATGGAGAGGTGGTTCTGGGAGAGATGACTGCTTTGAGGGTGGACAGGCAGAGCAGACCTTGCCTCTCTGCCTGCAGAACTATGCACGCAGATTCCTCTCCCAAGATACTTCAGATTTTTTTTGAGGAAGTTGTAAGGAATACTACCCAGCTGTACTCTGGCTTGCATTGAAAGACACAGCCAACACTTTGCAGCTGTCAGTGGCTGCTGCGAAATGTGGTGATGGGACTCCCACCTCACAAAATCCCACCATAACTCTCAAAGATGCCCAAATTGAAGAGGCACTGGGACTGACCAATTTCTCCTCCATACAGACAGGATCTCTACAGACCTGTTTCCTGTATGGATAGGATGTTTTTGTCCTCTCACTGACTCTACTGTCTATATATTTACCGACAGGATTACTTTTAAGACATTATAGCAGCCCTGGCTGAGCACCCTTCATTAGTTGGTGGGTGCTTTACCTGCTCCTCTTGCAAAGGAACTCCAGCATCTCCAATAGGTCAGAAACACTAAGTAAGTAGACACGAGCTTCATCCAGATTGCTCGTTTAGTACTTACAATGAGGAGTATAATTAGCATAGAAGTTGAGAATGGCAGTGAGCAGCTCACCCCACTTGCTGTCCCTGTTCCCTCAGGACTTTATCTCCTAAGGCAGCACATGGAAAGAGGGGGCTGCCTCAGGGGAAGATGAGATAGGGAATAGTCACACTCATGCAAATCTAAAATCTTTCCATTAAAAGATATTGTGCACCAGTTTGTCTCCATAAGTCTTCTTCATTGTTCATTAATCTGCCTCTGGGCTTGAGGTTTGCAAGAACAATATTGGTCTTCTGTTCTGTGCCTGTTCTTAGATGGCAGAAAACTGAGGCCTTCCCAGTGATGAGCTGCTATTTTGATCACATTAAAGGCCTCAGTTGCATTTTGGCTATATCCAGTATTTAAGCACCTCAGCCAGCCATATCCCTTGAATGCCTGAAACCCTTCCAGGTTTATCTTCTGACCTCTCCACCAGTTTCCTTTTCTGCAGTGTTTAATCAACTCTGGCAACTTTGGGGCATCCAAAGGCCAACTCTGGAAAAAAAATGAACAAGGAAACAAGACTGAGTGCGTAAGCAGACACTTGAACTACTTGTTCTCCTAGTTTTTTTACAGGAATAACTTTAACTCTGTGTCTAAGTTTTTCCACCTGTAGAAAAGTCTCCTTTTGCAAAGCTCTGTAGAGATCTCTGTTCTTAGTGATGTTATGCCAATATGTAATTGATCTGCCCAATTCTGCTGTACAGTTCTGGAATATTTGAAGATTAAAATATATACTTCTCGTGACTCAGTTAAAGAAAAAACAAGATAAAAATAATGGAGTCTTGGATGCAAATTTATTCACCAAGTTATTAAGACATTAGATTTCATATGCATTACTGAAGATAAAATATATATCCATCTGAGTACAAAGACACCAAATTGTGGCTTACCAAGCAACTAAAAAAAGGAAAGGTGATATGGCCAATGACAATTTAAATAGTCCTGACAATGGCAGGAGACTTGATTTGTTGATTCCTAAATAAGGACAGTAATTTTTGCTTTGTGCATTGGCTGAGTTCATACGTGCTCATTTACTTCACGTTCCATGCTAACCCAGCAAGAATGTTTAATGCTCTTCATTCACAAGTTAGTTTAGGTGTTGCTACTACAGTGGAGCCAAACTGTGCTTACTGGACTTACAGTATCTTACTCAGCTTGCAAAAGTTGCAATGCCCATTGTGAGAGCCCAGCGTGCTGCTCTTCATGTGCTTAGCCAGCTCCTCGAAACCCCAGCCAGCCCCTAGTGAAGTGAACAGAGACACTCCCATTGGCTTGGAGCTGGATTAGGCCACCAACTGCCATGGGAGAGGAACATGGACAGGTCTGCTAGCTTGGGCATTCAGGCAGCAATTACTTCAGCATGTGAGGTGGACTGAAATAGCAGGCTACAACTTCTTAAAAAATATTTAAAATAACTAACCCACAGTTAAGCAATACCATGTCCATTTAGGCATAATGCTGGGCTACAGGTTAGGAGATGTCAACCATGGGTTCCAAAGGGCTTTGACCTCTTCCCCAGCACTGAGGAACCACAAATCCTCATCTTGTAGATCAGCTCCTGCTTGGCCCCACCCACTGGGGTCCTCAGCAGAACTCTTTAAACCTCAAGCCACAGAAAGTCATATTGGGTTTTTTTATTATGCTGTGAAAAAAAGTCAGTTTGGCCTTGACCAGTCTGGTCTTCATGGAAGTCCCTCCCTGGGTCTTGTTACCACGCTAGTTGCCACTTCCTGCTGTGACTCACCTATGAGGACTGGGCCAGTATGGTTTCAGGACCTAAATGAGCTGGCACACAGGTTAACAAGAATTTTAAAGTCCTCCAGCCTTCACCTTTCCCCATCGTTATTTCATATTGGTCTTTAGGAAAGGGAGTGGCAGCACCCCATATGGGGCATCTGCCCCTACAAGTCTTACCTGGAGGAACCAAATTCCTCTCCCCCAGACACCGTGGTGGGGAACCTACTCTTCTAGCCTCTTCCACCAGCCTGTGCTACAAAGTTCAAAGTGCTTCTGGTTTTACCTTTCCTTTAAGAGGCAGGGCAGAGGACATCTCTTTCCCTACAACCCACAAGACCTGGAAATAACACCTATACCTGAAACAGTGGTGGAGTTTTAATCAACAGATCTGTTTTACTGAACTTTCTCTGCAGGTCAGAAAAATATTCATGGTTTTGAAAATCAGGTTCAGTGTCCAGTATTAGTACAGAGTGCTGAGAAAGGGCAGATGCTGCCCCTTGCCCTGGCACCATGCCTCTGTGTGGCATGATGAGACAACAGGGTTACTTACATGTCCTCCAAGGTTACTCAGTCACAGGAAGCTGGTGTTTCAGGCATAGCGTGTACTTTAACTGTTTGCCAATGGTAAAACAAAGCTCAACTCTGGCTTCAATAGTTTGGTCACATTTCCAAATACAAACCTAACTGAAGCTACTAATTCATCTCCAGCCATTCAAGAAAATAGCTCTCAAGTGTACCCACTCCTGTCTCACCAGCCTGAGAGGGGGTCCATACCTCTCTATCAGCTCCAGGAGCCTTACAATCCAAGGAAATTTTATTCTGTATAACTACATTTTATGGTAAATAAGCCAAATAATCTCCAGTTTCAGCAGCTATAATCTAGGAAAATTTGCATGGATAGACACGCACACTAAAACTTTCTCAAACACATGAGGTTTCATGGGACATCTGGCCTTTGGAAGTTGGGTTTTACTTTATTTACCATATACACAAAACACATTTCTGAAGATGCCAGTATTATTGCTATCTTGATCTACATTTGTTTATCCCAGTTCTGCACAGAATTTTTATGTATGATATACATAAAAGCAATTGTACCAAAATAGATAAAATGAAAAAAGCTCTCAGCTCAAAATGACTGTAACACAGTTAAGCTTCAGAAGGAACTGAGACATATTTCTCCCCATTTACTTTAATAGTTTGCCCCTCAACCTCAAGAAGGTCTAGAGATCTGGAAAGCATTTTAAGAGAAGGTTTTTTATTTATTCTTGATTTAGACTTAAGTACTTTTTAAGAACAGGTCTTATTTCTTGTCATTACTTTTCTTGTTGTATCTCCAGTATGACAAGAAAATACTTGCCCAAAACACCAAAAAAAGAAAAATATGCATCAAAGCTCCTGAATCGTTATCCAAATCAAGCACAAGCCCTGAACCTTTTGAAGTTTGTCCATCACTAGTTATCACATCCAATTCCTCTCCTTTCAAAACAAGAATTATAGTCTCTGTCTTCAGGAAGTTCTTATGCTCAGTGACTCCTGATTTTCCCACAGAGGAATATGTAGAATTTCACTAATATCAATACCAGGCTTTCAAAAGAAATCATACACTTAAATGCTGGAAAATAATAGGGGTATTTTTCTTATTTAAAACTTGAAACACAAACTGAATTTATACTTCTAATTACTACCTTGATAAAGTATCCGTGGCTGTCCCTGAGCAGAGTCAAGAGTCTGTAGGTTCAAGGGTTCAGTGAGGTACAGACTTGGCCTTTCACCACTGGGACCAAGGCTCAAGTTCATCCTGCACTCTTAAGTGAAATACAGTCAGCAGTTCCTACTCAGTCCCCAATGAATAGTAGCTCACACAATAAAACTATCATAGCTAATTCAGCTTTTGAGAGAAAGGCCTTGCATGCAGGCTAATTTATGAGTCGACCCAGCAGAAGATACTCCCTATAAGTCAGATGTGATGAGGTTACTGACAGGGCAATAGTGATGTAGGTTTTGACTGTAAATTTCCTACATTTCAAAAGCTGTAACAGACAACTATAAACAATTTGGATAAGGTTCCTCCATAACTCAAGAAAAATATTCTTCTTTAAGTACTGCATAAAGGATTGCCATTATCTTTTCTTCCCTTTTCCTTACTTTATGTATAAAGCTACTGGGACAAATTTATTCTCCATGTTGACAGAAGTTAGAGACTATCTTCTTAGTACTTTCAAGTTCATTTACAAAATTCAGTGGAGATTGCTCCTATTAGGGTCATCTGGTCTGATCACCAAAGCAGAAATACCATGTTGGTAATCTCTGGGCTACCATTTGGGTTAATGAATTGGCTTGACTTTAATTCTAGCCCAGATGTAATCTTTTATAGCTTAATGATTTGTTCTAACATGAACTCCAATTGAATGTAAACTGTTTCTTTATTTAGAGAAAAAAACTCTTTTTTAAAACTTGTTTCTCTTCCTAATTAATTCTAGAGCAATTAAATCAAACCTTGATCTGTGGCAATCGAGATTAAATCATAGTATAGGTTAGGTTGCTAATACTGTCTTTGAGTTCATTATTATCAAGGCTAACAGTAATCAGCAAAGGAGGGAGAAACTGATGTAGTGAAGGTTACAGATCTGAGGACTTGTTCTAATTTTTAATAGCTGATCTGATTTAATGTATGATAATACTTGCAGTTATTTAGTAATTGTTTTCCAAGGAGCTCAACATGCTCTTCCAAAGTTAATTTATTCTCACAACACTGACGCGCAAGAGGTAAATATTATCTCCCAGGGACACAGAGAAGTTGTGAGGCATAGAAGAGTTGTGGGATGCATGCAAAGTCACAGATTGGGGCCCAGATCTTAATTCCATTAACAAAGCATTAGCTGGGGAGCCTTGCCGTGAAGTCTAGTTATGACAAGAGAGGAACAGCACCTCATCCGTAAGCACTCACAGAGCATCCTGCTTAAAATGGATTTGTCAGCCATCGCATCCAGGCAGTCCTCAGAGCTAAAAGCCATCTGTGCTGCTACCTGGCTGCCTCAATAGATCTTCCTCCATTATACCTCCTCAAAAGAACTTGCCATGTAGCTCTGCCCTGCAGATGCCAAGGGGGATTTGCATTCCCAGAGGTAAAGAAAAATCATTTGTAAGTTGTTAACAAGATGGAGGCTGATGAATTTGACAGATATGGTAGTTCTTAGCTTTGCCTAAATAGCCTGTCCACATTACCACATACCTTCTTTTCCAATCAAATCTGGATTTAAAGGAGAATGAAAGGGACTGTCCTCAAATCAAAGCACTGATGTCTCAGATGGGCCCCAGCTGAACCAGTTCTCTGCCTGGATCTCTGCATGTAATTATATTATCCCATGCTGTGGCAGATTAATTCTGACTGTACCAGAAACTCCTGCCCATCTCTGTATGGTACAGCAATTGTGTGGAAAGGACCGAATCGTCCCGGTTCAACTCCAAACAAGGAAAGCACAAGAAAGCATCACAATGTTGTTTGTACTCCAGTTCTATATTAGCTTGAAAAAAATTACAGCAGTGCCATTTTCAATTCAGTCTTATGCTGGAAAGGTTGCAAATTAATTAGAATTATGCCTTCTTTGTGCCAAATGATAATTTACTGCAATTAATTATCAAAAGATCTACTGCTGTCAATTACGGTACTTGCTCTTTGAGGGGGGAGAAGCTATTTACGTATTGCTAAATTCTGTAACAAAGTTCTATTTTACTTTTATTGTTTTCAATTAAACGATCATCATCTGCTTTCCCTCTGCCAAACACAATAAAGATTCATTAAGAACTAATCATGCTACTGTGACCTTTTTTTTTAATCCAAACACTAGCTAGACCTGCACTGAGTCAACACTCCTATTGTTACACCTGCAAATTGTACGTAGAGAGGAGCATACTTCAGAATTAATGAGCACAGCTGTGGTCTCTCTTACATTCAACACTTGTAAAATAGACCTCTTTAAAGTGCCATTATCACAATATTGATAGAGTTATTTATAGTACTGCAAATGTTCCCAGTCATAACAGAGTCCTTGTTATCCCCCACAGCAGTTCATGTAGTTGCCATCTCCTGGACTCATTCCACAGTTTGTGATAAGGCACCAGGTGGACAATCCTTCACAAATTAACTATAAAAGACATTAGGAAAACTTCTACATAAGCAACTTTTATAGCTTGGAATAGGTCAAGCTGTCAAGACTCAGCCTGTTTAAGACTTGTCACGATCTTCTGCTATGCAGTTTCCTGTATTTTTTGGGTGGGATGTGAAATTAAATTACAGGCAGTACAAGATGCAAATGATCTGGATGGTATTGTCCAAATTGGAGCAGCTTTTTGCAGTTACTAATACTGTTTTACCATAATTCAGTAAAACAGATGTAAGTTCAAACTCTTGATGTCAGTTGCTGAAAACAAATATCACAGGTGCCAACTTTGGTTGCTAAGGGAATACAAGCTTCTTGGGCTTCACAGCATGTGTGCAAACAGCTAAAGATTGTCCCAGGCAGAGGTTCTGCTGCCAGCAGGAAGGTATTTGCCTTTTTCAGGTGTCTTGCTACTCAACTTGATCTCCTGACGCACAACTAAAGTATCAGCCAATGTGGCCAAAATGAAGTAGGAGACTCAATCAGTGCAAGTTTTTGCCATCTCCAAACTGCAGTGTTGATTGAGGGGTTTTTGTATTATTCTTATTAAAATATTTCATATTGTTCATATTTTTTTCACATGTGGCTCTGTATCCCACTAAAGATCAGGATACATGTTTTGTGGGGATTCACCCACGGGATGGTCTCCAGAGCCACCCTGCACACCCAACAAACACACAACTGCAAAATTCAGTGCAATCGCTACAGACATATTAAGATTTACATGTTCTGCAACATGGAGAAGTTTAATAATGGGACAGGGTGAATTGAGCCTAAGAGAGACACTTCTGTTGATGAGTTACAAA
The DNA here is from genome assembly GCA_033558235.1 of Neomorphus geoffroyi. Classification (NCBI taxonomy): domain Eukaryota; kingdom Metazoa; phylum Chordata; class Aves; order Cuculiformes; family Neomorphidae; genus Neomorphus; species Neomorphus geoffroyi. The sequence goes on from JAUMJM010000107.1 coordinate 2,748,641, forward strand.
GTTACAACTTTGTGAGAGCTTCAGAGGTCGCATATCGGGGGAGCACAACCACTTACATGGATGGCTGGTCTCCATCCAGCTCATGCAGGCAGCTGAGGAAGAAAATTGGGGCAAGACATGGACCTTGCAGCCATTGCCACCACTGCTTTTACTCCCTCTTTCTGGTTGCAGTGCATTACTTCTCTTGCTATAGGGCAGGAAATAACTTTGCCTTTGATCCACTGTCCCTTCTCTGAGGCAAATAATTTTGTTGTAATTCAGCCCTCATTTTGGAAAGAATTGCAAAAAAACCACAAGTCCCCAAAAAGTAAAAATTCAGCAAACACTTTGCTATTTATGAATTATTTCTCCAGATCCATCTGTCTCGTATCTTAAGCATTTCATGGCTGAAAGGTCAGATCTAAAATAATGTAATATTCTGTTTTCCCTCTGAATTTAAGAGAATACTTTCATTGTACAGGACAGCTCAGAGAACCTGCTGAGCAATGTTTATCTCACACGTGTTGCTGGTTCAGATCTACTGCAGGCAAGTAGACTTGTGTAGTGATTCCCAGCTGATGGCTGTTTGGCTTATGTGAAGTTATTTGTCAGTTGTTCCTACCTGGGCAGGGCTCCCCTCCCCCCCCCCCTCCCCCCCCCCCCTCTCCTCCCCTCCCCCCCCCCTCCTCCCCTCCCCCCCTCCTCTCCTCCCCTCCCCCCCCCTCTCCTCCCCTCCCCCCCCTCCCCTCTCCGCCCCCCCCCTTGTCTCCCCCCCCTCCCCTCTCCCCTCCCCTCCCCCTCCTCCCCTCCCCCTTGTCTCCCCCCTCTCCCCCCCTCCCCCCAATTGGAGTTGTTTTTAATGTTTGGACTTTGGTCAAGGACAGCTTTATTGATTGAATTTAATTGCATATATTTTCCTGTCCATTTATTGAAGCCCATTTTTCAAGTCACTTGAGAGGCTGCTAACATTTCAGAAAGGGGATATGCCAAAGCATTGCTTTAATTCATTATCTTCTGGACATACAGTAGTTGCTACTTGCTAAGTCCATTAGAGAATGTGATAGTGTAATTACTTACAGGTATCCAAAACTGCTTTTAACTGAATTCTCTAGGAGGTTATACATAAGATTTGTCTTGCCCTTACACTGGAGGCAAATGCATGGGATTTCAATGATAAATAAATATTCCATCAACCGAGGACAGATTTTTCTTGTTTCCATATGTTGCTGATGGACTAAAATTCTTGTGAGGTCTTTATTTTTTCATTAATATATAAAAGACTTTTTTATAAATTAGCTCAGTAACTCTTTCAAAGTTTGTAATCGCAGTGTCCCTAGAGGTAGAGAAAACAGTGAGTCTGACTTGCGTTTTTTCTTTTGAACAGTGCTAAACCCTCAAAGACTTTCTAGACAAAACTGCACATTAGCTAGATTGCATCACACTGTGATCTAATGATGTCCAGTCTGTGGTCCTCCAAAAGTTACGTCAGTCTGCTTCCAAATGTAGCAAAGGGCTAGATGTTCTCAGCCTGGAAAGACCTACTGGCTGGGAAGCCCTGTAGGAAGGACAGGAGCTGTGTTACACTGCAAATCTCTGTGCCACAGCTGAACCAGAGCTGTAGAGGGAGCACTATTCCTGTAAGCTCTGTCCCTGCTCTCCTCATGTATTTTTTATGGATGGCCTCTTGCTCCTAAACACAGCTTCCTGCCTTCAAGAAGCTCTCAATTTAGCAAAGGAATTGTGTATGTGCATGTCTTTAAGGATGTAGGAGCTTCTGCTGGCAGTTGTGGACCCATCTGCATGTTGGGCTCAGCTCTCTGGCTCTAAACAGAAAGTATCACAGTATCGTAAGGTTGGAAAAGACCTTTGAGATCTTCGAGTCCAACCTATGACCCAACACCTACACCTACTCCTACTTGTCAACTACACCATGTCACTAAGTGCCTCATCCAAATTCTCTTTGAACACCTCCAGGGATGGTGACTCCACCACCTCCCTAGGCAGCGCATTCCAATGAACAATTACCCTCTCAGTGAAGAATTTCTTCCTAATGTCAATCCTAAACCTCCCCTGGCGAAGCTTGAGACCGTGTCCTCTCGTTCTGTCACTGGTCACCTGAGAGAAGAGTCCAACTCCTGCCTCACCACAACCTCTCTTTAGGTAGTTGTAGAGAGCAATAAGGTCTCCCCTGAGCCTCCTCTTCTCCAGGCTAAACAACCCCAGCTCCCTCAGTCGCTCCTCATAGGGCTTGTGCTCCAGCCCCTTCACCATCCTCGTCGCTCTCCTCTGGACACACTCCAGCATCTCAACATCCTTCTTAAACTGAGGGGCCCAGAACTGGACACAGTACTCAAGGTGCGGCCTGACCAGTGTCGAGTATAAGGGGATGATGACCTCTCTAGTCCTGCTGGCCACACTATTCCTGATGCAGGCCAAGACACCATTGGCCCTCTTTGCCACTTGAGCGCACTGCTGGCTCATGTTGAGTTTCCTGTCCACCAGCACTCCCAAGTCCCTTTCCGCCTGACTGCTCTCCAGCCACTCTGCACCCAGTCTATAGCTCTGCATGGGGTTGTTGTGTCCAAAGTGTAGGACCCGGCATTTGGACTTGTTAAACCTCATGCTATTGGACTCAGCCCATCTCTCCAGCCTGTCAAGGTCCCTCTGTAGGGCCCTCCTACCTTCTAGCAGATCGACACTTCCTCCCAGCTTGGTGTCATCTGCGAACTTGCTGATGAAGGACTCGATCCCCTCATCCAGATCATCAATAAAGATATTAAACAGGACCGGGCCCAGCACCGAACCCTGGGGGACGCCACTGGTGACCGGCCACCAGCTGGATGGGACACCATTCACTACCACCCTTTCGGCTCGGCCATCCAACCAATTCCTAACCCAGCACAGTACATTCCCATCCATGCCACGGGCTGCCAGCTTGTCCAGTAGTCTACTATGGGAGACAGTGTCAAAGGCCTTGCTGAAGTCCAGGTACACCACATCCACAGCCTTCCTCTCATCCACCAGGTGAGTCACACGGTCGTAAAAAGAAATCAGGTTGGTCAGGCAGGACCTGCCTCTCCTAAAACCATGCTGGCTGGGCCTGATCTTTCCCTCATTCTGCAGGTGCCGCATGATCACACCCAGGATTATCCGTTCCATAATTTTACCTGGAACCGAGGTCAGGCTGACAGGTCTGTAGTTACCTGGATCGTCCCTACGGCCCTTCTTGTGGATGGGCGTCACGTTGGCCAACTTCCCAGTCTTCTGGGACCTCTCCAGTGAGCCAGGACTGCTGATAAATGATGGAAAGCGGCTTAGCAAGCTCGTCCGCCAGCTCTCTCATCACCCTAGGATGGATCCCATCAGGCCCTATAGACTTATGAGGATCCAAGTGGCTCAGCAAGTCTCTAACTTCTTCCTCCTGTATGACAGGGGGGCTGTATTGCACCCCGCCCCTATCCACCACTTCAGTAGACCAGTTGTCCAGGGAACAATCTGCCTTACTGTTGAAAACCGAGGTGAAGAAGGCATTAAGCACCTCAGCCTTTTCCTCATTTTTAGTTACTATATTTCCCTCAGTGATCGATAAGGATTGAAGGTACTGGCATCATCTTGCTGTTCGTGAAACTAAAATCAGTAATAGTTACAGATGTTAAAATTGCATTAATCGATAATAGCCTTAAGCAGAAAATATCAATCTGCCTATAAAAACTCTGGCATACAGTGCTTTTGTGGTACCTGACTATTATGCAGGGAGATGCATGAGGCCAGTCTAGTTACAAAACCTTCAAATCAGACACAACCCAGACTTTGATTCTTTCTTATGTATAACCCTTCCTTGGAGTGAGGGAGTGTTCCCACAAAGAGCCCAGGTTTTATCCTCTTCTTTCACCAGCTCTGTGGTTAACAAATGCAAGATTAAATACTTGATGTCTGTAATACCTCACCTCCTCTCAAAACCCCTGACACTTAAATGTTGCCTGACTCACAAATGTTTTGCTTGGGAATCCAGTGATCGTATCTGATAAAAGGCACAAGGAATTCCTTTCACAATGAACTGAACCACAGATGGTTATGTGATTTGAGGGCCACTGAACATCAACTATTTCACCAACTGAATCAGAATTACAGAAACACCTGCATGACTGCATCTGCAGACTCGGCTAAATTATTCTTCCATCTAGCCACATGATATCTAATGTGTAATACTTCTGCATTTTAATCCAATGCATTGTAATGTCAGTACAAAATTTCAATATGAATGCATCTTAATGCAGAAGTAACTAATAGCTGCCATCTATTAGTACCAGTTAAGCAACAGGGGCACAGTTATTTTAACTCATTACCTGTTTGTAAATGACATTTAATTGCACATGAAGAGGGAATGTTCACAGGACACTGCTGAGAATGCAAGATTGAGCACCCAAAAGTTAGCAATTGTTTAGAAGACGATTGTAGAGTGGCATTCATGAACCCCCTGAAAGGTGAGACAGGCTTTGTGCACTCTGCCAAATGGTGCCTGTTCCCTATAAAACCTGCACCAAGTTTAGCAGCATAATGCTAGAAAATTTTTGTTGAGCATGTGCAGATTCTGAGTTTGTAAAAGCTTTTTGGATTTGATGGATTTTTGAGGCTATTGTAAGGCATTTCTTAAGAAACAGATTATGTAAGACAATATCCTAGGTTTTGTTTTCAAATCACAATGTCATCAGAGACAAGCTACCAGAATGGTCCCACTGAAATATATTTTTCTAGCACCTTCTTAGAAATAGATGAATTAGCTGGATAAAGATTTTCCAGGAAGAAATCAGCCTGACACAAACATGAAGTTTGGAAAATGTCATCTAATGGCTAATACCTGGCAAAGTTGCAGTCACTGAAAATCATCTTCTAAAACAGGAAGTGCTGATCATCCTTGGGCAATAGATAACACCACAAGTTACCTCTTCCTGTAATTATGGATTTTGCCTCTGTCCTGAGATATGCCTCTGGTTTAGCTTTCAGAAGTAAGGCCCAGTACTCACAGGACTGAATTCAAGACCTCTTCCCTGACGTGAGGTTCTACCCACAATGTAGCTGGTGGGATCAGGGCCAGACCTGGAAAACTGACATCGTCATATCATAATACTCTGTTATTGGCTTGTTCATGCTTCTAGTACCATTAGAGCTAAGCCTGAAAGCATGGAGCGAGATAGAAAGTGAAGATTTAAACTAAGTAAATTCATTTCTGAAAGGCTGGGTGTTGAAACAGTGCTTCCTGCCAACGTTTGACTTTGCTTTTGTTTATTAGTCCTTAGTGCATCTAGAATTATAGCTCAGCAAACATCTCCAAGGATCATACATTAAAAAAAAAAAAACCTTCAAAATCTCAAAGTGTGTCTTAAAAGCAGAAAAACTCATAGCAGAAATGAGATTGAGAGAACACAACTTGATCATTTCCCCTTTCAGATGTGGACACATGTCCATTACAAATTACACTGAAATCAGTAATTATTTTCATATGGTTAGAAAATAATAATGATTCAACATTTGCATGTCCCTGAATTGCAGTGGAGTGGGATTACAGATGGTACAAGATGCATCAGTTCTACAAAACATATTGAAGATTTCAACTTCATGATGGAAAGTATTCTGTCATCATTTAACTTATATGCACATGCATACCAGCATAGTGGGGAGCCTGCAGCTACAAGTACCTCTAAAGATGCTAAAAACAGATACACAGAAATAAAACATAAATGCTCAAAGTTTCCTTAGCTTTCCATTTCTTTTCATAAGAACTGAATGTTAAATCTCCAACCATCCTGCCTAGATGGAGCCACAGACAGAACCCAAACATCCAAGTGCCAATTCACACCTTAAAATGCCCTGCCCTTTCTTCAGTCAGGAGGCTTAACTGTGTGCTCTTGCATGGCAAACAGAAGGGAATACACGGAATAAAGCTACTTTATGCAATAACCTTGGATTCTAGTTTATGTCTATGAAGTACTTACCCTGAGCCTGTAAAAACCCATACAAAGGAATGAGAAGGAAAGGAAGGATGCATTCAGTAGTCCTGTTAAGTACAGTGATTTCTAATAACAGCAATGTTTGCCATAAGTGATCTGGATCAACATCAAAAAAAACCCATCTAGTCAAGTGCCCAGCAAGGGGTCTATTCTCACATCCATACTCATATGTTAAGTCCCATTGACAAGCATTAATGGGAGTTGCATGCACATATGGATATGTGAATAGCCCCAGTGGGAGCTGCATAAAGTAGCATTTGACTCTACAGAGATCATTTCAGTTGCCAAGATAAAATAATCTGGAGGAAGAAGCCTTAGAGAATGCTGTGAATAAACCAAACATTTTAAAGAAATTTTCAAGTAACGGAGGTTAAAAATAAAACAACAAAATAAAAACAGCATTAGAATCTATTCATTGAACTATATAGTAAACAAGAATTAGCCTTTAGAAATTAACCCTTGTAAAAATTTACAAAAATAGCTCATAATTCTTGAGTTCTCTAACTTAAAGAGCCTCTTTGTCTTACTATACATTCTAAATAAAAAGTGAGGGATGCAGCAAAAAGATCTTGTTGGCAAGACATGAGTTACAAAAAGAACTGATAAGTATTGCTCTGCTGAAGATTATGGCACGTGAAATAGTGGCAGGCCTGCAACAGGTCAATGATAATGATACTCCTGAGGTTATGCAACACCAATAGCCACCCTATAAATGTCAAAGCCTCACAGAAACTCCCTGAGAAAGGTTTCCTGGTACCTGAAAAGCCTCCAGCAGCCAGTTTTCTGGATAACAAACATTTCTAGAGAGTTTGTTCTCTTTCTGCAGGTAATTTTCAGGTTTTTCCCTAAAGCCACTGCCTAGTTCAAAATCCCATCTTGATATGGAGAACTGTTCTTACTTACCTTTACATAGCTGAAACAACACCACCTTTCCTGACAGCCACACATAAATAGGTGTAACGAACAATGAAATCACCAATTAACAGAGCAGACAGCAATCACTGTTGACTGGGTTTAAGACAGTGATAAGCACCCATATTAAGGACCTAAATTGGTGGGGTAAGTCATGTCTGATAAGTAAATAACATGTATAAATCAACTCTAATTGTGATGAAGATTACAGCTTCCTTTACCTTGTTCTGGTGCCCATAGTGGAATTCAACCAGCTGAACTGCAAGTTATTGCAGAGTCCTGTATGTCTACATATGTCTCACTGGCTTCAGACCCAGATCTAAACTGTTCCAGCAACACTGCTTTGGAACACCCCGAGGTGAAGCAAACCACATGACTAACAATGAAAGTCCCTATCTTACAAGTTGTCCTTTTCCAGTGGTCATTTAAAACAACCTATTAATTATAGCAAACCAAAGCTTGTTGAGTCCCTGTTGGCCAAAGCACTTGTGAAGACAAAAGACACCATGTTCCAGCTGACACCTGCAAGTAATTACACATGGTGATAGTGGTGCATGAAAGATCAATTTGAGAACAAATGCTAAGAAGAGAGGGGCACTTCTTTTTTTGTATAGACTGAGCTATTTTCTGATCTCTAAGTGCTTTAGGGTCTTAGAAATCAAAGGCAAATTAAGCAAGGTAAAGAAAATCAGTCGCCAGGTGTTCATCTGGAAAAGTGATAGATCTCCAGTGAATTTCACTGGTTCTGGGAGCTGATTCCCCTTCACAGAGGATACTGTATTTTATAAGGCTATTATATCAGGCTGGTGGCAGAGGGCAACTGCTCCACAGAGAATGCAAGCTGGTGGCCCACTCTTCCCAGTGCCTTCTTTACCTACGAACAGATCTTTCAATTTGTCTCCAGTGCTTTTGGATACATGTGATGCATAGGAAAGACAGGCGTGTAGTTTTAGGAGAAGCTCAAATGTGGTGGGTGACCGTTTCCTGAAAACCTCCTGAAGCAAAGAGGACAGAAGATGAGAAGATGGCGCATCCTCTGAAGAGTACCAGAAAACTGCAGCCAGGTAGGAGAACTCTGAGTTATGTTCATGTTTAATGAGTATTTATTGCATTAGCAGTATTTGAACGTTTCTGAACACTGTTTAGAAAGGGAATGATAAAGATAGATACAATTTAAGCAGTTTTTGTTATTAAAATTAAAAATGCATGTTACATTTTCAGTACTGAATTCTGTTTTGATAAAATTCGTGATCAGAAGTGAGGTTTACTCTACATATGCATTGATACAGTAAGTATCTAGTAATCCTAAGCAGAAAATAATGGTGCAAGCAGCAGTAAAGATATATGACAACACATTTTGTCTTGTTTTCTAGATTTCTACTTCTGGAAGACAACCTAACCCCATCAGACTTCTTGCTATTGAAAGAAAAGAGGAAGATCAGTTTATGTTCACAGACTGAGAAATGAGACCTTCACATCTCGGATCTAGCAGTTATTTTAAAGATAAAGAAGTTCCACAGATTACATGCTTCCCAGCAAATCATTTCACGTCGTGTTTCATTTTAAACCAATGAGATGATCAGTGGGACAATCTTCTGCTTAGAGTTGATGACCAGAATTACTGCAAGCCCAAAAGGCAGGTCATCAGCCACTAGATCAATCTCTGCCTAAGCCCCTGAGACTCTCTAGCTGTTCAGGCTTTGCCATCACTGACAATTTCAATGTCTCCCAAACTTTGGGCATTTGAGTTATCAATTAATAATGTTGCTCAGTGTCTTTTTTTCTTTGGCTTGTTATTGAGTTATTAGTGTCTCTTGCATGAACAACTTGCAGTATTTATGGTACAGATACATAGACTGAAATACCATCTATAACTTTCTTCACTTATACACATGGCCAATGAATAACATGCATGCATTTCATAGAGGTTTATGCTGAAATTGCCCTGAAGAACTGTGCTCTCAGGGAAACCACTAGTACCACCTGGAGCCACATTTATCTAGCAGTTGGTGGAGCGTGTGAGGGAAAGCCAGACCCTAGGCTGCAAACCCAAGCTAACTACAGGCAGTTGAGAGACTGCCTTGTTATAGTTGAATTAAGACAAATAAAGTCTCAAATGGTTTGTTAAAGGTTTATTTAAGATAGGAAAGCAAATGCAGCGCTGGGCGGCCGGGAAGTCGCAGCTTCACCAAGGCTCGCAAAAGTTTGGGTAACTTAAGCAGTCTTTTATACCCTTTTTCTCTGACTTGCTGATTTCGGCAGTTATACAAACAGGATAACAACACCTGTTAATCTTAAGCAAGACAAAGCAAAAGCAAAAGCAAGGACGTTATGGTAACATAATATTTCACTAAGCAGACAACACTGCAACCTTGAGATAATGCCGCGCCTCATTCTTTCTTAAACAGGGTGTTTTGTGCCTGGAACAGTGAGGCCATTTTCTCCTTGTATCCTTTGGTTTAAGCAGCAAATTGTTCTTTATTTCTCACAAATTTCCCCCTTCTTTCATTTACCACTAATTTACTGATTAAACCTGTTCAAAACATCATGAGCCGCTTCTAACTCGAGACTATCATTTGGCAAAATTTTCATCTCTAATTCCGATCGTTTCAACACCATCAATTGTACTTTATCTTGTCGGTTCTTGACAAAGGTTACAAACTTGTTAATGATACAGGGACCAAAGGTTAAAGCTAGTAATAAACACATTATGACAGGTCCTGCTAAAGTAGAAATCAAAGTGGTTAGCCAGGGAGATTGGTTAAACCAAGATTCATACCAGGAGGCCTTAGCCTCTTGTTCTCGTTTTTTCTTTTCTAGTCCCTCCCTCAGTTTAGCCATCGAATCCCTAACTACTCCAGTGTGGTCAGCATAGAAACAACATTCCTCTCCTAGGGCTGCACATAACCCTCCTTGTTGTAAAAATAGTAAATCTAACCCACGACGATTTTGTAAGACCACTTTGGATAATGAAGTTAAAGATTTCTCCAAAGCGGTGATAGATTGTTCGACTCTGGCTAAATCTTCATCAACTGTGGCTTTTAATGATGTTAAGCCTCGTTGCTGTTGGGTTAGGGATAATGCACCAGTGGTGGTTCCAGCGACCCCCAAACCTAATAGGGTTGCTACAGTGATAGCTGTTATTGGTTCTCTTTTGCTGACCCTATGTCCTGTATTACTCCAATGCAAATACATGACTTCTTCTCCATGTAGGAGAATTCAGGGCACCACCGTGACTTGAACACAAAATTCTGATTAATTCCTCTTAAGGACAGTGGTAGACATGCAAGGGGTTAATCCAGTCAGGGAGCAAACCCACCAGGCTCCATCATTAGGTATCACCCATTTAATGTCTGATGTAAAATCTTGGATAGAGTTTGTACACAGAGCCTTTTTCCAACCTGTCACCTTTTCTACGCACCAACCGCTCCCTTTAACCTGTTGAAGCGTTATCCCTACTTTTCGCTCTCCCCAATTGCATTGGGGAGAGTTGTCTTCCTTAGAAGTGTTAAAGGAAGATACCACCGTTCTTCCTTCATAAAAAGGAGGTTCAATATCGTAACACAAACAACAAGATTGGGTAAAATTTGGATTGATTACATTTAAAGTGCTATATGCCGCCTGCATCATGTCCCATAGAGGCTCGACACCCTTCGAGCTTTCTAGGGTGTTATTTCTTGATAGGATTGGGGTTCCTGTAGTACCCGGGGAGCCTTTCTTTTGCTTTTTCCCTTCACAACTGGGTTCGGTCCTACCGGTTGAGCGGGTACGATCATGCTTTTCTTAATAAGTATCACCACCCCTCTGTCTTTCCCAGGTTCCAAATACCTCACTCCCCAAGTTCGCCCTAATAGCCATCCCGCGTCCTGGGGCTGTAATATTTTAATCTGTAGAGATTTACAGGTCCCCGCCCCTGTCACAGCGCCATTATAGGCATAAGAAGGTTTTGTACAACCGTTTGGTATCCAGGTAACTTGCAAATATTTGTCTACGTTCACAGCTGTCCACCCTGCTGTTACTGCCATTTCACACCCCCAATATGCGCAGTAATATTGACCGGGAGAGTTGCAATAGCTCTTCCCAGGGTTTGAACTCGGACACCAATAAGTGGCCATTAGGTTTCCTCCCCAGAGGTGCTGTTTCTTGCAGTTATAGTGCCAGGTACTTACGGGCTCTAATAGATCGCAATTGGTTACATTAAAAACAGGTGATTCAGCCGAAATATTTACCCTAAGAATTTTAGAATCATCCCACCTAATGAGATTCCAATTGAAAGGGTGATGTTCTGTGGCAACTATTGTTGTGATTACAGATACTAAAATAACAGCCTTCATCTTCCCCACAGCTGGTGCCTCTCTACCTTTCCCTCGTCTACTCTTTTGCAAAGAGCAACGGGGTAATATGTCTTCTTGGTAGCAGTAGGTATTCTTCGGGGGAACAGACTGTTCTACAACCGATCACCTTTCCAAGCAAATTCTTTGGCGCACCTCTTTAGAACTTTGTGCCAATCTGACTCAAAAAATTCCCAGGTATCAGGAATCCACCTTTCCCACCCGCAGAAGAGTTTGCAAATCTCCACTCGTACTCTACTTCCGGCCTTATGATGACGACATATTTTACAATAAGATATCCGTCGCGGGAAAGTGCAGGCCCAGTTCTTCCCGCATTCTTGGCATTTACAAATTACCCAACATGCATGCCCCGATAAGGGATGCTTGATACAGGGTGCTATTCCCACTTCTGAAAGTTCAGGGGTTCTAGGTATGTCAATTTCTATTTTGCAACAAAAAGGTATAAATCGCGTTGTTCCTAATATCTTGTACAGTCCAGCACCTCCTGTTTGATCCGGAATTCTTTCCTCCTTCCAAGGTGCGAAAAGAGCCTTACCAAGTTTCCTTCCTTGGGGTAATGAGAACAACCGAAATAGGCTTGGCCTTATTTCCGCACTCCTATCCACATCCCGCCACGGGTGCCCAATCCCAATTAGTGCCCACCGAAGGTGGTGGTTCATTCGCTGTCCGGTTTTCTCGTGACTCGTAACCACAAGTCCCCTGGTTCAGAGGTCACAGTCCACCTCTCTGGGGGCAAAGGTCCTTTTATCCGCCTGGCGTGGGTCCACCCCTTTTCTGCCGTCCGTACTGCAGTATCTGTGGTAAGTAAAACAACAAAGGGTCCCTCCCAGCGGGGCATCAAAGAAGTCTCTTTCCAGGTCTTTACCAACACTCGATCTCCTGGCTGGACCCTATGTATATCTAAAGGAGGTCTTTGTACTACCAGTCCCCTTTTCCTTAACTCTTGTCTTCTTTTTGTAAGTTCCAATATATATTCGGCTATGGCTTTGCCTGCAACTTTTGGGTGTTCTATTGGTACTCCAAAATCATATGGCATCCCGTATAACATTTTGAAGGGGGAGATGCCGGTATCTGCCCTTGGTTGGGTTCGAATATAAAGTAGTGCTAACGGTAGACATTTAACCCAATTCATCTTTGTTTCTATCATAAGGTTAGTAAGATGTTTCTTAATTTCCCCATTCATTCTCTCCACTTTTCCTGAGCTTTGTGGATGCCAGGGGATATGATATTCCCATTTTGTACCAAACAATTCGACCGTTTCTTTGACTATCCGGGAAGTAAAATGTGGACCCTGATCTGAGTCAATTACAGTAATGATTCCATATCTCGGGATAATTTCTTCAAGGAGAATTTTGACGACTGTTTTTGCAGTGGCTCTTACTACCGGGAAGGCTTCTACAAAATGCGTAAGATGGTCCACCAAGACTAGTAGATACTGATATTTCCCCACCTTCGGTAATTCCGTAAAGTCTACCTGTATTTTCTCAAAAGGTCTTTTTGCTAATTCTCGTCCCTCTAATACTTTTTCCCTAAGTTGCCGTTTATTGACTTTCTGGCAGGTCAAACAACCCTCCAAAACCATTTTTGCTAAACCATATATTCCCACGCAAGTATAATTTAATTCAAACTGATCTACTGGGGCTTGAATCCCCCAATGAGTTTTGTGGTGCAATTTGCTCAATATCCCTCGAGATAGCCCTTTTGGAAGGATTTCTCAACCATTGGGCAAGAGCCATTTGTCCCCCTTTCTTTTTGCCCCAATTTGTTTTAATTTGTCCAGTTCTTGGAGGGTAAAGCTTTTGTCTAGCTTTAAACTCTCAGGTTCTTCCCTTAAAGTTAATAACGCAGCTTGTTTGGCCTCCGCATCAGCTAAATTGTTTCCTCTTATCGTATGGGTAATTCCCTTTTGATGTCCCTTTACATGAACAACCGCTATTTTTAACGGACCCCTTAATGCTTTCAAAACTTCCAGAATTAATTTCTCATGGATTAATCCTTTCCCTTGGGTATTAATTAGACCTCTCTCTTCCCAAATTTTCCCAAAGGTATGCACTACCCCAAAGGCATATTTTGAATCTGTATATATAGTTCCAATTTTATTTTCTAAGAGCTTTAATGCTCGCCACAGGGCATATAATTCACATGCTTGTGCGGACCAGGTTTTGTTTAGTGGTCCTGCTTCTTTTGTCTGTAACGGATGTCCGTCTATAACAGCATATCCCGATTTCCGTTGTCCTTCAATTACTCATGAGGACCCGTTGATAAATAATTTTTCACCTTCACCTAATTCGTCTTCCTCTAAATCCTCTCTTATTTTAGTTTGTAAATTTATTAGCTGAAGGCAGTCATGTGTCAGTTCTTCTTTGGGTTCCCCATATAGGAACTGGGCTGGATTCTGGAGGGAAGTAACTTCGATCTCTAATTTGGGAGAATTAATCAAAATTCCTTCATACTTCAATAGTCGGCTGTCAGTAAGCCACTTATCAGCTCGCTGCTGCAATACTCCACGAATATTATGGGGAGTATATACCTTTAACTCTCCTCTTAGGGTGACTCGTGTGACTTCTTCTACTAACAATGCGGTAGCCACAATCGCCTGTAGGCAAGTGGGCCATCCTCGACTCACAGGGTCCAACAATTTGGGTTTTCTCTGGCCTGCCCATCCTTGGGTCAATACCCCGTAAGCAGTCCCATTGTCTACATTGATAAAAAGTTGGAAGGGTTTGCGTATATCGGGTAGACTAAGGACGGGTGCCTCTACTAGATCTCTTTTTATCTTTTCCAAGTGATCCTCATCATCGGGGGTCCATTTCATCAACCCGTTCTTGGTTAATTTTTCATACAAAAACTTTACCTTGCTGCTATAATTTTCGATCCATTGTCGACAATACCCTAATAATCCCAACAGTTGTCTTATTTGTCTCTTATTACTAGGCGCAGTTAACGATAAAATTCCCCTGACTCTTTCAGGATCTAATTTCTCATGCCCCTTTGTGAGCCAATGTCCCAAATACCTCACTTCCTCCTCGGTGAACTGCAACTTGGACTTAGAGACTTTCAGTCCCTTTAAGCCTAAAAGGTTCAATAACTTGATACTCTCGTTCCTAACTTCTTCCTGAGTCCTCCCAGCCACTAATAAATTGTCTACATACTGTATTAAGACTAGTTCCTGCCCCAATTCATAGGATTCTAATAGTTGTTCCAAAGCTTGTCCGAACAGGTTTGGGGATTCTGTAAACCCCTGAGGCAACACAGTCCATCGTAGTTGCTGTTTTCTATGTGTTTTGGGGTCTTTCCATTCGAAAGCAAAATAGTCCCTACATTTCTTCTCTAAGGGGCAAGCCCAAAAGGCATCCTTCAGATCGATGACACTATACCATTTATAGTCGGGACTTAGTTGATTAAGTATAGTGTGTGGGTTGGCTACCACAGGGAATCGAGTGATGGTTCTCTCATTCACGGCCCTCAAATCTTGTACCAAGCGATATGTCCCATCCGATTTCTTTACAGGCAATATGGGTGTATTGTGGGGTGACATGCAGGGTTCCAAAAGCCCTTGGGCCAAAAGTCTCTCAATGACCGGCTGCAACCCTTCTCTCCCCTCCCTGGAGATGGGATAATGTTTTATCCTAATCGGGTGATCTGGATCTTTTATGGAGACCGTGATTGGTTTGATATTTAATCTCCCCACCGACCCTGGAGTGTACCAAGTGCCTGGGTTAATTTTAGCTTCATCTTCCGCAGTTAATAAACATAATTTAACTTTCAATTTTTCTTGATCTATTTCTAAATTGATTCCTAACTCCACCATCAGATCTCGCCCCAGGAGATTATATTCAGCTTCTGGGACCAATAAAAATGTTCCCACCCCGTATTTATTTGGGGTTTCTATACTTACATTCTTTATTAACGGTACTTTAAAAGTTCTCCTTTCGCTCCTACTACCTGGAGCGTATCTTTTGACTCAAGACATCCAGAAGGTAATCTTTGGACAGTAGATTTCTCGGCGCCCGAGTCCACAAGGAACTCGAACACCTCATGCTGAGGACCCAGTTTCAATTTTATCAAGGGCTCAGTAACCTTAGGGGTCCCCAGCAAATAGAGCCCCTGACCCCTCTAATCTTCCTTAAAAGTCTCTTCATCCTGTAACTTTTCCGGCAATTTTTTTGTAAATGTCCCTTCTTGTGACAGTAAAAACATTCAACCTCTGGCAAGCCAAACCTCCTTCTTGGGTCTGTCGGAGCCCTCCGGAGAACATCTCTTTCTTTATTTTGATAAGGTCTCTTATTCTGCATGGGTCTCTGGTCCTGATCAAATCACCTACTCTGGTTCTGTCCTTCCTTTACAGCTGCCATCAATATCTTAGCTTGCCTCTTCTGACTTTCCTCTTCCCTTCTTATATACACCTTTTGAGCTTCTCGCAATAACTCATCTAAACCCCTTTCTTGCCAGTCTTCTATTTTTTCTAATTTTCTCTATATGTTGGGCCAGGATTTGGCCACAAACTGAGTCTTCAGCAAGGCCTGACCAACTTGACTATCGGGGTCTAACCCAGAATACAATTGTAGGCTCTTTCTTAACCTTTCTAGCCACTCAATAGGGGTCTCGTCCTTTTTCTGCTGTTCACTAAAGGCCTTATTAATATTTTGACCCTTATGTACCGAATCTCTTATTCCTTGAATTATCATATCCCAGAGATCAACCATGTTATTTCTATGAGCTGGGTTCTGGTTGTCCCAATTGGACCGCTGTAAGGGCCATTTAACATCTCCAGCGGGGCCATGTTGGTGTCTCTGGTCCCAATTCCTCATGCCGGCTGTTCTTATCATCCCTTGTTCCTCGTTTGTAAACAGGATTTTTAAGATGGACTCCATTTCGTCCCAAGTATAAATATTAGGCCCGAGGAACTGATCGAAACGTTCTGCAACCCCTAATGGGTCTTCTAATAGCCGTCCCATTTCTTTCTTGAAATCTCTGACGTCCTCAGAATTAAGGGGCACAGAGACAAATCTCACCCCGGGTTGCGGTCCTCCCATGGCAGTCTCTCTTAATGGGTACAACAAATTTTCCTCCTCTCTTTTTCTGGCTTGGCTTCTAGTTACTCTTTGGCTAGGAGGAGAAGTGCCCCCTTCAGATTGTGGAGGGGCGGCAAGAGGAAGATCCTGATCTGAGTCTTGTAATGACGGAGGAGGTGGAACATAGGGTGAGGGAGGCGTCGGTAGCTCGTCTTCACCACCCCTCCTCCTTCTGTTATTTTTCTTTTCCTTCAATGGGAATAAATTAACAGGCTGGGCCGTACCCAGGATCCACAAAAAGGCATATTCACTCTCCTCCTTTTTAAATGGCTGCCTATTGTTGACATATATATTTAATTGTTGGCATATCCAATCTTCAAAAGATCCATAAATTGGCCAATATAAGTCCTTTCTTATCTGTTTTCCTCCCCAAATCTCCATACAATAATGGATCATTTTCTCCTTAGATTTCCCTTTCAGGGAGGGGGAATCATCCCAATGTTGAATCATTAATCCTAATGGGCTATCCGGGGGTATATCGGGGAGCCCACCCCTACCCCACTTCTCCTGTATGGGTCCAGAAGCCTTACTCTCCTTCTGGCCCATCTTCCGAGAGTGCCTTCTTTCATTCTCAAATCACTCGCTTCCCTCTATTCGTGGCCCACGTCCTCGCGGACAATGGGAACCACACTACTAAGAGGTCCACACTTGCTTCGCCCGGTGGACTAAGTCCAGTGGACGTCTCAATCACTTGCACTCCAGGTACCCAATCCCCAAAAAGACGGAACCACTATATACTTACTCTCTCTGGAGTCTTCGCCTGGCTCTTCGTGCACAAAAATTACGGGGAACTACAGTATCTTTCTTTTTCTTTTCTCTTTTGCTTTCCTATCTCCGTTCGGAAAATCCAGGTAAACCTAAGTCGAACTCTCCTTCGGGACCATCCGAGGATGGGGCGCCCTCCTAGAGTCGAAATCCGAGTTAGCTTTCTGGATCCGAGTCACGGCACCAAAATTGTTAAAGTTGAATTAAGACAAATAAAGTCTCAAATGGTTCGTTAAAGATTTATTTAAGATAGGAAAGCAAATGCAGCGCTGGGCGGCCGGGAAGTCGCAGCTTCACCAAGGCTCGCAAAAGTTTGGGTAACTTAAGCAGTCTTTTATACCCTTTTTCTCTGACTTGCTGATTTCGGCAGTTATACAAACAGGATAACAACACCTGTTAATCTTAAGCAAGACAAAGCAAAAGCAAAAGCAAGGACGTTATGGTAACATAATATTTCACTAAGCAGACAACACTGCAACCTTGAGATAATGCCGCACCTCATTCTTTCTTAAACAGGGTGTTTTGTGCCTGGAACAGTGAGGCCGTTTTCTCCTTGTATCCTTTGGTTTAAGCAGCAAATTGTTCTTTATTTCTCACAGCCTCAAGTAAATAATTAGAAGATGGATACACAAAAAAGTGCCATCTCTTCATGCATCACACGAAGCATTATCAGTTCTACTGGATGGAGCTACTTTGTACAGCTTGGCTCAATCACCTGAGCTGATATTTTACAGATGATGCTTAGCATAGATCGAAAATATTATAACCAGCTAGAATAGCATCTTCCCAGGAACATCCTTCTCTAGAGAAAAAAAACCCATTCCTTATCAGCTGTACATGCCAGTGCTGCTCCCACAGAGGAAAAGGACTGTCGATCCACAGTGGGGGTGGCTGGAAAAAAACACAGAGAACAGTAGGGAAGATGTGTATCAAAATATTTTTTATTGTATCTGGTTACATACACCTGTAAAATTAGTAAGAACCTAGACATCTGGTAGTTACGTTTCACAGGCTAATAAACATGTTTAAGGTCAGAAAGGATTGTACTGAGCTTTTACTCTGACCTCCTGCACAGAATCAGTCTATGCTGTTTCATTTTATACAATTTAGCTCCCAGCTTTCATCAGAGGTTAGCAGGTCATTAAGGGTAGGCTGAACTGTGCTTTGTCTATACTTAGATAGGAGATCCCCAAGAACATGCTAGAGCTGAAGGAAATGGGATGAGGTCCCTATTTCTCTTTCTTCTGCACTACAGTGAGCTGTAATTGGAAGTACTGCATGGTGGTATTGTAGAGTCTTGAAATAATTGTGCTTGTTCACAGGTATGACAGTTGAACTTTTTGGAGGAGTGAGAGAGGAACAGGTTTGTAGGATGCAAACAAAACGTAGAATACATGTTTGGGAACTGCTGTAGTGGATATGTATGGCTGCAGAGGCAGGAAGCTGTGTGAGCTGCAGGACAAGTGACTGTCAGCATTTCCTAAGGTAAGGGGATTAATTGCTGAGGAAGGACTGCTTCAGATAAAGAGGCTTTGGGGTGAAGTTTCAGCCCAGTATTCTGCCTGTGACTCACTCTGATACAGGTTTGTCTTATTCACACTGTGAATAAAACAGACTTCCAGGTAGAAGATGCCCGGGGATGGGATCACTGTTTCTCCTTTACCAGAGAGCAGAGGCACAGAGCTCTGAGGAATCAGCTATTTTGTACCAGCAGGCAAGGCAAGGGGTAACAAAACTACTGGCAGGGGGCTGGCTGCCTGTTGGTGGTTTTGTGTAGCAGTACATAAACTCTGTCTCTATCTTTTAGAATAATATGTTATTAGAGATATATGTGTGTGTGATATCTGCACACCTGGCCTGAGTCTGGAGAGCCCATGAAAGATGTTAGACTTGTTATTACTTGATTACTCCTTTGCACAGCTGTATGTTCCTGCTCCCAAATGTTTATGAAATGTCTCTGCTGCTGTATATAGACTCACAGTGTTGAAGACTACAGAAAGACCTTGATATATGACAACTCATCGTGTACCATTGCCCCTGCATTAAATGCCCTACTTGTTTTTAGTTACAGCAGATCTTCTGGTCTTGCTTTGAAAATATCAAAAAATTACAGTATCCACTTTGTGCCTTGAAACTTAGCCTTCAGCCACTCTTGCTATTGAAAGAAACACCTACCTTCTCAGTTGAGTTTGTTTGACGGTGGCTTGCAGATAGCCATCTTTCTCTGAAAGATTAAAAATGTCATTGGTATCCAGCAGTTACTTCCATACAGATCTCATCGATACTTACACATTATACTCATGTCACGTCTCATTCTTCTTTCCAGTACCCTAGGCAGATTGAGTACTTTAAATCTTTCACCATTAAGTACTTTCTTCAGTCCTGAAATCTTCTCTGTGGCTCTTTTCTGCACCCTCTCCAGCTTTCCAATGATCTTTTAAAAGTGCGAGCGCCAGAAACTGCACAATCTTATATTGTCTGTATTAAAACCAATTGTGTTTGAATGGGCTCAGCTCATCAAGCATCTGAGATCACTTGGAGTGTTATTCTCATCAATGTCTGTCACTCCAATGTTTCTGTCATCTTCAAATTTATCAGCTGTGAATTTACAGTGTTTACATCCAAATCATTGAAGAAAACATTGACTAGCATCTCGCCTGATGCTGATCCTGGTAAAACTCTCCTGTTTGATAACACTTCCTGATTCATAGCTACATTTTAACAGGCTGTTAGCTAATTCCTAATCTAATTAGTGCACGCTCTGTTGCTATTTCTAATGTTTTTTTGATCAGACTATCACACAGTGTTAATTCTCCATAAAAAAAGAATATCACATCTCTTCATTGACCTTTATCATTCAGTCCTTACCTTCATCATATTATTTGATGTGCCTCATCAAAGAAAGAAATTGGGTTTGTCTCATAAGGCTTATTTCTCCTAAAACTATATTTACTATCATTAATTATATTTCCATTCTTCATCATTTCAATCCCATGGCAGCTTTTCCAATATACAGTAACAGCTGATGATGTGTTAGAGGCCTGATTCAATTCTTAAACCCACTCTCTGAAAACGGATATGTTTCATTGTAGTGAATTGCTGCTTATTTACACTTATATATCATCAGGTGATTAAAAATAACTAATTGTCATGCTGCTTTAAACATAAACTGTGAAAAAACTTACAGCAGTATTGTCTTAGTTTAGATGAAAACTAAGATATGTTATCAGATATTAAAGATCTTTAATCAGGGGAAAAAAATTGTATAGGAGAACAGTTCTTAGCTACAAATATATGTGTATACAAAACAGAATCAACACTAATCACAACTAAAACCTAAAAGTCTTAAGAAATAGTTTGAGTCCTGTACCCAAAATCTTGCGATGCAGGTCTCTTTAAGAGCTGGCGAGCAGTCGTTGCCCTGCACGGGGAAAGCGCGGCCCCCCCGCAGCCGGGGAAGGGCGGGGGAGGGAGATGGAAACTTAGTGCGAGTTCTGCCGGAGTTGTGGAAGATTCAGATGACCCGTGATCTTTCCTTCAGAGACTGCAAAACGCATGCACTCAGGGACTGCCGCTGCCGTTGCCGCCACTGCCGTCCGAGAGGAAAACGGATGTCCGGGCACGACCTCTGTCCCGGTTTCCCCGGAAACGTCCTCCCCCCATCCCCCCTCGCGTCTGCTGAAATTCCCTTTATTGGCAAGAGGAAGAAAAATTCCTCAGAAAAAATCCGAAACCACAAGAAGTATGTATGTTCACTCCTAGTCCTGGCCACTGTTTTCCAAGTGTTTCCCAGTGATCACTGATACAGAAATCATTATAACTTTAGCTATCCAGAGAGAGCTACACGCTTCCTGAAGCATACCTTAGAAAAACACCATGAAAGGGACGATGATGAAATATCAGCTATCATGTAACTATCTATAAATGTTAGATTTCTACAAAGTCATTCCACTGAATTGTAATTAAGGGTTTGAAAGTCGAATGATTTTAAGTGCTAGTTTTAATTACTGCTTGGTGAACTTTAGTGTGTTAGAATTGTCACAACTTTCCTTTAGAATTAGTGTCAAGCCAGGCAATACACTGGGAAATTATTAACTCATACTTTGGTTCAGCAATTATCTACATTATGAGGTTTATGCAATTAGCTGTTTAAGATGTTATTATATTTTTCCATCTGGTACACAGGAGTTTATGCATATGAACAGGCACGTGTTGAAGTGATTTTCACTATATGACTCTTGATCTCAACCCAAATCATCACTATAACGAGTGGAAGACACAGTGTACAGTACATTAGTGGCAGGTGCATACTATCAACTTCATTTTAATAGAAGACTTTCATGTTTCCATTTTTAAAGTATTTTGCACAAGTGCTGAAAAATTAATTGCTCGTTTGCTATTTAGCAAAAACTGAGGACATGTTATTGCTAAATGCTAAGAAACATCAGTTTTCAGAAAAGCAGACACTAATTTAAGTTCTTTCCATCTGTAACTTCAGTCCAATTTCTGCTCAAGACAATAAGAAAGTCTCACTGAAGTTCAGCTTAAAACATCCTCCCATTTCATGGTGAACATGCTGAATTGCCTTTGATAGTCTCACAGCATTGAAAGCCTCTTGAAGCTATTGCAGAGCAAGCTGCAAGAATGCCTTAAAACCCACCTGTGGTGTGATCCATGTGCAATAACCTACGATGTAACAGTCTCTCTGCCAGTGCAAACCCTACTGTGACCTGCATCTCTGGTCTTACCTTTGTCTGATGTCACTGTTGGCTCACACTTGACATGCAGATTTTAAATCTGGGGAGAAAAGGTATTGTTGTTGACAGCCTACCACAAGGAAATCCTAGTTTCCAGGCAGTAGAAAATGTAAATATCAATAATGACAACATTGCATACTTAGATAATACCTGGTATTTCTGACACATACTGCATCTGATGTTCTAAAAATATTCACACTCATCAATTAATTAAATTGCATGCAGCTATTAACCTCACTTGACACAAGAAAACCAGTCTCTGGAACTGTAGGAGACCTCCTCAGTCATGGGAAGCCTGTGCAGAGATTGAGAGTGAGCTGTCAGCAGGAACTATATTCACTGAACTACAGTATCAATGACTAAAATGAGGCTGCAACTGTGACACTGTCATTGAACTATAAAAGTAGGTGCAATGGTCTAGGGCAGGACAAGAGAATGGACAGGATAGCTCCTGCCACCTCCTCCTCTGAGCTGGACTAAGTGCTAAATGCGGGACCACTCACAAGACAACATAAATCGTGTGGGTCTGCTGGCAAATCACATTTCTTAGGCATATTTATTATTTGAGGATTCTGGTATTACACTCTGGATTCTTTCTGCATCTGAGGGCGGTGGTGGCTGCCTCGGAGGGGGGGAAAGACTCCATTTCCAAGCCAGCTTCCAGCCACTTTCCTGGTGCAAAGCAGGGAACGGTGCTGCATCTCTATGTGCAGCCGCTGCAACTTCGTTATTGAATTACATTTAATAGGCCGCCCTCTAGTGTCATATTTTATTATATGGGTTAAAAAAATGGTCTGGGCAGGTAAAAATTCATATTTTCACTTAGAGAACACCAGCGACCAAGTCATCCACAGAAGCAGCCACAAAACATTTATATGGCATGTGTTGGGAAATCCTCTGACAAGTTAGAATCCCTAAAATCTGGTGTAAAAGGGGTTTTCTGCTGAGGTTCAGGAAGCTGACCCTGGAAGACCCAAAGAAAATATCACTCCAATCTGTGCACGCAGACACTGAGGTGCAGAATTTGCCTGGTCTGTAACACCAGTATTAGCATTTCCGTGGGTGGTTATATCAACGTGGTAATACATACATGTGTCTGTACCTCCAATGTGAAGTGTTTCAACCTCTTGTATGTACATCAATGTCATTCGGGGAAATACCAGGAAAAGTCCTTCACAGCAACACTCCCAGAGTGCAGGAATTGTTTTCCTCAGGCTAACCCCCCCTCCAAAAAAAAGGTGATAAAATAGCAGGCAGTGATTATTGAGGAGTTTGCAGCACTTTGTAGGTAAACCCAGAAAGCACTAACACCAAACTGCCAGCAAAACACTTGTTTGCTCTGAAACCCTTGCTGGGGTCATGCTAAATAAACTCAGGGGAGCTGAGTGGGCCATTTAGGAAGAGGGAGGCGGGAAGCGCACAGCCACCCCTGAGACCATTGGCAGGCTGGGCCAAGCCAACAGCTGGTGTAAATTAGCACGTGAAGGCAGCGCAAGTCCATCCATTTACATCATTACATGGAGGTGTTTAAAAGACGGGTGGATGAGTTCCTTAGGGACATGGTTTAGTGGGGAGACAGGTACAGTTGGACTCGATCTCGGATGTCTCTTCCAACCTTATGATTCTATGATCAGCTGGAGACCTGTCCCTGTGCATTATTGCTCCCTGATGCTGAGGCCACCTGCCTATCTTCCATTTTACTGAGTTTTGTGTCCAGTGAGAGATCCGCTCAGCCATGTGGAAAGGCGTCCTCTCCTTTAGGAGAATGAAGGGAACCTCAGGGCTCCCTGCAGCGCCCCAGGACCCCTCAGGTCCCCACAGGTGGGCAGGGCTCTGCTTTCTGAGGGGCGATGCTGAGGGACCCCCGGAGGAGCTGGGTGTGGGAAAGGTGCCCTTGGTTTTCCTTGGGGAGCACGGCATCCACCTTCTCCTCCAAAAACCCCTCTGGGATCATTGCCAGGAATTGCAGGGAATATCTGACCCTTCCCACATGTAGGTGGTGGGACAGGGAAAACCTGGCAGCACCAGCCTGGCGGGCAAAGCCAGGGTGAAGCTGCCCAGAGGCACGTTTCACCCAGACGTTTTAATCTGGATTCCCGGGTTTGAAAGCACAGGATGTCCCCGTCTCCCTCGCTCCCTACGCCACCCGCCGGGAGGGAGCGCTGCGCTGCCCGGCCCCACCACGGCGCCGGGGGGGCGGAGAGAGGGGCGGGACGGAGGGACGGGCGGGACGGAGGGACGGGCGGAGGGACGGGCGGGACGGCGGCCTCGCGCCTCTAGGGGGCGCGGCGCGATCCGCCAGGCGGTGGCGGCGGCGGCGGCGCGCGGGGCGGGGCGGGGCGGGGCGGGCGCGCACCCATGTGCGCAGAGGCGGGCGCGCACGTGAGCGAAGATGGGCGGGAGGAGGCAGTTGTGCGTACACGTGCACACGTACCTGCGCCCGTAATGAGAATGCACACACACGGGCATGTGTGCACACAGCCTTGCACACGTGTACATGTGCATGGACACATGCATGTATATGCATGTGCAATCACAGGTCAAATATGTGCACATACATGTGCGTATGTGCACATGTACCCGCACCCCTACACATACTTATAATGCGCACACACATGCGTGGATACATGCATGTACACGCACAGGTCTGATATGTGCACCTACACTTGCATATGTGCACACATAATTGCACTCCTAAACATACTGATAATGCACACACACGTGCATGTGTGCACACAAGTCCAATATGTGCACATACATGTGCACGTGTGCACACACAAAGCCATGTACACGTACACAACCTTGCACATGCATATACATGCATAGATACGTGCACATACATGTACGTGCATACACAGGTCTGATATGTGCACATACATGTTCATGCATGCACCCGTACACATACTGATAATGCATATACACATGCATGTGTGCACATGCATGCAACCACACATACTCATGCATGGATATGTGCATGTACATGCATGTATATAGACAGGTCCTACATTTGCACATACACATGCGTGTGTGCACACATACACAGCCATGCACATGCATACACACCTATGGACACATGCACATAGACCTGGAGGGGGCCTAAAACAAAGCTGGGAGGGAGTTTTTACAAGGGCATGTAGTGATAGGACAAGGAGGAACGGCTTTACAGTGGAATAGGGAAGATTTAGATTAGACATTAGGAAGAAATTCTTCACAATGAGAGTGGTGAGGCACTGGCACAGGTTGCCCAGGGAAGCTGTGGATGCCCCCTCCCTGGAAGTGTTCAAGGCCAGGTTGGATGGGGTCTTGAG
The DNA here is from genome assembly GCA_033558235.1 of Neomorphus geoffroyi. Classification (NCBI taxonomy): domain Eukaryota; kingdom Metazoa; phylum Chordata; class Aves; order Cuculiformes; family Neomorphidae; genus Neomorphus; species Neomorphus geoffroyi. The sequence goes on from JAUMJM010000107.1 coordinate 2,773,797, forward strand.
CAGCCTGGTCTGGTAGGAGGTGTCCCTGGCCGTCGCAGGGGGTTTGGAACTGGGTGAGCTTCAAGGTCCTTTCCAACCCAACCCATTCTATGATTCTGTGATCCACAGGTCTCATACATGCACATACACGTGCATGCCTACAGCAGGCCAAGGCAGGGAGAGCAGCACCCTCCGGCTCTGGGTTTGCTGCAGGGCCAGGTGGGAAATGGGTCTGAGTTTAAAAATAGCCCTGGTGCTCCCAAGCCCCTATGGCACAGCACGAGGGGCAGGAAGGGGAGAGGAGGAGAGCAAGGGGCTGAGGAGCCCATGGATGCTGTGATCTCAAAAACTCAGTGGTAAAGTTATTCAGGTTCATCAGTCAAACACCCTGATCTGTATTTTGCAACCATGCAGGAACGCAACTGGAATTATTTATTATTTTTTCTTATTATTAATTTAATTAAGTCTTGTTGGTGTAGCATTTTTTTCCCCATATTAAAGGAAATTAAGTCAACATCATTAAAAGGAGTGGAATAGGTGTATGCCAAAGTATTTGTAAGAGCACATTAAAAATATTCTAATATGAATTCCAGTTGTCTCACAGGCTGCTAGTAACTTTTCCTAAGAAATGCAGTGATGCCGCAGCCCCGCTGCTGTCATCCGTCGTCCGTGGGCCAAATGCAAAGTTGTTGCAACAAGGGGAAGCAAACTTTGTTATTTCCTACAATCCCACTTTTTAAATCAAGTTATTTGGTAATTTTTAAAGGCCTTTGGCATCGCCTTTGGAGTAAGGTTCGTGATGTTTGTAATTAAAGGCAAATTGCACCAACCTCATCTGCTCCAGAGAACACCAAAAATCCCAGTGAGCCCAGCTCAGTGCTGCGTGGGGCACGTGGAATGGCTGGGGCTACCCTGCCCAGAGGTAGCAGGGTGATGAGGTACCTGGGTGCCCAGGTACCTACATGCTGGGGTAGCTTGGTGCCAAGGGATGTGGGGGAAAATCAGTTCACTGCTGCAATGCAACTGCAGAAAACAGTGTCAGCCTCCTGCCCTGTGTGCTGCATTATTGTTGGAGGGCTTATCCCAGATTTTATTAACCATGTACACATCTACCGGCAGCATGCAACTGTCCTGCACGTGGCATTAGGCTCCTGGGAGTGCCTCCTCCCTTACTCAGAAATACAAGTCTCAATGATTTGCAAATGCACCTGGTGGGTTGAAGTGATTCAGGCATTCCTGACACTTCTACCTCTGCAACCCTGCTCCCAGCCTGGGTGCAGCCAAGGGGAGCCTGTGCTGGGACAAAATCCCCATGGATTGTGTCAACCTCTGAATTATAGCAATGCCACCAGCACTTCTGATATTGATTTTCTTTACCGTTAAAGGATGCAATGGGAAATAATAGGCAAACCTTCTGCAGGGCCTAACAGGGCTGGTGAGGAGATGAGCTGCAGCATCTCACCTAGATGCCCAAATCCCTGGAGCCCAGGCTTGTACCGATTCAACCCGTGGGCAGCAGGAGCAGCCCTGGGACGTGAGAGTCCTACAGTAACTGCATCCAACTGGCACAGCTCTGCTGCGGGGCTGGGATAGCTGGAGGCTGCTGCCTCAGGGTCTGCATCCCACTGCTGCCTGGCAGAAAGCACCAGCTCCAGCGCATGTAAACCTATATAGGCATATAAGTTTATAGGCAGACGTGTATATAATACATGTGGATGTGCACATAGATACGTAGCTGTGCACCGTGGCCAGGTGCCCCCCTCCCTCTTTCCATCCCTCTCTCCCTCCTCCCATCCCTCCCTCCTTCTTCCGCGCCGCCCCTGCTACTTTTATTGCGACTTTATTTTGCGGCGGGGGTCGGGGGGCGCCGGCTCTCCCTTGAATTTTCCCCTCCCACCCTTTTCTTTTTGTATTTATATTTTTATTAAATTTTTTGCGGAGGAGAGGCGGCTCCGAGCTGGCCAAAACCTCCCCGCGCTCTGCATATGCCTGCTTTAGAGTGACATAATTGGGAGCCGGGACTGGAGCGGAGATAAATCAGCGCGGGGCTGCCGTGACTCGTCTCAACGCCGGACGCAGACTGCGACAAAAGAAAAAAATAAGGGGAAGGGGAAAAAAAAAAAAAGGGGAAAAAAAACTCGGGGTGGAAGGAGGGGTTGGGAATGGAATCTGCAGGAGTTGCGCAGGTGCGGAGCGGCTGGAGAAGCGATGGTCCCGACCCGCGCGGGCTGCGCTTCTCCTGTAGGTTTATTTTTTTTCCTTTCTTGCGTGTGTGTTTGGGGTTTTTTTCCCATTTTCTTTCCTTTTCCTGTACCTTAGATGAAAATGGCTACCACTGACTTGGCGAACGTTTCAGAAGGCAGAGATGGCAGGTTACGAGATTTATTTATTTATTTTAACACCACCCCCCCAAAAAAACCCACCCCACCCAAAAGCCAGATCAAAATCAAACAGCAAACTTTAAAGGTTTTGCTTTTCTTTCCCTCCTCCTCCCCCTCCCTAGTTTTCTATCCCGCCCCCGGCGATGCGGGAAGGGAACACGGGGGAAGGGGAGCTGCGACAACCATCACCGCCGGGCAACCTCGGCTCGGAGAGCAGGCAGAAATCGGGCAAAATCGGGCAGAAATGGACAAAATCGGTCAGAAACCGCCGGGCTGCAAACTCCCTTGGCGAGTACAAACGGTGCTGCGGAGCTGGTGGATGCTGCGGCGGACGCTGCGCTCCCGCGTAGGGATTATTCACTATTTTTATTATTATTATTGCCATGCCACAGATCTACAACCGTACGTGCAAATAAAAGCGACAGCTCACGGATACCACTTTCCTTACCAGCGAGGACTAAGTAGTTAATCCAATAAGTATATGTATTGTTTGGGGGGTGGGGGTGGAGTGGCAGTTAATCATGTATCGCAATGTATGGATAATGTATATGAATATTAAAGTGACATGGGGAAAGAGTCTTGGCGAGGGGACTCCTTCTGAGGAGTGAACAAAGAAGAAACTGGAAACAATCTTTTAAAATATTTTCCATTCATAAAAATGGCAGCGGGCTTATACACCAGCCTATTTCTGCCTCTGACTGAACAACTAATACGTTATTTCCAGCTTCAAAAGATAATTGTAGTGTCGGTAGAGACCTAATAATACAGTAGCACATGTAATTTTAAACAACACCTCATTGTTTATCGGGATGTAACTTTGGTCCCAAAGTTTATTTTTAGCACTAAGAGATTTTTAAATGCAGAACAAATTGCAAATGGGCAGCTGTGGGGCGACACACGTTTTTTATGGCTACAAGAGTTTCTATATTTAGTGACAATCTGAATCTGAAGAGGATTTAAAAAATAGAATATCTGTAAGGAAATGCTTATTTCCTCCTGGAGGAGGGGGGAGCTGGGCTAGGGGATCTCCAGGCTTGGCTTTTCTGTTTTCCGAGGGAGGAATAATATAGTCTGTGTGTCTCTGCCTCAAGCTTCACCACTGTACGTACACCTGCTCTATAGGCTCAGCAATAACCTTTTCATCCAAGAAGTTAATGAAGGAGTCGGGCATACGTACGTGAGGTGGTGTTGTGATTTATGTGATTTTCCAGGAATCCAAATAAAAATGTAGCTGAACATGTCCCTTTGTAAGGGCCACCTGTGCCCAATATAGAAGTTAACACAACAGTCGGGTGAGCAGAGGATGGTCTCACCTTCTCCCTGCTGTTAATAGAGAAGAGCAGTGATTGTGACAGGCAGCCCACACAGATTACACTTCTTTTTCTTTTTTAAAAAAACTTCTCTTCTGCAAAACAAAGCAGCCTCTCCAGAGAGATCCGGTACCAGCACAGGGTGCCCATCCTAGGGAGCTATGTTGCCAGGGCTTACAGTGCGGAAGGTCAGTGAATTACAGTAATAAAGACTTAAAAAAAAATTTCAGGTGCTAAGACTAACACATTTCTTTCACTGCTCCAAAGGAGGTGTAGGCACTGGGAAAGGCAAGCAAAACAAACTGGGAACACTTCACACTGTGCTTTTTTATGACATCTTTTAGGCAGAAGCATTGGCTCTTGTGCAGATTTGATTTCTTACAACCAGCGTTTGCATGTGAGATACACCCAACTCTTACGACTCACTCTGTGCATCTTATGAAGTTGTCTGTAAAATTAGAAAAGGCAGAGAAGTGAAAAGTTACTAATGACGGTAGAAGAGTATTAACTTTTTTTCCCCTAAAATTTCATTTAGTTCAAAGCTTATGGGATCAAAGTGAGTTTTCTAAAATAGGCTTATTAGACAGTGCCTGTCCTTTCTATCAAGACTATAGACCTTACCAAATTTTACAAAATACCTAATTTAAGGCTTTTTTTTTTAATAGCAGAAAAGAGAGTTAGCAAAACTTGTGATGGAAAACTTACTGCTCCGTATCTGCGAGGAAAGTGATCAGACCTCATATGTGCTCTGGGTCAGCAGGGCTTAAACTATTTTGAAAAAGAAAAGTTGCAGAAGATATTTGCAGATGAATTATTTGCAACACACACAATGCCAGTAATAAACCTGCACCTGTTACTCTGCCCTCCTCACCAGTCTCCATCCTAGGTACAAAGCTGTCTTCCCTTGAAAAGGCCACTCGGATTTTATTTTTTTTTTGCTGCCCAGAACTTTAGCATAGATGAGAAATGTGAAAAATGATTTGGTACTTAAACAGATTGCTGTCTGGATCTTTATGTAGTTATTTTAGGTAATAATGCACATCTTTTAAAAGTTATGAACCACATTGAAAAGAATGCAGCACAGGGCACTAGGGAGTGCATGTTAATTAGGGCTAAAATACCACTGCTGCTTGTAAGCTGTGTTGGTGATGTTAGCATTTTTGCACTATATTCCAGCTTTCCTTTAGACATAACTTTTCTCTGTACTGTACCTCAGTTTGTGTTTACCTGAACCTTACAAAGTCCAATTAGCAATTCTTAAGCTTTATTTTTCACACCACATATTCTCAGCTTTTATATTATGAGCAAACACTGGATGTAAAGTTCTCATGAAAAAAAGTGACAAAAGACATACTTTCCTTCTGAGAAATCTATTGCATAAATATGACAATGCATAGATATACAATATACTCAAATAAATAGACCATGTGTGTATGTATGGACTTATAAACATTATTTGCCACTTGCGGAAACTTTATTCAAGCAAAACTTTTGTTGAGGCATGCAAGATTAGATCCGAAGTGTTTATGCCAAACTGCCTGATAAAACATTGGATTTAGAACGATGGCAGTATCAGTACTGTGTGCTGTAATCACTCAGTATTGCTGGAGAATTATTTGGTACCATTGAGAGAGGTGTCCATCAGCTTCCAGCAGTGCTAACACCATGGGACTGTGTACAAATAAAATATATCTGAGGGCAACTGTATGTAGTCGTGTCCTTTCCTGGTTAAAAATGGGGGGGGTTATCCGGCTGGATGGTGGCATCAACATGATGGGCAGGGACTTTTAGGTGCACACTGGCACACAGCGAAGTCCGGCTCTGCCACAGGACTGGGCCAGTGGGCACTGCTCAAACTGATCAGTAAATCACAGCTACCTTCTCACAGCTAGCTTCTTAAATGGTATTCACTTTCACAGGGAACTTTCACTTTGTGGTAATTTGGGTTTTCAACTAAATCCTGCTTGCAAAGCAGTATTTATGCTAAAATAGTATTACCATGTATTATGCTTCTCATTAGAAGATCTAAAGCAAAACAAAAGGGAAAGCACTGCTTATCCTGCTCTTGCCATTCTGTTTGCTTCCTTTCTGAAGTCGGTACACTTTTGGTGGGAAGTTCTCTCCTCCACAATGCATCTCACAATAGACTCGAGACCCTGTAGAAATGCATTACAGGTCTGCAGGCATTTCTGCAATACGCTCAGCTCTGCAGGCAGCACCCCACGTATGGCTGTGCCAGGCAGCAATGCCACCAGTAACTCAAGGTTAAAGTAGGAGATTTCACAGAGAAATGGATAGGATTGACTAATTTCTAGTGCAGTTATTCCCACTTGCCCTTAACACAACTACTTTAATTCCCATACTCATGTGTAAGTGTTTTGGTGATGCACCCATGGCTCAGACCCTGAATTCTTGTACAACCACCCTCGTGTCAGATGGGGACCACAGCACCTCTTCATCCTCTCCACTCTCCTGTTGGGAATCACAGTGATGGGCAGAAAATGCTGCATGCAAAACCATTATTCTTCACAGTTATTTAGTGGTGTGAGGTGTGAATGTCCATCAAACGTATTAGTCTGCCTATTTAAGCTACCCCCTGAACTTTGGAGCCTGGAGATTGAAGCTTCTGCCCACCTGCCCTCCCATTTAAGGCTGGCACAGTGTTTGCACAATCATGGTGTTTATTTATATTGCATCAGGGTTTGGAGCCTTCAGAGTGAGGAGGAAAACCCTTTTATGCACATGTGGAATAATGTACATGTGGAATAATAAATCAGTCTCTTCCCTGGAGAGAGTCTTGCAGGCTACTCTCATTTTTAGTATCTTTGGCTGATATAAATTTCTGGAAGGATGATGGGAGCAGGTTAGGCACGGCACTGACCTTCGGCTCCTCCATGACATGTCTGCTGGGATTTGTAGCTAATTCCATAGGGGGTTGTGGGATGACACAAACATCTGGGCATTGATTTCCATCAATTGTAATGGGATTTAAGTCTCCAAATAGTTCTGGAGATGTGGGTCACAGCAGCATGTGTCTCTAAGTTCTTGATGGAAAGGGGGTCAGGATTGAGCCCTCGCTGATTTCAGGGGGCTTCTGGCCCTCAGCGGGGCAGTGCTGCCCCCAGGGCAGGCTAGCAGTCACAGTAGCTCTCCCAAAGCCACTAACCTTGCTCAGGGCCCTGAAGAGCCCTGTTGTCAGGATCAGGCCTTTAATGATTGCTGCTGTATGTTAACAGGCCATACCACATATAGACTGGCTATTGTCAGCGCTGATCCTTGTCCAACTGACGGGCTATTCAAAGCACTTCTCAAGCCTCTCCAAAATCCAGTTTGTTCTACTCCAATGACAGCCATCCCTCCCATTCGGAGTTTTCTTTGTACGTTTGATAACATGGTGGAAATCCCTTATTATGCTTCTTTTAATAATGCTTTCACATGACAAGGGGACATGATGTTTTAATTTATGCAGTACAAATCATCCTTCAATGGTTTGCTAAGAGGAACCCTTGCAACCTAAGCCTGCACCAAATAACAGAAGTTTATGCAAAACCAGTGGTTTCCAACCTGTGGTGTCCAGACCGCTGGGAATTGGCAGGCTCTTTTGGAGGGGTCACCAGGAGGTAACCGAGAAAGCAAAGCCACTGCTGGGAGACTGAAACATGCCTTGTCTGAAGCCATGCTGTCACTAGCACAGGTCTGAGGCTCCCAAACTTGAAAAGGAAAATCTGTATCTAAGACCTTCCTTCCTCCCTTCCTCTCTTTTTTTTTTCCTCTTCTCTCTACTCAATGCATTGGGGCTTCAGCCCTCTGTGTCTTTACCTGCTCAAGTCGATTAAAAGCAGTAAATTCGGAGGGATAACCATGCCACTCGTTAAGTTATAAGTCTTGTGAGTTAAAGACTCACTATGTTGTATAAAAATAGTAATTAACTTTCAAATCCATTTGCTCCCCCCCCTAAATTAATTTTGCAGTATTATCACTCATCTCGAGGCTTCCAGTTTTAAGAATATAATGCTTCTGCTGTTAATGAAGCGGGTATCGATGATCAAGGGGAGCTGAGAGCTACAGACAATTGTTTGTTTGCCTTTATTTCTCACGCCCTTTGAAGGTTTTTCTTTCTCTCTCTTTTTTTTTATTATTAAGTGACTTTAGCAGATTGTACCCTCGGAGCTGTGAATAATGGGGTTATTCTACAAAAATGGCCAAAGCTAGTTAAGACACACAAAGCCAGGAAATCCTTTCAGGGCTGAAATCAGGACTATTTTAGGGGTGCCGTGTAAGTTGGAGACTTTGCAGCTCAACTCTCAGCTGCTGCATTGCTGCCAGGCACGGCTGCACTGCTGGAAGGAAAAGTTCCTCCCCCGCCGAGGGCTTGCCCAGACCGGGGAGGGAGGGGCCCGCACCCCGGTGGGGTGTGCAAGCGGAGAGGGGTGTGTGTGAGCAAAGCACGGGGAGATGCAAAGCAGGGCTGCTGCCCGTGCAAATGAGGAGGGGTGGTGTGGTGTGTCAGTGCCAGTAACTTTTCCCGTGCTGCAAAAGAGCTCTGGTGGTGGAAGGCATGGGGGTTCCCCGCGCCGGGAAGGGTTGCCCATACGGGAGGGTGAGCGGGGGGAGGGAGGGGCGTACCCGTGCAAAGGGGGAGGGTTGAATTACCCGTGCAAAGGGGGAGGATTATCCGTGCGAGGGGGGCTATTCGTGCAAGGCGGGTGCGTGCGTGGAATTACCCGTACAAAGGGGGAGGGTTATCCGTGCATGAGTGTGCGTGCTACTCGCGCAGTGGGGGATTATCCGTGCAAGGAGCCGTGCAAGAGGGGGGTTACCCGTGCAAGGGAGGTTACTGTGCAAGAGGTGGGGAGTGAACTGGGGAATTACCCGTCCAAGGGGGGGCGGTTATCCGTGCAAGGGGCATTACCCGTGCAAGGGGCGCGGAGGTTATCCGTGCAACGGAGGAGTTACCCGTGCAAGGGGCGCTCGCTGTCCGCCCTCCCCGCGGTCGCCCTCCCGCAGAGCTGCCCCGCGGGACCCTCCCCCGGCTGAGAAGGGGCTTGGCGCGGGGAGGGAAGGAGGGGAGGCCCGCAGCAGGGTCTGCCTGTGCAGGGGACGGAGGCGGGCAGGGGATGTCCGTGAGCTCCGCCACCCCCCGGTGAGGAGCTCCTATGTAAATCGCAGCTATTGCGGAAATGTGCGAGGGGGAGAGAAGGAGGAGAAGGCTGCCGAATCTCTCGCAACTTCTGCGAAGTTCCAGGCGCTGGAAGCGCGCCCGAACCGCACTGCGAAGCCTCCCCTGCCCGCAGCCACCAGCAAGAACCCAAACCAAAATAAACCCCTAAACCTAAGGAAAAAAACTCCAGAGCCCCTAACGGCAGCGCAATTGGCCGCGGCGTTTGTTCTCTTCCGGGTTCCCAACCGCTGCAAGTTTATTTTAGATAGAAAAGAAAAACAAATCGCCACCCCCCCCCCAAAAAAAAAAAATGTCAACAACCGGAGCCCCAGAAAGTTTCTCACGTACTCTTTATACCTGTACGTGGCGTCTCTTAAACTCCTCGGGTTTTGTTTTATAATCAGATTCCTATGCTTTTGCAGCTATTGTCTGGGCGGGAGCTGCGCGGGCTCCGGACGCGGAGGGAGCGCGGGTATCTGCACCGCAGTTGCTTTCTTATTTTTTAACACCCTTCTTTTTTATGTTTTTAATAATTTTTTTCCCCAGGGATTTGAGAAAACCGCTGAGCTAGCCCCCCCCCACGTGCGCGCTGTCTGGAGCACCCGCGGCCGCGCACAAAGAAACGCGGCTGGGCGCGGGCTGTGACGAGCAACGGCGGGAACCAATCAGCGGCACGGGGCGGGGTGACGTTTCGGAGCGCTGCCCAATCAGCGGCTGGGGCAGGCGCGGCGACGTTTGAACTCCCCTGGTGGGAGGGGCGCTGCTTTTCTTTCCCCTCCCCCCCGCCTTTTTTTTTTTTTTTTTTTTTTTTTTTTTCTCTTCTCTCCAGGATTTTTTTCTTGCCTTTTCCGCCGAAGTTGGCGGAGCCCCGCAGGGACGGGGCCGCTGGCGGGGACAGAGCGGCAGAAACCTCCGGGTTTAGCACCCCCCCCAAAAAAGGGGGGGAGAAGGTGGGGAAAAAGGAGCTTTTCTCAAAAAAAGGTGTTTATTTAAAGAAAAAGGCATTTATATTATTATGTTTTAAAGCGTGCTTAGCAAAATGCTGAGTTGGGAAAAAATAACTTGCGCGCCCATCCGTTAAGCGCTGAAAAAGACCGCGGGTGTTGGGGGGGGGGCTTTTGCTGTCATCGTCTTCTCATTTTTTTAGGGGGGGAAATGTCCGCAGCTGCGGAGGGGCTGCGCTTGTCCGTGACCCCTGCCTAGAGGGCGCAACCAGCCGTCCCGCGGCCAAAAGTCTCCCGAAGGGCGCCAAAAGTTGCTGCAAACCGCAAAAGGTTGGGAACGGTGCAGCATGGCGGGGGGGGGGGGAGGGGGGGCAAAGCGCAATCCACACCCCGCAATGCATACCCCCTCCGCCCCGCCTTTTAAACAAGCTGCGTAGGGGGATTTTTTTCCCTGTGTCCCCCATGGATGGGATTTTTCCCTGGGTCGCGTCCCCCCCGCCCGTGACGATAACTACGCGTGGGTCACCTAAACCGCATCAACATGAGAAAAAAAGCTGTTTCCTAGGGAGGGACACCCTGCGAGGCCCCATGAGCGGACTGGACAACATCCAAAACCCAAACCCAAACGTTTGCCGGTGCCAAAACAATGCGCTTGAGAAGTGGCAGGAGGCACGGGTGTATTTTTAATTATAAGCGCTTAACTTTTAAGGATAGATTTCATTATGGGGGAGTGGTGGTGGTGCAGATTAATTGATGAGTTGCTTTCTTTTTTTTTAATGTATCATTTTATATTTTTTTCCCCAAGTGGAATGACCATAAAGCGCTTGATTTAAAATTACAAGTGCCAAAGGGGATGGGGAAAGTTGCGAACGCAGCGCCGCTCCCCCCGTGTGTCCGTCCCCCCCCGCTCCCCGGCCAAGGGCCGAGCAGAGCCGCAGGGAAATAAAAAAGGAAAAACCACATACGCACCACAAGAAAAAACCCCAAAAGAATAAAACTTTGAAGCGATGAGCGCCGGCCTCTCCGCGGCTGCCCGCGCTACGGGGCGGCGGGGCGGAGGGAGGCAGCGGCGCCGCAGCCCCCTCCCCGCCCGTCCCCGCCCCCGCGGGCGGCGCAGAGCGGGTGGGGGGCGCGGAGCGGGGGCCCGCGGCGGCGGACGGGCGCGCAGCGTGCGCTATGCCTTTAACGGCGCGCGGAGCAGGCATGCCGAGCGCGTAGTGCGGGAAAGTCGAGGCGGGGTTAAAGTTCAGCTCATGGAGCGGCTCTGCGCTGGCTGCAGTTTGGCAGAGTTGGAAATGTGAAAGCAAGAAGCAGGCTCGGGGCTCCCCCTCCTCTCTTCTCTCTCTCTCTCTCTCTTTTTTTTTCTCCTCCTTTCTCTCCCTCTCTCTCTTCCCGCACACGTACGCCTCCAAACCGCAGTCCCCCGCAGCAGTCATGTATTCTCCGCTCTGTCTCACCCAGGTAAGCGGCTGCCGGGGCGCGATGGGGCCGGCGCTGCGGGGGGTGCGCGGCCGCGCGCCGGGGAACGGGCAGCAGTGCAGCTTGCCGAAACTAACTTTGTTGCCTTTCACTCGCATCCCACCCCCCATCCCCTTCCCGCACGGCCATTTGTGTCGGCACATGGCTAATGGCGCCTACTTATTAATGGTTTAATTAATAAGGGGGGGTATGTGTATGCGCGGGCGCGGTGCTGCGGGACGCGGTGCTTGGTCATCCGCGATCGATGCTGCTGTTCCGCGCCGCGGGCAGTGCTGCGCCTTCACCCGCCGCGCTCCCTCCCTCCGCACTCCCCGCTCCAAGTTACGCGGTGGAGGGGTGAACGCACACAGCCGGATTGGTCCCGCAGGCTCCGCGCTTCCCAGCGCCCCCTGCACCTGGGTGCAGCCGCCCCCCGCGCACGGTGCCTTCCGCACCCGCGCAGCCTCGGAGGAAACTGGACCAGACCTTGAGGGGACGCGACACCCACAAACTTGTCCCGCGTGTGTGCCCACTCCCCCGCGCCCGCCGTTGTCGTGTTGTGTCGTCGTCCCCGTCCCCCCCCCCCGCGGGACCCGGCGCAACTTTCGCACCCTCTGCTTGTGGCGGGACGGGGAGGGGGGGCACCCCGCGGTGCCCCCGAGTTGCGCGGCCACTTAGCGCCGCCCGCCCCCCCCCCTTTTACCCCGCGCGGTGCTGCAGGATGCTAAATTACTCGCCTTCAATTAGCAGGATATAATGGTTTAACGAGGAAATGCTTTGTGGTGGACTCAAACCCCAGATTATTTCCTTCTGCAGGAGATTTTGACTACATTATTCTTATTAATTTAATTTGAATATTTTTTTCTCCCGGTGAGAAAGCCTCTCCAGGCTCTTTCCGTCGAGATAAAGACGAGGAAATGCAGAGAGAGGGGAGGCAGCTTCCCAGACAGCCTGAAGAGCTGCAAAAGTTTTGGTCCCTTCTCTCACCGTGGTCCCCCACTCCTTCCCCAGCCTCCCCCAAATTTCTGGGTGCTGGGCTGGCGGAGGCAGGGAACTCCACCGGGATAAAAAACATACACTTGATTAAAGGCAGGAGGAGAACAGGAGCAGAGAGAGTTTGCAGAGGATATGGGATGCAACTCCGTGCTCAGCTTGGCCAAAGTTTGTGCCTCTAATTCAACTCTGAAAAATACCTGTTTTTTTGTTAGTTCTACTTCTGCAGGAGGACAGGGATATGGTCCTTGCAGGGCCAGGAACGCAGCGCATTGCTTTGCAGCTGCACGTGGAGCTTCTTGGCTTTAGTAGGCCCAGTTGCACATTAAGGAGAGAAAATAAATCCATGGGCCGGTTGATCCCTGTCCCAGTGTCGATGTTGTGTGGTGCGTCCCCCTTCCCTTTTTTTTTTTTTTTTTATTAAAAAAGGCTTTTATTAAAAAAAAGAAAAAAGCTCAGCTCTGCGCTTTTGCTCAGTTGTGAAAATCTTGCATTCTTGTTGCACATTTGGAAAAGTAATATGAGGATTAGAGGCCTCCTGACAAACTCTTCTCTCCGAAGGATCAATTAGGTGTTTCTGTCATTTTCTGTAAAAAAGGGGGTGAGCCTTAAGCAATTAATTTTCCTGTTTCTAATTTCAGGAGCTTTTATTGATAGAAGTTGTGGGATGGAGATTTTTTTCTTTTTTTTTTTTTGTTTTAAGTTTTAGTTCAGATTTAAAAGGAAGCTTTGGAAAGTGGGTTAGAAAAGGAAAACAAACAGATATCCTAGTTATGAGCGTATTTATCCAAGCACTGGAGCTGAAATGGCATGAGGATTTTGTATCATCTGTCAGGAAAAACCTAAACATTGTTCCATGTACAGATCTGGGGAAGATCTAGAAAATAGTTGGGGAACATGCACATTTCCTAATAGATTTACAAGCAAATGGATTGTAAAAATACTAGCAAGGGTTGCTGTAGCTGGCTTAATTTCAAAAAGATCAGCAGAAATATATTGTTTCAAAAGACTCCTTTGCAGTGTTACATCATTGCTGGTGATGTTGGGCTGGGTTTTTGGGCTCTTTTGTCATGTTTGTTGGGGTCTTTTTTACACCTTTTCAGAAGAGCAGAGGGAGAATTTTAGTACAAGCAATACGAAACTGTATGGCCCAAATTGTAGGTGCTGCTTAGAAACAGGCTGTTCTCGGGGGAGCTGTAGCCTCAAACTTTGGAGAGTATTCTATGAAAAAACACCAAACTTACTTTTATTCTGCCTTTCTAATGCTTGTTATTTTTAGGGAACCCATTAAACACCGAGGGGAGAAAGCAAACATCTTTGTCAAATAGTTTGGAAGTTTCCTTTAAAGTGAACTTGGGGAAAGGTGAAAATCATCTTCTTTCCTACCAGTTACTTTAAAATCTTGATATTTTGCAGCAAGGCTGCAGACAGGTCTGCATATCTGCTAGCACACTTGCACTGACGCATTTCCAAAACTTTTCTTTTTGGAAGGAGGACTGTAATAACATTGAAATAAATAATTGCACTGTGCAGACACTGCTCCCCTCCATCCCCTCTTCCAACCCGATTTTGTTTGATCAGTCCTGAGCGCTTTTATTTCCACTTCGCCTTTGCTGATTCCTTGCCACCGAGATTGTAGCAGTGCGATTTTACGGAGTGGCGCGATTTTATGGAGCGGCATGTTTACCAAGACAGTTTGAAAGTTGCTCTGTTTATGACTCATCAACCTTTTCTTCTCGTACACCATTTTGAAAAAACACATTGGAGTCTAATAGGGAGGTGCACACCTCGCGCGCTGAGCAGCGGTGCTTTTCATTTACTTCAGCCATGGACCCTGACTTTACACCAAAAAGCACTTTTTTTTTTCCCCCCTCATCCTGAAGTCTTTTAAAATGTGTGAGTTTTGTTGTTGTTTTTTTTTTCTCGGGTGCTGTTTTTACCTCCCCTTTCAGGTTCACATTGTAGAAATTGGCTTTAGTGCAGGTTAAAGCGACTCACTCTTGGATAGCATCCAGCGTCAAGCCAAAAAAGTCCCGAGCACATGAGATCAGGCAGGACAAAGCACCGCTCAAAGCAGAAAAGTTAAAATATTTCAGGATATACCAAGACGTGTTTAGAAACTCGGCATGCTTGAAGCACTCCCCTGGCTCATTGTGGGTCTGTTGAGCCTCTGCGGTGTGTACCTTCGCAGATAAACTTCCACTTGACAAAAGGCCTTTTATTCCTTCACTCTCCCTGAGTGGGGACAGGGATGGATAGGAGGGATCATAAGGAAGGATTTATTATTATTAATAGCTCTTAGGGACCTGTAGTTTTTATATTTTTTTCCCTCCCCCCCTTCCCGCAAGAGCTGTTTGTGGTGGGTGAGAGCAGCTCCGTGTGCTGGGATTGTGCCTCCTCTCACTTTTTGAATCTGCCGACTGCAAACTCACAGCAATCATTTTTTTAAAAAAAAAAACTTTATTGAAATTTGAAACTACGATCTTTGCCCCCACCCCACTCCCCTTCTCTACTGGAAAAAAGAGGAATGTGCCAATCATTGGAGTGATTTATTATATTTTACCTGCTTATATTTTAATAATCATTGTGATTACTGCTGCTCTGCTGTGCAATATATTGTGCTGGTTTGGGTAGGTTTTACCTATCCGTGTTTAAAATAAAAAATAAATGCTGTGATATTACCTATAGATTTAAGTATTTACAATTCAGGGGCCACTCAGAATAAGAGCAATGAAAGCTTTTGGGAAATCAGCAGAAGGTCTTGAATTATGACAAGATTGTGCTGATAGATATTTCTACTATTGATTTCTCATTTCTTTCCTAATATTTGAAAAAGAAAAATGCAAGTTGAAACAAAGTGTTGAAAGGACATAAATTGTCTGTTTTAATAACAATATTTGCATGACCTGAAATGATTTGGGTAGGAAGTATAGTCCATGGGAAAAAAAAATTTTAAAAAAGTTAGTTAATCTGAAAAATCCCCAATGTTGTTGCCTTGCAAGGGTCGACAGCGGGCGGTTTTTCCCATGCTGGGGGAACGTTGCCCAAATTACTTTATTTTTCCCTCCTGGAGGGCCCAATCCTGAGAGAAGGAAGAACTCGGCCCTTGGAAGCAGGGATGTCCCCAGCACACAGTACTGGATCAGGCACCCACAGGCTATATACATTTTTATGTGCAGCCTGGAGTCCGGTCGTTCACTTATTCACTGAAAAGCAAAAAGCGTGGGCCCAGTGTATTATAATATGTTTTGATCTCTCTGTCTGACTTATGTAGTACTTTTTATGGGGAAAAGATATATTTATTTTTTTTTCAAAATTGAGGGGTCTTTCTTGCTTTTTTTTTTTTTTATTGTCAGTGTAATTTTATTCATGATTATTTTTGTGCCAAGGAAGAGGGGTGATCTTTAACTCATCATTAGACAAAGCAAGCAGTGTCTCTGGATGGCTAAACTAACTTTCCAAGTAGGCATTTCTTTAAAAATATATAAAAATATTAGACAAAGTTTAAAGAAATAATCAATAACTCTTTACAGATTTGCACAAGTCATGCAAAGGTTTTCTGTTACCACTTTTTTCAATTTTTCCTGTTTATTTTATAGAAAGACTCAGAGTTTGGCTTGTCCTAATATGCCTGAATATAATTTTTTAAAAAAATTTTTGATTAACTATATACAAAATTTTAAAAAAAAATTTTTAGACTTCCTTTTTCTAGGATTTTAGTGTTGGTTATTCTTGTACATGCAGGATAAATCGGCCACATTACTTTCTACTGCCTGCACCATTTAGGAAATGGAGAGAAAACCACCCTTCATTGTATATGCAGCTATATTGGCATTTTACTATACCGCCTGCTGCTATTTCCAAATATATCTTAGGGAAAGTATTACTATACTTTAGATTTCCCCATGCAAACATTGATTGACCTCCAAATGTTTAGGATTTGCCAAATTGGCGGGCATAAGCTGGCTACACTGCAGCGGGGTCAGGGAGAGAGCAAAGGGAGATACGCGCTCTGCAAGTAGACGTGCAGCCGAGGTTTTAACTTTTAACTCGCTCTCCCTTTTTCTTTTTTTAAAGATATTTGGAGTCTGGGGCAAGGGCCCCATCGTTGCCCCGTCTCAGCCTGAGTGCTTGTTTGAAGTTAGAGCCTGTTTTCAGGAAGTGGGAGTGGAGATTTTGGGTCGGTGCGAGGCGAAGAGGGGCTGCAGCGGTGGTGGGATCAGGGTCTGTCAGTGATGGGTACAAGTCCTGCAGCCTGTAAAATGTATAAACACCCTCCTAATTCTCCCTGTCCCTTAGTACCTCACACAAAAGCCCCATTTCTGGAAGCTTTTTGTTGATGGTTTTGGTGACATCTCCCCTTCTCTGTAACTTTTTCAGGATGAATTTCATCCCTTCATTGAAGCACTTCTGCCTCACGTCCGAGCGTTTGCATACACATGGTTCAACCTGCAAGCCCGAAAAAGAAAATACTTCAAAAAACATGAAAAACGCATGTCAAAAGAGGAAGAGAGAGCTGTAAAGGATGAACTGCTAAGTGAAAAACCTGAGGTAAAGCAAAAATGGGCATCCAGACTTCTGGCAAAGCTCCGGAAAGATATCAGACCTGAATTTCGGGAGGATTTTGTTCTCACAGTCACAGGAAAAAAGCCTCCATGTTGCGTTCTTTCCAATCCAGACCAGAAGGGCAAGATGAGAAGAATTGACTGCCTTCGCCAGGCAGATAAGGTCTGGAGGTTGGACCTTGTTATGGTGATTTTATTTAAAGGTATTCCGCTTGAAAGTACTGATGGCGAGCGCCTTGTAAAGTCCCCACAGTGCTCTAACCCTGGGCTGTGCGTACAGCCCCACCATATAGGAGTTTCTGTTAAGGAACTCGATTTATATTTGGCATACTTTGTGCACGCAGCAGGTAAGTGCCTTTCTATACCAGCTTCTCCAGCTTTTTGGTTTATCTCCGTGCCGGGTGCCGTGGCCCTGCGACAGCTGGGGAGGAAGTAGGGGACGCTATTTGTTGCCTTCCTGGGGTGGCAAGGGGAGTGCCAAAAATTCCCCCCCCCCCTTTTTTTTTTTTTTTAAATGAGCTTTTAAGGTGCAGCCGTGTAAAAGCAGCTCTCATTTTCCCGGTGTTACTCATTTTCCCGGGGTTAGCAGTGTTTCGGGCATCCTTCACAGGTGTTATCCTAAATGTTGTCCAAGGAGGGATCGCAGCTGGACACGACTTTCTTCATCTTGATTTTGGGGAAAAGCAGATAGATTGTAATTAAAAATAAATAAATAAATAAATAAAGTTTGTACATGTTATGCACAGAGTAGTCTGAGAGGGCTAGAGGTGCCCGAGGCCCATGGGTGAGGAGTACCAGGTATCCTCACATGACAGGGATGGGGAGTGTAAATCCCAGAGGACTGGGCTCAGAGGGAAAAGATGGTCCCTCAATAGTAAACCTAGCTGTCAGGTCTGAGTGGCCACCGTACAAAACCCCAGGTAGTCCTATGGGGAAAACAAGGCATTTAACTCCATGAAATATCACAATTTATACACCTAGAAGCTGAGCAGGTCTTGATGGTTTGATAATA
The DNA here is from genome assembly GCA_033558235.1 of Neomorphus geoffroyi. Classification (NCBI taxonomy): domain Eukaryota; kingdom Metazoa; phylum Chordata; class Aves; order Cuculiformes; family Neomorphidae; genus Neomorphus; species Neomorphus geoffroyi. Next base: position 2,791,600 of record JAUMJM010000107.1, read on the forward strand.
CTGTGCTTATGGGGGGGCAGGCTGCTGAGATGTTTTTGCGTGTGATGAAATTGAAAATCTTGGGATCTCTGACTCCAGCGCAAAGTACACCCTGCCCGTGGAGTGACTCGGTGTGCTCGGAGGATGGGTAGTAGTTTGACTGGATAAAACAATATGCTATTGTAGTTCTCCTGAGTGATTATATTGCAGAAAAATGTGTGCATGTGAAGTGCCAGGGCCCCGGTTTTCATGTTTCGTATGCATAGGTCTCCCTGGGTTTCAGCCTGAATTGCAAGTTGAGGGGCTGGACAGACTGGAAAAAGAGGAGCAGAGAGGAGAGGAATCATATTAGTAGAAACTGCTTCTATATAAATACCTATTGCTAAAAGAACTGAACAAATTACGGCAGTGGAAGCCTGCATTCCCAATGCCACCTTCTTTCGGAGAGGCTTACAGAAAGTTTTGGCTACCCAAAAGTTTTTCTGCACTGAATCCCTGCAGTGCTTGTTGCAATAGACAGTGATGCCGCTGTGATTTTATGGGTATGATTCCTGTTCAGAAATAACTTTTGAGTATCCTAATGGTATTTCCTACAGATAAGCTGTGAAATTTACTTTGTGCTTTGGTGTACTGTGGTAAATCCTATTGCACATTTATGGCGAAGGAGAGGTAGACAAATACTGTGGAAAATGATTTATTTACTCTGTGATTTATTATGGGGCACAGTGAAGGAAGGATTACCAATTAATGGCTAACTGAAGGGAGATTGGGGCTGGGGGTGCATGGGTCCCCTCACACTCCATCATCAGCCCCAAGAAGACTAGGGACCCTTTTGTCTGCCTTAGTTTACTTCTCCCTATATCGGAGCAGGGTGATGCACTTAAAGTGCTTTGATATCCATGGACAAAACCCTCTGTGTATTGCTATATGGCACGCAAGGTTTTATTATTTAGATTTACATATGGTGCAGTGCTGGTAAATACTGGTCCATATTGCATTTCCTAAATGAAAAGCTGCCTTCTGTGGAGTGTAGAAGTTGTTAGTAGAAACCAACGGTCTTGATTTAACCTGCATGTAAGGTCAGAAAAATGTAGGATGGGGAGAAAAGGACCAAACCCAGGGATGTAAGTACTCTGGAGAGCTTGAAGGCATCCTCTCCCTGTTGTAACAGTCAGGTGATAGACATTATAAAAGTTCACTATTGTGATTAGGGATATACCATCTTATCAGCATGCTGTTGGGAAACAGTAACCTTGATAGCGAACTCTTATTTATTTCTGCCTTCATCATCAACAGGCAGCAATTGCACTAATTCTTCTTTGCACTAGGTGTTTGCCGTGAAAACTTAGCGCGAAGCTTAGGATTGTTTTTTTGGGTTAGATTCGCGGTTTTGTGTAAGCAGTAACATGCTCGTATAGACCGGACCGCTTTGTGTTTTCAGCCGTTGTTTGCTGATTGCACACATCGCATTGTGCTCTTAATGCAGTAGTGTGTGCTGGCGTATTCCCTGCTAAATCTCACCAGGGAGTGGGACAAAATAATTTTTAGGAGGTAGTGCGGGGGGGTTGCCATCTGTATCGCTTCACAGAGGTGTACCGAAAGCCTCACATGTAGGCTACCTTTTTTTTTCTCCTCTTTTTCCCGTTTTTCCCCCCTCCGATGTATCCCAGCAGTCTTTGTTACACCTGAACATTGGCCAAGTTGACAGCCATTGGTTCCCGCAGTAATGGCAGCTTGTGCCAGTTGCGCAACAGGAAAATTACAAAAGAAAAAAAAATATTAAGGGTCCTTTGTCTCAAACTCCATCAGATCGCGCTCCACAAATGTATGGACCACTTATTTAGAAGAAGGAAGTTGCCAGCACACATAGTAGGTAGGCTAGTCAACTTACGTTAACGGATTTGACAAGCATCTGCTATAGTACAGAAGATTTGTAAACACTAAACAATGTTTTTACCTCCTTAAAAGTTTTGAGAAGTTGCCAGTATTGGCAGGAGGCACAGACTCCAAAACGTGCTTGAAGATATGTGCCAAAACCATTGTGACCTTTTCACCCATGGTGCTCGCTTCTCTTTTTCTTGGGTTTTTTTTTTCACTCCTCATTGTCTTTTTCTGAGAGGGAGTATTCTCTTCCAAGATGCCCTTATTCGAGATGACTTCGACAGTGAGACGTCCCTTTACTTCTAAACATGTACGATAATTATTGCTTTGAGTCTGCACTTTTCTTCAGTAGGCAGTATCATCTGTAAGGGAACACATGTGCGCAGATTTAAATAGTGCTTCATACAAAGCTACTGAAATCAATTATTGTTTTTAAGAACTGGCTAGAAAGAGAAAACAAAAACATGCAAATAAGCAAACTACATGTCATTTTCATTTAAAAAAAAAAAAAAGGAAAGGAAAGGAATATCAGTGTTTTGTGCATTAGAGATTGACCAAAAAATGTATTGAAATCTAGAGTATTGCTCTCAGTTTGCAGTTTCTAATCTGCTTAACTAAAAGCAGACGGCGTTTTCATACCCTGAACTTCAGTTTGCTTTTTAGTTTTCACTTATTAAGTGCTTGTATCAAATGACAAGTTGGAAACCATTGTGGCAAACCGTTTTCTTTGTGGGAGTCGAACAGCAAAGCTAATTTATGACTGATCCTTTATCAGATGATCTGTATCAGAATCTACAATATACTAGGCACGTGGCAAGGTCACAATTTAAGTTGTTACGGTCACAACCTTAGCCACCAGGCATTTGACCTTTTAGATAAAGTTAACCTTTGTTCATTAGTAGGCACTCAACCGAGAACTTTCTGGAGTTTTTTACTGCTTTGGAGTTCCTTCTGCTAATGTGATCAGATTGGAGAATAGATTCGCAATGAAGTAGTTAAATTTTGTGAGAGGTCACAGTTTTTAGGGACTTCTCTGGTGGATGAAGCTGGATGGCAGGCCGGGAGGCGATGCTGCAATGCCGGATTTATTTTTTTGGACGGCCATCATTATGCACTTTGGGCAAGAATTAAACTAGCGAGGTATTTGTGACAGAGAAAATATTTTAATCTTTCAGAAGGATATTTAAAAATCCCAAATTTAAGAAGAATCTGGGGATAGGGTTTTATTTACATGAGCTCATTTTTCTGTTCATGTTTAGAATAAAAGCCAGCAAAGATGCAAGAAGTCGGCCTTATTTCTGCGACTGTGAAAATTTACTTAGCATCTAAATATGCTCTATGGCTAATTGCCTGGGCAACAGGATATAGCACATGACCTTGAACTTTAAGCTGACCCATTTTACATTCCCATCGGCAGATTTAAAATATTTCTACTTGAACCACAGCAAAGAGGCATTGATGGGAATAACCCAAAGTCTGGTTAATGCAGAAAATGACTGCAGATAGCCCTGATAGCCGTGGAGGTAATCGCGAAGTCCGAAAGGTACATAAGGCTTTGCGCCATAATATTTTAGTACAATTGGTATTGATTGTTGCTGCATTAATCTTGTTAATAGCCACAGCCCGTTCGGCATGTTGCAGGGATGTGAGAGGTGTCCTGACAAAACTGTACATCACCAAAAGAGCTGTCACAGCATCTTGAACTCCTCATAGCTGCTTTGCAAAAGTGGAGTGTTCAATGGTGGAAACTATTACTGGCTCATACAGAAACACACCCCATATTGTTTACTTAATTATGCTATAGCGAAAGCTCATTTAAAATTCTTTAGCTGACTTTCTCGCTTTGCTTTATTATTTAATTTAAAATCAAAAAGGCGGCTCTACTGTTAGTTTTTGATGCATTTTACTTTTGTTTTGGCTACATTATTGTCATTCCATCGTACAGTAATCTAGATAGCTGTGATATGCAGATTGACCAGATGGTCATGTTAACAGATTGAGAACCCACTTCCCACTGCTAAAGAGCAGGTGGGCTTTTTTTCCCCCTCCTTTCCTCGAAGTTTCAACCAAAATGCTCTTTAGATGGTTCATAATGGTACTTAAAAAGGGACACTTTTGAAATGATGTTTGTTCTGTGGAGATAATATGTAATTTATACGTCATTTTTACATGTATCTGAAGACTTTTAGAGCATCTGTGACATTCCCTCCATATATAAGGATTTTGAAAATGTACTTCCAGCCTGGCTGTTCTAGCATACATCAAAAAAAGTCCTTAAAGTTTTGTTTGCAATGTTAATAGTCCCTGCGCATTTCTACAGACAGATTACATTTACTCTTACTAAAAAATACTCAGCCAGCTTTGCAGCAGGTATTTCACACGTTTTCCCTGTACAGGGCTCCCTGTGCACACCTGAGTATTTCAGGGTTCAGCTGAGATTTTCATTTTTGGGGGCTCATAGGGTTGGGTTTTATTCCCCCTATTAATTTTTTGCCATGATGACACATCTATAGTTTTAAAGAAAAAAGTGAAACAAAGACATCTCTCAGTATTTCTGCCCTCAAGAAATATCAGGAGAAAGCAGATTCTGCATTGCCTTATAAAAGGTGCCCATAAAAAGTTAGTGGTGGGAGCCTGGGTCTATATCTCAGTCAGGAGAAGTGGGGAAATGACTGCTACAGCTCCTCAACACCCCAAAATTCACACATCCCCCTCTCACGGACATGCATGAAACACGGCGATCTGCACACCCTGCGTGGTGCAGAAAGATATCTCCATGCTTTCCACTTCAGGGAGTGGGCCGACCGCTTTCTGCAGCCATGAGCAGGATGGTAGCTGACAGAAGCAGGATTTAGGTGGGACAACTGCTCTCCCTGTGCAGTTGTAACTGAGCTGGTGAGTATCCATGATAATTCAGATACTAACTGGTGCTGCACTTGGGACAGTCTGCTCTATCATGAACCTCTGGCAAGAGTTCAGTCGTGGTTTAGCTTTCCTCTTTCTCCAACAACAACAACAAATAAACATGGGATAAAGATGTGTTTCATGTGCCCAGGATGTTTTCCAGGGTGTGTTATTTCCAAACCTTCCTTGCCCTAATGGGCTTCGAGGTGCAGAAGTGGGAGAAGGCTTTGAATGTTAAGAAAGTTGCCCAACACTGCTGACTTGTCTACAAGTGACTACACTTTTATAATTCCCTTCTTTTCCACCCAATGATGAATAGCATTAATTTAGATCTGTTTAAGGCGAGTGTGGGAGAAACCACAATCTTTGTTGTGGTCACTGCTGTACACAGCAGAGCTGAATGTTTCTCTTGGTTGAGGCCTCAAAGCTGAATCTGGAGAACCCGAAATGTGCCAGCTTTTCAAACCCTTCAAAGAGACAGTAGAATCCTAATTGTTCATAAAACCCGCTATTTATTATTACAATTATGTATCTTCTCCCCATTTGGATGTAAAGGAAAGGGCATGCCTTGAGCTCCTTTGCAGCTGCTCCTCCTCCTCCTCCCCTCAATGCTTCGAATTCAGGCACCAGCCAAGGGTTTTGCAACCAGCAAACAAACCCTGGCCTGCTGTTCCATAAACCCTCAACCCCTCCCCAAAAGGCTGTGCTTTGCCACACGCATCACAAAATTTGACACTCTGGGGCTTCGGGACTGTCCCAGTAGGACATTCTGGGGCATTCTTATTGGGAGCCACGGGTCTGGCTCTGCCCCTGCTTCCTTCTGCACAGGCAAGGGCTGGAACTGCTGATTAAATTACAAGCTGCAAATGCAGGGCAATTTATTTTAGCCTCCTAACAGCAGCCAACGCTGAAGATTTCCTTATGACAGTGAGGACTTTTGGTAGATAAGAGTTGTTGTTGGACTAAAATTAATTTTAATCATTTTGGTTTTTCTTTCCATGTGATGTTATTCATTCATTTCATCTTTGGTTATTGTTGATTATCACCTGCATTATGGTAAACACCAAAAAGCCCACCTGGTATCAGCACATGGGTCCTGATGTCTGTGTTGTGTGGGCAGTTTTTTCCCAGCGAATTCTTTGGGAGGCTGCAGTATTTTATGCCTAATTGCAAGGGCAACACCCTAGTCAATCCTCTCATCGCAGCATAATTAATTTTGAGGAGGTAACTGTATTTTTTGGAAGGATTTCTAGCTAGCATCATCTATGTCCTCACCGAAGGAATGGATGTGGGTGCGTGAGCTCAGCCCAGCATGTGGCATCGTCACGGCTTGGCATGTAGGAGGAGCACATGGCTCCCGTAGTGCAGGTGGATTTGGGCTGGACTCGTAGCCACTCTCTGTAAAATACATGAGGGCCTCCATTTTGTGTGCAAGACTCTCATGTGCGACTGCAAAATGGAGAGCTGCGCAACTGAGTTCTGCCTATAGCGAAGCAAGGAGGCTTACATTGCCCACAGTCCCTGCACTGCCGTGGTGCATGCAGACCCACCACAAGGCCCAGGAAGAGATATCCTGGGCTTATACATCCATCAGTTCCTCCTAAGGGGATCTCAGTCTCTTCTCTAGGTCCTTAATATCTACCCTCCTGGTCTGAGGGCTATCCCAGTGTCACAGCAAGCCAACACATTGGCTCTTGGGCTGGTGTAAAGGGCCCCGGGGAGTCCTTCCTCCTTCCCCACGGGCTTCAATACACATCAGTGTCATTAGATTAGCAAGATAAAATCAAGACAGGTTTAATGACATGCTATTCTGAAAGTTTCCTGGACTTTATTGTTCATGACTTGGACCCGAGTTGGGTTCTTTACACATGAGGATCAAAAAGCTGCAAACAACTGTGTGATTTTTAGGGGCTGAAAGCAATTAGCATATGTGGGTAGGAGGATACACTGCATGTCTGTGTTCCTTTAAAATATAAATCACAATTGTTTAATTATGCTTGTAGAGGGCAGATTTAAGGATATACTGCAAAATGCATTACCTATTATACCAACACGATAATCTTATTAACCTTGCTTTCTACTTTTTAATTTTATTGTGCGCCCTGTTTGACTATTATGATATCAAAGATAATTACTTGGAGAATGCATGATGTCAGAGGTCTGATATGACATTTATCTTCACAAATGAGAAGGCTATCGTGTGCATTGCATAGCAGCACGGGAGGCATCAGGCAGGTCCACACCAGGGAAAGGAAGCAAAGATAGGTATCATCCAATGCTATTTAGTGTGTGTTTGCAGATTTGTGTTGTAGCCGAGGGCCAGCTTGACCAAACTTCATGCAATTCAGTATCCATGCGCCTCCCACAATAGAAGACCGAATGTTTTCCTTGCATGTGCCATACAACTCCCATAAGTGAGCCAATATTTCAGGGTGTCTTTGTGAATCCAGCTTCAATTCCAGTTGGATCTCCTGTTAAACCCTGCATTCTCCATCCAATCTCTCCACAGGGCAGTGCCTCTCTTTTTTTATCCATCGCTCCTAATGTTTGGTATGTGTTGATATTTCCCCCTTTATTTTGTGAGGGTGATGGGTGAGAAGAAACAAATGCCATAATAATATCCCTTTTCAGAAGAATATAGTTTAATTTTGTGTATGTGTGCAGCAGCTGCCATTGGCAAGCTGTCGTCTTTGTTGCCATGGGCTTTTTTTTTTTGGTTTTTTTTTTTTTCATGTGTGCCAGAACATGATTGGATGTTTCAGCATATTCGTGTTTTGGGGTGAGATATATCTGTAGTGAAGCACAAAATTATCATGGGGTTGGTGGGTGTCCAAGGCAGGGTTATTTGGCCAGGTGAGCTGGTTGTGCTGTGAGAGCCTGGTACCTTGTGGTTGGTTGGTTGATGAAATAAAACTTGCTAGTCCTCTGGATTTTTTGATGATGTAAAAAAGTTGTTTAAAAACATCATAAGAGGGTGTATTACCAAGGTCTCCTCCAGCAGAACGCTCATGGGGTGCAGTGGGAAGCTCCTAGAGTTACCTGGGAGGGAGCAGTTGGTGGATTTCTCCTACCCATCTCACTCACCTGCTACATGTACCAAGTGTGTCCACCCCTGGCTCTTGCTAACACCACAGGGAGTTGGACGGTGGCACCAGTGAGTTTGTGTTGCCTGAAATCAGGTTGTACACAAGCTCTGGTCAGGGCTTGTGTTGCATATAGGGGATGGAGCACACTTTCTATGGAGCATAAAAATAACGTGGCATCACCTGTGAGAGATGCAGGTAACAGCAAATGCTCTGGACCTGCCACCATGGCACTTAGCCCTGGTCACAGAGTTGTAGCTAGCGTTTTTCCTGCTCCTTGGTTTCATCCATTTGTCATATTCATAATGTGCTCATGGCATCAGTATCTAAACAAAGTCTAAACTCTCCTCTGCGCTGCACATCTCTCTTCTCATTCCAGCCGCTGTCGACCACGTTAAGTACGGTTGGACTCAATGATCTTAAAGGTCTTTTCCAACCTAAATTATTCTATGATTCTAAGTAATACACAATGGGAGAGCAGGAGTGCTCTTCAGCCTGGGAAACCCACTGCATGGCTGCATTTGCAAACTCAGGAGAAGTATTTCATAGGGAGATATCACCCTACAGCCCTCTTAGGCTCAGACTAGTCCTAAACTGGAGCACCCAGCGAGGGGAAAATTTGCAGGGCGAGCTCAGGCACTGTGCACAGTCTACTGAAGGTTTCAGGAGAAAGAGAAGACAAATTACTAAATGTAAACTGTTGAGACAGACTCATTCATGTCATATTTTTCTGCATCTACAGATTTAGTCTTGTGTGTGAGGGACAGATAATGAGCTGCGTGAGCTTTGTAATAAACCTTGTGTCTGGTTACATTACCACTTTTGTATTTAAAGCCGGTACATATGCTACAAAATACCTTGTAATGCACTGAAAGAACAGGGATGAACCCCTGTAAAGGTATCTAAAGACAAGTTAGATAGTTGCCATATTTATTGTCAAGTTGAACACTTACTGGAGATTTTAATGCAGAGATACACTGTCAATCAGATTTTATCCTAAGGATATTCGCTCAAAATTTTGTCCGATCCTTTTACCCAATAAGGTTTTAATTTGATATGGAAGAAAATGGCCAAATCCCTGAGTGATACTGGAAACTTAGGGTAAATTTTAAATTTAATTCAGTTTTTTTTTTTTCTTTTAAGGCAAAGTAGTTTCAAGTAAATCAGAAGAATGAATTCTTTGTACCAGGATGCTTTTTTAAAGCCCAGCTATTGTTGGGATCCCTTTTAGGGAGGATAGCCACTGCAATGCTTTTATTGTGTGATGACGAGGACTTTTCCTAAAACCATGAGGATTTCATTAAAAATAGCCAACAAACCCATTTACATTTGCTTCTGTGTTAAAAAGTAAAAAAATAGTTGTCACAGAGCTAGAAAGTAGATCCCTCACTATTTTATTTTAAAGCTTCACAAGGGGCTTCCTTGGCTGTGGGAAGATCAGCCTTGTTAGCAGCTGAACCCTCATGAGCACAGATATTGCTGGTAAAGTTGGGAAAAACACAGGGCAGTTGGGTAAGAAGTGGGAATTTTATGATCAAGAACTTTTTTTTTTTTTTTTCCTGTGGAGGACATCAGCTACAACAGCTCTGGTTTAGGTTCTTCTTAGGCAGATGCAGTTTTAAACACCCAGTCCACGGAGCTCAGTGCTCTTTGGGGATGCACACTTGCGTCTCAGAATTGCACCTTCAAGGTGTCTGTTCTTTGTAGTGTGGATATATGAGTGTGGTATATAGGCAAAATAATATGCTCAATGCACACTTTAAACATGGGCATTGTCTCTTTTTCTGGTCAAAAGCTGGAGTTTAAAATCGTGATGGGAACTGAGAGTGGAGTGGTTGTTTTCCACAAGCATGGTCTTCAGTAATAAACTCTTTGGTAAAGAAGTGAGATGCGTCTCAGCAGTGAGCAGTCCCAGGGCCTAAAGCTGTCAGCCGGTGGGACGAGGATAGTACAAGCAGAGTCTCTGTCCTGGCACAGAGCTTGGTTATCTGCTGCCGTCCTGTGCGGGGAACCTGGCTAAGGACTATTTGTGTGCCGCCGGGTGGGATGTGCACATCTCCCTGTACCATGCTGAAGGCTGCTGTGGACGTTGTCCTGGGAAAAACAAGTATATAGGGTTTTCATTCCTGAACATCCTGTTGATAGGGTAGGTTTTCCACGAGATGGATTGCTGAGAAAGTCCTACTTTTCTCCCCATTCCTGGTTGGATCTCTCCCCGCTATTGCCCTTTGCAAGCAGCTACATTTGTCTGGGGCTTGGGGCCGAGTTATCCTTGGCTGTTTGGTGTCTTCATCCTTGCTGTAGCCACTGAGCTTGTGCGGTCCAGCCCAGCTTGGAGTCCCAGCAGTACTGCCGTTGGCAACAAGGGTATGCGTAGGGAAGGCACAAGCACCATGAGTGTAAAGTCAAGATGTGCAGAGCATTTGGAAAGGGTGAAATGAGTCAGAATTTGAAATGAAAATGGGGTGTTTCAGTCCATGCGGTTCTGAAATACAGGGCAGTGGTATTTTTGATTTGATAAATGTAATTTGAAAGCCTAAAAAAACTTTCTTTGATTGCACAAGCAGTATCTAATATTAATAATATTTCCTCATTAAAAGTTACATTGTTTTTTGAACAAGCTTTGTCTACCTTTATAACTTCTCCAGGGAACTTTCCAACTCTGCACTGGGTGTACTGGGGCCACTGGTGTGGCTCAAGGACTGGTCAGTGGTCATGGAGGCATTTACCGTTTTAATTGCCTTCCTATACTGATTGTTGCGATGACCTGTATGTTTGGATTATATCTCTTTTTTGTATTTATAAAAAAGAAAAAAAAGAAAACAAAGGAAGTACAGTGCTGTGCACAGAGCAGTTATTAAAAACAGTTGGGAAGCATATAAAAGGTACTGTTTGTGTGAGAAACGGGACAGCTGTGATGGTCTATTGGGAAAGTGTATACAGATGGTGGTAGGGAGGGGAATGATGACTACATGGCTGATAAATGAAATACAAAAAGCATTAAATTGGTGATCTTTTTAAAGAGTACATTTTTGGTTAGCATTTTTGGTGCATCATTAGGGCTCTTTGTCTGCCTCTTATTTAGCCAGGAAGTGCGACTGTCTTGGCACATTTGTGGCTCTGATTTTGTTTACAAATAAGGAGTCTGTTTAATAAATCACATACCATGGAATTATTAAAAAAGATAATTAAGCGCACGGTTTTCCCTACATTGGGAATGGCATGGGATCATCCTAAAGACCTGACAATACTGCAAATTCAGTTGGGCTCGAATTAGTTATAGTAACGTGTGGGATTTCCTGGAGCCTAAACAGATTTCTTTGTTTTGCAAGAAGTGGGACCAGCGGTGCGAGCCGGGTTCAGGGAGCGAGGCTTTGGTGTTTTGAAACCACAGAAAGCAAATCACTCAGAATTTTTCTTTTATTTTAAATTAGCTTATTATCCCAAAGATGGTGGCACCCAGTGACCAGTGTCTGCACACAGTATCTGGGAAATGCTGGAGCTCCTGGGGGATGCAGGGGCTCCTCTGGCCCCACAGGGGCCTCTTTCAGAGGAGGAAATGAAGGAAAGAGGGAGGCAGCATCAGAGAGAGGTTTTTTCCCTGTAGTTTATAGGAGAGGGATCCCCATCTTTCCATCCTTAGCAGAGCTTTATCACTTCCCTTATGGAGCTCATCTGTCAGAGGCTAACAGAAATTAAGGCAAAATCCACACATTTCTGAACACTGCTATAAAGCAGAGATGGTCCCTCAAATGCTTCAAACCTTGGCATAGAGAGGTTTTAAACTAATAGGCAAAATAATCCCCCTGTGGCGTTTCATCCAGTTTCTAGCTGAAATAATTCCCCGTTTCCCTTCACCTTCCTTCTCACCCACCCGTTGCTTTGTGTTCCTGCTCATTGTTTCTGGGTGCCATCAATAGATAAAAGCACTTTCCTTAATAATAAATAGCCTTCAGTAATGCCACGCCTTTCCGCAACCCAGCCCAGTGTCCAGCTGCCCCGCAAACCCCAGCCATTTCATTGTCCTTCCCTCAGGGAACATGGACCACTGGCAACCTCAGCACCCCTGTCAGGCTTGCTTCAGGTGCTGCATAAAGGGGGTTCATCAGACCTCCACAAGAAGGACCTGCCCAGAGGGAATTTTTCCAAAGCTCTGTTGGTTGCAGGTTTATTGATATTCTGCATTTTGTTGATTTATAAACCTTCCAAAACTTTTAACATGTCTCTTTCGGGATTATTTGCTCTCCTGACAACGGTGTCACAAACTCCTTTTGTTACCAGGCTTGATGAATGACATGTTTCAATGTGCTTTTTTTTGGGCCAAGTATATTTTTTTCTGCGTTTTTTTGTTTTTAAATGTAGAAAAGAAAGAAAGAAAGAAAGATTTTTAAAAAGGTTTAATGTGAAGAAAATGTATGACAACTTGATAGATTACTTGGGACTTCAGTGCAGTAATTGTACAAAGTACATTGCAAGTTTTTTTTACAGATGCAATGTATTAAAAAGAACAATAGACAGAGACATATAGCATGAGGATGGAGAGATCATCTTGGCCAACCTCTACAAATTTGTTCCAGAATTCAATTATTAAATATCACAAACCCATATTTATTGTAGTAACACTGTACGTTTTCTTGGCTGATCAGATCTTGACTCGATTGTGGGGGTTTTGTACACCTTATCCATAAGTACTCTTCACCTCTTACAAAGAAAACAGTCTGTTTCATTTGTGGGTCATAGCAAGCGGACAGTTCCTTCTAATAAATGCTTTATTTTTATCAATATGAACGTGCACTCTTCTATAGATTCACTGGGTAAACAAGTCTGAGAGATCTTTTAAGAGCCATGCTGGTGGGTAAACAGTGCAGAGGTGCTGCTGTGATACCTCTTGATATGGTCTAGCTTTGGTCCTGGCCTTGCAAACAGCTGCCCACAACACAACCTCGGCAACTGGAGATGCAAGTGAGGATGCGTTTTAGAAACAAGGAGGTCTCCCTCCTCCTTTTCCACAGTGCAGTATGTGCATTGTACAAGGCGTCCACTTACCGAACCCAATGGTGGGAAGCCAGGTTTCTCTGCCAGCTTGCACAAAAGTAGTTTTACGCGTTGTCTCTGAGAGCAGAATTAGTCTGAGTTGTTCAGGCTGGGTGTGTGGATCTCCTCCAGAGCCTCATTGGAGCGGCTGGATGCAGAGTCCATCTGCAGTTATTCAGCCGCTATTTCAGTTTCTCCTTCGGGATGCGCTGCCAACCATGAGGGAGGGGGCAGCGACAAAATATATAGGGTCTCTCAATACTGCCCCAAGCTTTGAAAGAAAAGGTTAATTCTTACTGAAGCAGCGATTTGTGTCTTTGATTAGTTACTAATTTTACATTCACAAAAATAATTCTCTAATGATCACAGTTCATGAGAGAGCCCAACCGTGTTGCTTGGATGTGATTTACAACTTGTATTTCCAAACCTTTGTATTAATAATTTTTTCTGTAGAGGACTCAGTCCTTCCCAGAACAGAGGACCTGCAGCTTCATTTGAGATCGGGTAGTGCCTGGTAGGGGCTAGGCAGAGCAGTGCTACTGCCATCAGCAGACTACAGGAAGGCAACTATTAAAAGTAGAAAGCTGTTAAGCAATCGCATTTTTATTATGCTTTGGTGTTTTGTTTAAGTCTCTTCTTAATTGGTTGATTAATGTAAGTGAAGTCCTTTTCTCCCCCACCATCTCTACAGATGGTAAATGGTAGGTCCCAACTGTCATTGTGCACAAAAAAGGTTATGGTTCAAAGTCAGAGATACAGAGATACCACAATAATCAATCATAGGAACTTGTCTTGCTGTGCCCGGCCAGGCAAAAGTTAGACTTGGTAGTAATATTCGCTCCAAACCCATCCGGAGGAATTTCTTTATGCTTTATTTTTTTGGAGGGGGGTGGGGGGTGAGTTGCTGCAAACTTCTTGCTGTCAGATCTGGGGCACTTCAATAAATCCAGACAGAGCCACAAGCGACCACAATACTGGTTAGCATGGCCAGAGCTTTTCTTCACAGCACCCTTCTCCTTGGCAGGGTCTGTGCAAAAGCAGGAGACGCAGCCTGTGAACCTCATCACTAAAAAATGAGCCCAGAAGAAAAGGGAGCATCATGTCTGCTTTAGAGAATTACCTTCAAACACCTATCTTTTAAACATATTTTTAAAAAATCTAAGAGGATGATTTATTAAGGCTAACTTCGTTCTCAGGATGAAGCTTAGAATTATGTTTCTGGTATTGATCCATAAAGAGGATTTGCATTTTATTCATACTATAAAAGTGCTTTTAATGGAGACATCGTGGTAATTGAATTTATACTGTGTGTAACTATTGAAGTATCTTTTTAATTATTTTATGTTATGTAATACAATAACTAAATCTAAAGCCTGTGAAAGGGGATGGCTGTACTCTGTCCTTAGGAGTAACATATATAGCTTTTAATATTCTAACGGTGGAATGCAGTTAAGGACATTCTTTATTTGAGGGGAAAAAAGAGGAAAGAGAGCGGGAGAGAGAGGAGAAAGATTTCATTACATTCAGCACAGTATGAGACTAAGTCAAAGTAGTTTTGCTAATTAAATTCAATTGCTATCCATTAGACCAATGGAATGAGATGAATCTACCATATAGCTGACACAGCGCAGGTATGCAATTTGGCTAAATGGCCGTTTCTGAACTGCAGCACGCCTGTCTCCACTCACTCATTTTTCCAGGCTCACAATTTCTGCATGGAGAGAAGTCGAGCAGCCCCCAACACCTCTCAGGGAGCAGACTCAGTGGGCTGGATGTTAGCTGCTGATCAATTTAAAACGTACCGGAGGAAGCTCATAGAGTCCAAAGGTGGTGGGGAGATGCATGGGGGATTTTTTTCTGGGTTCATTTTCCTTCCTCTGCCCATGAGGCTGCCTGCAATGGACTCTTTGTGTTGCACACAGCCATCCTGCAGTTAACTGGGAGAGCAAGTCCATGTAAACCCATGAGTTACCAAAATGGCTTGAAATGCGGTAAGCAGGGTACATTTGCCAGCATTTTACCATAATATACTACTTGGGGAGATTTTGTATGTCAGACAGAGAAGTCTCCTACCCCAGTTAAATGACAAGAATACCTCTCAAGCATTGGCAGAGGCAAAATTTTGACAGCCAGCAAGCCTGCAATGCTGCTGAGGGCACAGATTTACACTTCCTGCCAAGATTAAAATGGGCTAAACCCAAAAAGGGTATCAGGGATTGTCACTTTAGGAAGAAATAACACCTTAGTGTAATGCACAGAGGCAAGGGCTGCAATCGGCCTTCCAGTACTTTCATTTCCTGGGATCTCGCAAGCTCACACATAATGATTGATGTCATTGGGTCGGGACTGGCAAGACGAGAAAATAAAAAATAAACTTCTAAGGCAACCGGAAAGAAAAATTTTGCATCTCTCCTGCATTGATGCTGGACTCCAAGTCCCAGTTTTGCCTCTCATTGGAGCAAATCGCAGCAAAGTATTAGGAGTCTGGTGTGAATGAAGCCCCTGAACTTCACTTTCTGCTTCTGATTAACCGCTGCAATGTATTTTCCTTCAAGCTATATTTAGTGGGCTGAAGTTGGACTGAGAAAAGGCCCAGCAGAAAAATGGTCATTTCAGCCTCTCTTCGCTATATAGTATCCTTAAATTTCCTTCCAAACGCAACCGGTCATGTTTTTTATGATCAGTCTTTCAGGTTAGGGTATTTGCTCAATAGGATCTGGACAAATAAATCTGAAGAAAAACATCCTGCTTTAAAAGAAGGAAACAATTAAACCTCCTACTTTGTTATTTACAGTAACTACCTTTTTTAACAATTGTAGAAGTTCGAATGAAAGTAGCAGTGTGAAGAGGGAAATGTGGGAATTTTCATTTGTCGAGACTTTGCATTTCTTCTGCTTTATAGCCATCAGAAAAGAGATTGTTGTGCATTCTATTAAATACTGCCAGTATGATTAATTTAAAGGGTTACATTTTATTGAACCCTGATGTACATGTTCTTTGTCAACTCACATTCACTGCTAGTTAGAGTGTGTGTTGCATTTATCAAAACTTTCCAGAGCCCCTCTCACCTCATTAGCATGTGAATCTCTATTGAGCAGTTAATGTCCCTTACAGGGAGAGTGCTCAATTCTTGTTTTCAATAAGCCAGTTGTAAAATGTCAGACTGTCACTTACAATATAAAAAAGCAAAAATTATGGTATTTGTAAAAATGTTATCACCTCATAAAAACAAATTGTAAAGACATGAAAGTGATCTTGGTATGCTTTGCTTTCAGAAGTGAGTTAGTACAGCTGCTTTAAATACCAGTTGTCTGGATTCCCACATTTTCTTACCAATGGAGAGGTTTACACAAGCATAATTTAAGTTACAATTACCCTAATTAACATCTCATTTGCATAAATTGTTGAAGTCCAAACAACAAAGAATTGCTTAAGAAGCTTAACCCTATTTGTCCAAAATGTCCAAAATCAAAATTGGCAGGTTCATTATGTCGGAGCTAAAATACAAACTGAAGTTATACTATTAATTAATACTTTACATTTTCACGATCGGGCTGTGCTTCTCCTGTTTACAAGGTGCAAGATTTCAAAACATCCTGCTCTTGCTATCAGAGGTGCAGAGCTGGCAGGTGGGGAGTCCGGAGTATTTCTGGAATTAGTAAAACCCAACTCTGTGTCCCTCATCCCTCTCCCTTGCACACATGGGCAAACACCAATTCAGTCTCTGGCTGGGATGGGAACTGGGAAGGAGCTGACATCAACTATGGGCTGAGAGCTTGTCAAATGGTGGGAAGAGGCTGACAGCAGTGACAATAGTGATGATGGGCAGAGTGAGACCCTCTGTCCTCCTGCAGCAGAGCTGACTGGTCCACCTGCGTTCTCCAGATGTTTTCAAACTTTCAAAGGCCACTGCAAATTTTGGCCCTTGTCTTGGAATACAGAAATGCAGAGAAAGATAACTGCAAAATAAAGTTTTAATAGTGTTTATTTAGTAAGAACACAACTGATCTTCCAGTTACAGTTTTGGAGAGTTAGTTTAGAGGGTCTTCCAGTGCTTGTGGGTGAGTCCTGGTCCTGCGCTCTGATCCGTCTTCTTTGAACATCTGACTCCTGCTCGCTGCCTGCTGCAGGCAAAGAGGATTGATGGGGCTTAGGCCTAAGCTGCTGAAGACAAGGGGAGTTTTTCCCTCAGACACTTATTGCCCTGGGTAGATTAAAACTCTTCCACTGGCCAGTCCTGCTGCTTTTTTCTACCTATTAACTGTTTGCTGCAAAAATACCTTTTATGTGCCTCTGCTGCTGCGTGAATGCAAGGCACTACACAAGTCAGTGATGCGGGCAGTAAATGTAGTGATGCTCAGGGTTTCAGCAGGGACAGGGCACGCGGAAGCTCGTTAGCCCGTGGGGACGACGGGAGGCACGGGGTTTTCATCGGCTGTCAGGTGCCCATGTGCCGGTGCTAATGAAAGCGTTCCCAGTCGCTGGGGCCATATTTTCCTTTCCTGCATTATCTCGTTGCAGCTTCATTAGTTAAGTCAGAGTGAATGTGCCCAATAAAACTCTTCCTGCATCCTTGTGATTTAGCATCCACTCCCATCAGTGCCCTCTGCATGGAGATTATCTGCTGGCATCTGCAAGTAGGTGCTGATCGATTGAACCGTGCTGGAGCGAACCGGGTCATGTATTGAGCTTGGCTTAAACTTGAAGTTGAGCCTGTACTGAAAAGCTCTGCAAAGTAGAGATCACAGTGAACTTATAATCGTAAACCAGCTGAACCAAAGATGAATCTCACCTACCTGTTTTGCATATTCTTTTTTAAAGATTGCATTATAATTAAGCGATTGACTTTCGCACTGCGCTCTTTTTTATGAGCCAGTGATTACACAGTATACGGTGCTTACACTCTGAACATGAATGAATCTGCCAGTTCTACTACAGTACTCTTTATAAAATAATAAGGCTTTCCAGGTGGCAAGAATTGCATAATTGAATTGGAATGAATCCTGGTTTTCCCAAGTCAGAGCAGTTACACTTACAAGTAAATTGCAATTAAAAGAGACAGAATGTTTCCATTGTATTAAGAATCCTTAATAGCAAACTTTTCATCCATAAGGCTCTGTTCTGTTCCTGAAGTGTGAGAGGAATTGCTGTATGTGTCTAACTACCATTAATGCTAATGGGAACAACGTATATAAATCCCCGCAAAGTGATGGCAGAACAGACCCCAGATGCCTTTAAAGAGGGAAATTGCTTGTAGGGAATGAATAGAGGTGCATGAATCTGTTGATCTCTGTAACATCTGCTCTGGAAACGTGTGAGGGCTCAATTTGAGGTGCAGGTTTGTGGAGAGTCTTCTTGAATTTCATCCAGAGCTGCATTGTGAGACCAGCCCTCTGCTCCTTTGGCTGGGCTCTTTCTCCAGGGCACTGTGAGGAAGCAGATCCCTAAAGCAGATAGGAAGATTCCATGGACACTTTCAAATGCCACTAAAACCACTATTCATTTTAGGCCTTCAGAAAGTTAAAAAAAAAAAGAAAAAAAACAAACCCGGCGCCGTTTGCCAAGAGTACCCGAGCTCCTCAAATTGTGTTCACCACTTCCTACCCTTCGGAGCCAGAGATATTGAGAACATCTGTCTTCGAATATGATGAGAATAGGATAGTCCACTTCCTTCCCTCCTTTCCAGATGACCTTTGGGTTTCCCTGCCTCTTCGTTTCTTATTCCCCTTCTCCCTGGGATGCCTGTCAACAGCAATCCTCATCCATCTGTGCAGGTCAGGCAGCACAGAGAGCAATTCCTTCAGCCATCCCGAATGGCCAGGGACCAGCCCTCCCAACCCATCCCTCCGCTGGGCATTTGGGCATGGGGGTCCTTCATGGCATGCACAATTCACTCAAGGAGAAGAAGATGCAGCTACAAACCTTATTTTTATTCAAAACCTGGTTCTTCATGAACTCCCCGATCTGCTCTTCTTGATGGCGATGCAATCCACTGTCACCTTGCCATTAGGGCTAGGTAGTTAATAGCTGCCTAATAGAAGTGAATGTAGTTACTCAGGAAAATGAATGATGTGTGCTACAAGGGAAAGCACTAGAAAGTAAAGCAGAGCTGGAAAGTGTTTAGCAGGAGGAAATTTCTACTTGCCCTTCATTAGGAGAAGCTCCTAAGAAATGTAAAGCATGATCACATTAATCAGAAAAGCTGGCATCACACAATATTCTTCTTTGTTATTTGGCATAAATTGCATGGCATTAAATGATGTAAATTACGCGTATACCTGCCATAATTTTTTTGCAAGTTTTGAATGAGTTTGTTACAATCAAGGTTCTGCAAAATAAAGATGCATTATAGTTTTCTTTCTTTTCTTTCTTTCTCTTTCTTTCTTTCTTTCTTTCTTTCTTTCTTTCTTTCTTTCTTTCTTTCTTTCTTTCTTTCTTTCTTCCTTCCTTCCTTTCCTTTCCTTTCCTTTCCTTTCCTTTCCTTTCCTTTCCTTTCCTTTCCTTTCCTTTCCTTTCCTTTCCTTTCCTTTCCTTTCCTTTCCTTTCCTTTCCTTTCCTTTCCTTTCCTTTCCTTTCCTTTCCTTTCCTTTCCTTTCCTTTCCTTTCCTTTCCTTTCCTTTCCTTTCCTTTCCTTTCCTTTCCTTTCCTTTCCTTTCCTTTCCTTTCCTTTCCTTTCCTTTCCTTTCCTTTCCTTCTTTCTTGTTTTGCTTTGCTTTGCTTTGCTTTGTTTTGTTTTGTTTTGTTTTGTTTTGCATGTAGCCTTTCAAAAGACATTCGTTTAACCCATTACTGATCATCAGTGATGTGATCACTAAGAAGCCGTGTCAGGTACCTGGCTCTCACAGCCATCCTCTCCTCATACTTTTCTCATAGTTCACTCTTTTGAAAATGAGCTCAATCCTGTGAAGAACAAGATAGCTTTTATTATTGCACCTCCACTGTGACAGATTTTAACCACTATTGTTGTCATGAAATGGCCACAGAATACCTACGACTAATAAAACCAGCTGTGTTTTTGTAAGGTCTGCTTTGAACAAGTTACAGTCATTTTTTTTCTGGCTCTTTAGAAGCCCTGACTGACACGTGCATATATAACGTCAGGAATATCTTTATATGATTTTTTCGATCCTGGTACTGTAGTGTAATTAGCAGGTTCAGACTTGCTTATGCTCTTTTCAAATGCAATACTTCTTGGGGAAAGAAATTAAACCAAGGGATGATGCAGCTTTTCACAGCCACTCAGATGAAAGTAAGTGGTGTTTACAATTATTCAAAAGTACTTAGAAAAGTATTGAATATGGTATTGTTTGCTAGGAGAAAGCCCTGGACTGGTTAAAGCACAGGGCTGGAAATGTGCAGAGGTTGGGTCCCTTTCCAGCTCTGCCACAGCCTTTCTTTATGGCCTTGGGCAAACTGTTTAACTGGTTCTGTAATAGTACAGTTCGTCAGGAATAAAAGTGGGAGCACTGCTATTTCTTTTCTTCAATTTGTCTGATTAAGTTTTTAAAGTTTCCAGAGCATAGTCGCTGTGTTACTGTGCAGTGCCCAGTCCAGCCACAGCACAGATATTGACATTATCACCATTACCAGCATTCTTGGCTTACAGAAGGCACTTGGCAGTATAGGTCAGACCATGTAACAGTGATATAGGAACTCATTTAGATGTAGCAAACTATAAAACTGTCTGGTATATTAAAAAATGAAACTAGATGACACCCACTCCCCCACTGCCCATCTGTTCAGGCGGATGTTGTGCCCAGGATAATGCTGTCCTTGTTCTCATGAACACGGCAGTGCTTTCTCTGATGGATGGGGCTGGGGCCATTCCTGCCCTCCCATCTACATGCACCTGCAAAATCCACAGAGATATCCAATGCCTTTTGGTACCGACACGTCCCTTTAGAAAGGAAGTCTACTAAAATTGTGGAAGAAGGATAGTTTTTGAGGAAGGAGTGCTAGGACCCAACCCTGTTGTAGGGCTTCAGAAACACTCTGAGATTTGCTTTCCCCTGGCACATGCATTGAAAATCACCACATGACTTTCTATGAGAAATGTTGGCTTTAGACAATCCAGAGCTCTTTTTGAGCTTTGAAAAATTAAGAAAAGTCAATGATAAAGGCTAGTTTTTCTTGGATTCAGCACACGTACTTCAAGTCTCTTTGTGCAAAATCAGGTGCAACACACAACCAAGGGTGTTGCTTCTGGGTCCATAGTGCATGACTGCTTTAGCATCTTCTATAAAATCTGAACAACAAACATAAAGGAGGCAAATAAAACCATGATTGGTTTATCATGTGGAATAGGGAGAGAGGACTCTTACACATCATCAGGGTAACAGTGTTCAGAGCTTGTTCTTCCCAAAATAGAGGTGTTAGTTGGTCGTGGGCATGATAAGGTAGCAAGAGAGAAACTCAACAAGGAGGATCCTGATGGGATGGTGTGGGGCACTTTGGTGGGGTGGGACCAGATGCTTTTTCTTGACTGCACAATTTCTGACCCAAGGGCTCTCCCTTGGCCATGTTTTTTCTGTGTTTCAGTAGGGCTGCTGACACCCTCATTTTGCTATAGATACCATCCGCACAGAATTATCAGAGAGGTTATAGCTTTAACAGAGAAGAAAAGCAAGTTGCTGTAGGATGCCCAAAGAGAACAGCCCGTTAGGAACAGCTAGACCTGAAAAAAGGCAAGGGAAGCAAGTGAATCCCCTGGGAAATAGCCATCAAAGAAATATCTAGCTTGCAATTTTGTTAAGTTTCTTTAAAATGAAAATTAATAGAGATCTCTTCTGGAACCATGTTCACTTCATTATTAACACTTGCCAATGGTGAATGCTGCTTGGTAGGAGGAACCTATAACTGCAATGCTGTTCTCACAAGCCAAAGAATTTGCATGTCCAAAAGGGATGTGTATCATAAATAGACTGTTTACAGTAGACTTAAATTATATGATGAGCGATATAACAGCAGTGACTATATCATATCACAAGCCCCTGCCAACTATGCATGACTACTATTTGCTTCTCCTCAGGCGGTAAACAAAGTCTTCAACTGACCTACTGTTTAGTAGAAGCACACTGAAACAGAGATAAGCAGTGCCGCTTGTAACACTATAGTGGAATAAAATCTGGCATAAATTTGCCTAGAAAGTAGAAGAATGCATGAAATATTATTTCTTAGTTCATATACGACTTTTCTGCCAGGACACCATGTAATATTGCATTGTTAATAAAAGAGGGTTTATTCCTCCTTCTGGAAGGGCTCATATTCCAATCAGGCGGTCAAGGCAACATATATCATATGAGTATCAAATTCTTTAAGATGAAGCATGAATTAAATATTTTAAATTATTGACCTGAAGGAACACATGAAGTGCAAGTGCCCCATATCGTATTGAAATGCCTCGAGATTCCTGCTGGATTCAGCAGAACTCGGAGCAACTGTTCCTGTCTTCAGGTTGAAAGCTTTAACCTAATGCCAGGAAAGCACATCTGGGTTCCCAGGGTGCCCTTAGACTTCACTTATGCTTTCAAAGGGGCTGTTTGGGGTTCTGCAGATTTGTATAATGCACTTAGGACTAATTTTCCAGTGCCTAATGGGAACGTTGTGCATTGCAGCCAGTTGTTTGTTTGTCTGCCTGCTCCTAGCCTCCCTTTTACCCTATTTCTATACTCACACAAGCAAAAAATATGAGAGTTAAAGAAAAATGTCAACCATATGTAACATACATGGAGATTAGTGACAGTAACAGTGAATTCATTGTGGTTTTGACAGTCAAGACACCATCCAGGCCATATTTTAGAGTTTTAGACAAATCCACATGTATTCCAGAGATTGCTGTGGATTTTCAATATGTGTGGCTCATTAGATATGCAATCTGCCTGCTATTCTCTCCTGTCACACAAAGCTGATGGCAGCAAACTGGCATCTTGGAGATGTTGGTAGCGCTACAGATTTTAGCATTGGTGCCAGCCTTGGGCATCCTTGAGCTCCATACTCTTCTGTGTTGCTTGCTGGCAGTTCAGCTCGGGGTGAGGGGTGCCTGGCTGCCGATGTCCCATGGTTGGGAGGTTAAGCACAGATGTGCAGGAGAGGACTGGTGTTGGGTGCTACTCTACTTTCAAGCAAAAGATGACGATTAAAATCTGGCTCGTGTCCTGGATCACCATCCTTAAAGAAGGAAAGGGTAAAAAGCTTGACAGCCTTAAACTTCAGTTTTTTCTGAGTCTGTCACCGCAGCACACTGACCAAGCTACAGCTTTTGTGCATTGTTTTTCTTTTATCACAACTTGAAAGTACTTTTTTGGGGGGGGCTATAACTAAGCATTAATCTCTTCTCAGGTTCATGGTTTTTCCTTTAAATCTTAGCAGCTCCATATCCCTGTGAATATATCTGTAGAGAGCTATTGCTACCAGCAGAAATCTAATAATCACATATACATGTGCAGCATATGGAACTATGGGTTTGATCCATATAAAAGTGCTAAACTCTTGCCTAAACCTGTCTGAGTTTGGGCAAGGCTACGTTTGGTGTGGGGCTGAGTGCTTAAATATAGGTGAAGGCAATTCTGGTCTGCTAATTTCAGCAGAATGTTTCAAACAAAGTGTTACTGTTTAATCTGGGCACATGATGGGTGAATGAATGTTCGAATGAAATGACATAATTGTTGGTTAGCCTGTATAATTTGCAGAGTGTTCACACAAGTTTAACTCTCTCTGGAGGCAGGGGATCCTTGATGTGGGTAGGGAAGCGACTTCCCTAAAGGCAGAGGATGGACAGATCCCGTCTCCCTTTGCATGTGCCAACCTTTGGAAAGGTGGGCTGAGACTGGCTTAGCTCGACATTTTGGTTTGAGAGTATTATCCTTAACCCCTTGCCTCACATTGTATATGATATTTAATGCATCATCTTTGTTTTAAACAAACAATACACAAGCTGTTGCTGGCAATGGTGGGAAGCTGGTGGTCCATCTGGAAAGCAGGGAGATAGATGAGGGGAAAAAAGAGAATTAAAACTGTTTAGGGGTGTATTTGCATGTGTAAAACCCTGGGATGGAAGCAGGGTATTTAATAGCTTTTTAAAAAGCAACCTGAAGACAGAGGAGATTCTTTGTCTGTAAAGGAGTCTATCGATAATGGACATTATTTGTGTAATAAAAACGTGGGGTTTAATCAAAACAGAGCAAAGTTGTGAGCCCATACCTTTTAAAAAGTTTTTTATTCATTACTTCTGCTGCATCAAATCTACTCTAAAATTAACCATTTTCCTTGACATAAGTTCAACACAGTGTAAAATTAACCAATAATGTAGCTTATTAATTAAACCAGTGGCAAAACAGCTATTTCAGCGTAACAAGGCGCTGCAGGATGGTTACAAGTTAGGTTTCTGGCTGAGTGCTTCTGTCATTCCCAAAGGCCTCACCTCAGCTTACCACTGCCCAGCGTGCGTCCAATATGCTGTTTAAAACCTTGATTATAACCAGAGAAAAGTTCATTGAAACCAGAATAAGTTACAAAATAATTCATCTTTCCTGCCATCTTGGATTCTCTGTCTCTTCAGAATCCAGCCAGATGTTTTGCAGTTGCTGCATGCGCAGGGTGCTGCAATCCTATTTGCACGACTCGGGATTTTTAGTGCTCTTTGCTTCTAAGTGGCACATTTTGTCTTTGCTTTGGAGGTTCTCCGTCACTGCTACGGGTGTCCTGGAGAACAGAGAGTGAGTCTTTCAGCACAAACGTATTTGCAAATTAAACTCTTTTATGCGTGCAGTAGATTTGCTGCCGGCCTTGGGGAGCAGAGCTGAGCATTTTGGGGAGAAGTTCCCTGCAGGAACGCTGAGCATAACTGCCATTTCGGCCTTGCCAGGCCTGAGGATCATGTATGGAGCAGGTGTTCGCAATTTAGAGTTCACTGCCGTTCCTAGGGAAATGGGTGGAAAAAGGAGGGTTGGGAACAGAATGAAAAGGCAGCAGGAACAAGGCTGGCATTATCCACGCTGCTCCCAGCCCAAGCTGCGCTCCGAGCCTGCGCCCTACGTGGCTTAGAAAGCTGCATCTTCCACTGTTAAAAAGGACCTCAGTAAATGATCAGGCAAAAGACCTGAGCAAGGAAGTTTTTAAAAAAATACATATATAAAAAACCTAATTGAGGCTCACTGAGCAATCTGACATTGCTGCAAATCCTGCTCAGAAATATATGTGCTCTGCTTTAATGACAGCACATAGAGTACTGCTGAGATAGTGGAAAATTTTGCAGGGAGTTTTGCTTAAGGAATGGCTTTAACTCAAGTTACCTGTAGAGTACAGTGTCATATGGAAACACTTAGGGAGCTGTGGAAAACTTTCTGAAATACAGTGGAATTTATCAAGCGAAGCATTTCACATAGGGAGGAGGAATATGGATTACAATGGAGTCAGGAAAGAGCAGGCTATTGAGTGCTTGGAGGAGGCCACTTGCAGCCCTACTACTGTAGATGAAAAGTACATATGTAACCGGGGGGAGACGACGACGACCATTCCTAAAGGGCTGCGTCTGGGATACATTTATACTATTTGCCATGCACATAATCTTGTTATACAAAACAGAGTCCAATAACCTTAAAAAGATGGACGTTTAAAAAAAAGAAAGGTGCAAGGAAGCAGATCTGCTTCCAGATTTGCATGCCCGGGGCCTGCGGAGGGGGTAGGAACAGCAAAACATGGAGCTGGGGGGTGAAGGGGGCCCCTGGCAGCCTGTGTTCACTGCCGAGATGGCTCTGATGGAGCTGGAGCTCCAAGGAGGGAAGAGATGGGACAGCTCTGGACTGCTCTGCGGCCAGCTGGGGCATCACGTGCCCGGTGGTACAGCACGACCATGCCGAGGGGAGCCGGTGTTTTCTACCGTGGGGTGTCCTGGGAGGCAGGGGAAGAGAGGGATGGGAAGGAAGCGGAGATGTTTTCAAGTGCATTTCATTATATATTTGCTCCCTAAATGCTTATGGCACTGGTCACCAGAGCATCTGGGCACTTCACAATAATTAAAACTGACAGATCCATAAACAGTAAACAACAGGCTACCCAATCGGGCAGCCAAAAACCCACTACTGCATAAGCTCAATAGCTGCACCCATCTGCCAAATAAAATTCTCTCCGCTGCCTCCTCTTGTCTGCAAAGACCAGGACAGAGCCAATTTCTTCCCCACCGGCCTCTCACAGCCAGGCATGGCCTGACCCCCTTGCCATCCCCAGGGCTTCACCGTGGCTTTGGGAGCACCAAGAGTTTCTTTTTAATTTCTTTTTTATTTTTTTCCCCCCACTGCAAAGTGGCAACAAGTACTGACACCCTTTTCCTTCTGACTTCTTGGCCCGCTAACCCTTTCGCAACACAATGGGAAAGCAACAGCTCACACCCAGGGGAGGGAATTTAATGACTAGAAAATAAAGAGAGAGAATTTACTTGGAAAAACTGGGGAATTAAAATTTCTGGACAAAACATGCATCACTGATGCATAACATTTTTGTTAATTGAGTCTTAACAGGTTTGTGACTCAAGCTGTAATTATTTTAGAAATGGATCACACTAGGCAGTGCCAGCCGCGCGTCCTGCCACTGCAGGAACTTTCGCCTATTTGTAAAACTACATCTAGACGTGTGTTTCCTCTGCTCCAGCAAAGATCCTGGGCTTTGGAGGAGCGACGGCAACGTGCTGAGCCCTCTGGCCTCTGGGACAGGTGTCGGGCAGCAGAATGCTCCCTGCAGACCCCTCCTGGTATGGGAGGGCTGGGGCAGCAGTGTCCTGCTCTGCTCCATTTGCGATGGAGAGCTGCCTCACCACGTGCCAAACGCGCTCCCCCTTTCTCTCACACTATTGTTTTTACTTCTTATTTTTTTCACGTGTTTTCCTGACCTGCCAGAGGTGCTAAATTTTCCTAACGCCTCCCTGCCCTTTAATTGAAAAATGGGCTGCGAGAAGTTTTTCTCTTTTTTTTGACTAAAGCAAGATTAATTAAAATATAAAAAATGCACCCAGCTGTGGTAAATAATTTCTTCTCTTTGCAAAATGATCGCTCTCTGCTCAATCCACCTCTGCTTTCCACTGAAGAAGTATCTCCATGCAAGCAAAAGTCTTCTAAAGCTCATAAAGCAACTGAGATATTATCTCTCTAATTAGCAGCTGGAAAAAAAAATGAGACATCAATTAATGCTATAATTAAAACCAGTGCCTTTAGATGTGTTGTTTGTGGTGAGCAAATGCTTATGCTGACAAGAGTTGTGCAGTGCTTCTCCCCCAAAAATTTGGAACAGGAGCCCCCTCTCCAGATGTGGCAGGAGGGCCCCTGAGTTGTTCATGGCAGTGCAGCCCACCTCAGGGTGCTGGGGGACTCGGGGGGCTCCCGTGGCTGAACTGCCCATGTCCCTGCCTCCAAGAACGGCGTTTGCCATGGTCCCTAGCTGGCTCTGAGGAGATGACAGGGTCTCATGGTGGAGCTGGAGGGGGGCGGGTTGCAGCTCTTGCTTGTCCCTTCCTGGCTTTGGGGTAAGCTGTTTTTCATATATTGTAGCCTGGGAAAGCTGTGTTATTGTTAAAAGAGTAACCATATCCCTTTCTGAGCTGTTGCCAAGCAGATGTAGGATTTTGGAAAGTTCCCAACAAACTTCCACAGCTGATACTTTACGGACTTGTTCCTTCTCCCATCCCTCTACTTGCGCCTGTTTAAATAACCAAAGGACATAATTTGGGGGAGGGAGTGTTGCTTTGCATCTTCTGCTTGTTAAATATAATTAATTGAGAGTGACCTGTTAGTCAATTACAGTGTATGGCTTCAAAAAGAAACACATAAATATCAAATATTACTGTTTTACCAAAAAGGCTCCCTATTTTTCACTGATGGCAAACCAACCAAATAATGAAGAAAATTTCAGCCTCTTGTGCAATACGGGGCTGCTGCTGCCTCTGGTGAGGGCAAATATCCCTTTCAGTTTCTTAATAGCAATTTGTGGGGTGGCTGCTGGAGGAGGAAGGAGAAATAAGGGCTTTCGAAGGCTGTAGTTGGTATGAAACTTGGTGTAAACGCAGATCCTGCTTGCGTGTGTGGCGAGGGGAACACAGGGCAGTCGAAATGTGGAAAGCTCTCACAAATCATATCTCACAGGAAAGGTTTACAGGAGTTCAGAGTACAGCAAAGGGGATGGATGTCAAGTTTTCCTGCACAATAGAGGGTCTTTGTTTCCACGCTCCCTCTTGGCAGCAGCCCCCATGCCACTGCTGGTAATTTCCTGTCCATCACTGAGTGGCAGAGCTGGAGCAGGGGAGTAGTCCCACGTTTTTGTTTAGACTGTGGTTTTTTAATGCTGAACCTTGTCCTAAGCAGGATATCCCTGTGTATGTTTGGAGTTCCTGAACTTCTCTGGAGAAAATTATCCTTAAAAAGCCCCTTTCATAGCACCGCATTTCTAACTTCTCTCTTGAGAGAGAAGGGCCGTAGGGACGATCCAGGTAACTACAGACCTGTCAGCCTGACCTCGGTCCCAGGCAAAATTATGGAATGGATAATCCTGGGTGCAATCATGCGGCACCTGCAGAATGAGGGAAAGATCAGGCCCAACCAGCATGGTTTTAGGAGAGGCAGGTCCTGCTTGACCAACCTGATTTCTTTTTACGACCGTGTGACTCGCCTGGTGGATGAGAGGAAGACTGTGGATGTGGTGTACCTGGACTTCAGCAAGGCCTTTGACACTGTCTCCCATAGTAGACTACTGGACAAGCTGGCAGCCCATGGCATAGACGGGAGTGTTCTGTGCTGGGTTAGGAATTGGTTGGATGGCCGAGCCCAAAGGGTGGTAGTGAATGGTGTCCCATCCAGCTGGCGGCCGGTCACTAGTGGCGTCCCCCAGGGTTCGGTGCTGGGCCCGGTCCTGTTTAATATCTTTATTGATGATCTGGATGAGGGGATCGAGTCCTTCATCAGCAAGTTCGCAGATGACACCAAGCTGGGAGGAAGTGTCGATCTGCTAGAAGGTAGGAGGGCCCTACAGAGGGACCTTGACAGGCTGGCGAGATGGGCTAACTCCAATAGCATGAGGTTTAACAAGTCCAAGTGCCGGGTCCTACACTTTGGACACAACAACCCCATGCAGAGCTATAGACTGGGTGCAGAGTGGCTGGAGAGCAGTCAGGCGGAAAGGGACTTGGGAGTGCTGGTGGACAGGAAACTCAACATGAGCCAGCAGTGCGCTCAAGTGGCAAAGAAGACCAATGGTATCTTGGCCTGCATCAGGAACAGTGTGGCCAGCAGGACTAGAGAGGTCATCATCCCCTTATACTCGGCACTGGTCAGGCCGCACCTTGAGTACTGTGTCCATTTCTGGGCCCCTCAGTTTAAGAAAGATGTTGAGATGCTGGAGTGTGTCCAGAGGAGAGCGACGAGGATGGTGAAGGGGCTGGAGCACAAGCCCTATGAGGAGCGACTGAGGGAGCTGGGGTTGTTTAGCCTGGAGAAGAGGAGGCTCAGGGGAGACCTTATTGCTCTCTACAACTACCTAAAGAGAGGTTGTGGTGAGGCAGGAGTTGGACTCTTCTCTCAGGCGACCAGTGACAGAACGAGAGGACATGGTCTCAAGCTTCGCTAGGGGATGTTTAGGATTGACATTAGGAAGAAATTCTTCACTGAGAGGGTAATTGTTCATTGGAATGCGCTGCCTAGGGAGGTGGTGGAGTCACCATCCCTGGAGGTGTTCAAAGAGAATTTGGATGAGGCACTTAGTGACATGGTGTAGTTGACAAGTAGGAGTAGGTGTAGGTGTAGGTTTTGGGTCATAGGTTGGACTCGATGATCTCAAAGGTCTTTTCCAACCTTACGATACTGTGATACTGTGATACTGTGAAAAAAAACAACAAAAAGCCCTCATTTAATTACTTTTGCTTGTGAGAGCTTGTACCTTGTGGCTTAATCTGCCCGTGTCTCAAACATCTGTCAGAGTTTTCCTTCCACCCAGGGGCTGAGGAGCAAACCCAAAAAACGGAGGCGATTTGGTTGGCAGTTTTACTTTTGGCAGCTGAGGGATGGTTCGGCAGGATCCAGACCCCACGGGGTGGGATGATGTCACCCAGGCTCTGCGTGTGCTGAGGGCTGGAATTCATCTGTGTTTTCCAAAGCACTTTACATGGATATTTTGCAGTTAATGGAGCTCAAGGGCCTGTTCAAGGGTTTGGCTGATGGTGTTTGGCTGCTAACCGGGGCTGTAAGGTTCTCAGGAACTCTCCAAACTTAGGGACCAGCACCTAGTTTTTATATTTTTTTTTCCCTGCTGTCCCAAATGATCTCCTCGGATGGCCCCATCTGCATAGTAAAAACAAAGTAAAACTATAAGCAAGGAGCATAGTTGTTAGCTTGCATAGAGGAAGCAGGGAGAGCTCCCAGTTGCAGACTCTTTAGAGTAAAGTATAGAAAAACATATCCAGTAAAATAAAAAAAATGAGGCACTGCCATAACGAGTCAGCGACAGGACAGTCTTTTGGATTTGAAAAACGCCACTGCATTTTCTGTAAAACTCCCTGATAAAACCTTGATAAAACAGTACAGAAAGTGGGACAGGATCTCTGACCCAGCGTGGTGCCCACTCCATCAGGAATGTGGCACTTGCAACCGTCCTCCGTTATTTAGGTTTAGAAACTCCTTCAGATTAGCACGCTGGCACAGTGTACATTCCAGGGCAGCGGCAGCCACCTCGTTGCTCCTGACTGGGCAGCTACACCGGGTGGCAATTTGCCTCTGCCGCACCAGGAAACTGGGCTCCTGAGGATTAAAAGCAGAGAAATGGTGCTGGAGTTTGCTGACTTGCTCTTGGGAAGTCCTGTGTGGGTTGAACTACAGCATGCACAGTGCTTTGTGGTGCTGTATGATGTTGGATGGTGCTGCACAGTGCTGTGTGGTGCTGTACGATGCTGTGCAGTGCTGTATGTTGCTGTACAGTGCTATACAATGCTTTATGGTGCTGTGCGGTGCTGTACGATGCTATATGCACTCCCTCAGCTCAGGCATTTTTCTGGGTAACTTGATCTTCTTTCTGACTTAACAGAAAGGCGAGGTGAAGTTATGTTAAACATGTCGCTGTAAGTTTGATTCACACCACTTTGGTCTGGTTTTCTTCCTTGATTAGCTTTAATCAAACCCTTTGTATTAACATGACCTTAATAAAGCTATTTTTCCTGACTAGTGAAGACTGTCGTAACAAGCAAAGCTCATCTGGCCTGAAACTAAAGCCAAGTCAAGATGGTGTTTTAGGTCCTCATTAAAGTCCACAGCGTGAAGCGAGAGGGGAAATGATGAAATGGTGCTCCACCAAACCATCTCTCCTTTACATTTAATTAGAGGAATTATATGCAACCCAGTAGATGCCTTGGGAAGGCAATTGCCATTGGGTTCGTAAAGTGCTTGGTGATATAAAAGGGGGCAGCTAAGGCTCTAGCAAAGGGTAAATTAACACTAGGAGCTGGTGGACTTTGGGATCAACTGGGAAAAAAAAAATCCTATGGTGTTAATACGAATAGAGCTCCTGAGGCATCCGGCCCTGCTCCAGAGTTCACGTGGGCAGCATACAGCGACCCTGAAACGCTTTGGAGGGAAAGTTTCCAAGCGACGGCGTGTTTATTCTCCCTTCAGTCCTTTCCTTCAGTTACTGCTGACTCATGAAGGTTGGGTGAAATATTGACGGCCGTGGAGGGCCAAGCAGCGAGGTGAGGAGGCGAAGGAAAAGCCCTAGCAGGGAGTGATGCCATGGGGCTTGGCATTGGGTGAGGAAATCAGCCACATGCAGACAAAATGCGGTCAAGCAGCCGCCCCACACAGAGGATGTCCCTTACGCTCATTAGCATTGTGTTTGTAGCAGAGCTTATCAAAAACCAGCCAACAGACGTAATCTGTGGTTTGTGCTTTCTTTCGTTCCCATTTTTTTTTTTTAACTCTCTTGTTTTCCTTTTTTTTCCTGAGGGTTTCTGAAGGGATGTAATCCACTCTGGTTTTATTGCTGTTGCCTCTGGACGTGCTGCAGCTCCAGCCAGCAGTTATTCCAGTCTCCCTTCGAAGGTCTCTGCTGCTGCTGCGGGCTTGCCTGCTACTAAATTGTAAACCGCAGGGCTACCTTAACCCTTTGGCTCCTATGCAGCTCCCAAATCCTGAGTGTTGCAGGGGAATTGCTGGCCAAGGGCAACAGGGCCTCGGTGCGGAGCAGTTTCTTTGGAAAGGCTACACAAAGCGCTGGCTCCAGCAGCCTGGCAGGACACAGGGCCCCTTCCGAAACCTAAGGCCCCTAGGGCTTTCTTCCATCTCCACCAAAGTATATTTTTGCACTTTGATGACTATTCTCTGCCCAGCTGAGGGGTTTGGGATCTGCTGGTCGAAGGGAGACCCCCTGTGCTGCCATCCCACCAACTCTCTCGCACCTCTCCGAGTGGACTTTGTGGATGCCCCAAATCCACCAACTTTGCTAACCACAGCTGGAGTCCTCGCCATGCTGCTGGGGAGGCCTGTGGTTATGGCCTCATATGGTGAAGGGATCTGGGTTCTCTCCTCCCTTTCCCACCTGGCAGCTTTGTTGGGGTCAGGGAGGGCCTCTGCAGCCCCCAGTGCTAATGTCACTGTGACCTATGAACCTGCAATCTCCATCCACCTACTACAGACATCATCCCCCAGCACCCTCCATTTTCCTCATCTCTACTCTTTTACCCCTAAACTCCACGTTTCCCTCTTGGGAACAGGAACATCTTGCTGCAATATGCTCAGAGGCACCTTGAGCGTGCAGTTGAGTTTGCAAAGTGCTTTCCTGACTGTGCCCGTTCCCTCCCTTTCCTTCCCATGTCCCCAGATGTGGGGACAAGCTAGGGATGTTTGTCCTCCTGCACGCTGTGAGTCAACAGGAGAACGCTGTCCTTCCCTGTCCTGGTCCCACTGAAAATCAATTCGTTACTCGCTTGTCCAAGAGGATATTTGCAAATAATTTCCTAAAAAGGCAATCTAAAAATGGCCCTGTTGTTACCCATATTTGTACACAGACTCATGAGGGACGGGATTCCTCGGGCTTGTCTACATGGGGACAATTGAAATGGATGTGAAATAACTTCAAACTGGATTAGCTAAACTACATTACATCCTTGTGTAGACACTGTCATCTAGAAATTAAATGGCCTTAATTTGGTTTAGTTGAATTTTGCTTGGACAATTTAATAAAGACACTTTGAAGTCTGAATTAAGAGTTTACACAGGGATTTAATGCAGCTTAATTAATCAATCCACTTTAAATTCACAATTTTAATTAATGAGGATGAACTTTCCTTAAGTGTTCTCCTGTTGAGATAGTGATACAACAATTCCAGCCACCTGGCAAGATGACCTGACAATTCGTGACTCAGAAGAGCCGTTGCAATGATGCATTATTGTCCTGTCCCCAGAGTTGGGTATGTAAGGAAAGTCATTAAAAGGTCCTCCTGGTCTGGCCATGGCTGGGAAGTCATTCTCTGCAGTAAATTACATCTGGAGAACCCAGGTTCCTGCTGTAATGAGCCATGATCCTCCCAAGTGCTTTGGGATCTTGCTTTGCCCACGAAACCATAAGCAGAAGCATCTGTCTCTTGTGAAAGGGGTTTGGGAAGATGTGACCTGAAACAGAGCAGCACAACAGCCTCCTTCAGGTCTGTGAGCGCTGCACTGCGCTGTGCTGACCACAGACAGGGTTTCAGTTTCTCACCCAGCTTAAGCAGTGGTTTTGCAATGTTGGCAAACTCAAAAAAAACTTTCTGTGTACGAGTTCTGTGAACCCACCAGCACCTGGAGTGGGGCTGTCCGGGGCCGCAGAGCTACCGTTATCCATAGTTATTTATCATCAGTAGAAATGCCCACTGTGCTCATTGTGCAGATGACTTCTCCTTGAGATGCTAGCCTTGCCCTAGGCTCACATCATCAGCCTTCAGCTTCCCAAGCCCACTGTCAAGGGTGGATTTTGGGCAGTGCTTTTTATAAGGGGGATTGCACAGAAGATTCTTTCCATGAACTGGAACATCTCCAAGACCCCTTCAGTCTCCTCCCAGCCCCACAACTCCTTTGGGTTTTGCTTTCCATGGGATCCCTTGGTGTCCAGCCCACGTCCTCCTGCCCAAGCACCACAGCCATCTCCAAATCCTCCAGCAGCATAAAGTTTAGCCATGGCTGTGGAGTTTTTGAGCTGTGGTCTTCCATGTGCCTCTGCTATTGAGAAGTGTTTCACTGAGTCTTCAGCCCTCCTTTACAGCAGGCTGTAGGGAATACTTGATGTGTGAGTGCTTGGAGCATCTTATTGCTAATTTAGGGCCTAAAAAATACCAAAATGGTGAAATTTTATCCCCCTCGTGATACATTCTGCTGCCTGGTAGCTAATCAGTAAATGGTAGTTAAACACAGGGCTGTGCAGGGCTATGCTCTCCATTCCTTAGGTCTCACTTGGAGAGAACAGTTGTAGGTGGAAGTAAGGGGCAATAAACTGCAATTTTCCTTTATGGGGATAACAAGGTAGTATGGGAGATCACCAACATTCCCATTTGCTCCTGTAATGGCACGTTGCAAACATTCCCAAAGGACAGCAGAGAGTAAGGTGCAGTTTTATCAGATGCTTGTGCCCCAGAGAGCTTGCATGCCACGTCGGCTGGAGGAGAGTTATGGGTCCTGAGCAGAATGAGTATACAGCAATATTAGCACCAGGGTTTGGGAACTGCATAAATTTTTAAGGGATATTTTTTCCAAAGGCGTTAGGGAATGGGAAAGGTGAAGGAGATGAAGGGGCAGATGAGTAGGGCTCAAATATCAAGCACAAAAAGTCAAGGTGCATAACTGATGCCAGTAAATGTTTTGGGTGCTTTTTAAATCACAGTCAGTGTTGCAGTGGGAGGGGAGTGAGGGGCAGGCAGGGGGCAGGCAGTGCCCATGGCGGTGGGGATCACTGCCTGCTGCTCACTGCTCCCCAGCACATGGCCTGGAAAGTCTACACCTCCCTCCTCCCTGCCTGGCACACTGGGGCATTGGGCACAGCTCAGCTTCGATTTGTAAACACTAAAGTGCTTTTTATGATCACTAGGCCAGTGCCAAAACCCAATATGGGCTTGCTCCCAGCCTCCATCACATGCTCATGCAGCCATAGTCCAAAGTGACGTCATTTATTAAAGAAGGGGTCTGCCACCAACTACAAGCTCAGAAGTGCCAATTTTAATTAAAAACTTCTCTTTTGTAGTGTATGGTGTTTATCCATGGCTAAAAAGATGTGGGGAAGAGCATTCCTTGGCTTTTGCACTTGGGCTAGGCTAAACAATGTAGGGCAAGTTTTCTCTTGCTAAACCTCATAATTATGTGTTTATCCTAAATTGAGGGGTAATCCATTTTCTCCATCATGTGAGGGGACAAGGGAGTTAAAACAAAATCGATGGCAATTCCTGGGAGAGAGATGGTCTTTCTAACAACCATAAAAAGATTATCTTTGATAGGGATTTTGTAATTTCACTGTGGAAGTTGTTATAAGCGAAGATCTCTAGTTAGCCACTAGATTAGCTATTCATATATTTTATTGGTTAAAAATATGACGGGGGATTATTGTGTGAGAACTTTGTGGAAAATAAAAGAGATAAAAGCAGTTTAACTGTCAGTACATTAAGACCGTGGTTAGCTCTGCATAGTGTTGCTGGATGGAAGGAGACCGCTCTCTGAGGACTGTTGTTTTTTGGTTTCAATAGGCATGGACTGCATTAGCGGTTGGTGAGAGTCCTCAGCCCAGGTAGCTGAAAGAGAAGATAGTAGTTAAAAATAAAAAAGGAGTTGGTTTGGCCAAAGTGATGGAGGCATTAAGGCAAATCAACATTGATGCAGGGGCTGAACACAGCTTGTTTCCATGTCCATGCAGAGGACAAGTCCTCGTCTAGATGCAAAGGCCATGTGAATGCAGAAGGTGATGGCAATCACAGCGTTGGTGTAGCCTTCCTCACACATGGCTCCTAGGATTTTTTCACCTTCAGTTTTTTGGTTTGTCCATATTTTTGGCTGCAGACATTCAGACGTCCTGGACAAATGGCTGTGATAAACATACAAATTGGTTGCATAGCGAATGTGCAGGGAGCATGCATGGGGCTCACCACAGCAGCCTGCGCTGTGCGTCCATCTGCACAGCACATGTGCGCTGGGGCTGAGGCACCGTGCTGGCTTCTGCAGTGGGAGATGAAGCCCAACTGCCCAGTTGCTGCTCTGGAGCAGGTTGAAATGTGACAAGTGATTGAACACTTGAAGATCCTTTTCTGGAGGGATCCTGGTTTGGTGGTGGGGAAGGCTCAAGGCTTCTCTGCTTGGCTGCTAGGAGCCTTGGAGAAGGTGGACCACTGTGACAAAGAGGTAAGTGGGCTGCAGAATTATTAATACTTATTTGTGTCTAGTTTGTTTGAAGGCAGGACAATGGGTAATGTGAGAGCATTTGGTGTAAGGAGCTTGAGATATGCTTGTGTACATGCTTTTCAGCAGGGCACTCAAGCCAGTGCTTTATAGAAGATACAGAGATGCTGTACTGAATAGATGCCTTCATCGCTGGCTATGCCCAAATAGAAATCTATGTTGTCATTGTCACCAGTGATGCAGGATTATGTTCTTCATTTATAGCTTCCTTTATATGAAATCAATCTATTTGGCACCTAAAGCTTTTATTGTACCTTGTTTAGAGTCCAGCCTTACATTGTTCCCATCTATTCACGCTCCTCCTAAGTCTAACTACAAAGTCCTGTTGTGTTTCATGGTTTGCGCTGCTTACAATTTGCAGGTTTGGACACTTCAATGTCTTGATCAGTCCTGCTTTGCATGCAAAAGTGTTTTCATTAGCACAGCATTCATGCATGTGAGATTGTTGCTAACTGATATAATTAACTAGTATGTCAAAGGCTATTTGTTTATTGCACATGCAACGGTTTTTCTGGAGTAAGAAACCTTTCTGCTGACACTGTTCAAATTGGAACACGCAAAACTGGAGGAATAACCCTGAGCTGGATGTGGAAGTTAGGAACAATGATTGTACTCAAAAGAAGCAAAAGTAATAACGCAGATTTGAACAGGTTTGAGTAAAGATGTGAAGAAAGGAAGACAGGGATGAGAAAAAAAGAGTTTGGCAGATAATTTCCCTCTTCCCCCCCCTATTATTATATGAGAATATAATGTTATTCAGAAATACAAGTATCTTCTTTATCAGGGACCTTGACTGTGAACTCTTTGGGCCTGCTGTGTAGCATGTTGCTTTGCCATCATGTTGGACATCTGTGCAACTTTTAAGAGATCTTTTCAGGAAATCTTTCTTTTTACTTGTTTATAAATGAATTTTGCTGGGGTGGACCTCACAATGGGACTTAGCAGTTCCCACACTGTGAAATATGAACCGTATTGTCCACGTGTTAAGTATTAAAATGTATAGTTTGCAATGAAAAGATGAGGAGTCACATTTGTGAAGGTCTGAAGAAGTTTTGAGGGTTGACAGTCATTTGTGTCCCAAAAAATCTGTGGGCTGCTGCTGCAGAGAAACCCAACTATGTGCCATAGACAGCTCAATAAATATCAAAACCTCTTGCCCCTTGTGTTAGAGGTATCCCAGAATCCCCCCATTACTCTCCCTCCTCTATCTTCTTTCAAATCAGTTGCTTCTGCTCCCATGGTTTCAGCTGCTGTAATGCCCAGTCCATTGCTCCTGTCCCGCTCTGCCTTCCTCCACTCAGTCCCATGGCTCAACCCCTTTCCGTATCTACTTCTGCAGAAGCAATTAAACCATCAGCATTATTTAATACCATCAAAAGTGACTTGCTTCCTCCTCTTCCCATTGCTCCTTCTTCTCCTTCCCCCAGTCGCTGGAACCACTGCCAACTGATGGCCAAAACCAGAGCTCCATCTTCAATTTCTTGTTCCACAAACATGCAATTTGTGCCTCTCCAGCTCTTTCTTTCCTTGCCTATCCCTCAACATTGGATCGCCTTTTTTTTGCTAGTCCTGGCTGCTGGAAAGCTCTAAGTTCTGTGTCCTCTCAGTCGCTCTCTACGCTGTCTCATGCTGATGCTCAATTTTATACCTGGCCTTTGACCCTGGCTATGCCATCCCTTGAAGCATCTCAGAGTCCCAGCCATGCTCTCCCGTAGCACTTGCATGTCTATTCACTGTTTTCCTTTGCTCTGCCCTCTCTCCCTTCTCTTTCCTCCAGCCTTCATTGCCCCTTGATTTAGAAGCACCTCTGTGTTTTCCTCACCCATCACCTTCCCTGACCTCATCTGGTCCTTCCCAACCTCAGTGCATCCTTACAACCCTCATCTCCTGTGTGTCTTCGGGCCACAGGGGTTGTCTGTGACACTACACCTCGTAACGAAAAATCGCGTATGTTGCATATCTGTACATTCCTCACCTTGTTAACTTTTCACCTGCTCCCTCTTAGCACTTTGTTGTTGTATTTGACTTATCTTGCATGGTAATCTCTTCAGGGCACAGTGCTCTGTGTGTTCCTATAATTCATACTGTGCCTGATGCAATGCAGCCTTTATGCTGTTGGGTACATGGGAACATTTCTAATGCAAACAACTAATAGCTAGGAAAGGAGTTAAAAAATTAGAAAGGACTCCAAACCCATGTTACATATTCTCTTGCTAGGAATGGGGAAAAAAATTGTTTATTCTGGCCCCAAGTTTTAATCACCCAAGGGTTGTTAAGATAAAAATAGTCAGTTCTGCCTTCTGTTTATGGTATACTTGGTTGAGTGCAAGCCAATTTTGAAGCTGAACATACTGTCTGCTATTTTTGCTTGATTTTAGATTCCACATTTTAAATAGTTTCTTTAACAAGAAGCATATTTTCACTGATACAAACTTAGCTTGAGAAGCATCCTGAAGTTCCAGCCATATTAAAGATAAGTGAAATGTAGTAAACTCTGGTTTTAAGGGTTTTGTTTTCTCCAAGAGCTGAAATGAAGAGTGTGTTCTGGCAACAAGTGCTGGCACATTGTTCATTAAAAGCTCTCTTCCAAGCCTTGGTTCCCACACACATGTGCCCTCATTCTTCAACGGAGCTTCCAGGCAAAGGCATTGGCAGTGCTCTAGTCTGATCTTCAGCCATACAATTTGTCTTAATTGTCTTCTAGCATCTAGGCAAGACTTAGCTCACGGGTGGCCACAGCAAGGGGCCACATGCAAAACGATGAGCTTCTTAATGTGGCCTACCCGGCAATCGGATGATTTAATTATCTGTGCCCATTGTAGGCTGCCTGACTGCTCCCCATCCCGCCTGCCCTCAGGCATGGCGGGCTTAACCACATGCAGCCATGGGGGCAGCTGCATTTGATCTTCCTCGCCAATGCAAGGGTCCGACCTTGACAACAGCCTCTCTGTTCAGTGCTTTCTTTCCCCTTCTTTCTTTTTCTGCTTCATTTGGCACCATGCCCCCAGCATCATTTGTGTGTAGGGGAGGATGGGAGAGTTGGATGGCAAAAACTTAGAACGTAGAGTTGGGTGTTGACAATCCCAATGATTAATTGATCCTCTGAGGATCCAAGATGATTTGCTGAAGCATCAATAATACAAATCCTGTCATTATACACTATTTACTTGGACTTTCTGTGGAAAGACATCCTGTCTCACTATGTGTCTGCATTGTATGTCTCGCACAGGGCCAGCCTGACATTCCTGGGGCACGAAGGACCAGGCTGTCACCTGCAAACTTTCTCCCATCACATGGTGCTCTCATGTGCTGTAGAAAAAACAGAGCATGTCCAGTGCATTGATTATTTCCAAAAGTCAGCTCAGCAAAGCCCTTCACTCTTGATGTTTCTGGAAAGTAACTCAGTGTTGAGTTGTCATCAGATCAGGGGATGCTCCACCAGTTCCCCTGCCTCCGTTACTTGCCTCTGGAAATCCTCTTTGCAAAGATTCTCTGCATGCCAGTGGAGCCTGTGCCCAGGGAGAAAGTGACTTTGTGTGCCCAGGGCATTTCGGCTGCCATGCTGTGGCATGCACCACCTTCCGCGTGGGTCCTGGCTGTGGTCCCTGCAGCCATCTCCACTATGGCTCCAGAATTATTCTGCTGCATGGCATGCGAGGCATGAGCAAACTTGCAATGGCCAGATAGGGTGGCAGGATGGGACAGCTGATTTTAATTATTTTATATATAAATAACTTTCAGATAGTTTGCAAGTTTGGCAATAGCTGCCAGTGTAGCAATGTGACCTTGTTTGTCTCACTCACTTGTTTTTCCGTATCTTAAATTAGATTGCAAGTGGTTAGAGAAGGGGCTGGGGTGGCCTGTGCCCCTGCACGGCCCTGCAGGGTCTTACTGCAGCAATAACAAATAGCGATAAAACATTGGTTTGGGATCTCTCAAGTCCATGAAGGTATGAAAGCCCTAAGTGTTGTGTTTTCCCCCAGGATGGTGCGGTCAGTCCCCTTCCTCTGGCTCTCCACGGTTGGCCTTGCAAGAGGCTCTTTGCTGGCAGGCAGGGCACAAAGCAGGAGCTGCCAACATCCCCCAGCCTGCCTTCCAGGGGGGACGGAGTGATGGAGGGAGGTGGGTATCCTGGATTTTAACACTTTGGGGAGTTTATTAGTGTTGACAGTGTGTGAACTTGACATCCTTTGTAATAATGCAGTTTAAAATCTGCATTATTCATGCGCACTTTTTTGAATACAGGCCCACTGTGTAAGTTTGGGAGGAAAATTAATTAAATGAATGTCAATATCCTTGAAGAGCACATGAGATTTCACATTGCAGGAAAATAGCTCTGGCTGCTTTAACCACCAAGGGGAGTAAAGGGTGGGAAGACGAAGGTCTGCACTTAGGTGTAGATCCTTTCACTCACCTTTAACTGAGTTTCTGATGAAAACTCAAACAATCAGTTAGAGAAAAATGACTCCAACCACACAAATCAGTAATATTTCATATTTTTGTTAATAATTGTACTTTTGTTCTCCTGCTTTTTATTTATGGCGCAAATAAATATGTAGTGGATGGGCCTGAATGAATTTATCAAGGGAAACACCCTTCTACTCTTAGGTTTATGCTGAAAATTAAACCCTAGAGCAGATGGCTAAGGATGTACTGGCTGGGTAAGCCAGACAACTGCACCGGTGGATTGAAATGTAATTACACCCCTGAATATTATTTGCTAGAGTAACTGATAGTTATAAAAGCTGTGTTTCCGCTGAAGCACGCAGTGGAGCCAAGATACGATGGGACAAATAATACCAGGAGGGCTGAATACAAAAAGGAAGTAATTTTTTTAAGTGAAACTTGTAGCTATTTCTTGGGAGGAGGACTTGCCTTTAGTTCTGTAGCTGGAGGCTGCACCCTCACCATTTGGGAGTGATGGCAGAACTGGCTGGGAATGCTTCTATGGTATCACCCAAGCTGGAAAGAAAAAAGAGTAGTTATTGCAAGAGAAAATGCTTGGTAGTTAAACAGTATACAAAGAAATAAAAACTGCTTGTTAGGTCAAATTAACACTTTATTATGATTACTCTAGTTGTTTTCAAAAGTCCTTGCTGAAGGAAGGTGTCCAGCCCTGTGGTGATCACAGAGCTTATGGTTCAAGCACTTGACTCTCTTAGTGGTTGATGTTGATGCTATCCTGCAAGATATTGAGGAGCCATCTTTAATTTAATACATCTGTGCAAGGCCTTCAAAGTAAAGTGTGTTAGTGTTAAATGGTAGAAGCCTTTCTTTCAAAACAAAGCAGGGGAGGGCAGGACCTGAAGAACTCGTGTCTGTGCCAACGGGAGGATCAGGACCTGCTTTTCAGGTGGGTGCAGCGGGTGGATGGGAAGGTCCATGGTGCGATTCACGTATAAAACAAAATGGAAAAAAGGGAACTGGAAGTACTGCGGTGATTTTGCACAGGTCTACACTGTGTGTACTCACTCACAAAGTCAAGTGTACATACAGTCCTTGCAGCACTCCAGTGATTTTGAATTGGTTGACATTGTGGGAGCACTCCAATCTCAGTCTCTTTGAAGCTCAAGAGCCTCCATCCTATCTGAAGCACAGCTTCATTTTAAAACCAAGGCAAACAGCATCCTTGTCTTCCAGTTTCAAACACGAGGATGTGTCATTACACACACCCATGCACACAGTTAGTGCACAGGGAGGGAGGAGAGGGAGGAATCGGTGCAGGAGGGAGAGCCTGGCAGCCCTGAATGTGCTTTCCCACTAATGCTGGGAAGCAACAAAATAAGATTCTAGCCCATGAATGTCCCATCATTTAAAAAGGAGAGTTTAGAAATACCCCAATGATAAAGGAGGGCATTTATCCCTATGATTGTTTGGCAGAAAAAGCGATTTACATAGTCTGCTGATGGTCAATCAGGAACACACTGCAAGGGGCCTGCTGGTTGTCTCCGACGGAGCAGACCGTTTTACTGGTCGAGTTTTGTTTCAACTTAATGAAGTAAGTACTTTGCCTGCGTCCAGGTGCTGATGGGGAAGGTTTTTAAACTCCTTGCCTTTGTTGGGGTGACTGAAGTATTTTTTTCTTCCTTTTAACCAGCCATTTTTATTTCTTCTTGAATTTGTGGCCATAGACAAAGGGTAAGTTTACTGTAAAAAAAAAAAGAAAGAAAAAAGAAGGAAAAAAAAAAAGCCTGTAAACCTGGTTTGAATCTTGAGTCCTGAAAAGACCATTTTTTATGCAGGGAAAGAGGAGAGCCTTAGAAAAGGCAGGAGGGTGAGGGGGTGGGGAGCTGGAGATTTATGGCCCTTTGAAGGCGAGCTTTTCTGCCGGCCATCCTGCCAAGGCACTGCTGGTTGAGGCAGTGGCTGGAGCAAGACTGGGACCTGCACCTCATGGGAAACCCGGATACAGCAACAACAAAATGGGAGGCGCAGGTCCTGCCTCGTCCACCCTATTTCTTGCAACGGCACAGTTTCAGAGCTGACGACCTGGACCTCCCAGTGTCAGTGAAGCTACACCCACCTCAGATGACGCAGATGTTCAGTTTGAAATCATCACACAACCTGAGGTTTTTGAGGTTGTTTTTTTTTCTTGATGTGGAAACGGCTGTTGCTGTTTGATATCAGCCTACTTTGGAGCATGACAGCCTGCCCGTACTCAAAGTGAGGGGTGCATTGGCAGCCCAGATCGTTCCCAGCAATACAATAATAATTGAAGATATTTAAAAATGTATGTATCTTCCATCTTTCCCATATGGGCTCCTTAGGCAACATGACCTTATGTGGCCATTATCTGACCTCTCTTACACTTGGATTACTCGGTACTAAGCAAATTTATGGTTGTTTATTCTCTCCTCCTATCAGCTATTAGTGCCTAATCATATGGTCTACCGATCAAGTGATTAATTGCCTGCCTAAAGAGGCAGCAGGTCCTGGGGAACGCTGCACTGCACCAGCCTGAACTTCAACGTCTTATACAAACCGGCAGAGTAAAGGCATTAGTCACTGCCTGAAGCTCGGGGTTGGTATGCCGCGGGAACACCAGGAGGTAAAGCCCCCGGCTTTCTTCAGCAGCCGACTTTGTATTTCCCTTTCTTAATGGATAAAACTCCTCCTAGCTGAGCGGGCATACAGTTGTAAATGGGATGATTTCCAACGCATCCTATAAATAATGATCAAAGAGGAAAATATGTGGGCCTTATTGCAACAGTGCCCGCTAGTGCTGCTATAATTAAGGGTCTGTCAGCATTTCTATTATAAACCCTTATTTTCAAGGGTTTATAACTCGACCATAAAATTTTGCTCTGGCTGAGACTTGGCATAAAACGTCCAAGCATGGGACTAGTTTTTCTTGTTGCAAAATTGTTAAAAACCTAGCAATTCGCCCCATTTTAGTTATAACAACATTCATGCACCTTTATGTTTCAGAACCACTTTTACATCTTAAACGAGCTTACTGTTAAAATGAAATTAGCATTCAAAAATCAAAAGTGTGCACCAAGCCCTTCTGCTCTTTATTTTCGCCAGTCTTAAAATCAAATGTATTATTCCGTTCTGTATGTTGTTGAATTGATGGCACCCACACCATTGCCATCAGCGTAACATGCCACGGCCAACATCTTGCAAGGGTCGTCCAGGGGTGTAGGGCTTGTGCTTGCTTCTTGGTCTGCTTGGCTTTGCAAGGCTCACTGTTTCCTTGGCAGATAAGTGCTCAAAGCAGCAATTATTTGAAACCAGTGGGTTGATATCAACCATCAATGATTCTGTA
The DNA here is from genome assembly GCA_033558235.1 of Neomorphus geoffroyi. Taxonomy (NCBI): domain Eukaryota; kingdom Metazoa; phylum Chordata; class Aves; order Cuculiformes; family Neomorphidae; genus Neomorphus; species Neomorphus geoffroyi. Next base: position 2,835,681 of record JAUMJM010000107.1, read on the forward strand.
TAAATCCAGAGTAACTGGACATCAGTGCCCGCTATGCTTCAGTTTAGCCAGAGTGCAGAACTGCCTTAAGTAGATTTATTCATCTCTCCATGATCCACGCACATTCATGCCTTCTAATGAGAATTACGGCTTTGTTGAAGAGGGGAACCTAGAGTTCAATTTGACTGAAACTAAGGGAATTTCACTCTAAAAACACATTCAGTTTTAAAACTGTAAGGTTTCCATACCTGTACCTCTCTGGTTTCAACGGGAGTATGTTCCATTTTCAGAAACATGTCCTTGATGTGTTAGCAAAGGACAGAAAGTTGGCTCAAAAAGATGCAGCCACTTAAAAACATTGATTCTCCTGGGACAACACGCCAAAATGCAAAAATAAATTAAACATAAGCAGATGCTGTGCCTCCTTTTCATTTTTAGCTAGCACATCCCATTATGGGAGTACTAGTGGGACAATTGAGAATGACTGACATTTACTCAAACTTAAGGCCTTATCAGGCTGCCCTCACAGAAGTGATAAAAATTCAGGTTTATGCTAGTATTAAATCTGAATGTTTTGCCATATTGCATGTATTGCATTAATATAGGTTTTTATTCCGTGCCAGTTTTATGCTATTTATCTTTTTTAAAAGGACCCAATTGAGTTTATTAACATCAGCTTGGACTTTCAAAGGAGCACAAGGGAAGTAGGGACACAGCTCCTATTGAAAATCCCAACCTCAAAAAAATCCCAGAGTTCCTACCCTGGCAGAGATCCCACAGATAAACTCTTTTCATTTCCAGAAAAATCATTGAGCTAAGGCTAAAAACGCTCATCTGGTGCCTGTCGAGTATATTTTCTGAATATAAACACAATGATTCTGGAGCAGGGAAAGAGCCTGCAACTGAAATGGATTTACACTGGCTGAGAACCTGGGCTTCTACATTCAACTTCTGACATTACTTGAAAGTAAGCATTGAGCTGAACTATTTGGTGATTTAAATGGTGGTTTAAGATGCATGCGGTTACCAGGCAGTTGCTCTTATGGAGATTCTCACAAGGTTTGATGGTTTCCTTAAGGTTTCAGGTACCAAAAGATTTCCACGTGCATCTCAGCTGTCATAAAAGAAAGCAGAAGAAAAAACAGAAAAGCTTGAGTTTCTGACTCTTGAGAAGAGCATGAAAATGTTCCTTGTCTGCACTTAGAGGATCAGAAAGCAGAAGGCAAAGAGAAAAAAAAGAAGTTTGAAAATGCCATGATTTTTGAGATGTGATATATGCTTTCCCTGTGCTCCGGGTTGGCAGGAAGAGTTGCATGGTGGATGCAGCCCCGTCAGAAAGCAGGTGTGGGAGCCTGAACGGGCTGTGCTTCCTCCATTTTGGTGGAGTCAGATCCATCCAGTCACTATTCCTTACTCCTGTGTGTCATCATGCAGCAGATTGCTGCAAGTTGTTTGCAGGAGCTGTAATAAAGTTATGTGCGTGCCCTAAAATCATGATAATGTTGTTTGAACATCAGTTGAGAACACTAAGGCTACTGAAGGGCTGACTCTTTTATCCTATGTTGACACGTTTTACGTATGGTTGTGTCATAGACCTGCAGGAGGGCCAGAAAAAACTGGGGCAGAAATAAACACATCTGCTGGGCAATCAAAATGCTCAATTTTATGTTTGCAGGCCAAATAGTGTGGGCAGGCACTTTACAGGATGAAGATGGTGGACCAGGTACTCGTCCAGCCTAGCACAGCACAAAGCTGGATGGGAATGTGAGTTCCCAGGGGACCCCAAATAGGCTGTGCCAGCCACCACAGGGCTGTTCCTTCTCAATCCTAGGGTTTGGCTGACATAGAAGCACGTGTGCCCCCAGCCTGCTGCCAACTACTTGAGTACTCTCAAGTTACCCTTCGACACACTGTCACTAAGTTGGAGGGGCTCCACTGTGATAGTCTTTGAACCCTTTGGTTCCTTCTCTACAGGTCTTCTGCAGGGATGCAAAATTTTTGGCTCCTCTTGCAGCAATCTACTGTCACCAAGGGACATTCCTACTTGAGGACAAAGCAGGACATTCTCTTTGCTCCTATCCCTTCCACCAAGGGTGTTATTTGTTTAACTTCAAATGAGGGAAGGCTCTTCTGTGCTGCACATTTCTGAACTGCATGGCAGAGAAGAACTCACATCGTTATCCATGTGGGCTTGTGCAAATAGAGTGCTGAGGGCAGAGTCTCAATGGGTGCAAATTGCTCTTGCAGAGTCGTCGGGGGAGTTTTGTAGATTTATACCAGACTGGGAATTACACACACACACACACTCCCCCGCCCCCCCCCCCCCCCCGAGTCCTGGAAATGCTTTTCTCACTGCGCAAAAAGTCTCCTCAGAGAGCTAAAGATTTTACAAATATTGTGTCTGGCCCCTTAAATATGATAATTTTAAAAGTTCAGCAAAATCCAGGGGCTGGGGGCAGGCGAGGAGGTAGGGGGTGGGGGGTGTCGGCGTTCCTTATTGAGTCAAGGAATGGTGGGTTAGCAGCAATTTCTTCCTTGCAGTTAGTCTGGGTACCATTGGAAGCAAAATTTGTCAGTTCTGAAGTGCACAGATTAGAAAGGAATGTGGAATTCAGAAACGTGGCAGCTTGTAGCACTGTATGGTTTAAATTAAACCTTTTTTTGGAAAGCAGAATCGCTGTAGGCCACATTTAGGGGGAAAGCAACAGCAGAGGGGGCTGACTGTGGTTTTTGCTTTGCTGTGTAACCAGTCCACTTTCTCTTGTTTTAACACAGATTTTTTTAAAAAACAAAAAGAGAGGAAAAAAACCCCGCCTTTGGACTCTTTCTGTCCAACCACACAGCTTCTCTGCTGACCACAAAGAGGAAGCTTGGGGTAGCAGCCATAGGATTAATATCCACTGTCTCTTAACCCAATGGGGTGTGAAAACATTTTATAAAATCTTTTTTTTTCCCCTTTCAGATTGATAGTGTGGCTGGGATTTAGACATCTTGAAACAAGCATATGGTTGTCTTGCATTGTGTTCCTCGGAGGGAGGCAAGGGGGTTCTATATCACCCCAGCCAGATCTGTTGTTTAAAATCTGTTTACACCCATCTCTGGAGCTTTCGCCTCGCAAATCACCAACAACTTTGTTCGTCTCATTGAAATGACAGGAAATATAAAAATGCATCTGCTGTGAGAGTTGTGTGGTGTAGATCTTGATCAGTTGGAATATAATTGTTCTTAATGAAATGGAGATGACTAGCTTTTAACTGAATAGCCTTTTCTTCTTTAGAAATAATAAGATTAAGATTATGGATTCTATTAATCATTTGATCAGCTTTATTCATTCATCTTATTTCCTTTATATGCAAAAAAGCCCTACTCTCTACATGCCTTTATCTTTTAAAGATGATGACATTTAAATATTTTCCAGTGCTGTAGTGTCCCGGGCATAATATACAGATTGCTCTCCTCCGATATTGTAAACTGACTGTTTCCATGTGCTAAGTATTCTCGGTGATGAAGATCTTAATAATGTGATTAACTAAACTGTGTCTTTATGCTCGTCCTCGTGCCTCTCTTCCCCGCAACGGCCTCCCGGCCAGCTCACTTACCACAAATGGCATCAACTGCCAGGATGTGCCTGTGTTTTGTGACTCCTGTGACAAGGAGGTGTCATATAGCACAGAGCAGAGAGGTTTATGCGCCTCGGAGCCAAGTGTAATTCAGATGACCATTAAGGGAATCTGCTTTCTTGGTGTTATGCGGGAAAGATGCTGAAAGCATGAGTTTTGAAATGTTGAGGGAATTATTAGAAGAGGAATTTGTTCCTCTGCAGCATAGCGACAGCATTGTTATTTCTTGCTGTTGGGAAGGTTTTATTTTGTTGTCATTAGAGAAATCTCTCTGTTGTTATAACGCTTTCTATGTGTGAAGAAATACAGACATAATGTGTATCTAGTCCATTAAAACACTCTTTCAGAGCCTCCACCTGTGGCACAGCCTCTCTGTACTGCCAATATTTTGCTGAATACTGTTGGTAATTCCTCTCCTTCTGCATTACATGGATTAGCAGTTACAGAGAGTTTAAAAAAACCCCTCGAAGTAGTGGCAGGTTCTCCATAACTTCTGTTAGCTGAACTGGAGAAGTTGCATTGCATCTTGATCTTTTTCATCTTGGTAGAATTATACTGTAACTAATTGAATCCATTGATCACTGTCTTGTTTTTTTCCATCTTCTTCTCAGAGGTTTCATTTCATAGTGTTCTGTACATCAGTCAAGAAAATGGCTGCGGTGGAATTACCAGGGTTGATAATAATTTAGCCCAGTTGAAATTATTTTTTATGCATCTAAGTAGGGTAACGCATTCACACATATTGCCTTAAATCTAGTGATGAAATGCCTGCACAGTTCAGACTGCAGGACCCCAACATAACTCTTCTCAATGACCACGGAAAATAAGAGTAGCCGACTGAAGGACCTTTTCCAGCCTGATAGAGACCAAACAATAATCAGAAATGCTAATTTGACTGAAGAACTGGCCCAGAGCAGAATAAATAACCCCTGTTTTGTGCACTTCATGGGACAGGGAGTATTTTTGGATTAGATAGCAAATGCTTAACAAGCAAGAATAGCTTTAAGTGCCAGGAGAAGCCGTGTATGTAGCTGGTGGTTAGAAGTCTCCTATGATTCGGGTTAGAAATAGGAGCCAAATCTGGCCTAAGCCAGGAGGGTTTTACCATGGATGTCTGGTGGTGGCATTTAGCCCTTACTAAGTAAGAGTTTGGGAAAGGATTTTCCTACTAGATAAGGGTTGGTCTTGTCAGTAATACACAAGACAGGATGTCAGGAGATCTGAGCTGAGGTCTGCCACAGATTTCCAGTACGATTTAGGTCAAGTTATCTAATCTTGCCTGCTGCTGACACGGTTTCACCCTGAGACAAGGTGACAGAAGAGTTTGTAAAATGTTTACTTAACAAAGAGGCATTTTTACTTTCTCGTTCTCACCCAAGTCAAGGACTGAAAGCAGGAGCACAGGCATGCTTCTTCCTCCCTGAATTCACCACCCCCCAGGGCTTATGGGCAGCATGGCCACCTCCAGCCCTCTGAGATGACCCAGTCCCTTGGTCAGTGGAGTTCAGTCCCAAAAGGAGGGAGCCCCACTCACAATCCTCTCCCTGGCAGCAGAGCGGCGACTTCTGGAGCTGCAGGGCTGCCTACAATCACATGCCCTTTGCCTAGATCAGCACTTTTTTGGACAATGTATAGTATTTGCAAATGGGAACTGACAATGGAAGAAATACAGCACAGTGAACGATTTAATATAAAATATTTATACAGTAAAGATCTTTCATCTTTTGTCAGTCACAGGGTAGGGAAGTGAGGAATGTATTGGGAGTACGTTACCAAGAGTATGTTATAAATTAAAATCTCAAATTGAATAATACTGGCTGCTAATGTGCTCAGCGCTGGAAATGAGTCACTTCTGAATCAATGTAATTTACTGTGCCAGCTGAAAGATATTTACAAAAGAAGGTATCTTCTTGTTGGGTTTTTTTAACTTAGATTTTATTCAACACTTACGGATAGCCTGTGCTGTCAACACTGACTAATTTGTCATGGAGAGAATTTCATAACCATTAATACTAAGCTGTTTCAAAAGCACTTAGAAAACAGAAAGGTGGACTTTGGGCCACATAAGTGGTCAAACAGTTTATATTCATTGTTTCCTCTCAAATTTAATACTAGTAATTAGTAATGCAGCAATTTTGCAGAGATCAGTTAGCGGGAGAGAGCAGACTGACTGGTTTCTCGTGGAACTATTGAGTGCGAAAATTACTGTTTCCGCTGCATCATCCCAGTCCACGTCCTTCAGTGTATTTAACTTTTATTTGAGGACTAGAACCTTAGTGAAGTTAGTGTTGGTCCCGTGTCTATCAGATGGTTGCCGTCATCTCAGGAAGTTGGTGTGGTTGGTGGTATTACATAGTTGAGGACAAGATAGGATTTATTACCTTGGAGCACCTACCATTTAAGGTGCAAAGTGGTAGGACTTTGCAAAGTGTGGATTTTGAAAGCTTGTTAGACAAATACTGTGCATGAACTGGTATCCTTTCCTGTCTAATAACTATTTTAGCAAGTCCAAATAGTCTTGCCACAGTGCTGTATTCATGTCTGTATGGTTTCTGGTTCCTAGTGAGGGTGGCTGCTGCTCCTTATGGCATTTTGGCACTGCACAGACCACTGCATTGCATAGTGCAGACGTGCCATAAGGTGACCATATATTGAGAATAGTAGGTGCAAGGTAACAGAAGAGAGAGGAATAGAAAAAAGCAAGTTTGAATGCCAATCTAGATTCAGATCTCTGCATTGCTCCTCCTTCTGCCATTGATTCTTGCCACCTTGCCAAGAAAAGAAGGATGCTCTGGGAATTTCTGTCCTAGTCCTAACAATGGATGATTCTCCTTTCACTTCAGTTTTGCCAAAGACTCTGTAATCTAGGCAAATATTTTGTGCTTAAGTTCACCTCATCTAAGTTTATCTGTCTAAAACTTAGGTGCTTGTTCTAAGGTGGTTGTCTAGGCTGGTTCAGTTGTTTGGTGAAATGGGAGAGGCACTCCCTGCGGGCATCTCAGCCTGGCAAAATCCTTTCGTAACCACCTGGCTCTCATTATTGACTCCAGAAAGGGCAGACACTTCATTCTGAGGCGTGCCCAACCATTAGACAGCCACATTAGGTGATACAAATCTTGACTTCAGTCTCTCTGCCCTTTAATGTTTTATTAGTGCAATAGAAATAGTTTCAGATAGAGATGCTGAGAGTAAGGCGAGGGAACATCCAAAAGGAGAAGCAGGCTTGCAGTAGCTCTTACAAAGACTGATGGAACTTCCTCTCCCTTTGCTCATTGAAGATATGTAAAGGTAACTGTAGAAACTACCAAATGAGTTGTAACTGTGGAGATGCAGGTGATCTTCTGATGGATTCACAAACAGGCTTCTATACATAATAAAATATGTATTAAGGTCATATTCTAGCAGTGCAGTGGGGAAACTAGAATATTCTTATGCTGTACTTTTTGGTAGGAATATTTCTGCTGGGTTGCATCACTGTCTGTAAATTTTATTGATTATAATTAAGTCCGTCTGCATTGTCTCTAAGAACCTACATGGGTTTAAAAATCAATATTCCTTATATTCATCAGGGGAACCAGTTTGAAAAGGGATTATAGTGGGAATAAGAAATGCATTTAGAGCTCTGAGTTGTGTTTACAAACCATTAAATGCTGGCCTTCTCGACAGTCCTCATTTAGGAGTCAGAAGTGTTTTTTTCCCTGTCTTTTATGAACAACAATGAAAATTCTCCCTCCCTGGTTATGTGCCCTTGCTTTTGCACCCACTGGCTGAAGGTCTGGTGTCTCAGTGACCTTCCATGGGCATGGAAACAGCCTTGGAACATGAGCAAATGTACTAAATCCAGCAGTGAATCCACTGAACCCCTCTCAGCTGGGTCACTTCCATGGCAGCATCCTATTGTCTTAATGAGGTTCATCAATTCTCTCACTTGGCTTGTTTCGCTACCCAGAAAATAACTGCATTTGCAGTTATTGGAAGCTCTAACAACTATACTCACAGAAAGTCAGAACAAAGAGAAATTGCAGAGGGTATCTGGTATTATTGATTTGTGGATGAAGATTAAGGCTAGATTGCCCTGTCCATATTTCTTTTAACAACCTGGTCCAGAGATAGACTTCCTCTCAGTCAATGGGTTCCTTATGTATGTGCAATTTATTGAGGATAGTGCTTATCACAGTCTGATGCACTAAATATGAATAATTCAGCTTAGGGAGAAGATGCAAAAGATCTTTGATGATATGAAGGGTGTGAACACTAAGGTGAGTGAAGGATAACTTAGATTGGGACTTGGGAGTACAACTAAAAAACATACCATCAAAGAAATGCAGTAGATGTGGAGTACTCCCCAAGGCATAACATTAAATACCCTTCGGTTTGAATCATTTGAAAGCAGGGGAAAGGACTAAAAATGTCTTTGTAGGGATCATTCTGTGGACACAAAGGTGGGCTGTGTGATCTTAATGAGCTTTTCTATGTTTGTGGTTTGTGCAGTGCTTTGATTCATATTTGATTTGGCCAATAATTGATCTACATAATGCACAATGTATTGCACCAGTGATGCTGTTTTAATATTTCCATACTGTGCCATAGTACATACTGCTGTACACTTTACTAGATTTGATTTTTGTATCAATGTTTTCAGTTTTAACAGCTCTCTAGCATGATAATTGAATGCACAAAACAAGGCATACTCTTAGCTCATGAAACCTTGCAGGTTCACAAAGAACTGAGAGTCATGTGTGGCTCCTGACTGCATTTGAGAAGGTGGTGGTTGGAACAGGCAACCATCCCCAGAATAACCATAGCAAAACTGGCATTTAAATGACAGTAGGAAAACACCACAAAGGAAAGACCAAAGGAAACTGGTCTTAAATGCAACTCAGTGGTTTCAAGATTACATGGCAAACCAACTTTCTCATCATGGACACTGCTCTTCTACATCATCAACATCTTGATTGTGTCTTAGTGCAAGGAAGCTTCAAAAGTAACTGCCTGAGCTTTAGCTTTTGTGCAGAGCCATCTGATACTGTTCACTGCTAATAAATGTACCCATATGTACACATACATAAAATAAAAGGAGCTGGATGTTGCTGAAGAGACTGAAAGAATCCTATGCAAAACAGTAGAGCATTTTTCTTTGCTGGATTCCAGTCTAGGCAGCTGTAAAGATCTGGTCGGAGCTGGCTTTAGGCAATGGCAAAACCTGTAGGTTGGGCTTTAAAAAGCACACAAGGAGATGTGAGACGTTCTTCAGCTGCAGTTGTTTGAGGCTGTCATTTAGATAGAAACCACTGCCCCAAGCTAGGATTTCTCAGGAACATTTGAAGGGACCTGAATAGCCAAGCTTACCTCAGGCTACTGGCAATTGAGGGTCTGTTGGTATCTGCTGTGACAATATTTTCCAGTGTGTGCATTCAGTTCTAATGATTCATTAGAAAAGAAGTTTAATTGTGGCTAGTAGTTGAAAATGTTTCTTTGTACTCTCTTATCAATGTTTTCAGTTTGCAGCGGGACTTGGCTTGTTTGTTAATATGAAGTTCTTCATTTGTTTGGAAAACAAAGTTGGAGTTACCATATTGTTTGGCAGGAGAGAAGAAAGCAGAAATGTAATCCCTCTAAAGCTCCACAGTGAGTAAAAGGAAAAGTTAACTCTCGGGGAAGGTTACTCAGTCAGTGGGAAATGGCACAGCTGAAGTAGGCAAATGAGTGTCCAGATCTCATTCGTATCAAAAGCATCTGCCAGACAATGGTGAAGAGATTTAATCTGACCAGTAACTCAGGAAGATGCCACAGTTTTACTCCTCAGAAGCGTTTTAAAAGCCAAAATTAGTATGCTTGGACATTTAAAAAATCCCAACCTTGATCAATGTGAAAAATAAGACATGTCATTTTTTTTCAAACTAGAAGTCTTGAAGTTCACAAGCTCCTGTGCAAATTTGGTTCAGTTATACTTCCCAGTGTAGTACCAAGTAATACCAAGGAATTATTGAAATTACTGAAATGTTCATGTGACTCTGGTATATTTAAAATGCATACAGCACTTCGAATTTTTCAAAAATGATCTGCCACAATGCGGGGTGGCGTTATTCCCATTTTACTGGTGAAGAAAGGACAATGATAGTTGGAATCTGGAGCATGCACAGAGTTGATGCTAGAACTCACATCTTAACCATAAACAATTCACTTTTAAACTCTTCCCATTGACCTTAATGGGGCCAAGGTTTGATTCCAAGTGTTTATTCTTTATTTCAAGCTCAAAATGCGTATTTTTAGTCTGAATTTTAATATATGTTTCATGGATTATTCATGCTAAGAAATACTTATTGGCAGAGTCACCTGGATTAAGCAAAATGAGAAGTTTCTTTTAATGCAGAAATATTAAACAATGTCTGCTGGAGAACAGAAAGCTATTTGAACACAGTAAAGCATTATAAACATAGATTTGATGATGATTGAACCAAAAATAGTGGTATTAAATTAAGGTCTGTTTAAGGCACTAAAAAAATCCGCATTTTCCAAAATGCTAAAGATAAAATCAATCTGCAAAAGTATTTTAAGTTTTAATAAAAATATCATTGTCAAAGTAAAGTGAAAATAATAAAGTATATTTAAAATTACTTTGAGATATTCTTGAAAATTTATGACCTTTTTCCAATTGGAGCTCATCTAGCAGAAAAATTCATTTAAGAGCCTGGAAGCAGACATTTTTGTGCCTTGGAAGAAATGAGTTACAGGGCAAATGTTCACTTGTTTGTTCAGGAACACAGGTACCTTTGATTAGACAAAACCTGTTGGATTTTAGTATGATATGTGAGTTGCAGAAATATAGTACTTATATTTTCTTAGTGCAAAAATGACTGTGATCAAGCTCACTAGCTTTACAGCACAATGGACAGTTTAAGATCCACAGGGCCTGCCCATACCCTGGTCTGCAGCTTTCCCCTCCCATGCCCTCCACTGTCAGCAGTCCTGCTCGAGGAGCATCCTTTTGAGAACACCTTTGCTCATGTCCCTCTTCCAAACACCAAGTTAGAGGGCAGCAGCAATGGTTAGAATCAACCAATTTGGACCTCAGATTTGAGTTTTTTAGCCAACTGGAACTGAAACTGATACCAAGACCTTGGGTCGTCAAGATTTTCCATTACTATAACTGCTGTTTAGCAATGTCTAGTTGATACAAGGAGAGCATGTGATTGAGGCCATGTTCATCTCTTTGTAAGAAGAATTAAGCCATTCACAGATTGGAAGAGAGTGGGTGATAAATAAAACTGAGGCTATCCAGAAAGCCCCAGGGAGCTTCCTCTCTGCAGAAAGAATAAGAAATTTATAGATGTCTAGAAATTACAGTTGAGCTTTTTGCCTTTTTTTTTTTTTTTGTTAGCCTCTTTCAGTCATATGACTGGAGTTCAATTATCAGTACAATAAATATTCCTGTGAATTGGAGCCGTGTGTTGGCAGCAAATTTGTGCTTCTTAGAAAGGAAGGAACATTTAGAACTTATTAAAAATAATAGTTTACCATAAAACTTGATTCTCAAGTCAGAAAGTGGCAGAGCCTGAAATATGTGTATGCTAAAGGGAAATGTGTTCTGGAGGAGTCAAATACAGGCAGGTGAAGTAGGATTTTTAAAATATGAACCATTCAGGACTGAAAAAATACTGTGCATCTGTATTGTTTTCAAAACAAAGCAAAACAGTTACTAAGAGGCTCTTTTTTGCTGCTTTTAGAAAGAGGCCACACAGTGGGAATATTACCTGCAAATCCATTTAATAGATCAATCGTTATGCTAGGAAATACCACTGGTAATCATAACATCTATCGGCTAAGGTGGATTGTGATTGCCAGATGGGAAATGGGAGAGATTTTAGATTTTTCCCCTGTCTTGACCCTTCTGAACTGGTGGCTGGACTCATTTAGAGTGTTCCCTGGAAGCTCTTGTTGCTCCTCCAGGAAAGCACCAACTGGCTGGGGCTGGGCTTCAGCCTGGCTCCATCCTGGGCAGCAGATGAAGTGTGGTGATGAAATTTGAAGTTCCAAGATAATTTGGGATCCTGGAACATTTTAATTCATTTCTCAACTGCTTAGGCTTGGCTAATGCTCGAAGTTATTCCCCAGTGTAGTCCACTGACTGACCCATATTGACTTGTTTTTAGGGCTGTTCCTGTTTGGCATTATATTTCTAGATCTGTAAGCAGTTTCTCTTAATTTAAGAGAGACATGACTGTTCTGGGCTCAAGAAGATCTGACAAGAGGGAGCAGAAGTCATCCTAACTGTACACCTTTGGCCAAGGGGATTGTAATTCTTGGATCCAGCTAACACAGGCTATTTTAAGAGAGTGACTTGGCCTCTTTACAGTAAACTTCTTCAGTGGAGAGTTCATTGCACCTAACGGGCCTCAGCCAGTCTGGATCAGCATCTGACTCGGTGCTCTTAACACATTTGTCAGCTATACATGTACACAGCAAGATACTAAATGCTTCAATAGCTTCCCATTTTCAGGCAATTCAAGAAAAACTGATTCATTATTAGCTTTTAAATTAGGCCCCCATATAATTAATATTTCACTGACACCACAAGCATTGTGTGTTGCAAGAACACAACTGTGGTAGCACTACAGTCACGAGAGCAGCTACTGAAGTTAAAGGCACCCACTGCAACAATCTGGGAAGTGGAATTTTACAAATGACAGTTTAAAGACTTATGGTTGCCTAAAGAACAAGGCTGGAAAATTTGCAAAAATCTGTTTTCAGTTATTGTATTTTTTTTGTTCAGCTTTAATTCCTTCAGAAGAATTTCAGTGCAGTACCTTAGCTGTTCCTTTGCAATCCTGCATTCCTGTTGCTTTATTAAATACCTGGAGTTATAATCTTGTTTATGAAATTGTTATTATCTCTCCAGTTGAAAATTGCAGAATTACATAGAGGAGTGATTATGACATGAGGCATGGAAAAAATCGCATATGCAAATGGAGCAAGTTAAGTATGATGAAGGTTCAGTCCCATAATGGGTGAAAAAAACATCACTTTGCTTTTCTGTTGAAGTATTCAGATTTATACCAAATTGCAAACTGACTCCATCTTTTTTGTATAAATGCTCCAACTGGCTGAAACAAAACAAACAAAAGAAAACAAAAACAAACTGTCCCAGAAAATAAATTATAAAAATATATTTATTCCTATAAATAGAATACTTTTTCTGTGGTTCCAGAGCTGAAAATTGCATCTTTAGAAACCATAGATGCAGTAGTCTTAGCACTTTGTTACATTTCATGTTAAGGCAGAATTTTTCACAAAAGAGTCATTAACTCTGTTTTTGAGAGTGCAGCATTAATAATAAGTGAAACTTAACATATGCACCTACTGTCTTGATTGCGATTACTTTGGAGAAGTAAAAATTTAAAAAATTAAAGATTAGGCTATCAAAATCCATATCTAAAATTTTTGATCCTTTGGGATCAAAACTACTTAAACTGTTAACTACTTTGCAGCACTCAAGATTGTTGCCCTGTCATATTCTCACCCAGCTGCTGTGCAGTCGAACTGGCCTTATCCCAGAGTCTCTCTGCCAGCCCTGCACACATTCCCATCTAAGCTAAGTAGTAGGCAACCTCATTTTGAGACGATCTTCTTTTTCCCCCTTGTTTTTAAGTGTATTTTATTGATGGGTTGCTTTGGACTCCTTTATGTTTAAAAGAAGAAGAGTGGAATGCAAGCAGTGAAGGAATCTTATTTTCTTCCTAGCATCTTTCCTTGGCAGTTGTGTTAAAACTATGGCTTGTGTTCCCTAGCATTAAGAGGATTGTTGACCAGCTTTCAGGGTTGACAAGGTCACTTGAGGTACTGTGACAAGGAATTTAGGTACAGTAGTTGATCCAGGAAGCTGGGGAGAAATTGCGATGAGCTTTCTCCTGATTTTTCTTGACTAATTAAGGGAATTGCAACATAACAAAATGTAATTACAAAGATGTTGCCTGGCATGTGTCCACTAAGCAATTGCATCTCCCCCTCCTTTTAAAAATAAATATATTTTAGTTTCTTTTTGAGCAGTTTAAGCCTTTGAACAACTCCCCTGCTCATGCACGTATCACAGAGGATACAACTGCATGTGTCAGGGAAGATGTGCAGAGTTTACATGCTGGCTTGCCTAGGATTTCAGTGCTGTGCGGCGTTCCCTCTGTCACTTGCTGGTGCCAGGATCCAGAAATATCAGGAAGGTTGGGCCAAGAGGAAGTTAGAGCTGCCCTGCTGAGGGAAGGAGACGTCTGGAATTCCTATTCCACCATTCACAGCTCTAAAGGAGATTTTTTTTTTTTCTTTCTAATGGTGCTCTGTCCCATATTTTTGCTCTGTTGTTAGAGGGAGTGCCAGAGAAGTGTGTTTCAGGGAAGTCAGTGAGGCCAGCAGATCCAGATGATGTTGGATGCTGACATGGAAGCAGCTGTGACACTTGGTGCACTCATAGAACACCATAGCTGTTAATTCGATAAAATAGCTTTTCCAATTGAGATATCCATCCTGGGACAGCTGATCTTTTGTACTGTGCAGCCCAATCATGTCTTTAAAGCAGCAGCAGCACCAGAACTTCCTGGAGGGTGCCTGCACTTCACTGAAGAGTTTGGCAGCTACAACATAGGCCTGAGGGATACTTTCAAATTTCCCTGTAATTAATGAGCACCTCTGCACTTATGGCAAATTACAGTATCTGATGTAGAATGTTGATCTACAGCTGCCCTATGCCAAATAGCCTATTTAGACCTATTTATTTCTAAATAGACCCTGTAAATGATAGTGGGAAACTTCACTATTGATTCATTTACTCCTAAATGCTTCCTCTTTTGGATATTGAAGTTGAAATAATTTTCCATAATCCTATACTTAGGCTGATCCTTACATTTATTATATATTTATTATGTGAAAATTCTCAAGCTATTCAACAGTCCTGTAAAGCCAAAGAAATTAGAGATGGAAAGGACTTGTTTGCTCTTGTCTTGTGGGTATATAGCCTTTCTTCTAGAGCACTGATTATCTGCTTTGCTTCTAAATGTCCAAAGCAATGAAGAACCTTCCACTTCTCTAAAATGTGTGACTGCCAGAAGTTTCACTGACTTTTGCTACTGTCATACAACATTGCAAGCTCTTGTATAATCATCTCTTTTATGTCACTGATACGCTTATTTTGACATTATATTTTCTCATTGGTTTTTGTCTTTGTAGTTATTTGGTTTTCTTATTATGCTTGTCCATTTTTTCTAAAACTAAATTCATTTTGTGCTCAGACTGCTTCCAAATTTCTAGCACCTTTCTTTGTTTCTCTGTTCTTCTGAAAGTGCGTCAAACATCTGTTTCATGTCTATGAACGGTTTTCATTCCCTTCCTATTTTTCTTTTAACAAAGATTTAAAATAAGATGGGGCTCTCTTTCTGACTATTGCCTTTCCCTGGAGTACTTCACTAAATGAGTAGATTCAGCTGAGGAGGTGATTGTTCATAGTTTTCATGCATTACAGTAAGTTTTCAGTCCATTCAGTAACATCAGAACCAAATCAAAATAATGCTGCGCATGCAGAATTTTATGAGAGATTGCACTAAGTACTTTGCCAGAATCTAAATATAAAACTTTTATTGATCTATTAATACTATAATTCTACTCAATATACACCATAGATATATCTAGTTTGTCAAAAAATAGTCATGCTAAAACAGTAACGTGAATTGGTTCAGGCAGCTCAGTTGTCTCCCTTATGAGTTTTGTTCTGTTAATTTTTTACTTTGTAAACATTAGTTTGGACTCTTAGTGCCAGGATTACTCTTCCCTTCTTTCTGGAAGATTTATATCACATTTTTATTTTTCCAGTATTCTGCTCTCTTGCTATTTCTCTATGAATTTTTAGAAATAATTATTCATGTTTTGGAAGGCTTCTTAGATAATTCAGTAAGAGTTTTGTACAATTAAGGATGGTAGGTTGTGGATAATAATTTTAAGCTTGGTCAAAAGCCCATGGAAGCCAAGTCTTCTAAGACTTAAACTACTGTATTAATTTTACGGAGATCTGACTCTCTGCTGCTGATTTTTTGTCTCACCTTTCATATAGGGCAAGTCACCTTTAGCTTGGGATCATAGGTTAAAATAATATAAGTCAGCATAGGTCCACTGAAGCCTATTATACCTTTTGAAGAATCAGCCCCTAAGGGTTACATGCCTTCCTTTCCCCATATTTGCAGTTAGGATAAGAACTAGTTTCCTCACAGGAGTTTTTAAGGCTTAATTTTTTATAGCATATAAAGTGTTCAGAGACGTTCGGATGAGGGATGTTGTGAAAATGCAAAGTAGTATTATTGTTAATAAATTATTTAAAATATTGTGGTCCATTGAGAAAATACTAGTTTGTAGGCAGTGAAGTGGTTAATATGATTGCATCTCTTACAGGTTTCACCAGATACACTCACTCACTTACAATGGATAATTGTTAGCTCTTGTTGTGCAGATGCTGTTGCAGATGGAGCCCTGTACCTGCATGCATAGCAAATGAATTAGACTGGCAATTCCCTTTATAAAGCATAAATATGTAATTTGTTCAGCTGTTGTAATTAAATATGTATGTGTGAAACAGCCACCATTCAGGTCATTAATGATGTGCCATGCCAAATTAGAGCTTACAGACAGTAATGTACATTGTTGTGCAATGAGGGAATTGCAAATAACATAGCTAAGCCTTTCCTGGTAAAGTGATGGATTCCGTGGCTTTAAAAGGAATATTTATATTTCCAGCATTTTGATTGCTTCAGTCTATATTTGCATTGATGCTCAATGAAAAAGATACAACTGGATGATTTTTTTTTCTGTATTTGTTTTATACTCTTCGAACATGATGGAATACCCATTAGTTACATGTCACACAACATTTATTGGTGTAGCATTTCATACCCGTTAGTAATATGCTGAATATGTTACTATGATCATCCTTAAATATATAGTCAATTAAGATCTGGTAAGTACCTTTTCTTCTGCATAATGTAGACAAACACCATATCAAAGCACTCGGACAATTTTAATGCTTTCAGTGTATCTGCTTTTTAATCTTTAGACTTCAAAGATATGACTGGTAAAGGAATCCTCACTGTTGTAAACCATGTATATATTTCCATAGAAATCCTCTTGATGGAGTAATTGTTGTAATGAATTAAGCTTGCCAGTGTAGTGGGGTTTTTTTAAATGCATGATGACTTAAACATCAGGCTTTCTTTTTTTCTGTCCACACTCTTTGTTTCTTTCTTTATGTTTACCAGAAAAAGGTAATTGTTCTTCAAAAAAACCTCCTTGAATCTTCTTGAAATAACAAAAAGTTATCAGGCAGCTGTTGCTGCACACCAGCTAACAAACAGAATGAAAAATCATAACTCACTATGCCTTAAACGCATCTTAAATGATCCTTCCTAAGTGTGTCTTCTTGTCTGTTTAAAATAGACGATGGTTTAGCATCTGTTTTGTTTTGATGGTCCATTCCGAGTATACAAGAGCTAATCGTCGTGACCTTTCAGACAAACAGGACAACAGAAGGAAGCATCTCAGAGTTAATTCTGTCTTGTTCGCAGTGGGAACAGAACATTACGCTGTGATCCTCTTTCACATGATTCGCTTGGGGTTCTGATACTATTAGTGCTAGGCTTCTTAGGTCTAAAGGAGATCGACGGCACTGACATCACCCACCACTTGTGGGCTGTCGTCAGGTTGGACAGTGAGCCAGGTTGTTAAGACTCGTATTAAGAAAACAGAGTAGAAAATGGGATTAATTTATAGATTATTTGAAGGGGTTTACAGTGAACTTGCAACTTTTTAAGCTTAGACTAAGAAAGGAATAAGGAGTAAAGATTTTTTTTAGTTTAGAACTATAGCAGAGTATATAACTTCGAATCATAGAATCATAGAATCACTAGGTTGGAAGAGACCTCTGAGATCACCGAGTCCAACCGTGCCTGTCTCCTTACTAAACCATGTCCCTAAGAAACTCATCCACCCATTTTTTAAACACCTCCAGGGATGGTGACTCCACCACCTCCCTGGGCAGCCTGTTCCAATCCATGACCACTCTTTCAGTAAAGAAATTTTTCCTAATGTCTAGTCTAAACCTCCCCTGGCACAACTTGTGGCAATTTCCTCTCGTAGTATTGCTTGTCACTTGTGAGAAGAGACCAGCACCCACCCCGTCACAACCTCCTTTCAGGTAGTTGTGGACAGTGATGAGGTCTCCTCTCAGCCTCCTCTTCTCCAAGCTAAACAGCCCCAACTCCCTCATTCGCTCCTCATATGGCTTATTCTCCAGCCCCCTCACCAGCCTTGTTGCCTTTCTCTGGATGTGCTCCAGCACCTCAATGTCCTTCCTGTAGTGAGGGGCCCAAAACTGAACACAGCACTCGAGGTGCGGTCTCACCAGTGCCGAGTAGTACAGGGGCACAATCACCTCCCTGCTCCTGCTGGCCATGCTGTTTCTGATACAAGATGCCATTGGCCCTCTTGGCCACCTGGGCACACTGCTGGCTCATGTTCAGCCGGCTGTCAACCAACACCCCCAGGTCCTTTTCTGTCAGGCAGCTCTCCAGCCACTCTTCCCCAAGCCTGTAACGCTGCATGGGGTTGTTGTGACCCAAATGGAGGACTCTGCACTTGGCCTTGTTGAACCTCATCCCATTGGTCTCAGCCCATCGATCCAGCCTGTCCAGATCCCTCTGCAGAGCCTCCCTTCCTTCAAGCAGATCCACACTTCCACCCAGCTTGGTGTCATCTGCAAACTTGCTAAGGGTGCACTCAATGCCTTCATTGAGATCATTGATAAAGATGTTAAACAAGACTGGACTGAGCACTGAACCCTGGGGAACACCGCTCGTGACCGGTTTCCAACTGGATTTACTTCCATTTACCACAACCCTTTGGGACTGGCCATCCAGCCAGTTTTTAACCCAGCAGAGGGTGTGCCTGTCCACACCGATGGCAGCCAGTTTCTCCAGCAGGATACTGTGAGAAACGGTGTCAAAGGCTTTACTGAAGTCCAGGTACACCACATTCACAGCCTTTCCCTCGTCCATTAAACGGGTCACCTTGTCATAGAAGGAGATCAGATTGGTCTGGCAGGACCTGCCTTTGGTGAACCCATGTTGGCTGGGCCTGATCACCCGGTTGTCCCGCGTGTGCTGTATGACAGCACTCAAGATGATCTGCTCCATGACCTTCCCCGGTACCGAGGTCAGACTGACAGGCCTGTAGTTCCCCGGATCCTTCCTCCAACTCCTCTTGTAAATGGGCATAACATTCGCCAGTCTCCAGTCAAGCGGCACTTCCCCAGTCAGCCAAGACTGCTGGTAGATGAGGGAAAGGGGTTTGGCGAGAACTTCTGCCAGTTCCCTTAAAACCCTTGGATGGATCCCATCTGGCCACATGGATTTGTGTATGTCTAATTGGCCAAGCAGGTCACTAACTAAGTCCTCCCGAACAACTGGAGCTTCATTCCCACTATCTCCCGGCTGAGGGGGCTGAGTATCCCTAGCACTTTCCTCCTTGGGGTTAATGACCAAGGCAAAGAAGGCGTCAAGCACCTCTGCCTTGTCCTCATCCCTCATCGCTACTGCCCCATCTGCACCCAGCAAGGGAGGGAGAGTCTCCTTTGTCTTTCTGCTGCTGCTGATATATTTGAAGAAGTTCTTTTTATTGTCTTTGACTGAAGTGGCCAGTTGAAGTTCCAGTTGAGCTTTAGCCCTTCTGATTTTTTCCCTACATGATCTCACCTCACCCTTGTAGTCCTCCTGGGATGCCTGCCCCCTCTTCCAAAGCTCATTTACTTTCTTCTTTTTCCTGAGATCAATACTAAGCTCCCTACTCAGCCAACCTGGTTTTCTTCCCCGTCAACTCGTTTTACGGCACACGGGGATGGCTTGCTCTTGTGTCGCCAGGATTTCCTTCTTGAGGAGCGTCCAGCCCTCTTGCACCCCTTTGTCCTTTAGAGCCACCTCCCAGTGGACTTTATCAAGCAGCCTTCTGAAGAGTTCAAAGTCTGCCCTTCATAAGTCCAGGGTGGCAGTTTTGCTGACCCCTCTCCTCACTGCCCCAAAAAGTGAGAATTGTACCATCTTGTGATCACTGTGTCCCAGGCGTCCTCCAACCGTCACCTCTCCCACAAGGCCTGCTCTGTTCACAAACAGCCGATCCAGCTGGGCACCCTCTCTAGTCAGTTCACTTACCAGTTGTCTTAGGAAGTTATCATCCATACACTCTATGAACATTCTAGATTGCTTCCTTTCTGCTGTGTTGTACTTCCAGCAGACATCTGGAAGGTTGAAATCCCCCATGAGAACGACGGGACGCGATTGCAAGAATTCTACATAACATCTTAACTTGCTACATAACATCTACTTTAGTATATATACTCTGTGAAAAACGTCAAATATTTAGGTTACTTAAATCCATTTATTAAAGGCAGCATCAGAATAATTGTTTGTATCTCTCTTTGCATTTTAATCAAATTATAATATTAAAGGCTTCTTTTTTCTTTTTTTGAATCCTTATTTTCTGCTTTCCTTTTCAAAACTCCGCTTTCATTCTTTCTTCAATACAGTTCTCCCAAAATACAGATTTCCCTGTTTGTTGATTGTAAAGTCTGTTTCATTTATGGCACAAACGAGTCAGATGGGCAGAGTCTTGGCGCGTTCATTTACTGCATTTTAACGCTACAATTATCGGTGCATTGGGAAGCCGTTTCAAGGATGACCTCAATGATAACAGCCCTGATCACAGCCAGGCTTCCTGTAGGGTTCCCCTTGATATTTTTTTTCCGTCTTTCCTTACCTTTCTGTATTGATTTTATGAATACTTGAAGCTGCTGATTCATGAGTTGAATTACTTGGATTTAGCTACCTTTGTTTGGTGAAGGCTCTAAGTAATGTTTGGTTTTGAGAGTGAGAGAGGAGTGACAAAATATATTTTTGTATCCCTTAAACAATGTTGCATCACCAACCAGCACTGTATATTTCAGAATCTATTAATTTTTGCTGCTGAAAAACATCCCATATGCAACTACTTTTCTGTTGTATCTTTCCAGTGCGCGCAGGCAGTTGGCTCTGCAGAGGAGTACCTCTCTGCAAGCTTCTGTGTGTGTGCGCGTGCGCATTCGAGTCTAAGATAACAGCTCAACTTCAGAAACAGTGCTGGACAGAACCTGCCTGAACTAACTGGTGGTAGTAGTGACATTCATTTAATGAAGGGTTAACATCTTGGGAGAGATATGTTTGCCCTGTGTTTACTCTTGGCCACCACAGACCCCACATGCTAGGCCTCAAGCAAGGGCAAATGGGCGCATTAAATAAATTAACCATTTCCCAGGAAGGGTGGCAGGCATGGGGTGGCGGCCGGCCAGGTACTTTGTGATAAGCGCCCACAGACCAGGCCAAGGCAAGTGGCTTGCTTGCTGGCAGTCACTGGTTTGGCCAGTGCTGCAGTAAACACTTTCCCTTGGATGTTGGTTGTCTGTTGTGTCTGGCAGCCCCAGAGGGCCAGAGGCAAATATTTATACATCAGAGCATGCAGTGTTCAACGGGTCTGGCCTACGAGTGCAAGGCACACGGCGTGCTTCGTTGCCGGAGAGGAGGCATCCCTCTTAATTGCGCCTGCAACGTGGACAAGTGGGACCATATTGGGGGATACGGCAATGTTTGTGGCAGCATGAGCTTTGGAAACCCGTGAAAATGTTGCCTTTTCTTGTGCTTGGCGGAGGGGACATCCTGACCGGAGCCATGTGTGCCTTCAATTCCTGTTGGAAAGTTTACAGTTAATTTTTTCCCTGGAACACTGTCAAGCTTTTGACAGTGCCTGAGTGTATGCTGAGCTGTGAAATTGAGACGCAGAGCAAGTTGTGAGAAATCTGTTTCTACTCAAACCTGTAAAGGTTTATAAAAACTTCAGCAGAGGGGAAGGAGGGGCGGGAAAAGAAAAATCTAGGGGGGGAGAAGCCCTAGGGCTGGGGCTGGGTTTGGGGCTCGGCTCGCCTTGCCGGGCGCGCGGCAGGTCCGCCATTTTAAGAATGCAGCAAGAGACGAAGATTTCCGCTCCTTACATGGCGGCTGCCTCAGCTGCGGGGCCAGCCAATGGCGCAGGCGGTGCCAAAGCACGTGATGTGCCACGATGGCACTGACAGTCATTTCCTTGTTTCTGAAAAACTTTGGTACCTCAGCGGAGCGCTTTACCTTCATTTCGGTGCCAAATGTTCTCTGCCGCATGTGTCTCGCAGACTGGCATTTGTCCATAAAGTTATTTTAGTAGGTAAAAAGTCTCCGAGCACTTGAGCTCTGTGTGTTCTTTATGTAAAATGGATTTCCCTTGCTGGCCTGGGGCCAGGAGCGCAGAGCATGCGCTGGGCGAGGAGAACGGTTCTCTGCAGAGGAACTGGTGGACTGACACACTAATTTTTTGGCTCCTGACCAGACAAGCTAGATGAATGCCAAAATTCAACAAAATAACACATTATTGTCTAATAGGAACAGTGCTTGAAGTGAGCAACAGCTCACAGGAACTGAATGCAGCACTTTTTTCCCTTTCTTTCTTTCCCCCCCCCCCTTCCTTTCTTTCCCCTTGTACAGCAGAAGCTCGGAACTGGCAGTTTTAATATACGGCTTCAATGGAACAAGGGATAAATATAACAGCAATGTAAAGAATGAAGAATTAGGTACAGCTGGGAAGACGAAGAGGGGAAGAAGATGGGGAGGAGAGAGTGAGGGAGGGAGCAAGTGAGCGAGATGGAGAGAGTTAAAATTACTTTTGTGAGACTTCCTTCAAACATGCTCCATAGTGCTCAGGGCTGGTTTAACCCTGTCTTCCCTGCAGCAGATACCCAACCTGCCTCATGCGTCCCACTTTCTCATTTAATTCTTCTCTTCTGTTCTTGGAAAACAAACGAACACGTGTTAAAGACGGCACCCAGAGCTGCACGCCGCTGAACTGGGGGCATCAGAGGGACTTGAATCAGTGCAAAAAGAGTCTTTCTAGAAAACTTTTTTTGTCATAATGTGTCTCTGAAAGGAGGACCCACATGAAATACTGGTTTTCCTCCTCAAATAACCAATGTTACCTGGGTTTGTCATTACTGACCTTGCACTGTAGTAGCATCTCCTATCACCAAATGAATTTACAGTAATAAATTAAATAAGCTTCCCTGAGAAGGTAAGCAGTGTTTTGTAGCTTCATCTGCAAAATTCAGATGTCTCTAGGGCTGCACATGGCAACTGCTGGAAAGTGCAAAGCAACACAAAGAGAAAACTAACACAGCCTATGGAAGCTGCAAGGGGTCATTGGGTCAGCAGCATGTAATTACAAGAGTTGGAGGCTTACCAGGTCAAATATGGCCATCCAGTCAAAGAAACATCGTGTGCCCACACGTATTGAGAACTTTCTTGTTTCAAAGCAATGCCTTAACATCTCATGGTCCTCCTGCTGGCCCAGGTGAGGAGAGCATGGCTGGAGGAACCGTGCAGGACAGGAGGGCAGAGCACACTCCCGAAGGGACTGTGAATGGTGGTAGACGTGCTTGCAAGGAATGGGAAACAACTTGCTTCAGCTCCAAAGTTGCCTCTTTGTAGTGCACAAACTAATGGGCATAAACCTTTTCCACCCTTATTTTTTTCCTACCCTTGACATCTCATAAAGGTAGGTTGATTCCCCCCTAAGCGGATCAAAATCCACTGGAACATAGGCTGATTACTATCCTCTTAGTGCTCCTGTTCAATTCATCCCTTTTATCAACCCTGTATATTCCTAAGACAGATACTGCTGCAGTAGATAAACACCAAGATCTAAACCAGAGACCTTTCTGGGATTGCATCTTGAACTCTATGTGAAAAGGACAAATACAATAAAAGCATGCATGATTCTCATTCTTTATCTCAAATTTGACCTGCCAAAGAGAGATAAAGGGCCTATATCTTCTTGTTATTTTATTAAAAAAGCCTCTCATATTTTTTTGGAGGAATATTATTGCTAGGTTTTTCACATGAGGGACGCAGGTAGTCACAGAAGGTGCCATTTTGGGTTGAATCCCCATTGTGCTCTGCACCACTCCTTTCTATTGTCCCTGCTCCGAATTGGTTACTGGTGAGAATAAACCAAGGGTAAACAAACTGGTTTGGTGTGTTTGTGGTCTTGGGGAAAATAAACCGTATTAATGATATGTTATATTATTTAATTTGGATTTTTTTATGCCTTATCAAGTGCAGAATAGAAAATGCAAAATAAATAGTAAATAAAAAATAATGATATGAGAGTTAGAGTCATCCTGGTGTGCAGTAACATTAAATGTGGCAGTAATTATGGTTTGGACTTTTCATGTGAAAAGCAGATTTTTTTCCTCTTAACTGGTATTATATCCTTCTGGAACAAAGTAAAAAAAACTTCTGGCAGTTTTTTAATTGAGGTTTTGTAGCTTTAATGGTCTAACACTATAAACAAGTCAATCCTTCTGCCAGTTTTTTAAGGCCAGATAAGAGTTTGGCATCGTGTTAAATGTGTGTGTTTCTCCATGTACATGTATCCATGCGCTCGCTCCCTTTCTCTTTCTCTTTCCTTTTCCCTCTCTATTTCAGGATTCAGAAATGTAAAATAAGTTCTGCCCTTGGTGTATTTGGATTGTTTCTCTCTGGATGGATATACCTGTGGTATTATAAAAGTGAGTCAACGTGCTAAGAGGACATTTCTGAGAATCTGTTTAAGCAGATCACAGTATCATAGTATCATAAGGTTGGAAAAGACCTTTGAGATCATCAAGTCCAACCTATGACCCAACACCTACACCTACTCCTACTTGTCAATTACACCATGTCACTAAGAGCCAATCTCTCCTTAAACACCTCCAGGGACGGTGACTCCACCACCTCCCCGGGCAGCGCATTCCAATGGCCAATCACCCTCTCAGTAAAGAACTTTTTCCTAATGTCAAGCCTAAACCTCCCCTGGCGAAGCTTGAGACCATGTCCTCTTGTTCTGTCGCTGGTTACCTGAGAGAAGAGACCAATCCCTGCCTGACTACAACCTCCTTTTAGGTAGTTATAGAGAGCAATAAGGTCTCCCCTGAGCCTCCTCTTCTCCAGGCTAAATGACCCCAGCTCCCTCAGTCGCTCTTCATAGGGCTTGTGCTCCAGCCCCTTCACCATCTTTGTTGCTCTCCTCTGGACGCACTCCAGCATCTCAACATTTTTCTTAAACTGAGGGGCCCAGAACTGGACACAGTACTCAAGGTGCGGCCTGACCAGTGCCGAGTATAAGGGGATGATGACCTCTCTAGTCCTGCTGGCCACACTATTCCTGATGCAGGCCAAGATACCATTGGCCCTCTTGGCCACTTGGGCACACTGCTGACTCATGTTGAGTTTCCTGTCCACCAGCACTCCCAAGTCCCTTTCCGCCTGACTGCTCTCCAGCCACTCTGTCCCCAGTCTATAGCTCTGCATGGGGTTGTTGTGTCCAAAGTGTAGAACCCAGCACTTGGGCTTGTTAAACCTCATGCTATTGGAGTCAGCCCATCTCTCCAGCCTGTCAAGGTCCCTCTGTAGGGCCCTCCTATCCTCTAGCAGATTGGCACTTGGTGTCATCTGCGAACTTGCTGATGAAGCACTCAATCTCCTCATCCAGATCTCAGTTATGGTGTGAATGACTGAACCATCACACTTGCACAGGTACAGCAGCACTGCAGAGGGTCCTGTGCTGCCCCACAGCTGCCTTTTCAGAGCAAACCCTTTCCCTAGCAGGCAGGGAAATATCCATGACTCTATGAGCTTGTTCTGGAGCTGTGGCTTTACAGCCAGGAGAGCATTAGAAGTTAATACAAATTACATGAGCTTTACACCCAGAGACCTAACTTGCCTTGGGTTATCATTTTGACACATAGGGTTCAGGGAACATCCAACTTTGCAATGTATCCTCTCTGTCTGGTGTCCAGCTTTGCAGTACATCCCTCTGTGTGGTGTGCTCTTCCTCAGGAAGGACATGGCTCTCAGTATGGAAAATCAGAAAGCTATCAAAAAAAATCCAAACAACCAAAACCCCCAAACAAATAAATTAAAAAAACCCCAAAAAGTGAAAAAAGCAACTTGCAGGGAACAATGGGGCTGTAGGTGCTGTTCCCTCTCTCTTGGTAGCTTCCAAGCAATACTGTGGCACACTTAAAGCTGTTTTACAGTGGGGTTGTCACAGGAGTGACACACAGGAGGACCTGTGTGACTCCCTCATCCTCAGGGACAAGTTTGCATGGATGTGATCTTCTATTCCTTCTTTCTCATTTTTTTTTTTACATTTTAATGTGATCTTTTTTACTTTAAAAAAACCCCAACACTTTAAGAATTTTTAAAAAGGCCAGGTGCAGTAACAATAGCCGATCCCAAACAAACAGTAATTCACTTTTGCCACTCTGCAAAGATAAAGCATGTCATGTACATTAGCAAAAGATAACTGACATTAACACGGTAGGCAAGGTGATTACGTACCACGCTATTGACTCTGTGTGATCATTATTGCTATTTGGTGGGTTGCTTAAGTGGGAACCTGAAGGTTAAGTAATAACTGTAGTAAGAATGAGAGGGAAGCAGAGAGAAAGAGAGAAAGGCAAAAAGAAGATAGAAAAGGTGAGGTGGCTGTGCCTCTGTAAGTGATATTTAAGGGCTAGTGCCTGAGTAAATAATGCGTCCAGTTCTGTTTTCCTTGAGATTTTTATGTTTGTAAATAACAAGTAAAACTCAGCTTTGGGGTAAATCTGTGACAGTTAAAGTAAAAGCCAAAAAAGAATCTTAATCGTGTTCTAAATTTTCCAAAAGGTGTTCTCTCCCCAGCTTTAAACAAAATCCGAGAGTGCAAGGTCAGGATCTAGAGTTTTTTTAAAAAATTAGCCCTCTTTAACTTACCTAAATTCTTGTGTGAGCCTTTGAAAATGCTTTGTTTGTTTTCATACTCTGAGCGTGCACAGCCAGAGAATTCATGAGCCTTGCACTGCTCAAATCCAACACTGTGGTGGAAGTCAATGACACTGCTCTCAAAATCTGAAGTTAAGGGTGCTCACAGGGCTTAGTTAAACCATTCACAGTGACTTTTTAGGGTGGTGAGCGTCTTCCTGTTGGTGTGGACATTCTGTGGGCATTACTGCGTTACAGTGAGATAGTAACTATATTCTGGAATCAATGATTAATGCCAGCTTTTCCTCTGGAATGCATTTCTGACATTATAATATCATGCTGCAGAATCAAGTTTGATTTCAAATTGTATTAACCTATTTACGAAACACATCAAGGGGACATTTTTCAAGGGAATGGTTCTCTTCTTTATAAAGATTGAGAAATAAAATACTTCTTTTAATATTGTGTTCTCTAGGCACTAGGGCTAACTGTTTCACTGAAATTAATATCTAAAAGGGAGTAATTTCAAATTTTATATTGACATGCAGAACATAACGTTATGGGGTTTTAGGGTGGATATGCACAAAATATGTATGTACATTCCAAACTAGCTAATATTTCTGCAACTGGTGAACATAAATTTTAATATCTATACTTCCCAGCTTGTAGCAGTGTTGTCTGAAGTCTGGAATGACTGATGTTAATCTCAAACTTGTTTGTGGCTTTCCAAAACCAAACTCAAAGTAGAATAAAATGTGATGTAATTTCCATTCATATTTAAATTTATAATACAAGGTACTTTGTGGAATCTGTTCTATACAATACTGCTTAACAAAACTTGGCAATGTAATGATCTGGAGCCAAATTTCAGAGATTCTGAGTCCCTCCTCCTTTCCCCTTGCAACTTGCATTTGGGTCAGTGAAGCAGAGAGTCAAGCCCTTCCATATGAGCGGCATATCAGATGCGAATGAAGCAACGGCTCACAATGTGCAGGAGTTTATTGGGTGTCTCTCTTGCGCTGTAGGTTATAGCCATGAGCACTGGATTTGTTCAAGAGCAAACAGAGACGCACTAATTGATGAGAGTGTTATGCAAATAAAAGAGAGAAATGGAATGGGTAAAATAAAGGAACTGTAAAACACTTTATTATGCCTGGAAAGCCAAGCTAATCCCAGAGGAATTCTGCTAAGATAAAATGTTGGCTGCTTTGACATTTTAAGCCTTTAAGAGTTGTCTTGGAATTTTCTTTTTAGTTTGCTTTTGTTACTTTGTTAGAACAGTCCACGGAAACCTGGCTTAAGTTTCCCTCCCTCTCTCCTTTCCTTTCCCCTTGGCTGAAGGTAACTTAGCACGTGCTTGGCTTGCAGTGGAAATGAAATGCTTAAGCGAGTTGAACCTCAGGTTCTTTGTTCTTGTGCTGGATGCCTGCTGCTCGGGAGGCAGGCAGAAACTCCTCGAACTGAGCTGCAGTGCTCCTGCTGAGACTTGAAGACATCGCTTACCCTACAAGACCACAAAATGAGTGGCTGCAGTTGAGTAACCTGAGTACACTGCAGAGGCTGAAGCAGGGCAGAAAGCAGGCGCATTATCTCAACTCCTTTTTTGACCTTTTCTCTCGCTTTTCTTCCACCTTTCATGGACTTTATCACTCTTTCACCTCAGATGGGTAGGCAGGCAGGCTGCTTTAATGAAAGCAGTACTGTGTCAAGAGGGATTGCTGGCAGAACCCTTCCCAGCCAGTCTGACCTAGCACCTCAGCAATGTTCTTGGCTTTGGCCAGCAACAGCTTGAAAACCCAGGTCTGTTTCTGAATCCAGATGGTGGTGCGTTGCCATATGTCAACAACACATGTCATCCTGATTAAAATTTTAACTGCATCTATTCTGCCATCCCCATAAACCATCCTCGGCCCACTGCAAAGGCTCCTTCCACTCTGTTCCCGTTCCTCCAGCAGAAACATGCTGTTGACACCAGTGCAGGCAAAGCCATTACTTCTGCAGTGATATCTACCTTCCCCTCCAGCTCCTTGCCTTCGAGCTCCACCTGTGAGGACATATTTTCATTATCAGCACTGCTGGAGCAAGGTCTTCGCTTCAACTGGCTCCAGAGTTTGGGCTTTAAATGCTGGAACAGAAAAGAGGAAAAAAATACCCCCAAACCTAACTTATTTAATCACTTGTTAGGGCCTGTTGAGTTGTCTGTTAGGAAGTGTCCTGCCCAGCCTTGGAAAAAGAGATAACATATTCCTGTTGAAACACAACCTTGTCAGGTTGCAACTGAAAGACATTTTGAAGTTGCCGATGTGTTGAAGACCAACCCTTGCTGTTCTGTACCTGTGGTGAATGCAGCTCCATTTGCCTTGATTTCTAAGCTCTAAGGTACCGCACTTTCCCTAAGCAGTGAATGTGAATCCCTGCATCTCCTGGGGCAGGGAAACATCCTTCAAGGTATTTGCACAGAAAAGCTCCTGTGCTCTTCCCTGTGTTTGAAGAGACGGTACTGGTGGGCTGCAGAGACAGGGCATGCTACAGGCTGCTAAATTCAAACCCAGGGACTCACGCCAGTCAGTCATTTGGGCACTGGGATAATTTGTGGAATGGAAGTGGTTTCCCCAGCTGTGCCTCTCAGTTCTCATTTCTGCAATAGCTTCCCCTCTGTCTGCAGGTAATGCTCACATAACATTTATCCCTTTGGCTAATTTCATTCCAGTATGACAGATAAAAGCTCTCAAATACACCAAATTTCTACTTTTTTTCATTGAAAATGGTGGCTGAGCAGGGAAGAGACACCCCCATCCATATCCTCCCAGGAGGAATGTTGACAGGGTGAGCCTCACCTTTGTCTGTCCGGTACATCTGTCAACAGGCGCAGAGCTTGGGAGTAGCCACACACAAACTGTGTCTTGCTCCTCCAGATGTGAGGGCCAGAGGTCGGGAAGGGAGGAATCGCAGGGAAGGGGAAGATGAATCATAAAGGAGTTGGGGGAGAAGTGCAGGATGTTGTCCTGGAAGGAATGAAGACGTGCGATGTGATCCTCAGGAAATGAGGCTTTGTTTGCTCTGATGTTTGTGGAACAACTCATCTTTCTGATAAGAAGAGGGGTGACAGAGGAGGGGAAAGAAGCTGAAATGGCTTCTGATTATTAAATATTTCTTTTCCCCACCTCTGTGTAGTGTGATGGATCTTAGAACCACTTTTTGAGCATACAAATGTAATGTTAAAGTATCTGGTCTATAGCTTGCAGAAACTGGGAAAAATTGGTGGTAGACATCAGTTGTCCATATCTGAACTTGTTTGCAGGCATTGTGGCTTGGGAGACTTGTTATAAAAACTACGGTGCTCCTGTCCCCAAGGGGGATCTGGGGTGTTCACCTTCTAAACAGAGGCATAGCTTGTGTGAACAATCTCGTAAATCACTGCAAGTTAGTTGAAGGATGTGTGAACCTCTTAATTTCCTTTGGAGAGGAGAAGCAAAAGATATTTTAGAAGCCCAGGATGGTGATGTGCTGACCTGCTCTAAGGTCTGGAACCACATAAAGCACTCACTTCCACGCTTGGGTCTCTATCACAGAAACAAAAGTGGTATCCCTGCTCCAAAGAGAACTGAAGCACTTGGACTGGAGGTAGGATTTTGGACAAGAACTTATGGGGAATGTACTTAGTCCCCTACCTACTCTTGCTGGTTTGATTTCATTATTCTAGAGCAGGTACCCCCAATGGTGTTTTCATTTTTACGTTCTAAGTCCTGACATGCAGCCCTCAGTTTTCGTTGCAGTGCTGTCACACCTCCACAGAACTGATGAGGTACTCGAAAGAAAATCCTCAGACAGAACTTCTCTGATACATTGTGCATGACTGTCTGCACAAGGAAAGGGATGTGTTTGGATCTTGTTTTTCTGGGTAGTCACATATTTTCAAGACAATGCCAAAAGCATGCTTTCAGTTCTCTTTCAGCGATCAATTGCTGGTGAGTAGTATGTCAGTGTAAAGAGATGCTATTTATGCAGCAGAGCTCATTGCCTTTTTTTTATTTAGTATATATTTGTACCAGCTATTGAGTTAGAATCCTGGCTAGCGTAACACAACACAGCTCTGTTGGCTTCTGTGTTTTCCATAGTTCAGAGTCTGGCATATGTTTTATTTTCAATGTATGTTGACTGTCCAGCCTGTTAAAACCCTTGCCACTAAACCTACACAGTTGTGTAATACACTGTTGACTTTTTGCAGGGCTGCTATGAATAGCAATGGAAAATAAGTAGCTGTTAGGATGACTTTTCTTACACTTTATAAAGTCTGCTCTAATTTGATACAAATACAAAATGTAAACGTCTTTCATAAAACAAGATGTAGAATCTATATCTAGAGGAGAAATCAGCTTTTATGAAGTCTGATCCCAGTTTTGCCTTTGACCTGCTTGGGGATTTGGGGACTTGTCTGCATTTCACTTTCCTCTCCCATGAAATGGCAATAATGTGTGAAGATTAATTAGTCAGTGGATGTCAAACTCTGGATTTTGGAAATGCTGGTGTTGCTGTTTCAAAAACTTCCTTTTCTGGGTTAAAAGGAAACAAGCCTAAGGATTATTGAAGTCTTAAGCAATATAGTTGGATGTTTTTTCAGTTATGCAAATACAGATCTCATTTTTAACAAGATCAAAATGGACGTTGATGGTAAATAAAATTGCTGGCCAATGACTTGCAGTGATTAAACCAGATTTGATTAAGCATTAACTGTGGAACCTTCTTAGAGATAATCACACTGTAACCCTCAGCTTAAAGCTTGTCCACGTCTCCAATATATGCATCTATTTACCAGCCACCGAATAGTGTGCTGCTGGAGTGGGTCCCTTCAGGTTGCAAAGTCTGGGAGCTGTGCAGTTGCAAAGAGCTCCGGTGGGATTTTGTTCCCTGCGTCCCAGACCAAGACATTCAAGTACATGAAAGTCCTGGTCTAATTGAACATGTGGGGAATGTTCCCAACAAAATGCAAGCACAAAGTGGCTCTGAGGATCTCAGTATTAGACATAGATGACTATGCCCTGAGTAAATGCCACTCGGCATGCTCGTGTCCTCCAGTGGGTTGGTGGTGGCTGCAGAGAAGGGCTCTCAGGAGCAGTAAATGTTGCATGGCTGTGGCTTTTAATCTTGGCTGTAACATTGAGGCAGCCTGAAATTGTTTTGAGAGTTCACTTCCTTATGACAAATCCCCAGAAATGATAGATAAATAATATTCATTATCCCACTTAAACTCACAAAATGTTGTAAACCTGAAGGAAAGGCCACCCCACCTTCAAGCTAACCCCTGAGGACTTGTTTGTTGCACATGTGCAGCAAGAGGTGAAAAATCTTGTTATTTGTACCTCCTGCTTGCACTGAACTGTTGCACTTGCAGTCCTGACATCAGGTTTTCAAGCCTACCTCCAAAATTCCTCCCTTTTTGCAGCCTTTAGGCTAACCTCTTCTTGTTTCCTCAGTAATGATATCTGTGGTTTCAATCTTACCAGATTGTTTTCTTTAATTTAATGAGATTTATCCTCTGGGTTTGAAAGGGAAATCCTCCTTTGGTTTTCTCAGAGTTAGGTGTTTAGTCACAAGTCACGTGGGTGTGTTTTTCATCAGTGGAGAGAGATGGATGCAGCTGGAGAAGAAAACTCCAACCCATGCTTGGAGCCGTGCTTGGAGCCATGCTTGGGATAGGAAGGCTGTTTGTCTGCTCTCTGTCCTCTGGTGTCCCGGTAAAGCTGAAGGAGCTGACTTTGACTGAGTGCCTAGCTTTCATGTAGGTAAAGCTAGACAGGGACATTGGCATGCACAATAAAAGGCGCAGAGCTGTTTACCTGTCATATATGCAGTTTATGATATGAAGGAGATGATACAAGTTTCCCAATTGGATGCAAGGGTAGCACCCTGTTATTTGCTTAACAACGAGTTTTGTGTCTGCATCTTTCTAAAACAGTGTATTTTAAATTCACTGCAAATAATTTTCAGTTGTTTCCTAGACATCCTGTCACGCAAATGGATAAAACAATATAGCCAGCTCAGTGGAAAAAACAATAAATTATACAATAAAAATTTATACAGTGAACTCTTTGTGTTAGGGTTTGATTCGTCACTGGGTTACTCCAGTTTTACATCATCAAAACTTGAGAGTCTGCACAGTCAAAGAGTGGAGTGAGACAGTGGTGCATCAAGCCGGTAGCAGGAGGACTATACTGAAATTTTAAAAACGTACAAAATGCACATGGAATCATGCATATGAAGTTCACTACTTAGTGGTAATGGTAACTTTGGTAATATTACCTATTATGAAAATATTTCTTAGAACATTTTCATATGCATATTTAAAAACTGGAAATACACTGTTTGCACAGGAATGCCATTAACTTCATAAATCAAACTGCGCCATTAAAGAACTTACTAACAACTTGAGGAATTAAGAGAAATGGTACATTTTTTAATTAATAAAGCAGGGTAAAATTACTTTCCAGGCCTATATATTACTACTTCTGCAAGCCGCAAGCAGCACATACCTCCACACAGACAATGAATTTAGGTGCTGTCACTTTCTCTCTGGGGGTATTTGCCTCTCTCCCCAGTTACATTTGATATTGAGACTCCTAAAATCAGGCATGAGTCCAGGCACCTGACAGAGCTCCAAGAAGAGGATAATTAAGTAGAACGAAATCCGGACAATTTTTATAGAGAGCAAAACTCAAATGTACAAATTACCCAGGAATGCTGAAAGTTGATAGTGTCCCCACGGGATAATGCTTTGACTCCTGGAGCCGGGAGGTGCATGTGGAGGACTTTACCAGGTTAACATATGGCAGGTCACGATTTACAGAACCCAACATGCAACATGGTGCTTTAAAAGATCTTTGTCCCAGTTCCAGTTTAATTTCCTCCCAACCCTCTGTGTGCACATACAGCACCTTTCCCGTATGATCTCTGTATAACAGAAGGCGAATGGTGTGTATGCAGATAGCTGAGGAGGACACCATAGAGCAGCCCAGCAGCAGTAAAGAGGTGTTGGAGTGTGCTCCCTGAGGCATTTGTCCAGGTCATTGCAGGGACCTTCTGGGATTGGTGGGAGAGGTGACTTTATAGGCCAAGCTTGGTCTTGGTCTCTGCAGAAACAGCTGATGAGGTACTGAGCTGTGCTAATTCGGGAGGTGAATATAGGTTGTGCAACCTCTCCAACAGACTCAGGTCTCCGAATACCAAATTTGTTTCATAGGAACCACAGAGCAGCCACCAAGCATTCAATGTCAATCTGCTTGTGTTTAAGCACCCATCTGCTGTGAGGAATGGGAGATTGGTGGCCCGCCGCCAGACCTGGGCTGCTAGAAGAGCTCAGAAGTTTCCTGATCCCGCTCCCCACCTCCCCTCTCTGAAGAGAGCTGCTGCCTCTTTCCCATGATAGCTTTGTCACCCATCCAAAACGCAGGTATTTGTCAGGATGTTCTCTCCTTTCCTGTGATGGAAGAGACTCCATTTCTGCCTTGTGGCAAGGAAAGAGTTGGGCTTTCGTGTTCTTCCCATGCAGGGACCAATTATTTTAGGGAACAGGCAGCAGCAGAGCTGCACTTGGGACTGGGGCTGCAGTGCGTTCACACGAAGGTTCTCAGATTGAGTCGTCGATCCGCTCACATGAGCATGCAACGCCAGCATCCGGCAGCAGTGCACATGATGGCTACCTTCATCCAGCCAGGTGGGTCCCTGAGAACCAATGCATTTGCAAATATCCATTTAATCAATTTTTGCCATGACACAGGATGATTTTCACTGTATTCTCAAAGTCAGCACTTAATCCCCAAACCCTGCATACACTTTTACTCCATTCCACACTTGCCATTTTAACCTTAGCCCACCCAGAACCACGCAGGATAAAGAGGAACGACTGCTTTTACTACATAAAAATAGACACATGACTCTATGTTAGTACAAACACAAAACAGCAAAGAAGAAAACACCAAAGATCTTAGAAATGTGTTTAATGATAATCTCAATGCCTGAGCATTTGGTATCCCTTGCTCATGCTGGGACCAAATAACAGCCCAAGTGCACGGTGCACAGTCAGGCCCTCATTTACTAAATCATATCGTTCTCACTAATGTTACCCAGGTCAGTGGGTGAAGCAGCTGTGGGTTAGGACACTACAAATCTGACAAGAATTAATGCATAAGTAATTCTTTTTAAGTCCGTAATGTATCCACAGCTTTCAGGGGAGGTATTTTCAGATAAAAAATGTTGGTTGTTATATTAAACTGGATCTCATTAATGGTAGCCTTTCTTACCATCGTTTCTGCTTGCATTAGTGGCAAATTCTGCTTTTTTAAAGGTTAATGGTTTGAGTGTAATCCATAGCGGAAACATGGCCTTGTGGTAGAGGCAGTGGCTGGGGACACCAGTAAGTTGGCTTAAGATCATGCCTTGGCTGCAGATGTCCTGGGCACGTTGCTTGTGAAGGATCTTAGTACTTGGACTTGTATTACATGGCATGGATGTGTGCGAGTGAGCTTCAGGTGTTCAGGAAGCCCCTCTCACAGCGACTAGGGCTGAGAGTCTAATCCCAAACATGCATGCCTTAGTTTCCCTCCTGGCAAACTGGGATTATATAATAACAAGAGTCTCCTGCAGAATGGTGTCTGAAACACCCACATGGAAATCATTCTCCTGCTCTGCATTAACTGGTGTGCCAGAACTTACAGACCCATTTGTTTTGGGGAGGAATGGGCAGGTGGCTGTAGCAGGGAGACTCCTTCAAGATTTTAAATTCTTCACTGGCTGCTGAGATATTCATGATTCAAAATTATGTGCTTCAGTTGACTGGTGAGTATTGTTTCCCAAAAAAGCCATTGAATACTAAGTATACTATTCAAACAAGATATAGAAAGTTATCTCTATGCAGGCAGTCCCACAATTTTGTTGTAAACAAATTTATTCTCCTATAGCATACCTACGCTGTAAGTCAAGGTACTGTCATGTGCAAGGTGTCTAGGCAAAGGTGCATTTACAAATTCTTGTTCCAGCCCACAGAAGGGCTCTTTAGGTGTTCCCAGATGGTACTCTATGAATACCTCTTCAATTAAGTGACATTTTTGTAGCACTGACGTTTTAATATGTCTCACTTAGCTGTCTCTTGTATTCAGAGTTCATGTCTGCTTTTGGAGGTCCTCTCCTTTCTGCCTCATCCATCACAATGGTGTTTTCTTATATATGTTGAGTAATAAAAAGCCGATTCATCCCCAACACCCTCAAATCATTAAACTAGGAACTGTTGTTAGAAATGTTTATATGTAAGAGCAGGAGAAGTGGCAATGGGAAAATGTGCCAGTGCCACACGTTTCTCGTGGAGTTCTAAGTACAATCATGCCCTGTCTTCTTCATATAGAGACAATGGTTTTATACCATTGAAGTTTCATCAAGTTGCTACCTCTGTTCATATCCTCACAGCACAGGCAGATGCAGGGGATGGGATTGCAGCCAACTTTTGGGCTCCTCTGCAGTTGCCTGAAGGAGCCTTCAAGTCAGGCAAAGCTAATTTTGCCTGATTGTCATCCCCTTTACCACACAGCACTGGTGTAAGAGGGCAGTGACCTGGCTAAAATGGGGCTTGATAACTTCAGCTGCATAACACATACGAGAAGCAAGCAGGGTTTGGTGGTAAAAGTGATTTGTATACGTTGCTCTGTGGTTACCACTTGTGTTTCACACCTTCTGTCAGAGCCCACACGAGGCATCTTTGACTTTGCCCCATTCTTCCTGATCTCTTCTTTTGCCTTCCCTTTCCTCCTAATAAACTTCTTTCAGAGTTCAGCTACTGTGTCCTCTGCTGGCTCTGCAGAGTGAAACTTCCTTCAGATCCAATGAGATCTGGCAGGCGCTGCCGTGCTGTGGAGCTTTTGACTTGTGCAGTAGCCAACTGTGGGACCGGTGATGGCCAGGGACCCAGAGGAGCTGTGTGGCCAGGCTGGCCCGGCCATAGAGAAGTTTATGCAAGACAGGGATGAGTTTGTAACAAGGCTGCTCTGCAGGCTGCCAACACTTCCCAAGGGCTGGTTTGGCAGCCTGGCCATGCCAGGACCCTGGACCCTTCCCTCCGTGCCCACTGTCCCCCAGCCAGCAGAGGAGGGAGTGGCAGTATGCCACACAGGGATTCCCTTTCCTCGGGGCTACCAGTTAAGGCAGCTTAGTTCCACCGAAGCAGAAAGTAGCGGCGCTACGGTGAAGAACTGGGGCCTTTCAGTGTGTAAGTAACTAATGCCGCATGTGGATTTGATTTTCGGCACAGAGGTTTTGCATGGATCTTTTTATTCTCTCATCCAGACTCAGACCTGATCTGCCGCGACAGCGCTGCTCACCTGGGTACGAGGCTGTCCCTCCGCCAGTGAAATGAAATATTTTCAGGCTTTTATCTGTGTGCAAATTAAATGAGTTAATATGGTATTAAAAAAAAGCATTTGTTTACATTGTTCTCCTAGGGTAACAATCTACAAATTGATCTAAAAAGATTGTATTTGCTTCAGGGAAAAAAAAAGGAAAATTGTATTAAGCCACAATTGCACTAATTACTGACCAGAAAGAGCTGAGCCCTAGGTATCACTGAGATTATAATAATTATATGGAGCTGTTTTTTAAAAGCAGTATCCTACGTGGGCTCTGAGTATTAAATTAAACTGAAAGTTTTATAACAGACCTAATCTCAGTTGTGAGTTGTAAGGTCTGGGTGAAGAACAAACAAAAACCTAAAAAGTAATAAAAGATAAATCTGAAATAAATAAATAAAATAAGCTTAATCTTCCAAATTAGCATTTAAACTGAACCATGGCTACAGCAGAAAATTTAGTTTGAGTAGTAACATTATGTATTTCTTCTAAATTTGTCATTTTGTGTACAGCATTTGTGTACTGGCAAAAGGCTTAGTGTTAAAGGCATTTCTGTCAAAACAAGCCATTGCTTTGGGGGACCTAGTATGAACTTTATTGGCAAAAGCATTTTTTATTTGTATAAGGTACAGTTACAGTAGAGCAGTTTGCCAGCAGAGTCGTACAAGGAATTTCTTTGCCAGGCTGACCGAGCCCATAGACTTTTTCAAAGTATTCGATTGTACGTCGGCTTTGCTTTGCTATTCTTAACAGTAGAGCGCTTCGTGTTTGCAAAGAGCATGGGGTTTGCGCTAATTATTATACTTTAACTGTGGAAAGGCGACAATGCCAAAGAGTTTGGTTGTGATCCTTTGCTTGTGGTTTGCTAGAGCCCTGCTGGTTAAGGAGCCGAAGGCTGCTACCCTCCATACCAGTGCGCTATCAGGCTGCTCAGTGCCTGATCAATGGACTGGTGCTTTGCCACTGGAACCACTCCCATTAAAACACATCAGCCTGCTCTGCACTGCGAGGTGCAGGACTGGTGGTGGGATGCAAATAGCAAGAACACATATTGGCAAAACTAGAAAGAAGCAAGATTTTAATTATTATTTTTTTCTAAAAAGGGAAAAAAAATAGTTTACAGTTGTGGTGATTGTTTAAGAACGTAGGCAGGACAAGGATCATACATAGGGACATCGCATTTCCCCAAACTGACAGGTCTAATAGGAAAAATGAGACAATCTTCCAGGGACAAAAACTCAATTAAAATAACTCTTCATATATTTCACTGCAGCCATTAAAAATTAGCCAATTATTGCAGTTTTTAATGTGTCACAGTGTCACACATCCATTGCATTCAAACATGCAAGCAATGTTTTCACCAATATGGTTAAGTAACCCAATACTTTCTATAGCTGAAAGATCAGTTGAACAAAGTATCCATCTAATTAAATCTGATCAGTCAGTGCACAAGCTTACATTGTGGTCATCGCCTTGGTATGTATGGAAAGTTTTGAAGCAGTGAAGCAAGGGGCATGAGATTGAATAAGTGTTAGATGATGAAAGGCAAGGGTTAAAAACTTTCAAACTACAGTGTTAACATTTCTTCCCTGTCATCAGCTATCTGATATTTTGATATTTTGGAGGGGGATGGTGAAAGAAAAGAAAAGAAGAAAAGAAAGAACAAATGAACTATGCATGGCATCTAGATCTGGATACAATGCAGAGAGTGATCTATAAGCTGTAGAGGCTTTAAGTTAGTCTATATGCAATTAGTTGCATCCTAGCCTTTACAATGGAGGCCTGCACGCAGTATAATGATAATATTGTCTTAAATGATGGAAAGTAACACTTTTTAAACTTTTCACACTTTTAGTGGCGGACTCTGGATGTCTCAAGCAGGAAGGTGATTGGTATCTTTCAAGAGAGTGTTATGGAAAAAAGGTTGGAGTTTGGTGTTAGGAGCTACAGCACACATAGCTCCATCTGTTGTGAATAATAAATACTGCTGATTTCATCCCTTAGATCCAGATTAGCCCTCTTCTCAGCCAAATAGCAACAGGCCCTTACTAATAAACTTCCTAAATGTCTTTGGGTCTTTTAGATTACTTCTAAAAACTCCCCCAGAGCTTCAGCAGCATGAGGACAGGCCAAGTCAAGGGCAACGTGTTGCTGTCATGCAAGTGGGCAAAATGGCACTTCAGGGCAGACTTTGGCTGCAAACTTGTTGCTCATATGAACTCTGACCATGTGGCCAAAACAAACCTAAATAATGTTCGAGGGGTTGGGGCAGGTTCTTAGTGCAAATCGATGCTGGTCTGCAAAGATAAACAGCGTTCTAGGGGTGATTGATGCTATGGGGTGGCTTGACCCCTCATTACGTCTCTGCTGAAATCCCAGGGAGGCTCACCCTGGTTGCCTTCCTGCAAATCTCTTTCATTAACTTCTTCCTTTCAACTCCATGGTAAATGAGCCAGGGCAGCCTAATCTGGTGGTGTGGCCCGGAACTGTGCTGGAGGTGTTGTAAGGTTTCTTTTTGCTTCACGTCATAAGTAGTGTTTGCTGTTGTACCTCTCTGGGTCATCCTGCTCCAGACAGGTAAATAGAAGCATGGGACATGTCCCATTGCACCGGTCCAAACAGAATGGTGTATGTTTAGTCCTGTCTTTATCATTCTACCTGTGCTGGAGGTACTTCCCTTACTGCTGGGTAAGCCCAGATGTACACCATCTGCTTGTCTTATGATCTTTGACGTGTTTGAGAGGCCACCAAAAATACCCAGTGATTGCATATTTTCAACTGACTGGTATAATAGGAGAAGATGTTAATAATCAAGTGAATAATATTTGCTATTTTGAGGCCTCCTGAAATTCTTGTGAGATATATTTTGAAAGTAGATGCTAAACATTGTGTGTGCATAAGCCTTTGCATATATCTCTTCCCTTAGCCATATGTTTGAATACACACAGTTTGAGATGAAATATAGCAGAGTCTATTTTAGGTGTGTTTGAAAAATTCAATAGCCTTAGATTGGCTGCCATAGCTTGCTCTTGTCAGCCGTTTCATTTCTGACTTGCTGTGGAGTCAAAGGATCTTGAGACCAAATATCTGAAATACGCCTTATACCTCTTGGGTAAAAGCAAAAATATCCTGCTCTGTACACTTTTAAGCAAAATATTTCATCCATTACCATTTGGAGAGAGCTTGCCTCTGCAAGGCTGGAGTGCCTGTTGCCAGTGCAGAGATCAATGGGAGCCCCAGTCCCTCAGCATCTTGCCAGAGCCCTGCTCCAGATGTCCGATAAAACTCCACGGGGCTCATGCTTTGAAAAGAGCATGGGCTATGTGAATCGCTGTTGCAGTAATAAAATTGCACCTATTCCAGATCTTGTCTTCTCTGTCCAATTAGAAGAGCATGTTTTCTGCTTACAGTTTTTAAAAGTTGGCTGACCAGCTGAGTTTCATTACTTTCTCCTTTTTTTTTATTTTTATTTGAGGTTTTTTTCCCTTTTTTAATATATAACAGTTGAATCAATGTTCAGTGCCATTCTCTTTGATAGTTCATATTCTGGTTTATGAGCATGGCAAAACCAAAAAGGGTCAGTTAAAGGTTAAGAAAGACAGTTATCAGGCCTGTATAAGCGAGGTATTTTTAAGGCTCTGCTAATTGGCAGCACAGTTAAAGCATCGTTCATAAAATAATGTGCATTAAAATGACCATACCTATTTTTAAGAGTATGGAGATTATTCCTTTGCCAAAAGGATTAACTCCGCCTTCTCATCACTGCCTTTATACTGGGGTGTTTTTCCATGGGAGAGAAAAATTTGGGGCATTTTGCCTACAGTATCCAGGCTTATACCCCTTGCTATTTAACTGTTACAGCTGGGAAAATCTGGGACTGAAAA
The DNA here is from genome assembly GCA_033558235.1 of Neomorphus geoffroyi. Classification (NCBI taxonomy): domain Eukaryota; kingdom Metazoa; phylum Chordata; class Aves; order Cuculiformes; family Neomorphidae; genus Neomorphus; species Neomorphus geoffroyi. The sequence continues at coordinate 2,876,465 of JAUMJM010000107.1, forward strand.
TGTAGACATATAATATCGCAACAGCTACAACAATAAGACAGGCAAATCTTTTAAATCCTTACTTTACAAAATATCTGTTAAAAAATATTAACTCAGAAGTTCTGTTCACATATTTGCTGTGTTTCACTTATTAAACTCAAACATTACAGCTTGCCTTATTTTTCTTAATAGAATTACTAGTCAGGCTTAGTAGAAAGACTTGGAAAAAAAATCCTGTTTTTTTAGCCTTCTCTGAAGCCCCTGGAGTAATGACCCACATGTACTGGCCCAAAACCCCAGCAGGTTTTACAAGGGCTGCTGGTTCTGTTCACCAGATTTGGAAGGAAACGTAACTGATTTTTCTCCTGATCTGTTTGCCCAAGTGCTGAAACCATGCCATAAACTGTCCTCATTTTGTGTACAGCCTGTGCTTCAGCCTGCATTCATTTTTCTTTTGTCTTTCAACCTTCTCTCATTCTGGGTCAGCAAATTCTGTTTTTCCCAAGAACTTTAGCGTCCAAATCAACATTTCAAACATAAACTAAAACATTGGCAGGGTCATGTGTGCCGACTCAACTCACAGGAGCGATAAAATTGAGAGAGGACAGTCCCCAACTTAACCCAAATTTTCCAGAATGTTTACACAGTGTGTTGAGTCAAATGACAAGAAACACAGACTCAAACGTCTTTCCTCCAGGTAAGTTCCTTACCAACCACAGCCACTGCGGGAAATGCTGACAATGCTCAGCCTGGTTGGAAACTGAGAGAGCCACTTCAGGTCTCCCAGACGCGAGTCTTATCATAACAGCGGAGCTGGAGAAGCCCCTACACCTTCATTTGGCATGCAGGAGATGTGCCCTCATGACGTGCACTGAGAAACAGTTCGGCAATTCATGGGACTCAAGGCTCTGTCTCTCTCCGTAGCCCACGTTGTAGATGCTGTGCTAGATACCATACAAATTCTTACAGCAGGTAGAAATAAAAGTTCATTATCCGAAAAGGCCCATTATTAACTTTTCTAGCACTAGTTTATTATAATGACTGGAGTGTCAGTGCAAACAAACACTTAGAATAGTTAAGATACACATATATCCTGTGTCTTGCCACTTTTTCTTGTAAGCTGACAGCTTACAAATGTGTTATTGAACTGTATTACTTAAAATTGGGCAGATACTCCTGGGGAACAATTTTCTACATTTGATCAATGTTACAAAAAAGGCTGCAGGCCTTTGTGACTGATGGTATATTTCTATTTCAAATATATATTTCATGTAATAATTTTACCATATTTTATTCCGTCTGAGGAGTGCATCTTTTTTTGACCTGGGCATACTGAAGGGTGACTTGCTGTTTCATTCTGAAGTGTTTAAACTCAGTAACAACATATATAGAATTTACTAGATGCTTTATTAATTTATTGTGGCAATGTGGTATTTAGACCACTGTTTAAGTGAAGTTTGCCAGTACAGTTAAAAGAAATTAGAGACATCATCATTGCTAAATCACTTTACCGTTTAAAAAGAACTGTAAACATATGCATTCATTTAATTATAATAGTACCAATTATAAGAGAAATTCTAATGCTGGGAGTAGTAGCTTTTATGTGATCATAATAATGGCATATATTTATCTTGGTTTGGCAAGTTAGGTCTTTCTTTAATAGTTGGTTTTGCTTAAATAGAATGTGGTTTGTTAAAACCCACACTAACCCCTACACCCTTCCATTTGTTATTGTCCAAATAATGAAGAATAATCATGTGGTATAAATGATTAATGTATACATGGCTTAGCAAGTATCTTTGAGGTTTAGAAAGTGTTTTTATTTTCATTCTTGCACTGGACCAAGCTATAGCACAATTACATGTTATTCTTTGGTATTGGATAGAAAATCTTTTTACTTCGGTAGAAGCAATAGGAACTTGAAGCCCAAGTCTGGTCTCTTTGAAGTCGATTGGAATTTCAGCGCCAGTCTCCAGAGAAGCGAGCCCATTGTTTCTGGGGCAGTTTGCTTTGTGCGTGTTATCTGCTAAATCACAATTTAATGTCACATTTCAAAACAGATGGCGTAGGAGAGCCAAAGCCCTGCATTCCGTTCCTGAGCAATTAATACGGTCCACGCAAGGAACATCCCACGGAGGTAGATACAAGAAGTCTTCCAGTTATCCTCTCCAGCTAAAATAATCTCACTCAGCAACACGTACGGCAGTGTCTTTTAATGTTCATGTGCAACTTCCAGAACAAAGTTTAGCAAGTTCTGTATCTCAGTTTTATTTACATCTGATTTCTTTGGAGCCTGATCAGTCCCAGTGATAAAAAAAACAAGCAAACTCTTCCCTTTCAAGATTAATTTTTAAAGTGTCAGCCATGCACGACTATTTTCAACAAGATTACCCCACACAAATGAAGGGTGCTTTATCTTGTGCGCCACAGCGAGCGGCACAATGTTGTCACCGCGCCGCAGACAATGCCACCCATTTATAAGAGGATTCAAAGAGTTAAAAAAACACATACTTGAAACTTGATATAAAACCTGTGGCCAAAGCAGGCTATGGGCTGGAGCACTTGATTATTCTTTTATCAATAAATAAGAGTGGCATACAGTTAATTTCAGCACTGTAATTGAGTGGTGCATTCTGGGAAGCTGCAAAGCACTGGGAGATGAGGAAATGTTTTAGAGACTAATCATGAGAAGAAAGGAGTCTTTCATAGCCCTTATGATGCTGTTGTCAGAGCTAAAGGCAGATAATGATTCAGTAATAATGGCATATTGTGAATATTTAAGCTGAAAAGATTGGGACAAAATGAGCAGACGTTGGTTTGCTAAACCGAACAGTTGGTCTTTGGACTCCAAAACTATCTACAACTCAAATTTGGGCTCAGGAGTTGCAAAATTAAATAGAAAGATGTTTCCAGGATGCTTGCCTGGCACAGGGGTTGTATGCGGAGCCTGCACGGGGCCTCTTCACTTACTTCTGAAATCTGAAATTGATAATCAAGGTTTTTTTAACGACTCTCTGAACTTACAAAGTACAAAATGCTGCAGACTGTGTAAATCTCCCTCCATTTAGATGCCAGAAGAAATTACTTCAGAAGAAAATCAGTTTTAGTAATGACCTAAAATATTAAATATAAAATGGAGAGTGTCATATTGCAAATAAGTAGTCTCATTTGCATTTTGTCTCTGGGGTATTGGTAGCACTATAAAGAGACACGCAGCTGAATTTATGCACATTGTCTTTTTTTCCTCATTACTACATTCTGGATCTGTTAGGTGTCTTTCTTTAAATATCTGTTAAATGCAATTTCATGAAGCCATACGTTCCCATATGTTTGGGAACAGTATCAAAACGTTGAGCTTTTGGCCTCCTTTACAACCTTTTGTCTCAAGAAAAAGGTGGATGAGCTTGGGGGCCGGATTCTGCTGAAGCCGAGGGCCAGAAGCACTGTTGCTTTCAGTAGGAGTCAGACAAGTTTTCTCAAAAGACCAGCACTGATGGATAGAGACAAAGAATATTTCAGCCCTGGACCTCGGTATGTCTATTTTAAAAGATTTTAATTTTTTTTAAAGAAAAAGTGCAAAGTGAAAAAAAAACCCAACCAAAAAAACAAACACCAAACTTCAGAGGCTCTCAGGGCAAGTTTTATTCTCCATAATTTTCTATGTGTTAGATCTTGGAGAATTCAGAAAGTTTGCCTGCTTGAGGATAGCCAAGAGAAACTATTTCCTGCACTTTTACAGGCACAGTAAGCACTAATTTATTATTATCTGTTTACAATGACATAAACTATTCCAGCTCTTGTATTTCTTTTATAGAAACACTTTTCATGTGTACTTTCACACAAAGGAGAAGAAACAAACTTCTGCATCTACACATCTGTTTTTCCGTGAGGAAAAGCAATTACTTTCAATAAACAGTTTCAAAACTCTCATCAAAATACGGTTAGAAAAAGTTTATATTTTTGCAAAATTCTTTTGGAAGACGCGCTTTGTGTTTATAGTAACACTCATTTTTATCCATATGCTTTAAATCTGTGTATTTACTTAACTAGGCAATATTTTTAACCTTTTTTTCCAAGTCTGTTGTTTTAATGAAAAGTTTCTTACTAAGTCATTTATATATTAAGAAAATTCAAAATCCCAGGACCAGGTCCTCCTCTGGGGAAAAGAAGCATTGCTGCAATAGTTCACAGGCACTGCAGTTATCTGCAATAAAAAGAGAAACCCCATTTTTTCATGGTTTCCAGGGCCCCAATCCTGCATACTTACACACTTACTTCACTTAACTACTGGAAATGAGATCACCCGCAGCTCTCATGTGTGCTTCTGCCGTGCAGGGAAGGGAGGCTGCACATTGGGATCGCTCCCACCACCAGAACGGGCTCCAACAGACCCTACTGGAGTCTCCCGTGCTGTTTGCCAGATAGACAAACCCTTGGTGGCCTGATTTCATAGCGCTTTGCTGGGCAGCTTGCGGGCTTGGCACAATGCAGCGCAAGTGTATTGATGTTTCTAGAGCAGGGGGCTGAGGTGCGGGCAGGGCTTCTGCTCAGGCTGGAGCATCTCAGGCAGGTCTTTCAGTCAGATTTGTATGGTGTTGCTCCCTTCCCATTTCACTTTGACTTATAAGCTTGTTACAATTTCCCAGGTGAAAAGCAAACTTTAGTCTGAAGAACTGATTTGATTCAGGACACTTGGGTTACATCTAAGGACTGGTAACTCTACTGTCCTTAAAGGCTTGCCTTCATTTGCCTTGCAAAGCTCAGCAGTCTCCCTCCATCTCACACTACATACTGGAAGCACATTCATGGCACAGTGTTCAAAAGCATCATCATCACATTTCAGCCAGCTCAGACTTGGTGGCAGGGGGATTCAGAGGTCTGATTTTCCTCGGTAGTGAGGTCTGAATCATGAAATGAAGTAGCACTGCTAAATTCAGTGAAGGTCTGGCCTATGGATCCTTTGCCAAATGTAGTCAGGTCTGGATATGGAATTTCAGTATCCCTAGTTGTTTGGGTTGCTTTTGATCTTTCTTACAAGAGTGATAAAGGTACAAGAAGAACAGATTACCATTGGTCCATCTTAACGGTTAGGAGCTGTGTTGCGGCTCCAGTATGAATTGCAGTAGCACGTATAATCCATACTAATAGCTCACTGCAGCAGGGAATTGAAGGCACAAATTTCCCCTTTGCTGCCGTCATCAGAACCTCTAGTTCACACCATCAAGAGAAATTCATAATTGTCAAGTGCTCAGGTGACAAAGTCTGTGCAGGACAAACAACAATTCCCAATTTCTTTGTTCCACCCTCTCTTTTCCTTCATCCAGGCCATCCGAGTTGTCTGAGCACTTCACATGTTGCCCTTGGCCGAGGACGGCTCTGCCTGGAGCATGTCCAACTTGGCGTGGAGACTTTCTAATAAAGCTCCAAATGATGCTTGTTGCCAGTGAGGAGGGGGATGAGGAAGGTGATGGGAAAGATGACACCAAGGCCTATAGCAACGTGCTTTTGCAGAAAGACACATTTCTCTCCTGATTTTACTCTCAAAGGCTGCTCTTAACAATGGTGATGATAATTTCATCAGTGTTGCTGATACTTGATATTTCTCATTTACATTGCATGTTTCATCTTCAAGGCTCTTGAAGTAATGAGCTAATCCTTACAACATCCCTGTAAATATTATTCCCCCCTTAAAGAAACTGAAGCAAGGAAGTTAAGTAAACAATGTACGCTATTTATATTATGATGGCTTATAGGGGTTCTAGTGAAGGTCAGATCCTCCTTGTATGTAGATATTATATAGATATACGTAAATTACTCCTTGACCAGATGATTTCATACTTCACATATACAAAACAAGCAAAGAATAGAGGAAAGGGAGACCTATCAAGAAACCAAAATGACAAGGAGATTAAATGACTGCACAGAGGTAGTATCTGGAGACTTGGGCTGAAGTCAGCTCTGAATGCCTGTCTTCTGCGTGTATTTGTCCTTTCAGAGATGAGGATTGTAAAGCCTGGATTATTAGAACTTACTTTTACTAGCAGGTGGCATACTTGCTTTTAAAATGTTAACAAGGCTTCAGTTTTAATTAAAACATTAGTATCAAGGTTTATGTTCATGAGGGATGCAAAATTACCTGTGGGGGACACAGGAACAGTAACTCACTCTTAGCTTTTAACAGCTTTTGCAAAAGTTTTTGGCTTTCTCTTTTTGGACATTTTTTAACTGCTGAAAAACTGTAGTTAAGAGTCTGTTAAAATGAAATTTAGGTTGTTGTCTTAATTGAACTCGCAGCACTCTAAACTCCAGTGTCCTGTTTGTGAAACAGAAAGGGATTTCAGTGGGATGAGGGTGAGCAAGTCTATTTTTTCTAGAAGTGAGGAGAATGTTTTCCTGATTCTCATAAACTGAGGCTTCAGTTAGGCAAACACTTAAGCATTTACTGTGCTTTCAACAGAAGTCCCATTGCTTTTAATGTAGAAGAATTTACTTTTGTCACAACCTCTGCTTAGAGTCAGTGGCATGTGAGCACCGGCTTAGAGTTTGTCATGTGTTAATTGTTTAAATATGTTTAACTCTTTCCCCAAAGATGTTGTGAATGTTTAATGAAGTATTTACACTAGCCTCAGGATAAGGACTTGTGCTGTAGGACTGATGCTTAAACATATACTTGCTCTGGAGTACATGTCCAAGTGCTTCGCTTTAATTTTCTGAGTTTTTAAATTTCTATTGGGACTTGCCTTCAAGTTTTTAAGAGAATGCACTTTTCAAGGATGAGATGTCATTTAACTTTTAATAAAGGCAACTGTATGCCTAAACCACAGAGTAACTGCAAAACTGGGAGAAGCCCTGAACATCTGCCATAGCTTCTGTGCAGTAGCAGCAGTGTGGGACACTGTTAACGGGCCTCTCAAGCACCCGACCTCGCAGTGCAAATGCAAGTTAGAGAATGCTAAGAGCTTAAACACTGTAATGAGTGCTTACCCCTCAAAGGAGTATGTGTGGAAAAAATGGCATATTTGGAAGTTCAGGAGTTAACAAAAGTAAGGGCATATCCACTTAGAAAAAGGTGGGAGGGGAGTGTCAATTTTATGTAAGAATTCATTAAAATATATAATTAGCTTATTTTAATATAGTTATCTCTTTATTATTTAAAGGAAAATGTTACATGCAGAATATTTGGAGGAAGATTTTATTTAACACTTGGATGCGTTTTGCTCTAAAATGAATGCTTGCTCAAGAGTCTAAGAAGGCTTCATGGGAAGAGCAAAGCAGTCTAAGCCATATGTATTGGGCAGTTTGCCAGTTGTTTGCCAATATGCCCAGGCCACCTGTCTATATATGCAGCCAAGTATGCCATTCTGACTAGCCAGCTTTAACCTTCAGGCTGCTTCTTTTTCAGCTTGTAGGAAACTCTAAAGTCCTGCAAAGCGCATTGCATTTCCCCCATTCCAGTAGTTTGTGTGCATCCAGATGCAGGCTATGCGGTCGCACTGACCAGACAGCTCGCAGCACCCATTTTCGATGAGTTCAGCTTTTGTCTGGAGAGCAGTTCAGCAGTGTTGAACCCGGGCCATAAGATGAATCTGGAGATAGCAGACTGAAACCTTTACCCATATGCCATAGTTAGACACTTTGACTGACAAGCTGCAGTTTTTGTTCCTGATTCTGTAGAGACCCTGTTTTCTGGGCGTGGTTTAGGAAGGATTTTGTTTAATGTAGTTCCCCACTGTAATTTCTTTCCCTGAGTATTTGCATGAATTGTAAGAGAAGAGAAGCATTTAGCATAACTCAAGCATTAATGGCATATTGTTTCATTGTTGGGGTAATTTATTTAAATGTTTATTCATTAAATTTCACTTGCAACCAAAAATATCTCAGCATTAATCTTTAGTTACATTTTGAGTTGTGGGCAAAGCCTAAAACAAGTACAGTATCCATGGCGGCAATTTAACATTTAGTAGATATCAGATATAATTAAGCTATTCTAAATATTGAAATTAAGGTAGGAAGAAAAAAAAGATTATATTCAATTCAGTAAACACAGCATGGGAAGTTTTGGTGTAGCAGCCAGCAAAATCTTTAACTGCATTCAAAGTAAAGGGCATGAAGTCTGCTGTAATTGTCTTCTGTTTTAACAGAAAGCAGTTTGTGAAGGGTATAACATGGGGACTTTCGCTCACTTTATAGCTTTTAATAAATACGGCAGTGATAGCTGCGTTTGCACGCTGGGGAAGGCAGGCATGGAGACATGTGCTTCTTGGAGACATGTGCTCCGTGTCTGCTTCATTTTACAGAGGTACACATATTTTTTGGTGAGCACATGCGCACTACAAAAACTTTCTGTGCTCTGATCTGGAAGTGGAGCCTGTGGTTCAGATCGGAAAGCTCTGGCCAGGACTCACTCAAAATGGCCACGGTTTCCTCCATTCACACACTGAAGCCATAAATCACACACAGCTTCATTTCAAAAGATCCACGAACCTGAGGCCCTGATATTTGAAACTCAACTTCTCCGCTTGAAGGTGGGATTGTTTGTGGAAGTGAGAACACGCAGGCATCTTGCTGCCCAGCCAATCCCCTGCTCAGGTGGCAGCAGGACCTTTTTACAGCCTACAAAGCTGGGCATAGAAAAACTGACCCCTTCCCCCTTATTTTTTAGGCACAAAACTGAAGATTAAACAAAGGAAGGGAGGTTAAGGGTTTTGAAAAAAACTGGGCCCTGAGGGAAACTTTGCCAAGTTTCTCCTGAAGCCCGAAATGAGCAACTTTACAAGGAAAGTTTTATTGCACCTGGCTCGCTGCACATTGTTCCCATCGCCCTGCAAGCCAGGCTGCTCCCGTGCAGCCACTTGCACCCACTCTGCTCCCCGACAAAGGCAAACCAAGATCAAATGTGGAGCCCACCAACACTGCGATTTAATCCAGCAGGGTTTGCTGTTGAGTTGCGTTGAGGTATTCTTTGTCCTATGGATGTGCTGCCTTTGGGGAGCCAGGCATATTGGTTTGCTTTAAATCAGAACCCATACTGACATGTTCAAGGTATGCTATTTGGGGAGGCCACGTCTGGGGTTTCCTCCATTAAGAAACGCACTGTGGATCTGTGACTTATTAGTGGTGGGTTGTAGCCATCGCTGTGCGACATCGGTGACACGTTCAATAAAGGCCCAGAGAAAGGCACTGTTGCAAATGCACAAAGACAGACATAAAGGGAGCGAGAAAGTGTCCCGGTGGATTTTGCAGTCTGGCAGGTGAGATGCAGCTGCAGCCACCCCATCTGTGCTACCTTGGCCTGCTATGGCTGTCAGCATAGGTAACTCAGGCTATGATGGGAGAAGCAGAGCAGAAATTGAGACAGAGAATAAAAATTAAGGTTAAAAGGGAGAATAATGTTCTATAGGCATTTGGGGGATACTAACAGGTCACAGATTTTCACTTTAAGCATTCACTAGGTCCCATTTTGTGTATTGCACTAATACATGACTGGACAAATATACACACTACAGTTTGTATCGTTTGTTTACTCAGCCTTGTATCAATCTGTGGTGATTTTCATATAATATTTAATCTAAGTGATGGGCTTTGGGAACTGTATTAATACTATCTTGCCTATCACACCCTTCACTATTGTAAATATGTTTATTGTTTTTCTGCATGGGTACGTGCTGTGCACACAAATTCTTTCTACATTGTTACTCTATTATTGTCCTTTTATTTATTTGGACCCGGTTCTGCTTTCAGATAAAAAGATTAGTCACAAATAGCAGCTTTGCCACTGAAGAATTTTCAAGCACTTAAAATTTTAAAAAGTTGCTCCTGAGAAGTTATTTAAGTGGGAGCACTATACCATTGTATAATATTAATAATATTAAGTATCTATAGTTTTGTTTGATTGTTCTTCACCAAACCATTTCTGAAAAAAGGACTGGGAAAAACTAGGATTGTGTATATAGACTTCATAGCAATACTAGCCTCTAAGGGACAGATTTTTGCTTCCATCATTTCTCACCATCTTCCTCTTCCAACAAACCCTCCTCCCATCCCAGCCACATACTGTTTTGCAAATATGCAAAAACACTGAAGGCTTAGTTCCCCTCTGCTTGTAAACACAGCACTCCCATTAGTGGTGAGGCTGCCCAGGCCTTTCAGGGGGAAAATGGACTCTGAAATGCTTGGGAGAAATAGCAAAGCTCTCATTCGTGTGACTTGGGTTGAAAAATTGAACCCACTCTGCTTATTTGCACCTCCATGCCAAAAAAAAGTTCTGGTGCACTGGTCACAAGTGCAGATGAAGCAAACTAATACGGATTTCCGTGGTCTAGTAACAAACGGGGATGTTCAGATGCCGTTGCCAGTTCTGCATGATTGACTGTTAAGTCCAGAGAGACAACCCTGTCCCATGGAAATCAATAGGAATTTTGCTGTTGACTTTCCTGGGACAAAGATTTCATTTCCAATAATCTGCCACCTGATCTTAGACATGTCATATAGTAACTGATTCACTGCCAATTCACAGGAGAAACTTCCCCTACTGAAGAATGTGCTCTCCTTTTTTTTCTTTTATTTCCTCCCCCCTATTTTTTTTTTCACTGGCTTTCCATTTAGTAATAGTTCTTTCACAAAGGTATCCAAAGGTTTTTGTCTTATTTTGTTGGGATCTTTTTTGTTGTTATTTTTGTATTTTACTACATACCATAAGATGGGAAAAGGTCCCTCCAGGCATGACTGTTTCAGATGAAGATGTGGTAAATTGAGGATATATGATGTGTTGAATTTCATCACGCCTCCGCACATCCTTAAAGCACTGTGACATCCACTGACTTGGAACAGCTAATCCACACCTGGTGACAGGCTACATCACCGTGGCTCAAAATTTCAGCCTCTTCCCTCGTGTATGGGAAGAGGTCATGTTCCCCTTGCCTGCTACAGGATGCTAACAGATATAATAGTCAGGACAGGGAAACAGAAGGATCTGTTAAAGGGAGTTGTCGTGATAAACAGGTGTGATATTCAGGTTGCTACTTCAGGGAATCTCAGGGAAGGAGCCAGTTAGCTGAACCCCAAGCAGATGGTAGGGTTTGTCTTTGCATAAGACAAAGCCTAAAACAAATTGGTTAGCCTGGTTAGACTGAGGTAAACCAGGGTTGGCTTCACAGGCTGGTTTAGGACTATGTAATGGAGAACAGGACAAACTCCGTAGATTCTTAGAATTTTATGTGTAAATGTAATGTCATTATAAAGTCAATAGTCTTGGAATGAATACAAATGACTGCAGTGTGTTAGACAGCCCTATTCAGAGTCTTTTGGATGCTGAGCTTCTCCACCTAACACATTCCGAGGGCTTAGTTTACTACTTGGTCTCCAGGTTAGCAGTATGTTCTTAACACGGGTTTGCAAGTTTACACTTAAAAGTTTGGGATTCACATGCAAATATAAGGATCTGGCTGTGAAAAACTTTTAAAGTCAATAACTTAAATAATGGTTAAAAAAAAAGGAATAAAAATTCTCAAAGTATAAATTAAAGCAAGTCATAAAATTAATAAGAATTGAAGACAATAATATGTAGTGTCTTAAAATAATAAGTCATTTTATCATAGAATCATAGAATCACTAGGTTGGAAGAGACCTCTGAGATCACCGAGTCCAACCGTGCCTGTCTCCTTACTAAACCATGTCCCTAAGAAACTCATCCACCCATTTTTTAAACACCTCCAGGGATGGTGACTTCACCACCTCCCTGGGCAGCCTGTTCCAATCCATGACCACTCTTTCAGTAAAGAAATTTTTCCTAATGTCTAGTCTAAACCTCCCCTGGCACAACTTGTGGCAATTTCCTCTCGTAGTATTGCTTGTCACTTGTGAGAAGAGACCAGCACCCACCCCGTCACAACCTCCTTTCAGGTAGTTGTGGACAGTGATGAGGTCTCCTCTCAGCCTCCTCTTCTCCAAGCTAAACAGCCCCAACTCCCTCATTCGCTCCTCATATGGCTTATTCTCCAGCCCCCTCACCAGCCTCGTTGCCCTTCTCTGCACATGCTCCAGCACCTCAATGTCCTTCCTGTAGTGAGGGGCCCAAAACTGAACACAGCACTCGAGGTGCGGTCTCACCAGTGCCGAGTAGTACAGGGGCACAATCACCTCCCTGCTCCTGCTGGCCATGCTGTTTCTGATACAGGCCAAGATGCCATTGGCCCTCTTGGCCACCTGGGCACACTGCTGGCTCATGTTCAGCCGGCTGTCAACCAACACCCCCAGGTCCTTTTCTGTCAGGCAGCTCTCCAGCCACTCTTCCCCAAGCCTGTAACGCTGCATGGGGTTGTTGTGACCCAAATGGAGGACTCTGCACTTGGCCTTGTTGAACCTCATCCCATTGGTCTCAGCCCATCGATCCAGCCTGTCCAGATCCCTCTGCAGAGCCTCCCTTCCTTCAAGCAGATCCACACTTCCACCCAGCTTGGTGTCATCTGCAAACTTGCTAAGGGTGCACTCAATGCCTTCATTGAGATCATTGATAAAGATGTTAAACAAGACTGGACTGAGCACTGAACCCTGGGGAACACCGCTCGTGACCGGTTTCCAACTGGATTTACTTCCATTTACTACAACCCTTTGGGACTGGCCATCCAGCCAGTTTTTAACCCAGCAGAGGGTGTGCCTGTCCACACCGATGGCAGCCAGTTTCTCCAGCAGGATATTGTGAGAAACGGTGTCAAAGGCTTTACTGAAGTCCAGGTACACCACATTCACAGCCTTTCCCTCGTCCATTAAACGGGTCACCTTGTCATAGAAGGAGATCAGATTGGTCTGGCAGGACCTGCCTTTGGTGAACCCATGTTGGCTGGGCCTGATCACCCGGTTGTCCCACGTGTGCTGTATGATAGCACTCAAGATGATCTGCTCCATGACCTTCCCCGGTACCGAGGTCAGACTGACAGGCCTGTAGTTCCCCGGATCCTTCCTCCAACTCCTCTTGTAAATGGGCATAACATTCGCCAGTCTCCAGTCAAGCGGCACTTCCCCAGTCAGCCAAGACTGCTGGTAGATGAGGGAAAGGGGTTTGGCGAGAACCTCTGCCATACACAGTTTATTAATTTACAATTGCATTTCTGGAGACAGTATTTCTGTTCATAACTCTCAGTTACTTCAGTATAGGAAAATGTCGATTTCCACTAAAATTCTGTCAGCACTGCTATCACAGTTTTAGCACACTTATTTATAACTGTATACCAACCTGAATATAATTAACTATATATGATTTGTAGGGCTTGCCAAATAGCGAACAGTATTTGCTACCCAAAGTATTTGTGTAATTAAAATATGTCAGCTAGTGTATTTTATATAGCTGGCTACATAGTTCAGAATGTATTGGTGAATAATATATTAATTCACTGATGTATTACATATGGAATAAACTATTTTAATAAGTTAAATTGCATTTGACCCATTAGAGTTGACTCCAGCTCTGCAAAGTATTGAGTACCACCTTGAGTGGGATGCATAAGTGATTTTGTGGCTTTCTGTTGTGCTTTTATACTGTATTCAGAGCAAGGAAGCAGTAAATTTAGAGAAATAATAAAATGAATTTCTGTGTTTTCAGTATTTTTAATAAAATTCAGTAATTGGCGTGTTATAAAGTCATAAACCAGTATAATTTTTACTGCAAGGATCGTCCATGTGAAGAGGGTTATTGGATCGTGGCAGCGATAAGCAGGCAGCGCTGTCTGTTGGGTTACTTATCCATGGCACCAGGATGGTCTGTTGTTCAGATGTGTAAGCTCTGGCCTTGGTTTCATTTCACGGTTGCCGTGTATCATTGCAAGAGTGATGATAACGCCTCTTCAAGGTGGCAATATAGTGACAGTTTAACATGGTAAACTTCTGCTTGGCAAACAGACAGCGACTGTTAGCCAATATTGTCTGAGACTCGCTGATGATACCACGTAGTGTATCCTTAAAGACGATAGTTCTTTGAACTTGATCCCGCTCCACTTTCTGTCATGTGCCTCTCAGTCTAAGGAGAAAAACAAGCAAATAAATGTGTCCACCCTTCTTTTTATAGGTGCATTCACCCTCCTTTTTACAGTTGTATGCTGAGGAATGGTTTCCTGACATTAAGGTTTTTACTTTCTTTCCTTCTAGGAAATGGTTTGGAGTTTGCAGTTAGAAAGCATGCTTCTTATGTGCTAAAAATGGGGGTTAGGATAGCGCTTATCATCTTGATCACAGGGAGTTACTTGCTATTCATGAAAGACTCAGAGAGTGTGTCCCAGTGAACCCTGTAAGGCAGGATGGAAATCTCCCTGTGGTAGGTTTTTTTAGTTAACTGAGTTAGGGCAATGTTGGGCCTGTGCTCAGTAACTCAGCCCTGAAATTCTGCAACTGGAGACTTCAAACATTAAGATTCTTCTGTCCAAACATGCTGTTATATCTTCTTTTGCCACTAGAGAACAAAATCAAACAATCCACATATACTGCTCCTTAATATCTACTGTCAACTTCTATTAAATAATGCATTTAGTATTATTTAAAATAGTTGCTTTGTTACCAATGTAACTTCCTTACAATGCTCTCCAAATGCCTCTCCATCAGTAGAATAATTGCAAACGTTAGTAAGCATGCTTTAAATATGCTGCTTTTATGTATAAGTGTAAGTTAACATCTTAACAGTAATTCCATTTTAGTATCTATTGTAATGTTTTGATGATCCCTTCTGATACCGTCTGTGTACTAAGAACCTCATTCCTCAAGTAACACTGTGTTGTTATAAGGTTATTCTTATTTTACAACCTCATTTTGTGAGCTTGGTGGTACAGCTGGAAGCCTGTTTCAGACAGTGGCTGCTATGATGGCACCTATAACTTGTGTCCTCAAAAAAATGGGGGTGTGCAGATTGGCAGCACTAGTGCTATTGAGACCTCTCTGAAGATTTTGCATACTTTTTGTTTCTTGACCTAAACTTTTGGACTCCCTTTCGGCAACTTGGGATATTTGGTCCATGCATTTTCCTGTGCTTTGGTCACAGACCTCTGTGCATGTGCCTAGGTTACTATGTGGATGGAAGTGGAGTCACGTCTCGCTCAGTTCAGAAAAACATTACTTCAGAGCAACTTTGTCTTGGTTTGTTTTAGAAGGAGCTCTCACAGATCTTGGTTTGAGATGAAGCTGTTAGGGTGAGGGTCATGACAAGCTGTACAATAGGCGATGAGACGGCATGAAAGCCTGTGTCACGAGCCAGAAAAAGTGCCGGGCTAAAGCCGAGTAGATCTATTTTATCCCCACTGCTGCTTAAGTCAGATTGCCTGACTACAGCTTCAATGGGAATTTACTGTCCCTTCTTATGTGCTAGCCCCTGACATCTCAGGAAGATGCATCTTACCACGTGCTCTGTGCCAGCAGCAATGAACAGGGACTATTCTCTTTTCCAGAAATACGTTGTAAATTGTTGGGCCAAAATAGAATGTGTAAGTAAAGCTTAGAGGCAATCTCTTCTTAAGCATTGACCCGGGCCTTTAGATTTATAAGCTTATTTCTGCTGTCCCACCAGAAAACTAAAATACCCACTCCAACATGCAGTATTTACATAATAGTTTGGTGTAGTTTTATAAATGTATGCACTTGTATTTTCTCCTTGCTATGAAAAAAAATAAAGTCCTGAGGACTTGATTCAGCCTGACTGTTCAAGTGCAGTGCAATTTGATCCCTGTATCTCAGAAGATGGATTCATCGCCTGGGGAGAGTCACATCACTTTCTTGGGAATGCCATGAAGAAAGCAGCTGTAAAGTGTCTGCCGGGCTGCCCAGAGAGCAGCTGCCACCCGGGTGTCCCGGCCGTGTCCCTGCCGCAGCCCAACAGCTCTGCCTCCTCTTCCTCTGGGGAGGAAGCTGGAGGTGCCTCTCGCACTTCGGCAGCACCCCCTTGGGGCAAGATGGTTGCTGCTGGAAGACTGCATTTCGATTTCTGTCCTTCAGGGACCTGGAGATAAGCAGAACCCTCTAAAGTTAGGAGGGAATAAACAGCTGCAAAGTGAGTTTTGCAATAAAAAATGTAAAATATGTAGTGTATAAAAAAGAAAGTTATTAAAAATTTAAGATAAGATCAAAACGTTCCAGACCTTATGGTCTGTGTTCCTGCAGAACTGTGTAAAAAATGCTGGAGCTTTACAAAGGGGAGCAGCAGAAGAGTTCATATATGTCAAATACTTTGGACCTTGCAGCCCATTAATGTAACAAATTAAAAGTAACAGATGATGGCCTTACTCTGATTCTGTAGCACAGTCACATTTTTAAAGGCAGAAAACATTTTTTACAACAAACTCATCAGGTTTTCACAGAAGATCTTCAGAGGTTTCTCAAGTGCTTTGCGAACATTTTGACTTTCAGTATAAAATATGCGCTAGGATTTACACCCTAGCCATACACTTTATAATTGGAAAAGGGTGTTCCTGTGGCTGAGATTCATCTGCAAAATCCATGGGATTCAGAACCAAGCTTTCATTTTGAACTGGGGCCATGCAATCTCCAAATTAAACACAAAATTAGTAGCTAAGATATGAATATAATGAGTGAAACATATGATCTGCAGCAAACATGAGATATTTCCTTTTCAATTATGAATGATCAAAATCACACCTATAGTTATTATTTTCCCAGTCTCCACATAAGGTCAAAAGTGCCTTCAGCTACACGGATGCAAATCTGGAATACTTTCAGCAAAGTTACTGAAACACACAGCAGATTTTGTTGATGAAGAAAAGGAGATGAAAAATATATGGCCTTTTTAACACCTTCTTTCCATAGTGCGAATTAGTTTAAGGTTTATTTAATCCTTACTATATTTCATATTGGCTGCAGAGAGTTTTTGAAAATCATCTTTTTTAAACCTGTTGTTGCAGTATATGATCAAATATTTTGAAGACTACGGTTGGGACTTGCCAGTTGCAAAAAAATGCCTCTCTTAATTGCCTAAGTGTGAAAGTCAGATGTCCTCATGTACCATCTGAAAAGATAACCATATTTTTTTTCAGCTCTGCTGTAACCTCCCTATCTTACTGTCAAGAAGCTTCTTTTGGGACCGAGACAGGTCACGTTGGAAGTCAGCGGTTAATCAGCTCCCACTGCACATTGTCTGCTTTCAGCTTGAATTATCTTAGGCAGACATCCTGGCTAGCTGCAACACAAACTTCTGATGGCTTAAGCCCGAGAAGACCTGAGTTTGGCAGCCACTAAGTTAGCAATGAGGAGAGGAAAAGAAATCCTATCTCTTCTGGTGCTTTTCCTGTCTTGGTTTGCCCACTAGAAATCAATAGGATGGTCGATAGTTGGGTTTGAGTTGTTTGCTACATGCTGGAGTTTTCTGGTGTAAACCTTGGGCGTCTGGATTTCAGGCACTCTAATGTGTCAGAGGAGGTTTGATAGCTGCCACAGCCATCCCAAGTTACACTTTATTTCCAGTGACAGCCTTTGTAACATGAGAAGGGAATTAATTCAACAGTTATAAGTACAGATCAATCTGACACACTGCTTGGGGGAGGGGACAGGTTAAAATTTTTAGAGGAATTGATTTTTGGTCTTTTTTGAACTATAAGCTGAAAAAATGCTGGTGAGATAGGCTGCATTTTGGTAACATCATTTTTTCCCCATAGATATTTCTGGCTTCATTCAAAACTCCATGCATATTGGGGTTTTTGCTCACCTTCATGTAGAAATCATTCAATGTGAAGGTACAATGGACTGGCTGAAAAAAGTTTTTTATGGATATCAAAGCACCCATTCAGTGTTCTTTTGTTAGCACTTCTGTAACTGGAACAGCTAAAATAGTAAGAATGTTGCCTATATGGTATTTTACAACACATTTTTTCTCTGTTCATGTGAAGGACCTATATTCATGAGAGAAGCTTGAGTTGTGAGAAATGTGCAGGTCTTTTCTGTATTTAATGGGACAGTCTTACCAGCACTGGTAAAAGAGTCCTCTCCTGCATCTCTGTAATATGGATTTGTCTTTTGCAATGGTGGTTTGATGTCTCTCTGCCTCACCTACTCTCATCTTTTGTCATATCTCCTCTGCAAGAACACATTTCCTCTCTTGCTTCTTAGGTGACTTGGTTATTTATTCCTAAAACACAAAGGTTAGGGTGCATTTTTCTTTTGTGGCATACTCTAAAAAGTTTAAAAAGAGGGTTATTATTGGTTATTATTTGTATGGATGACTACCAAGAAGTACAATAAGTTATGCTAATACAGTATTGAAAGGGAGATAAAACACAAGCATGGGAGTGCTGATGCCTCTGTGTTTCATTGTTGGGGAGTCCATACAGGTCACTGCTGTCTTTCTTCTACTGCTGGCAGATTTGGAGAAAGGATAGATGGTTCTGCACCATGTAGCAGTTCCTCTGCAACATTAAGACATTTCAGTCTCTTCTTTACTTCATCTTCTACTCACTCTTTATTCACGCCCGTGGCCTTAGGAATAGCTGTTTGCAGGACTAGACAAAAGTAGTCAGAAGGAAGTTCTGTCCTTGGGTCTACATGTGGACCTCATCAGTTGGCTTCAGTGGGAGTTGACTTCAGTGGAGAGCAGCTGAAAATTGAGCCTGGACCATATGTATTTTAAAAGCATAATCCAGTCCTCCCAACCTTTCTCCCAGCATAAATGTTGGTAGTCATGGCAGGGACTTCATTGAGGGTACCTGATCCTGTAAAGCGTTATTTACATGAGGTCCATAGATTAAAAGGAAAATGTTTAGGTTGTCCTCCCTTACACAAATATTAATTGCAAATGTGATTTTCAGATCTAAGAAAATCAAAATGCTTAAAGCGGGCCTAGAAAAGTCTTTGAAAATTGTGACAATACATTTTTATATTACCAAAATTACACTATTATTTAAAGCACTGAAACTGCTCTTTGAATTCTATTTCAATATTTAATCAATAACATTTAAAGATGTGCACATGAAGCAAGTATCTTACCCCAGTACACTTTTAGATATCAATCATGCTGTATTAATTGAAAGGATTCAGTCTAATCTCATAAAGAAACAGGCAAACTCTTGGCTTTTCTCTAAAGTAAAAATATATCACTCATGTCATCCATTACTGTGCTATAATTATGGTAAGTGAAGCAGAACAGAATCGATGGAGCAATTTATCAATGCATTCCCAACTATTCCAGCACAGCTGACATCATGTGTCTGCAGATACTGTCCTTCAATATAAAAGATATCCAGCAGTGTCAAGACTTTATTCTGATCTACTCCAGCATAATATTTTCATATTTAATATTGTCATTTCAATTATGGTTTAATTACTTTTTTTCATTCACTAGGAAATTACACTTAATTAGTTGGCTTTTAATTTTTTCCCCCCAAAATTAAAATTTCAAAAGGGAAAAAAAAGGGAGAATAAAAATCCAAGGCATTATTTAATTCAGACTTCAAGGTCAAAAACCCCTTATAGTTTAAACTTTATGCTAATAGAGCATAAACTTGATCTTTTCTGTTCCACTCTAAATTATTTCAAGATAAGAAGCAGAATATAATGTGTGTGGTAAGCATTTCCAATAGACATTTGTCTTCAGATATTAAATACTTCCCAAAAATGTCATTTTAATACTTGGATACTGTTTAGTACCTTCAAATATTTGCCTTTTTACACATTCCATTTTCCAAGTGTTGGAAAAGTTTTAAGTTTTATTCAAATAGGCTGACAGAGTTAGAACTTGTGCAGACTAAACTTTAGTGAAGCAGTCCTGGAGATAGCACTGTTTGTTCTGTAAAAACACTCACCCCGCATTCCTCCTGAAGTTATTAAATGTGTTTACACTACATTAAATATGAAAAATTAACTTCTTCAGCCAAGGGACTGTTTAAAGTACTGGGAGAAATATGGCCGGAATATCTTGCCCGTCCCCCCTGGCCCTGAGGAGCAGTACTGAGATGCTTCCCCCGGCTCCTCTGTCCTCCTCCCAACCAGAGCGTCTTATCTGTGAAACACTTCTCCTCCTCCTGGGCCAAAGTGATTTCTAACAACTGTGCCTTTCTTCAACTGGCACAAAGACCTCCTTGGGATTTTGGCACTGTCAGAGTGAAATGCACACGGTCCAAAAACACACTGATCTTGTGGAGTGGGAGAAGAAGGGAAGCATTTGTTTACAACTCGCACTGGCATTGAGCTTTCTTAATAAACCAGGCTTCGTTAAAGATGTCTGGCTGCTGGGATGCCTTGTTCTCAAACTTTTCTCTTTTTGTCCCTGGTTGAGAAGCACATGGAAAAGTTCATCAGGAAATTAAAGCTGTGAATGTAGTTTTTCTCACGACAGCTGTGTGTTTACGTGTTGTTGTGTACAGTCTCCCTGTCATCCCTGGATACGGTATTTCCTTCTCCAGAGGGGCCTTTGCTTCCTGGTGGGGTTTCCATGGCCTCATTAAAGAGCGATGAAAGGCGACATGTCTTCTGTATCATGCTGTCCATGGAGGGAGCACCCCCTCCATCAGGGCTTCATGGGAACCTGTCAAAGGGTTAAGGTGCTTGGGTGCCTGTCCCTCACTCTTTAAAGATCTACTTGTAAACCCTGGTGCTGGGTGGATTTTTAAAGGACGACTTTATCTGGTATTACACGGTATTGTTTAATTTGTACTATATTTAACCAGCGCTGTGTTGAAACAGTGTCGGAGAGCTCTGAGAGCTTGCCAGGCACATTCTCAAAATGGTTGCCAAGCTGTAAGATGGCTGCCAAGGTCTGACTGCACTGAACAGGTCCAAAATGGTGACCAACTTCTCCGAATTTTCCTGCTGTTTTTTTTTCCCTTCCCAAAATAAGGAAGATGCCGAACTTGGCACCAACCACTTGGCACTACGATTTATAGTGTCATCCAGAGATTCAAGTAGTTACTGTGTTCTTGTTTCACAGCACTTGACAGAAAGCTGTGTAAGGGAGGACGTGAAGTGAAATAGCCGGTGTAAAATAACATTAGCGTTTTCCTTCCTTGGTTAAATAGTACCAAATATGTTGGGGAAAGAAAAAAAATGTAAAAAAAAAAAGGGAAAAAGTGGAATGTAGGATATTTGAAAAGAAATCAGCTTTGACCAAAGCTTCAGACTTTCCTTATGGGCTGCCTGTCTGAAGTGGTGCAAACTTTATCTCCAACAGGTTTAAGATATTTTTTTTTCTTATTTTTTCCCCTGCATTTGTTTACTGGATTTTATAGCAGTTTCTTTCTGGCAGTTGTGCTACTTAGCAGATTGAAATAAAATCATAAGGGTGAATTAAAACACACTGCTGTTAGTGCTGATTAGAATTTTAGCTTAGTGTAAATACCGGATGCAGTGTCCAACTTTTCAAGGACTTGGCATAGACTCAACAGGGATCTCTAAGCTGCACAGGAGACAGTGTGTGCTTGCAAGTTTTTTAAATACTTGGATAGGTGAAACTTACTGCTTCTGCTGGCGTGCTAGCTGATTTGGTGCCTGTATAATGCATTGTGTAGTCCAAGGTGGCCATAAAAAACAAGGCAAAAAAGCAAAGGATAATAATAAAAGGCAAATAGTTCAATCTAAGAACTAAGAAATGTATGGATTATTTATATTCTGACCGTCCCATGCTAAACACTTTCCTGTGCATATGAACGGTAAATACAGTCCTAACTAATTTTTGGATTGCACTTGAACATAAACAGATTGCCTAAGGACAAGTAATTTTAAAAATACTGAATGGTTCTTTATGCATCTGGAAAGTATTTGTAGTTACAATAACAGAATGGTAGAATCTTTCAATGCAAATACCTGTATTAAGGTGAATTATATTACTAAAAATTCCATTTCTCATAATCTCACTCTCAGCCCATAACTTGACAATTTTCATCTGTTAGGAGTTTTCAGTGTCTCGAATTACCTCTGTGTATTTTCACTGTCTAAGGAAACAACAGAAAAGCGAGCATTATCATCCAGGGTTGATGTGACAGCTTCCCTCAGTCAGTCATTTGGAAGGTATTAAACCAGCAACACAATCAACACCTAAATCCAAATGCTTCATCTCTGCTATTGCGTATCCTCTACTAGTGGTGGGTCAATAGGCCACATAATTTCTTCTGCAGGAATGGCAAGGACCCTGAAATCTACTTTGCCCTTATCCATGTGCTTGAGGAAATTCACAAGGATGCAGATGTCTTTTGCAGCAATATTTGCTGTTTATGTCCACATTTCTCCCATAACCTATGCCTTTATGTCTTTGTAGAGGTGATAAACATCCCTTTAGTTCAGATTCGACCTCTTTCACTGGCAACCTATATATCCGTAGTACTTCCACAGAACAGGGTATTATTTTTAATGATATCATTTGAACTCTTGATTTTGTGGTGAAAAGAGGAGATTAAGACATGTAGCCTCTACAAAAAATATTGGATACTGTCTTAGTTTAGGAAACTATAACAGATACGGATACCAGTCATGGCACATGGAGTTTAATTGAGCCAGATGCATTTATTGAGTTATATATCAGATTCTCTGAAATTTGTTTTCAGGGTATTTTAATATTATGCATTACTAAAATTTAGAGCAGTTCAAATTCAAGAAAAAAAATTCAAGAAAAGTCTTGCTTATCAATGTGATAAAAGAAAGTTGTGGAAAGTAGAAGTAAACACTGCTGTGCTTAGTGAAGACTTTTAAAGAAAGATCAGAGCAGGACACTGGTGTCATGTTTTCGATTTCATTTCACATTCTTTCTGCCACTTTAATAAAAAACTATGAATTTAAAGGACAACGTCAATCTGCTTTAAATAAATGGTGCAGTGTTTAGGAAATTCTAAACCTAGGTACAGTGTACACACTAGCATAAAAAAATGTGCATCATCACTTTTTGATTGAATGTAGTTTATTCTGCTGTATGAGTCTTGCCGTTGTGTTTGAGGTCTAAGTAGACAAACCCTCATCTGCTGCAAATCTAATTTTAAATTACTAAAATTGACTATGTTTATTTACATAAATATTCAAACATGCCTCATTTATGAAAACTGATCATAATCTTTGAATGTGAAAAATTTGGGAGTCATTAGGACACTTCTGTGTTGTAGCTTGTGCTAAATAATCTCTGGGCTATTTTATCCCCTTATATTAGCACAACTCCTGCATATAAAAATTTTTCTTTTGATTTACACACCAGTAAGTTGGAGGAGAATTAGGTCTATGGTACTTTTCTTTAAATAGCCATTATTAGTTCTAGATTCTGATGTTATACTCTCGTGTAATGGAAACAGCTCTATTGAAAGTAATGAAAATGTGGAGTGAAACCAGTAGGACTGAGAAGGGGATCAGGTCTTCAGTTTACAACTTGGCTTACAAATTTGTGAATTTGTCTCCCATGAATAGAACTGAAATCCTTCAGAAGCTTTTGGCACTTTTGCTTGTTTGTGTATTCTCTATGTACACATCATGTGCATCTGTATGTGTCTGTGTGTATGTATATATGATATGTGCAAAAGTACTTTTTATATAGTAACTTTCTGCATAGGGCAACCCAAACAGCTGTTATTCCTTTTTATAGCTTCTTTAATCTATGTGCCAACAATTTAGTTTACAAAATCTGTTTTGTTGATGACTGCTGCGATAATAATTGTGGTGTTTTGTGGCTTGGCAAAAGCCTAGGGTCTCCTCCGAGGACTCTTGCCAAAGCCTTTGAAGGGGTTGAGGTGGATTCACTGCCAAAATGAGTCACCACTCTCTATTTTATTTAGTGTCCTTCTGCCAAGGCCTTAGACACTTTCTGTTTTCATTCTATTGTAGGTTTTCCTTCCCACACTGTGGTTTCCTTCACAGCCAGAGTAATGTGTTTGCCAGCATAGGTGAGAGAGTGTGGCTGGCTCTCCAAATGCCACTGCTAGACTATGCTTAAGGGTTAGTGGTTTAGCTATTGTGCCTTCTCAAAATGAATGTGCAAGATTTAATTATACACCTATGAATTATAAATAAAAAAAAGACTGCTGCATCTGATACAACACAGTGCAATAACCTAGAGTAAGGTCAAAGGATTTCAGAGGTCTGTCAGCATTCACTGCTGCATCCTTTGAATTATTTTACTTGTGGTTGTGCTGGTCAAATCAGAGGTGAGGTGCTCCTCCAGAAAAAATCTCTTCTGTTTTTGTTGTCTAAGGCTAGGCTTTCTGCTAACTTTCTTCTCTACCCAGAAGCAGATAATCATTCTGTTCACAGCAGAATAACAGATGCATGGTAGTTATCATAACAATTTGCATGTCCCACCCAGATGTCTTCAAAAATTTGAGAAACCATTATGAATGGATCTGACATTCTGACATCCTTCATACAGATGTGAAAACTGAGGCACAGAGAAGTGAAGTGATTCAGTCGAAGTCGAATAGGAAGTCTGTGTGAGGCCTGAAAACAGAACCCACATCATGACTCATTGGCCTTTGCTTTAACCACAAAGACTTCCTTTTTCCGGCTATACTGAAAGTGATATGTTTTGGCCTTATTATAGATAAAATGTTAGATGTAGAGATGGCCTAGATATCCTTACAGTAAAATGTGTAATTCCTACTCTAGTGATGTTGGATGATATGAGTCATGACTTATTACAGTATCTGTGGTTTTCTTAGTGCTGTGAGGTTTTGGTATGAATGAGGAAGACAATACGGGGATTTCAGTTAACTGCTAAGCAAAATTAAAGTGGAAAAAAACACATGGTGCTTTAAAGAGTAATGGCAGTATTAGCTTTTCAAACAGATTTTCAGTTCCTCATCAATAACCTGCTGCACTATGAGGCAGTCAGCTGGGTAGTTCAACACTGACATATGTACCTTGGTTTTAAAGAGCCTAAAGGAATGAGTTACTATGTTCCCCAAAATCATGTCTTTAAGTGACTGTATATATAGAGGTGATCCTGCCGGATTCTGAGTGTCACACCTGTTTCTCCTGTAAGGATCTACATGGGAGTTTATGGTCGCTCCTCAGTATTTGCTATCAATCAAAATTATTCTAAGTGCATTGAAAAAATACAAACGTTACCAGACAGTGTAGTCCTTTGTATAGTTATGGAGCAAGCCAAATCAGGAGAAATATTTTCATCCATCCTTTTCAGTCTCTTTTTCTGTGTGTTTCACTCTTTCTTGATTGCCATCTACCCGTCTTTGGAGATCAGCACAAAGGCTGTGCAGCCCTCAATCCTGTTCAAGCCCTGGCAGTCTGGTTCAGGGTGAACTTTACCCAGAAAACAATTTAATCCCAGGAATTTTCTGTGTCCTTAACAATGCATAGATCTCATACCCCCTCTATACCAGGAAACATTTTAGCCTTCATCCTCACACCTCTCCAGCTTGCTTGGTTTTTCTATCTCTTACTGTTTTTTCGTCTCTCCCTTTGTCTCCTTCTACATCGCTCCTTTATTTGCTTCATGTATCCATGTGCCAGCTGCCCATTTTTATTTT
Source organism: Neomorphus geoffroyi (assembly GCA_033558235.1). Taxonomy (NCBI): domain Eukaryota; kingdom Metazoa; phylum Chordata; class Aves; order Cuculiformes; family Neomorphidae; genus Neomorphus; species Neomorphus geoffroyi. The sequence goes on from JAUMJM010000107.1 coordinate 2,901,874, forward strand.
GTTGTAACCGTCTGTATATGTACTGTACATTTCAAAGCCTTCTTTCTCCCTTTTTATTTTTGCTAGTTTGTTATCCAGGCACAGGACAGCAAATCATTGTCTCTTGCACTACCTAAAGTGTATTCAAAGAGTGAAACTGGAAAAAATGATGAATCCTGGTGAAGTTCACTTAACAGGAGTCCATGCAGATAAAATTCCTCTGCCTGGAAGCACTTTATTCACCCGAACCATTTGTTATTGCCAATTAGTAGTGAACGTTCAGGTTGGGTCACTGGCTATCTACAGTTAGAGTGCGAGTGGTAAGATTGTATGCCCTTTGGAGACTGTGATCCTGGGTCCCTCCTGGAATAACCTGTTGGCTACATCTGACCAGAGTTTCTTAGGATTGGTTTTGGGTTTGCAGATTTCAGACTGAAGTTGTAATTGGAAAGAAGAGACTGCTCTCTGTTTTACAATCCAAATTAAACTCCTGGTAAACTGATTGGGCCATTCTCTTTTCCATGTTACTCAACACTGGAATACAGGTACAGATTTGTGTCCTGAGTAATCTAGTTGTACTAGATGATCTCCAGAAGGAAAGGGTAGGGAAAGGGACACAGTATGAGGAACAAGTATTCTGACATTCCCTGTACTGGACACTTTCTTACTTTTAATGAATCTAATAATCTTAATTTTATTTTAAGAATTGCTTCCTTTTTTCTTCAGGAAATATGTGGTGTTCATTACTCAGGTAACGATCCAACTTTATGTGGAGTCTGAGTGGTTGCAACTGAATTCAATTTTAAGTAAAAGTTAGGAGATTATTTGTATAGTTCAGTTCAGCAGCAGCTTCCCTAGGTTATCTGCGTACCATGAGTTAACGGAATTTGCTTCACCAGTGACAGCATTAACAATGCAGACTTTATTTACAAGAGGTTTATAGTGATACTACAACTGATATAAAACTCCATAGTTCCACTGGTTATAAATGAATTACTCCAGATGTAGCTGTGGATCTGATCTGCAACACAGCATTTCACATTTTAAATTACCACTACAGTTTAGGTGAGTTCAAGTAAATTCTGGGACCTAGTGCATAATTATCACTGGGAGAACTTATTGTAATTAAGAGGCAAAAAACCACTTTGCCATGGAGTTAAATTAGGATTTTTCACTCACTGATCTGTAATTGTTAGCAGCAGTTAGACTGAGTCATCCAGAGCAGGGAAGATGCAGAGACACCATATATATTTATTCCCTTTTCCCCTCGTTCTGTTTTTAAAGCATTCACTGAGTACTGTAGCTTTAATTCAAAAGTACAGAAGTTAGGAGACAAAAATTTTAAGAGCATGTGGTGTATTCTCCTATAAATGCACTAGTTAAAGAAATGATTGCTTTACTTACAGATAAGTAGCAATACGAGTAGAACAGAAAGAAAACTTTCAGTTCAGTAAAAACTTCTAAAACACAATAACAGAGCCTGCACTATATCATATTAGAGAATATATTGCTTACCTTGCGGAAGTAGATTGAGGGTATTCATGACCACCAGTGAATTCCCTTGTGTGTAGTAATCTCTGATTATTTGCACCTGAAATTCTTCACCAGTGTAATGTTCTGTAGCAGAGGCTTATATAAAGTTCAGTTTTTATTAATTCAATCTCATAAGCACGGCACTTGCTTCGCATTCATGATTGCAATTATTTATTTAAGTAGAAAGAGATATCTAAAAAACATTTTGTGGATTATTCTGAATCTCAGAGGGCTCTTTTATATACACTATTTAATGAGCAATCTACTTTGGAAAATAACTAGATTTATTGTAGGTAGCTATCCTTTACCCAAGTGATGTGGTATAAATAAAGTAGAAGCCACTTTTTAGACCATTATAATAATAGGAGCACTGAAAGAAATTAAAAAAAAGATTTTTTTAGGGGGGTATGGCAAGCCATAAAATGTACAATGGTGAGCAGAATGAATTAGTGCCTGTTCAGAAGGCTAACTGCTGAAATAATGGAGCCATTCACAAATATATTTTTTTGTGTAACAAATAATAAAATAGTTGGACAATGAGGTCTCCTCAAATGCATAATAGATAAAGAAATACACCGCAAAAAAAAAAGGGAAATAAAATTCTATCTTCAAGATCATGTTTGGATCAATTAGAAAATATTTGTAAAGGGTGATCCTTTGTCTACAAGTCTGTGTGTGTGCTAAAGCCTGCTGATGCTCACAGGATAGGCTGTTTTCTGCACTCTTTAAAGAAGCTGAGCCCCAAGGACTGGCACACCCTCCAGTCTACATGGCCCATCGCGGCTCCAAGGTCTTGCTCTTCATGTCTGAAGCTCTTTGACTTGGTGAGATACTCATGCTTGGCCACCGTGGGAAAGGCAGCTTTGGCCAGGAGCATAAAAATGACATCTCTGGCTGAGGGTGCCACAGCTTGTTTGCAGCCCGGTCCTGATCCCAAGTATGTGAGTGTCTGTAAAAAATGGAAAAGCTTAATCAAAACATGAGTTTCAACCCACTCAGACCTGAGTACATAAATATTCTTTTTGCTGTTCTTCACACTCAGCATTAATTTTACACACTTTTTAGATGTGCTACATTATCTGTGCCTAAAACAGGTGGGCAATAAACTACTTTTCTTGCCAAATTGCATTAGTGACATTGTAGTTAGAGCTGAAGTGGTATTTTAAGTCTATATCATATCTTTTTATGGTTTATATATTTATTAAAGGACTTGGATGCATATAATATATTTTTTTCTTCATGGGTTTGAAATTAAACAAAGTGAACGGAATTACTTTATACTTTTTCCCATTTTTATTTATGACTGGTTGGAGCCAGAGCTCTGAAGATTTACACTTGGCAGTAAAGTAAGATGCTGTGCTTGTCCTGCTCTCCTGGTAGGCTGAGTAAATCATAAGCTTTTTGAGTCAAGGGCTCTCTCTTTGTTCTTTGCTTATACAGCCCTTAGCAAAATGGGGATCTGCAGGGTGGTGGTCTTAGGTGCAGTACTGGCAATTAGTGATACTTTGACTTGGCAGTGAGGTCCCTGAACAGGGTTAAAGGATAAAAGTCTTTTCCTAGATCATGCGAAGCAGGGGCAGTTGGTAGGTGTTCCTGCAGCCTCAGATATGGGAAGACTTTCTGCTTGGATTATGGTACCTGTGTAAGGTTGATAAACCTGCAAAGTCAGATCTTTGGTGCATTCACCCCTCCAGTGTCCTTGCTTCTTCATCTCAACAGCACACAGAAAATTGTCCTGGAATACATACCGAGTGTTGCTTTTGAATAAGGAGTGGAGAAAAATCAGAAAAGGATTTTGCCTAGTGGGGGAGCATTAGACAGTCATAATTTATTGCAGGCTTGCCTGTCATGACTAATTGATTCAGCCCTTATTAACTGAGCTGTGACACTTAAACTGACTATTTTTCTTCAACTTCTTCCCTCAATTTGGACCAAACTGCATACCTAGCAAGAAAAGACATTCTTTTTTTTCTTCAGAGGAGATTTTTGGTGTATGAAATAAAGGGGAACTTTGGTGACGAAGTCCACCACTACAGCTGGGGTCACATGGCATCATCACTTCTGCCCAGAAGTTTGAGTTTCAGGGCACGTATATAAAAACACAACTGCATAAACTTAAGTCGTATCTCTGGCTGCCTTCCTTCTGCTGCCCTTCTCTACTCTCCCCTGCTATTCCTGTTTTATTTAGCTTGCCATAATAAAATTAGTATCTAGCAGACACTAGGCAAACAAGAGATCTGCAATCGTGTGCTGGCGTAGGATTGCAGGTACCTTGGTTAGTCAATAGGATAAGCACTCCCACCTTACTCACTGGGATGGGCATGGTACGTTCATAATGCCTTAGCAATACCAGAAGTGACACGGGGAAAAATTAGGAGACATTTGAAAGAAGGATCTGTACTTGCATGAATTGATTTTATCACAAAGATTATTTTCGCAACTTCATCAGGATGAGAAAACTTGTAAAAGGATGGGCCAAATGCTTCTATTCATTGAGCGTTGTTGGACCCTGCCGTGCAATGAGGAATTGGGTTTTATAACTGACTTTTTTCAGGTTTAGACACTTACTGTTAGACTTGCATTTGCTAAATGGAGAATTTCCTTTTTGGAACCAGCATGGAATATCTGATTTGTGAGCATGTTCACAAAACGTGAACATGTGAACACAAATGTTCACTTTTGATAGGAAGTTTAAGGGAAGAAAAAAGCAGGCTGTTTTAAAGTCTTACTTACTTTCTAACTAGATCATGGGCTACATAATAATTTTAGGAAGGGAACACAGTTCACTTTTGAGGAGTAAGTTAAAAAACACTGAGTCTGAAATTCATAGGAGAGAGACATTCCTGCTTTATTCTTATGGTTTGGTATCAAACCAGTCATATGCAAATTTTAAATTGTGCTGCTAAATAGTTAAATAAGCAGATCTAACGGGTGTGAGGTTCCCAGATCCTTTGTAATATCCACACACCGCTCATTTTATATCTTCTACCAATACATTTTGAATCACTTTTCTGATTTTATTGAAGAAAATGTCTGGAATTTTGATAGGAAGGACTTGAAAAAGATAGTTGAATCTGGATAAAATATTCATAGATATAAGAACTTCTACTACCAGGAAAAGGCTGCTGGGTGCCTTCATGACTGTTCTTCTAATTTCCTAATTTCTGTTTTCCTTGTTTTGTGTGCTGTGTGTTTAAATAAACTCTTCTGGTTCTGTCTTTCACACATCATTGCTTTTTGCTTCAAAGGCTCCTTTTAATAACTTATTCTTTGGTTTAATTTTCTTTTGAACATGAATTGGGCTTCACCAAACACTCTGTATATAGCTCACACCCACAAATACTGAGAGCGGGGCTGATTCAGTCTACATGTAATTTTGTATACGGAGCTTACTCTTTACTGCATTGGCTGATGGAGTTAAGTTTTCAAAATAGTTTCCATCATAGCTCCTTCTTTTACTAATCCCATGGTTGGGGCTGCAACCTTTCATCCCTCATCTTTGTGGAAAACAGACCACACTCCAGGTTTGCATGGAATCTCCTCTACCATATGTTTCTAGTAGTTGTATAGCAGGGAAAAAACCACTTTTCCTTTATCAGACATTTCTAGCAATACTTTTTTTGCAAAGGACTTCATCAGAAGTGGATGAAATTTGAGACTATTCATAGAAACAGTCCTTAGAAGATGTTAAGATTGAGAAAGAAAATAGAAAATATGCTGTGACTTAACAGCTGTGACTGAAAAATCACTTCTGATCATGTTCATAGGAGCTTTTGCCTTATATCGATAATATTTTTTGTGGCACTGAGAAGCAGTTCGAGGGCTCACTCAGACTGGACAAATGCTGTGTGCTGGCTGCCATCAGGACAGCTTTGCAGAGGGTGTCCTTTCTTAGCGACTGTGGTAGAAACTTTGCTTTGCACTGGGTTATTTTCCTGCTGCTGCACCTGTGCCCTTGTGTGGGCAACGGCTGTGTCTGTTGGCTACTCCCTACTTTTAATTTGCTTTTTAGCTTTAAGTTTTTATACCTTGTGTGCAAGTAAACATCTTTCTTGCTGTTATTGCTCATTTCTTGTGCTGTACAAACTACCATTGGTGGCAACTTCATGGTAGGGAAGAAAGACTAAAAATATCACATTGAAAAAATACGGTAAGACTCTCCGTGAACAGACATGAATAGGGGCGTACAAGAAGGCAGGGGGAAATCAAATGCTTATTTACCTTTTCAGATGAGTTGCTCAGATTGTAGATAATCCCATTAGAGTAGGAACAATCCTCTTGGTGAGGTCTATGCAGCACATACAGCCTTGGGACCAGGTTACTCAGGCACCTGGGTGGTAATGGGAATTAGTAATTAATATCATTAATAATTTCTGTAGGGAGGAGGTTGCATCCCTTTTGGCCAAGGGGAAAAGAGAAGCTTGCCAACACTTGGCTATTGAACTGGTGAAAACCCAATGGGTTTTTTTCTCTAAGAAGTCAGGTGGACAACAGCAGCCTTCTCCTATGGCCAAATTCACTCCTGTTGATTTAAATAGGAATAGGCCCTTGTATCACACTATTGACTTCTCCTTTGTTTCTCTAAGAGCATGTAGGGTGAATGTGTGCGGCGCAGCTGCTGAAGGTTGTGCTGCCACCGCGAAGCTGGAATCCTTTCCTGTGTGGACAGTGGGATCCATAACCATTGGCCCAAAAGTTAACTGTTTCTAACAGGAAGAATGTAGAAATTCTTCTAGAAGTACTCTCAGAGCACTTGTTCCCTCTCATGTTCTTTTTCTTTCCATGGGAAAAGATTAATTCAACTAAACCACTGTAAATAATATAATTGACTGGAGGTGTTTTTATATGCATGGATACTGAAATGGATTTTCTCTAACATTAAGTCTTGTTTTCCTCTCTGGATGGTATAATTTATTTATGTTTGATGGTCTTGATATGTCTTTATTAGGAGTAAGAGTCACTGTTAAAAAAGAGATAGCGGTCAAGGAAACTGAAGGACTCTCATTTCTTTCTCAAAATAATAAGTATTTCTAAGTAGACCCAATGTTTCTTGTACCGGACTAAATAAAGCATTCCAGAGTAAAATAAGCAAGTCTTCCCATTTAGACTTTCATTGCACAAGTTCTGTTGAAATTTGTGTTAAGAGGACTTGAGAATTTCCCTCCCATAGATGATCCCAGCGTCCGTCATTGTGTCCAGTCTGCTTCGCGCTCGACGATAAACACAGCTGGATGCTCAGGTTTGCAATCACAGGAACTTCAGAAAGAGCTGCAGATGGTAGGAACTCATCAAATGAAAACGTCTCACGTGTGTTTTCTGTGTGACTGCAAGAAGCAAGTTTAGTTTTAACTACGCTTTCTGAAGTGTAACAGACAACACAGTTGCTCTTTTCACTGGTTAGTGCTTACTTTTCTTTGGAATGACAAATATTTGAATACAATTATTCAGTCAGCTGGACATCTTTTTCCTCCCATTTCTGCTCGAACAGTAGTAGAATTTAGTGTTGATTTAAAAGACTGCCTTAAAACAGATTGCAGAGTTTGCACACTGTGAATTGTAATTAAAGTGTAAGGGGTGCTTATTATGTCAACAACTGGCATGAGAACCCCTGAGCAGCAGGTGACCCCAAACATGTGACGTTTGTGACAGCTAGGATCCTTCTTTCACTGGTTTAGCAATCTGAAAGACCAAATTGAAAGAAGCCCAGAGGCTGTATATTTCATTAAGTCCTAAGGGAAGTGTGGAATACAGCTTCCTTCTGCTTTGCTGGGACGTAGCCAAAAACTTTCTAGAGGCTCTGTTTTTGACAGAGGCTTGCTGAAGGGGGGGAAAAAACCTTCCACCAATCACCCATAGGACCATAAATTTGACATTTCCCACAATTTCCTTGAGGTACTGATGTTGCTGTGTCAGCACTATGTCCCAAATCTTGTGTTGCATTGTTTGAAAAGGAACAGTCAAACTTTCAGGGGAGCTGAAATGTTTTTCTTCATTTTCCAACAGTTCCTCTGCTGCAAAACCATAAAGGATTATAAAAAACACCTCTCAAAACTGGGACTGCTTTTATCAAAAGTAGGTACCACGCAGTCACAGAGTGTACGTTGTTTTCTGAGGTGACAGAAGATAGCTGATGGCATTTCATCCATGTTACAAAGCAAACATGAGAATATCATCTCTAGACACATACCACCTGATTGCAGGAATGATAAGAAAAGGAGCCTTATGAAAATACTGCGCTAAATTTATCCCCAGTGCAATTCCAGTTGGGTTATGTCAAGAATAAGCTTGACTCAAATATTGAATTATGGTTTGTACCACAGCATGTAATTTATTTTTAAATAATCCTAAATTTGGTGTTAAATTCTTCAGCCTCAGACCCTGCCCCAAACTCCACCAATTTTTTTGTGGGTGACCTGTGGTGCAGCCAATAATCCCCTCCTCTTTCCGAGCTTGGGGCATCTGTAGGAAGGCAGGCAGCACTTCTGTCTGCCAGTGTTTCCCTATCTCACCGGGCTGTGTATGTTTTAGTGGGGAGACTTTTCATCTTTGTTAAAAAAGTTTGACTTAACTTTTTCCAAAAGGCTTTGAAAATGGCAAATGCATGCTTGTTCTTTTCATATATAATTTGTTATCCTCACACACCTATCTATCCCTCCATCTGTCCTACACTAGGACAGCATTTCCTACCAGCTGTTTGATCTGCCTTCTTATTCCAGATACTTTACTTGCTTTAGTGGCACCTCAGTCCCAAGATGGTAGAACGAGGTTTTTTTGTCCTCCTTAAGTCATTTTGCATATAGATATTTTTAATTAGCATAGAAAGGAGGAGAGGTTTAGGATTCTTAACTCCTGAACGTGATCATTGTCAGTTCTGCCACTGATCTAGTAAGTATTTCTGGTCAAGTTACTTAACCTATGGATTCATGCTCCATCTGAGAGATACTACAGTAACTGGCATTTTATAAAGAAAATAGATCATATTTGATAAAGATAAAATAGGTTTAATAGTACTTCTATTTCAAAGGAGTATTTTGAGAATTAATGTTGATGAAGTTCTTTAATCTTGCATGAAAGATGCTTTAGAAATATAAAATATCTTTGTTATTTGTCATCTTTGTGGCTGTGAAAATTTTCTCAGAAATTAAATTTTTGAAAACACAGTTTTCAGTGTAGCTTTACCTGTTTAATTTTTTTTAGTAGACTTTCAGAAAAAATGTCTGGGTTGTTTGTGAATACACACAGCACAATATGTCAATGTAGATGCAAGTAATTTGGAGTTGTTAATACAACTTCCCATGTTGTTCCTCATTTTGACTTCATATTTTAATGGTATTAAAAAAGTAATAAAATTACTAAAATGCTTAGATTTTAAAAGTAGTTTCTGAGCCCTTCCTGTCTACTTTGCCCAGTATAAAACCGTGCTGTGATCATTCTTGCAGGATTGCACCTTTATTTCCAAATCTACATGCAGAGTGCAGTCGGACTCTGCAACCTACACAGAATTAGCTTCTAAGAAGAGCTTGAACAGAATCTTTGCTGTTTCTCAGCTCTGGCCCAGGGTAGTGGTAGACTTAATGTCTTTGCATTTTATTTCAGTACAATATGATAAAGACCTGCCAGCCAAAAAATGAGTGAAAATATTGTTAAAAATGGCAGAGGAAAAAGTCATAAGTTGGTGAGGTGATTACACTTGGTCTGTTTTTAATTTCTGGACAACTTGTTTCTTTTCAAAGAAAAACTTCTAAGTGAACCATTTTCCACGTGTAATGCTGTACTTTTAATTTTTTGGAAGGTCTGTTTCTGAAAAAAAAAAATAAATATTTTTATTTGGGAAATTTTATCTTTTTTGTCCAACTGAAGTTTTCAGGCTCTGTAACATACTGCTTGCTAAAAGGCACACTCTACAATGCATTAAGTACAACAGGATATTCCTTTGCAGGATTCCCTTTGTTGCAGACATTATTTATGACATTTTAGTCAATATTTGCATGGCAGACTGTCCAAAATTATTTTGTTTTAGGCACATCACTGATAACTGGACCCATACTCTTTATCATTCTTTTACATTCATTAGTCACTCTGTAGTGTTTTTAACATTTTAAAACACTCATGCAATTCAAAGGAAAATAGATTTCAGCCAAAACGCCTTCAAAATTATCTTTTTCCCTTTGAGTTATTCAGCGATTTTTAACACTTCGTATGTTTGATGTTTTTTTCTTTAGTCTCAGCAAGGCAAAGTTTTTACAGGCTTTGGCTATGCTAAAGATGTGATTTTGATAGAAAAAATGTGAGGTAAACTGAAAATGTGAAAATGTTATCAGATATGGTGTAAGGTGTAGCCAGCCAAAAAAATTGGCTATTTGCCTTCTGTGTAAAAGGTAATTTAAAAAAAAATTTACAACAAAACTAATTAGTAGATATTCTAATGCAAGAAAATGTTGCTGTTAGTAAAGTTTCTTCAATATGCCAGAAAGCAGATGGTGGCAATGGAATAGCATTTTCTTTTGCCAGCTTTTCTATATGCTTTCTAAACCTGCAAGAGCTTTTGCTATTCAGTATTCAAATTTTTGACACTCTATGATCTTTTTCATCTTAAAACAGAAATAGAAACTGAAACTTAAAAATGTAATCAAGTCAAGCTTTCTGTTCATCAGATCATAACCATGGCTTTAAAAGTTTGATTAAAATTTTGTCTACACAGTGTAGTTACAGGTTTTGAGAGCTCTGGACTTCTATGGTTTTAATTTTCTTCCTCAAAATTTAGTTTTGCAGCGCAGGGACCAAGCAAAAATTGACTTTAGGTTGTATTTTCAAAGTCAACACATTAAGCTTAATCTTTTTCAATATGTGTGTTGGGGGGGAAGGGAATCCTACCCTTTTATATATGTAAGCCCAAGTCTTTCATATATTTGTAATGATCTACTGTCCTTTGAGATGTAGATACAGTTCCATTTCTCCACGATTTATGGTGATTGTACCTTAGATTTTGCTGTGACTCCATGTGGTGGTTCTGTACCGAGCCTGCAGGATGTTACTTCTCTCTGAGTTTTAACTTCATCTTCCACTCGCGTGGCTTACAGCCACAGCAGAAACACAGAACAAGTAGGCTGCCTACCAAAAGGCTGCTTTTTTTTCTGCCCGATTCTGTGTTGTTGATGCCAACATGATACTGATGCAACAAAACATGTCCTGATTTTTATGGTAATTCTCTGTTCTTCTTTGCAGTCTACAATATTGTGAGAGTAGAAATATCCACGGAACAGCAATTGGCAATTCTTTGTGGGCAAAATCCTCTGACTTTCTAGTTTGAGAAAGGCTGTGGGCTGATGGCAATATTTCTGGAATTATTTTCAGAAAAAAAAGCAAGAGAGAGGAAGGGAGGGAGCAAAGGAACTATCAAGCAGCTTTTTATGCCATATATTTTAATATATTTATTTATTTTTGCCAGCAGTTTAATTTTGCATTAAGCTTAAGAGATCCTGAAAGAGAAATTTTTCACATGCCACATTGAACTTCTCTGAGTGCACAGAACAAGGAAAAGACATCTGCCAGAAAAAAACCCCCAAACAACTGGCCACTGCAAGCAAATATGTACTTATCAGGGACTGAAACAGGGACCAAGAGGAAAAGTGTCAGATACATCAAAATGAAAGAGTGTTGTAAAAACGGGGCTACTAATGTAGATTCATTATAAAAAAATAGTACCTAAACTTGGTTCAGGTTGCCCCATCTGTAACTTCATATTAATCTGTTATTGACAAAAACTCCATGGAAGTTTATTTCTTAAATAACCACACATATTATTATCAACGTCTTTTTTCCCTGTGTGGAACAGAATAATCCTTAACAGGAAAATGGGCCCATTATTCGATATAGTGGTTCTTTTAAGAATTCTTTATTCTGTTCAATGTACAGATTCCTACTTGAATGTTCTGTTAATCATAGGAAAATTTTACACCTGTCCTTCAGGAGAAGGAAAAGTGAGAGAGGTTGGAAAAGGAGGAGGAGGTCAGGGCTTATTCCCAGTTTGTTCATTTGGTGAAGGTTTTTCTTTGTTTTTTCTGGCTGACAAAGTCTGGAATGGCTCTAATTGCAGAGAGACCTTAGCAAGAGGTACAGACTGAAATATATGAACACTCTGATGGTCTCCAGAAACAGCAAGGTTTTTTGTGTGATGTTAAAAAGACGAGCTTTGCAAAGCAGTTTAAGGAGGCTGTGCTTGTTGTCAGGGAGTGGGTGCTATCTGGCTTTTTGATGGAGGGCAGGTTTGAACAATTCTTTATTCCTGTCTGCTTTGGAAAATCTAGAGAGCATCCTTGGTCATGACCTTGTAGCACTGTGCATCTTGGTGAGAGGAGCAGTACCAGACCACCAGCTACTGCTTGGGCAGCACGGATAAAGAATGAGGATGGGCGCTGACAAGAACAACCTGGGAATATGCAGCTCCCTGCCTTGGGTCCCATAAGGATGAGTTTGTCACAATAAATAAATAACAAGACGATGGTGGGAGATAGAGATTAATTGGGTTACTGTTTTACCGCCAATGGAGTCTCACCATATGGTGGACATAATCCTGCTTTGCTGATGTTGGTTTACTCACCAGTGTAAAATGACATAGAAGCAGACCTGGAGACTTTGACCAAAGCTACCAGATCTGCTCATTACCCAGTTTTATCTTCATGTGCCTTTATACATGAAGTCAGGCATTACAAACCCAGCTATTCAGTCACCCTAAATACTGTTGCTGTTATTTTTAAATTGAGTTAGAAAATACTCCGGAAAGGAATGTAGAAATTATTTCTTGTTTCCCAAAATACCTAGTAAAAAAAAAAAAGGCAAGTGAAACAGAACCTAAGAGTGACTGGAAATATTCCTTCTACGTGACTTTGAATCCACTTTAACAAGTAATTTTCTAGATAATGTAGTTGACGGCTTCCTAAGCAGGCACTGCTGTTGCCATTGTAATGGCTGCATTGGTGGGAATGATACATTATTATCTGGAGCAACGGCTTGAGAGCTGAGCCCTGTGCATTTTACTCCTTTTAGTAACTGTGCCCTCTGAAGGTAAATCACTTAACCTCTGTGTGCCTCCTTCATCCCTGCGTCAAGTGGGCATAGTTATGCTCACCTTTCCCACAAAGGTATTGTAAAGCTTAGTTTAATGTTAATAACGGGTTTTAATTTCCAGGATAAAAGGATGTTCTATAAATATACATTAGAAGTAATAATAGTTTTAATGTATGCCATTATTTTATAACAGTGCTTTTCTAGTTTTAGAAATGTTTTAGTGGTTTGAAATTATTACAGAATCCATTTTTGCTAATTAAAGATTGACATTCAGGCAAAATTTGTTGAATTGTTCTATAAATTCAGATCCGTGTGCATTGAGCATGCCCAGAGCCATGTTCACCTGCACTTTGTGATCATCAGTATGGCCCTTCGGCTTTTAAAACAACTCTTTGATGCATATGCTCAGAAGTTTGATGGCTTCTAAATAGAATGGTTCAAATATTTCAAAGCACTTGAGATTCACATAGTGTGAAGCAATTTAAAATTATTGTAGTGCAATTAATTTTAAATAACTGAGCACTGCATATGTCTAGAAACCCATACAGATCCAAATGGAAGCTCTCTAAAAATTGAAATGATTCAATAAATTTAAATGACTCCGAAGAAATGCATGTAAGTACTGTAAATCATTTTGTGAGGGGGATAAGCAAATTTTCTAGAAGTGAATCTGAGGGTAGAGACTCTAATTAGATTTTTTTATTTTTGGGATTATGATGATGAAATGTAGGTTAATTTATATTTCCCAGGGATATGAGGGCAGCTCTTGTTGATCCGTATGGTTTCTTGTAGCTCTAACATAGGCTGCTTTTTTTAATTTCCCAAGATTGCAGAAACTTAGCAATCCAAATTTGCACATTTTTTTTTCCATTACAAATATCTTTCCCTCCAAATCTGTACAAAAAGACATGAGGAAAATATTGGTCCACAGCTAGAAATGCCAAGTATATTTTTAAATGCAGCTAAAAAAATACTGCAGGATTAATACATTGTGCAGCGTGGAAGCTAACATTTTGTGTGGAGCTGGGCTGCTCAATGAATATGAATTTTTATATACCTAAATCACTGATTCAGGTACAACCTGTATCTCTTGGTACCAAAGTGTATTACAGTCTGATAGCTGTTCGTTAGCTTAGAGCAAGTTCTCTGTCCTTTCCTTACAGATGTATTAGAAAGAGACTATCTAATGTAGGAAGGCTGGTAAAAATATTGATGCAAGACCTATTGGAAAGTAATGTCATTTCCATTGGCTTCAGCTCAGCTCCAGGAAAATCCATGTGCCGGTTCCTCCTTCTGCCGCAGCGAAGCATGGTTGTGTGAGGCTCGCCGCGCTGTGCACCTAGCTCTAGGATTACAATTCCTTCCAAGTATCGGAGCCAGAAATTAGAAATAAGTCCTACTGCTGACACTTGCCTGACCCTTCCGTTTCACTGTTTCCCTTACAGCCACAGGAAAAACAGGACAGCACCGTCCCTCTTCGTGCAAGTACTTGGCACTTGCTGTTGGCACGCGTGCTTCCTCCGGAGACGTTGCCACCTCTTGGCAAACAGCTCACAAGTGTCCAGCCGCTGTCCTGCACTGGCAGCAAAGTGTCCCAGCTCCTTGAGATGGGACAGAGCCCTTCGCGGCCATGGGTGCCGATCCACCAAGATAGTTGTTGCAGTCTAGGGACAAAATTTATTTTTGAATTTGTTCCATGTCTGGTGGGCTCTTCCCAGGTGGAGGAACTGCAGAAAGCAAAAGGGGCCCCGCTGCAGGGTCTTCCTTAAGGCCTTACCTTACTTTTAGACAGTTGTCATTTTCTTTGTCAAAAGGTCATGGCTAAATTGAATAAAAGGAAAGCTGTGTGTTCCTGTTGATGCACAATGGCAGTATTGACTTTCCTAATCCAGTTTGCTGAGGGGCGAGAGAATTAAATTAGTTATCTAAGCACAGAAATTGAGAGCCTTTGAAAACAAAGATAAGGAGATAGCCTGTATTTTCCTTTTCCTGGGAGCTCTGGACTCAAGATTTTGCAGGTGTGTCATCTGATCCATGGCTTGCATCAATCAAAACTGTGCCAATGCATATTTAATTAGCAAGGGGACCCTGGATGCATTATAGTCCTCATCCCTATATTGAATGGACTGTCAGACTTTCTGAATGCTTCCCCACTCCCCCCGCTTCGTTGTTTGGGGAGCTTCTGCATTTTGTCTGAGCAGCTAAAAGTTTCTTTGTTTTTATCTGATGATGCATACAGCACCACTGAGGAGAATACAAACAAGTAAAGTCCTAAAGTGTTTATTTTGTCTAGGAAAAAGGGCTGAACCAATTTGAATCCTTTGGGTAACGGATTTTTGTATCTCTTGGAATTAAAAAAGCACAGTCGCATGATGTTTACTTTAAGAATATTTTATTCTAACAAATAAAATTTGTGCTGTGGGATTTCTTAAGGAAGCCTTTGATGACAATTTGAAGTAAGTCAAAATTAACGTTTACTACTGCAAAGGAATAAATAGAAAGTGTTCCAGAAATGAATCAGTAAGCAGGAATCAAAGGCTGTAAACTGGTTTAAAACCAAATATTTAGAAGTGAATCAAATACTTGTTTGTGATATCAAGGAACAAATATGGGAATACATAGATTCCCCACATTCTAGGCCATCATGCGATAGCAGTAAATCATTTATGGACTTGTGAGAACAAAGAAAGTTGATTTAAAATGAAACCATTTTGATATAGCTGTAGGGTCTCGCAGCCTCTTGGTGAAGTTTCACGTTCTTATTTCCTACGAGGAGGAAAGTAATTGGGAATTTCAGCGTCCAAAAAAAAGTTAGCCTGGGAGTTGTGGAGATCTTTGTTTGCATCTACCTTGGTACAAAGCCACCCCAGCAGACAGAGTGTTGCCTGATAAACAGATGTAATACACAAAGTCTGCTAACAATACAGACTGTGGGCACATGTTTTGGTCTCATTCAAACTCATCAGCATAGTCTAGCTAGCTGTTTTGTTGCTAGTCTACTTACAGGGTAGCTTAGTAGGGTCTTAGTGGTGAAGTAACAAGGAAGGGTTTTGCCACAAAAGTTTTGTGGCAAGGGCTCATGGGAAAATCATTTGCATACATCTTGTTACAAAGGCAGACTACTTCCTGGCTTAGACAAAGTGCTGCCTGATAAACAGATTTAACACGCAAATGTCTGTCTGGAATAAACAACAGCAAGCTTTGATTTACATTTCCATTATCAAAGATAATCTCTTTCCCAGTGTACAGGAATTAAGAGTCCTCACCTTATAAAAAAACCCAGGCTGACATCACAGGGATTTTACCACTGCAGAACCTTGTTTGTGAGCTGCAGGGATGTGGTGTATAGAGGGGCATAAAATAAAACTGGAAATTTGGTACAGATATGCACATGTGTGGTGGTAAGGTATATGATAATGAAGCGCTTTGAACTCCCTATAAAAGTTGACTTGAAAGCAATGGCTGGAGTTAAATGGAGAGCCAGGCCTTCCTTAAAAGAAATAGTAGTAGTCACTAAAATAGCCGTAAATAATAATTGTAGCATATATGGAATGATCCTTATGTGTTTATATTATAATGTATAATGAAGGGAAAGTGAGTGTAAAAATGCTTCACTCCTGGTGCTGGTTTTTGTTTGTAAATCCCTTAAGCTCACCACGCAAGACTGTATATAAAGGAGCATGATTTAGATTTTTTTTTTTTTTTTTTAAATGTATATAAATATTTGGTAGAATCCATGCCCAAAATTATAGATAAAAAATTTATTGCATGAACACAACCCAGCTATATAAATTTTTATTACAAATAGGACTCTGAAACTTGAATAAAATATGTCAGTTTATTATACAATATTTCCCCCCCAAAGCATGATATGAATGGAAAATTTAACTTCTGCAAAACTTCTGCAGTGCTTCTGCAAGGTGCTGGATTGGCAGCAGAGGAGAGGGAGCCCACGTTATTTAGCTGCAGAGCAGGCTCAGCAGTGGCAGCACAGCCTTGCTCTTCTGGCATCACCGGTAATTTTTTTTCTCCACCATGCGGGAATCACCTTTACTGTTTAGAGGATATATGCATCTGCACCTGAGTGAGTGCGCTGGCTGCTAGTGAGGTCTCAGTTTCTGGTGGGGGCTGGCTCTTCATAGGTGGTAAATAATCTTGATACCCATTAATTCAGCTTGCACAGACCATCAAACAATAAGGCTGGTCCCTGTGGGTCACTGCCACCCTAGGCTGGATTCAGCATGACAAGAAAGTGTGAGAGCCCAAGAAAGTGTTCCATTTCTCTGAAGCCAGGTAGCCATGAAAAGGTTTAGCACTGACAAGTGCCATAACACTCAGTGGGTTTTTTGGTGGAGGAGCGTGACAATTCTTCACTGTCTGTGTCATGGTCTACAAAAAAGAACAACGTTGTCAGTCTGTTGACATTGGTCCTGTCCACAGGCCAGACTTTTCTGGGAAGGTTTTATTCTTTCCAAACAATGGAGTGTTCCCTTTCAGCACTGCGAGCCCTGCTTCCTTGCAGCCATCGTACAGCCCGACTGGAGCTGTGCTCCTGCTGCAGCTTGAAAACGAAAATTGCATGTCCTGGAGCTGAAGGTCCCTCCCTGCTTACGGTGTGAGATCAGGCAGACCTGGGTCTCAAGCATAGCCACCTCGGTCGGGCTGCCATAGCATATGCTTAAGAAACAGATCCAAAGAGGAACAGAGAACAGAGACATAGTAGGAAATGCTACTTCAGAAAAAACAGACTGTTTTGTTGTGGGTTTTTTGCTTTATCCCTTAATCATAGTTGATTCTTGGAAGTAGAGAGTGAAATAGCTTCGACATGCTTTTAATCCGCTTTTTATCCTGTTTCCTCATGATTACAGTTGATGCCAGATCCCCTGGAGCTTCTCTTGTCCAGTTACCTCGACTCCAGTGCACGTGCTCATGCTAACTCCAGCTAGTTCAGGGTTAAAATTTCAACCACTAACTTTTCTTTAACTAAAAAAGCCCCCAAATAAAACCCATTGTGCTATTCAAGGTTAAGCTTCCTCAAATATAAAACTGGATTCCTTGGTGATTTTTTTTTTTAAATCAGAAATCTTAATAGTGGTTCCTCGCTATAATATTTCCAACTCCATCTGAAATAATTTAAATCCTCCCCCTAATAACATGCACTTTATTGTAATATACAGATTCTTTGGCTTCCTACCAGTCTTAGCTTAAGGCACCAATGAAACTAGTTGCCGCAGGGGGCCATGGATTCAAGAGGGGCTTGCATCTACTGTATATTTTGTTTTGTATGTTTTCCAATGGCTCTAATTATTGCAAGTGGTAGAATTTAACTGGCACTGTTGTTGCTAAAGAAAATAGGCATAAAGTGTATACTGTTTTGCAGAGTGGCTATCAAATATATAGAAAAGAGAAAATCAAATGAATTGTTAAACTGCTGTATAGTAAGTGATTTTATTGATTTAATGCAAATGCTTATGAAAACGATCTTCCATTTATATCAATTATGTATAGGCAAAAATTAATTTATTCCTCCGGTCACCTATTTGGCTAACTGACTCAGCAGGACAGACTTTCCCCCTGTTGTAGACAAGCCCACAAAATGCTAAACATTCGGCAAACTAGAATTTTAAGGTTTCCATGTGCAAAACAACAAAAAAGCCCCGACGGGAGTTACTGCCAACTGCTGAAAAAGCAGAGTGAACGGTGGAGGTTGAGCAAGACTCTCTTGTCCTAGGCAAGACTGTAAAATACAATGGCTCTGATTTTGCCAATCCCTTAACCATGTGGCAGCTCATTTATATGTACCGGATCATCTGCGACATCTGAATAAAATCAGGGAAGAAAAATTCTTCATATAAACATTTTGGCTAAGTGCCTTAACTCAGTCTTCTTATCTGGGGTTTCCACAAGATGCCACCTTGCATAAAAATGCTGAGCGTACACTTGCCCAGTACATGTTTTCAGTAGC
Organism: Neomorphus geoffroyi; assembly: GCA_033558235.1. NCBI lineage: Eukaryota > Metazoa > Chordata > Aves > Cuculiformes > Neomorphidae > Neomorphus > Neomorphus geoffroyi. The sequence goes on from JAUMJM010000107.1 coordinate 2,920,418, forward strand.
CTCCCATTGATCTCTGTACCACAGTATAGATTGGTTTTAATTCTACCTCATCCTGCATTCTATTGCCCCATGCCTCTCCATGAAGAATAGTCCTTAAAGCCTTTGTTGTGTTTTTTAGAAATTGCTATTTAATTTCAGCAGAAGGGGTGGGTTTCAGGAAAGCAGAATTAGGAAAAACGTAGCCAGAGTAGTAAAAGAAGAAAGTTAAGATTCAGTATGCAAACATAAGTCCTACGGCCCATAGAGTTTCTCTTGTGCCACTGGCTTTGGTGTTGGAAAAACAACCCTCAACCCAAACAAAAGTACGTTGTTTCTCAGAACCCAGGAGCAGCTCCCGCTCTGCGGACTGCCCACCGGCTGCAGGGCTGTGCTGGGAAGTGAAGGTGCCAGGCTGGGGCTGAGAGTGCCAGTGCCGAGCCCAGCTCCTGCGCCTGCTGCAGAGCTCTCTTCTCTCTTGCTGCTTTGCTGGATTATTTACAATACTGAAAGGAAAACATGCTTTGAGTCCCATATTTCTGCAGTCATTCTTTCAAATTTTTGTGGAATTCTGACCCTATTTTAAACATAAAGCCCAAACGCTGATTGAACTATGGCTTGCTGGAGGAAAAGAAAAACCTGAAAAATAAGAAAAAGCCTAATGCCTGCCCTGTAAAATGAAGTCTGTTGAATGTTGACTTTGAATGTTAACTATTTTACATTCCTAATATTCTACCTTTGTTTCTACCTTTGTGGTATTGGAAACATGAAGCTTCTTGCCAAAATCTAGTGTCCAGAATATAACAGCATTGTGCATATTACCCAGTACTCTATCTGCTATCACTGATTTGAGGATAACCCAGAAGATCAATATTTAAAACAAAATTGCAGAATTGAGAATATTTTTTTCACTAAGCTTTTTTGGAGAAATTATTAAAAATAATAAATATAAAAGAGAGGAAACAGATTCTGGGCACATTAGGAAACATATCATTTTTTAAGAGAATTTCATTGATTTTAAATAGGAGTGTCAGGAGTGAAGCTTTCTTTGCTAAATATTCTGAATGTTTATATTCTGAAATTTATCAAAATTTGTTTTATGAGCACTTTTTTTACTTGTAGTTTTTAATTAATACAAGATTGACCTCTAAGCTTGTGAATGATACCTAATGCATACAGTCAGCAGGTAAAAAAAAATTGAATATTTAAAATAGGCATTTTCTTTATAGTGCTCTGCGGTAATTAAAATCTTCATTTGCTTAAAAGCAACGAACCTTTTTAGAGCAATAAATTAGCATTGCTTGACCCAAGGTCACTAGTAGTACTGCTTCTTCCAGCACTATTAATACCTCAAAGAAAAAGAAGGGGTGGTGTTATCACTCTGTTGCAACAGAAGTAAGATTTTCAATTTAATCACAGTTAAGTCTCACGACCTTTTGATCTTGCATTGACTTCTCACTGAAATGTGGTCAAATTTCAGACAGTTAATTCTAAACTCCACAAAGTCAAGGTGAAGTCAGAAAATCAGTTTGTCACGATTAGGAGTGGGTTTGATGCAGTAGCAAGTGGTTTCATTTCCTGAGTTTTGTTTCACAGCAAAAACTTTTAAAATGAGATCAATAAATTACAGAACAATTTCTGGGGAAAAAAAAATATTTGGATTAATTTAAAAACCCAGGAATTTGAGGGATTTTTGAAAATATTTTTTTCACACAGGTGAGGGGACCTTTTTTTCCCAGTTCATAGTAATAGAAATAATTAAGACAGAACCTAATGTTTGGCTAAAGCTTCAACTAAGAACAATTTTTGAACCAAAAAGTGATCATCTTCATATAAAGTAGAGTTAAAGTGTGAAAAATGCAAACCAGTCATATTTACACATATCCCTTTAGAGGTAATTTTATTTCTTTAGGCAAATAAATTGTGTTCATTGGAGAATGTTAGCTGGAGACCCATTATTTGCACAAGTTCTAAAGCAGTTCATCCAGTATGTGGCCTCATTTATACCCCTGCAAATCAGGGACAACATTTCAGTGATCTCGTAGCACTGTAGCCACTGCAAAAGTATGGCGAAAATCAGCTCTTCTATCAGTTTTGCAGATTTTGTTCCAGAAATGTGTAGACAACAATCTCCATGACTTTGTAGTGTTGCTTAGTTACCTTTCTATGCCTGCTCCAAAATATGTTTTGAGACTTTACTATGTGTTGGATTAAGGCTCTGGTTTGTATACAACAGAGAGGCTGCATTAAAAAAAGCATGTAGGAGAGTAGTTTAAATATGCCTTCTCTAAAAAAGAAGGATTCTCAAAGCTTAATTTATGCTCACACACACTAAGCACTGTGTAGTGCCATAAACAAGATTCCTTTTTTTTTTCTAGCAAAAATATTACCTAGGCACGGGACTTTGGCATTACCATGTCCTAGTGCAACACTCCCGTCCTTAGTTTGTACTCTCAGCCTTTTGAGGAAGTCTGGCGCCTCTGATCTATTTTCCACAGCAGTCCCTGTAATTTTTGGCTATATTTTATGTTTTTCAGATTCAAGTCAATCTGAAAGTCCCAGCCAGCCAAGTGAAGCTGATATTAAGGACCAGCCAGAAAATGGTAAGTTTTTACCTGCTGCTCCTGCTTTGGGATATTAGAACAGCCCATATTTATAAAGATTTTTTTTTCCCATGTCTAATATAAAAGCATTATTCAGAATAATTGACATCGGATAGCTACAAATAGCTTGTATACTCTCCTCATAGTTAAAATGTTAGTGTTTCACTAATCTAACATAGCATTTGTTTCTCCAATCTAGAAAAGAGACATTTTTTTTTCCTTAAAAAATAATTTTAATTGGGGAGATGCCATTGAAGAGCCTCCTGTATGCAACCCTTATCCTTATTCCTCCATAGCAAAGGCTTTCAGTCCCTGGGCCATGAGTCATGACCCCCTAGGGGGGTGTGCTTCATCGCTTTCATTTTTATGTGTGCTGTTAACTTAATTTTGTTTATTGACACATGACACACTGAAGTACCTAACTTTCGATATGTGGCCAGCCATCACGTTAGAGTGCAGAATCTCAGATAGTCCTGCAAAACAAAATAGTTGCTTTGAAAGACGTTTCTGCAGACCCATTCTCTACTGCAAAAATCTGCTAAGCAAAACTGAGCAGCAACGCTCCCAAACATTGCAGTTTCAGGGCAGGATTGCACACCTATAAACACCCCAACTGCTCGGGCAGGTACCCACTGAATGACTGACGCAGATGCTGCTGGCATTCTCTGTATTTTTTCCCTGGTGTGCTTTAAGGGTTGTAGATACCATGGGTGAACAGGGCAGGGAGGGTCAGCTAGAGCTTGGTGCTTATTTTTCTCTGTATGTTTGCAATACTGTTGTTTCAGGTGGCAGCAGCTTGAGCTTATTTAGAAGTAGCAACAGGAATGTGAATTTTGGAAACATTAATATTCTTGAACTGGGACAGTTTTAGTAGAAGTAATAGCTTCTACTGAATCAATGGCTTGCATTGTAAAGCAACCTTTAAAAACATTCAATAATGGGGAATTTCTATAGGGACTATATGGGAAAGGATAACTATGTGTGTAAGGAACTTCTCTTCCTTTTTTTAAGTAAAGTAGACTTCAACAATTTTTGTTGGCCCATCAGCAACTGAGTTTTGTTTTACTACTCATATTTAGGACTTAGAAATAATGTCTCCCAAAATGAAAGTGCTTAATATTAATAGGTTTTTTTAACTTCTTTTATCCATAACCAGATACTTTTTTACAAGTCCTAAACATAGACAGAGGATCCACTGTACAGGACTCTACTGTTCATGAACAGAAAAGAAAAATTTATGTGAACTGTTTATGTCTCTAAAACCTGTCAACATTTTGGGGACATTTAAATCCATCTCATGTGCAAATCCTGTATCTGTAATAATAATTGTGATTGCACTTTCTCAGAGCAACTAACTGCTTTTACTCCAAACCTTTGCAATGATCCCTACAGCTGTATGTGTGTTCAGTGTGTGTTTTGGGGACTTTACTAGCAACCGAACAAGCTGCAAGTGGGATGAGATTGAAGGGCTGTGTTCAGATCTGAACTTCATTTGTATCAGGGTTTAAATGAAAGATAGAATTAAGGGAAGAAGAAGAGATAGAGATGTGGGTACATAAAATTCCAAGATACAAGTATATATCGTAGGACATAAAACATAGGGCTCACTGGACTGGTAAGATTTTTGGCCTTTGGGGTTCCTTTATTTTCCTCCCACTGAAATATGAAAGGTTTCATATTTTGATAGATTTTGTGCTACTCATTTCTAAACATACCATCTTAAAACATTTCTGTTGTTTCTGAAAGACAGCGCCTAATTTCCTTTATCAATCCTGTTCACAGAAATTCTAATTTGTAACCAAAGGATTGTGAGGTTAAGAGAAGAACTGACTAAACTGTGATTTTTGTTCTGCCAATTCTGGTATTTTTTCTTGTGGGGAATATGTTGCTTATGTTTATTAAATCATATTTTAATTTAGAATGTATTAGGTAGGAAGCATGTTATTGTTTTGTGTTTTGATAATACTCTTTCGCAGCTATTAAAGCACAGTTCTTATCCTGCAGTTTCTTAGTCTTAAGGAAGCCTGTTACTCAACAACTGCCCCGTAAAGCAGCAATGTTAGTGTTTAATAATGTAAAATCTGTAAGAGCCTAGTGAAATGTTATATCTCTGATTTGGAGACTGAGTCTTCCTTGTAAAACAAGTTTTTAGTGAATTCTTGGAACTTTACTGGTGACATGCAAAAGGTACTTTTTTTTTAATAAACAGGAAAAGGCTTTTGCTTTTTCTCAGTTTTACTAAAGGATCTTTTTCCCCACCACAGCAGAAGCCTCCTGATTACGCACCTTTTGCAGTGCCTATGTGGGAGATTTTCTTTACAAACGCATCTAATGCTGTCTGTTGGCCCTAAAGGGGCTGTTCCCCCTGGGCAGACGCTGAGCTCATTCTCCGCACACACAGCCCCCGGCTTGCACTGTACCCAGTGTATAGATCAACACAGATCTGCAGCTTTTATCTACTGAACATGAGGATGAAAGCAAAACTGCAGGCTTTAGAAAATGAAAAACTGCACGCACAGAAATGGACACAATAAATCATATTAACTGCGTTGTTCTACACTTGCTGTAGACGCACTTCCACAGGGCCTGATCCAAATCTCTCTGGAGTCAATGGGAGTATCGTAATTGACTTTACTGAGAGTGGGAATGAGCCCACACAGAGAGGAATTTTTCTTTAAGAAAGAAAAATAGTATTGTGAATAATCTTATTCCCAATGATGCTAACAGCGGAATGACCAGATTGAGGGCAGCTTTGGAGTCGTTTTGCATGTGTTTCTGGAAGGCAGAAAGAAGAGTATCGATTAAGTACTACCTTTTGCATGCATGCATTCCTTCATTTTAAAAAAATAAATCTTTAAAGGCCTTGTGAGGGTTATACAGCCTCTCTACTTGCCTGTTAATATCCTTTCTGTTATACTCCATAAATTCTAGAGCTATTTACTATACACATATATTTTGCATACCTTGAGTAATGTAGGTTCAAAAGGGTCAACTATACAGCCCTGAAAAGGAAGGCCTCCTACTACAGATTTTAATTTATCGTTTTAAATTGTATGTGTTATTTTGGAGAGCCTGTGCGTCTAACCTTCATTAAACTGAAGTTCATGGGGAAAAAGGTTTTTCTTTTTTAGAGACAACTCCTTTTTTTCTAGTGGGCTTTACTGGAGTATATTCATCATTAACAAAGAAGATAGTAACATCTTCTGCTCTCAGTGGTGGCTTTAACACCAGCTTTAGCCTTTTCTTCAGCCTTCATTAAGCCAGAATAGTTTTCAAGCAGTCACTTACCCAATCACTCCTGCAAAAATTTACAGAAATATTAAGAACTTTATTTTTTCCAGAGAGATAGAGATATCCAGCATGATGGTCATGAAAAGCAAACATGCAGGCAAGACAGGGCTCATTCGTGCATACATGGTCCAAGGTCCAGATGTCTTGTCCTGGAACCAGGGGGAAAGCTAACGCAGAACCAAATGGTGTACACAATGCTGCAGTCTCTCAGGTCCATTAGCATGGAAAAGAGCTTCTCGGGAGAGGAAGAAAAACCAGAATTTCTCTGTTTGTTATGTGAGTGAGGAAATTTGCAGGAGGGATGATGAAAGAGACCAGCAACTTAATCTGAAAGGCAGGAGCATGTTGCCATGTCCTGATATTTTACTCAAATGAGGGTTTTTTTCTGACCAGCGTGGTGGAACACCTGTGTGGAAAATTCCCCACTTTTGTAGTTGCCTAATTGTATGTAAAAGCTTCATTTCAGTTGGCATCGCAGAGTGATTTTGCAATTCACCCAATCAAAAAAAGATTATTGATTTTAAAAGCTTGTTAAATGCACTGGTTTTGTCTTGTACTTTATAAACAAACTAGTTTTCAGTGAACTGAGGATGACAAAATGGCTAGTCTGATGTAGTGAAGTGACTGCATGCCTGGGGATCAGGAACAACTGAATTCCCAGCTCAGCACTGCTGTGGACTCTCTTTAGGGCTTTTATTCTCTCTTTCAGTCATGGAAAGAGCTATTGGATAGATTTTCTTTTTGTAAGTAGGATTATTTTAAACTTTTGCAGGAAAACTCTTCAATCTTTTTGTCTGCAAAGTGGAGATAGTTGTGATTCTAGCTTTCAGAAATTCATTGAAAATTAAAAGTCAAATCCTGCCCTGCTCCAGCAGGAGTTTAACTCTGGAGAAAGGCGAGGAGAGAGTAGCACACACTGGTTAATAATTGCGGTACCATGCTGTGTTACTGCTGTCAGTAAATGGATGTCAGACATCCACCAGGCGATGTTTGTGTTTGATGTGGCAGTACTGGAGAATTAATAACTGCAGCGTAAAGGTACACACAGTGTGCTATGTAGAGCAGAAGAATGCTGTGTCATACCAATTGATGTCTCTCGAGCATGTGGTATTGTGATTTGATAAGTCAAAGTTGGTAGCACACCACTTTATTGTATATTAGCAAATTATTTTTAAAGAAGTTGGTTTCAAGGGAAAAAGACAATATTCATTATTACAGCTGATAACAAATATGTGCCAAATTCATTGCTCAAACAATTTCTATAGAGGGAGAGGCTTTTATCTAAAAAATAAAAATGCTTAATGCCCAAACAAAATGCTTTTTTGTTTTAATGTATTCTTGCTGCTTTGAGTTGCAAGTACCTTAACAGCACTGCAGGAAATGAAAGGCGCATTGTTTTTTGTAACGTTAAAAAAAACAAAGAAAAAAGAAAAACAATGTTGTACCATAACTCACAGAACTTGTTTTTCAACCCTACAGTAATTACACTGGACTTGTAAATATCATCTATGGATTCTTTGCTTAAGTAGGGCTGGACTTGAGCATTAAACATTAAAGAATGTTTAAGTATATGCTTACTTTTCCATGTCTGAAAACATAAAGGAGAAATTCTGGTCCCCAAGCTGTAGAGGAAAGAGAAGGCAATAGAGGGAATGCATGCAGAGAGAAGTTTCCTTTGCTTCTTCTCTCAGCAAGGCTGGTCATGGCAGGCGTAATACAGCTTTGGCTAAAGGGAGGAGGGGATTATGGGCAACCTGGTAAAATGCAAAAACAGCTTGTGGAAAGACCTCTGTGCCTTAACTAATAGGCTGCAGAGTCCAGACTCTTTTTGTATGCTATCTTTCTGGTCCCACAACCTGGCATTCTTGTTTCATGCAGTGGGCTGCAGCTTCGGCCAGTGGAAGTGGGGACTGCCTGGCCCGAGTGTTAGGCACTCCTCTCAGATGCAGAATTCACTGTTCAAACCCTCTTTTCAAGATCATACAGATATAGTGTCTTTTTGCAGCAAGTGCCATTTGGCTGTTGAAGTGAGTGGGAGCCCTGCGCTCAGGGATTGCAACAGCAAAATACAGCCTAACTTATCGCTGCTCTCATGCAATTGGAAGCACTCCCTGGCCAAAATTTTGCTCTCTGTGGTCAAACCACTGGAAGTTAAAAATGTACACTGGGAACTGCGCTTTGCACATGAGCTGGTGAACCGTTGGATCTCTTTGCTGTGCAAGCTGCAGGAAACAGAAGGGGCTGAAGGAGGTGTTTGCTGGCCAGTCGCAGTGTCCTCCTCACTCCCTCACTGTGGAGGTGGTGGCATTGGCAGTGCGGTGGTGGGTGGCAGACTCCCCATGTCTGGCAGCTGAGGGTAATATCTTCCTGCTGCTCAACAAGTCCAACCAGAGCATCAGAGGTCCCACGTGATTCAAGTCCCAGGCAGCCTGACACTATATTTTTCTTCCTACTTACAAACTTACCCTTCACCGTATTTGGGACCATCAGCATCTAAACTTCTACCGCTTCAGACAGAGCTTGGTCCTTTCATCCGTGAATGTCAGAGTGTAGCACCACTGAGAGCTGCGATAAGGGATCGTGCTTTCTTGCTTGTGCTCATGTGTTCTTTTGTTCTGACTTCCTGACCAGTGCAGGAGGCATTCTGTTGACTTTAGGCCATTGTATGTATACACTATGAAAATGTATGTTGTTATTTCACACCTTCCTCTGGTTTCTGTGTGTGCTGTAGTGCCTGGAAGAATCATACCTGGTTTTACAGGTACAAGGTGATTTTCATTCAAATGGATTTCAACTTTCCTACTCATAATTTGGTCTGCACACTCAGAAAAAATCTTTATATCTGTGTGCACTGCATATTCATGGGCTAATCAGGTACTTTCCAAGTAGCTTTAATTTTGTAAATCTGAAATTGTGTACGTGAGCAGAGAAGTGCACATGGAGAGCAAAGCACAGCTCCGTAAAGCTGTGTGCTGAACTGTTGCTGTTGTCAAGGGAGGGCATTTTGGTGAGACTAGGTTCCCAGAAAAAGCCTCATCACTTCTATAGCTAATCAGATGCTAATTTTTAATTGCAGATACTACTTTTTAATTGCAAAGTTTGCCAGATAGGAAATGGAAAGAAAGTTTAGTTCAGAGCTGCGAGAATAAAATCCCCTCTGAAGCCTGGCCATGGTGTGACTGAAATGGAAAAGTACCAGATCTGTTTCTTTGAAAGTGAGAAGGAGACTTTTATTTGCAGTGGTTCGCAAATATTTTCCCAGGAGCAATGCAGCAAGCTTGGCAAAAGAGGGCAGGAGGAAGGTGAGGCAAGCAAGCCACACTGGTAAACATACTCCTTTAACTCTGCTATTGTTATCTTGCACACAAAGGGTGCCACAAGTTGTTTACAGTAGTTCATTATATTCATTTCTGCTCCTTTTTCTCCCATCAACACTGTATCTTCAGTTATATGGCATTTTTTCTTGATTGTGATAGTGTCCAGATAGATTTTGGTGGTGGGGTGGTAGAAAGGTACCAGTTGATTAAATGTGCTGCTTAGTATGTGCATTTCATGTCTGCTGTCTTAATATTTTTTTTGTTAACCACTGTTGCAACTGAAGAAAATGCTGAAGTTTGACAGTTGGGAGTTACTGCTGAGTATGTGCTGTAAACTATATCATCCCTCTGCCTTCTCTCTTTCTCCCCCTCCTCCAAATGATTTATAAAATGCCTTCACATTCTTGAGTGAGTTCACACTATCACCTCCAGGCACTGCACTAAGGAGTCTTAGGAGTGGATGGGAAACACGGGTCTGATAGCTGGTATTTTTCTCTGAAAGAAAAAAAAAAAAAAAAAAAGGAAAAAATGGGCTGATTAAATTTAAAGGAGAAAAGTTTCCTGCTGTGCCCCAGAGTAAATCTGAAGCCAGTGAAGCACTTTCTAGTGCACAAGAGATGTATGTGGTTATAGTGGGGTTTTATTATTACACACTGCCATTGTTTTCCATTTTCATGAGATTCAGTTAATGTAATCATTTTAGAGTCTCTAATCATTACCTCCCACCCTCCCTCATTCATACTTGAAGCAAGGATCTGCTGCAAGACACACTCTGGGATGAGGAGCTGGCACCTCACTCCTGTCACTGGTAAAAGGAGGCACAAGAAAAAGGGCTGCTACAGGGGATCCAAATATTCTTCTTCTCTCTCTGGTCTTTGCAGAACACATGGCTGGCACCCCAAGCCCTGGCTGCGGTGTGCCCTCTCATGGACTCACTACCCTGCCACCCCCCTGCGGCCTTCCCCCTGCCCCAGTTCACTGCAGCACTGGGGGACAGAGGGAGAAGTGCTGCTTTGGTGGTGCAGTGTGTCTCTAGGTGACTCGGGGTATAGGCCAGCAGTTTCCTACTAGTTTTTAGCTAGTTATTTTTCTGTTTCTGTTCCTTAGTCTTAAAATCATATCTGTAACAGAAGAAACAGCCCTTTGACAGCTGCATCCCCATCTGAAAGCCTGCTGGTGTCTGGGGGTTGTCCCCACCTGACCAGCTTTGCAGTGCAGACCACCTGCAATTTTCCCACATGTTATATCTCAGAATCCTTAAAAATCACGGAATTCACTTTCAGGAAATTTCCAATAGCAGAATGCAGAGAGCCAGCCATGTCCCCAACACTGTGCAGAGGGGAGCCAATTTTACAGTACAGCAGAGCATGCCATAGATTGAGCTGCAGGAGGAAGACAAGAGGTGAGAAGCAAGACAGGATGGACAGCAGCTTGATGGACTGAAGTGGCTGTGGTTTTGAGGCAGGAATGGAACCCCATGGATTTTTGTGAGGGAAGACAGAGAGCAATGCTTTAGTAGAGGCCCACAGCTCAATTTAAAGCAATAATAAAAGGAAAGGTTATAAGAAACTGAGAAAATGGCTGAGGAATAAGGCAACCCAGTATTAGTGAATCCAGATTTCCATCTGTCATGGCCATGAAGGATGCATTTGCAGTAGACAGGGAGCCGTCCACTGTTAAGAGGAGAGAGAAGATCATCCCGTGTACAATATAAATGTAAGTTGTTATTACTACTATTTCTATGTCAGCCGTAAACTGTTCCCATGAGAATGGAAATGCAACATCATTGAAAAAGAATGTCTTACTGTGAAATGGGCAGCAGAAACAGTGTGGCATTATCTGCTGGGTAATGAATTTACCTTGGTGACAGATCATTATTCCCTCCTGCAAATGAACCAGATGAAGGACAGGAACAGAAGGATAACTCAATAATATTTGTATTTTACAGTCTTCTAAATCTAAAAAACAAACAAACAAGCAAACATATGTAACCAGATATAAATGTAAGGATAAAGAAGCATGGTATGTTGGGAGACATCGCCTATTGCAAGATATGAGGGGAAAGCAAATTTTCTTTTAGGTCTCTGCTAACGTGATATATGGACTAAGGCTTGGATTTCAAGCTGATACAGGCAGAAAAAGTAACTGTTCTTTGTGGTTGTCCCCACCACTCAAGTACACTGTAAGTTAAAATTGTAGCTAAGAGCCCTCCAATTTCTTCAACAGCCAAGTTTTTAACTAATAAAACTAGACTGCCTTCCAAGGCCATCCCTTTTTCTCAGGCCGTGCCTAACCTCCCATCTCCAGTACTTCAGGTAGAGTCCAGCTGCCTCCCAGGCTCTCTCAGCTGTGACTGAATGTGATACCAACCAGTTTCACACTTATTCACCAAGGAGGTGCTTCAAGTGCAGCAGGACTTGAGGTATCTGCCTGTAGGGTCAGCTGTCTTGGGATAGGCCCTTAATTCCCACCTGGGGAGTGCATGGGCCTGAGCAGTTCTCTGAACGCACGATGCTGAAACTGGTGCTATTAGAAAGTACATTGTCTCAGATGACTAACATTCCTGAAACACCTCATTTGCAGCAGATAACCAAGCCTTGCAGAGAAAGTTTTCTATCTGTTACACTTGAAAATAGGGTAATACAGTAATGGCAGCTTGTATTAGTGTGCTTGTTCATGAGATCATTTGCATCAGAATCTTATAAATGCAAGAAGACTCTCCTCTCTTGTTTACAGAGCAACACTGAGGAGTTATCACAGCCTGAGGGACTAATCTAAAATTAACTTTGCTTCAGAAAAAGCTTTAAAAAAAAATCCCTTAGCATTTTCAATAAGGAATCTCATAGCTAGTGCTGAAGTCAAAGCTCCTGGTGATGTCAGCTTGTTTGCACCTTTGTAGCTTGCCAGGGCCAAATTCTGAACAGATTTGCACCCTTACAGATAAAGTTGTCCGCTGGGAACTGCCGTGGGGGACTTTGTCCAGGCTTGAAAGCCCTGGCTGGGCAGGGGAGCCCTGGTGGGGCTGATCTCTTCTGCCTTCCTGTAAGTTGGACAGAATCAACTATTGACTCTTAACAGGATACATAGGCCTACAAAGGTCTGGTGAGGTCCAACCTGTGTTTCATCACATCCTGTCTGAGAGCCAACGTTTCCCAAGGAAACAAAAACAGATATGTCTAGTTGTAAATTTAACTTATTTGTGATTTAGTCTTGCATTTTTTTCATCTTATTACATTACGGATAGATTCCAACAAGAATTAGAAATATAGTATTTTAATCATGATAGACTAGAACTGAAACTTTGCAGCATCCGTCTCTTTTTCCCAGCCAGTTTCATGACTGTGATGAAGAACATCTGAATAACTAGGAAAGAAAATATCATTTTTTCCCTATATAATCATGTTTTTGTTGAGATTCATGCTCAAAATCAAGTGATTTTGTGGTCCAGATTACGAGACACAGTTACACTATTTCCAGGATTTAGTGGGTCCTCTGCTAGGCCTGAGATTTAGCCTGCTTATCAGTAGCTGGCACTCTCTTGATGTCCTACGATAACAACACCCGAAGTGTTGACTGTCAGTCAGGTGAGATACACGGTCATCAATCAGGGTCAGTTCTGCAGCCTCTGCTGGGGCCAAGTGGAGTGCCTTTCTGATCAGTGACCTGCAGTGTTGCAGACATGAGGATTGGCAGAGGACTTCAGTTTTCACTGCTACTAACCATTAACCTTCACAAGCAAAGCATTCCCACAAAAAATTCATCCAAGGTGAGTATGACAGGAAATATTCAAAGCATGAAATGAATGCTTATAGCATGACAAAGGAGTGCTTGAAAGACATGAAATGTTCATTGTGCTTGGAGTGGCTGAATGCTGCAAAGGAAAGGAGAAATAAAAATGTGGCTAGAGTATATATTTTTATTTCTCTATATGTGTCTACAGAAAAAAGGCAATGAACCTTTCAGGTGGATAAGGTGCATAAATACAGCTGCAATTATTCTAAGTAATTTCAAAATACATTTTTATTCTGTTGCTCTGTTTCATTTCTTTCCGTGTATATTTATCCACAAGATAACAGCAAGGGCCATCTAGAGGCCAGCTTGGAAATGGGCTGGCCAGCAGCCCCCTCCCGGCGAGGAGAGTTTCTCTCTGTGCTCCGCAGGGTCAAGGCACTGCCAGGTTGCTGCTCCCTCCTCTTCTGCAGAGCCGGCCAGGGGACAGGCAGCCACGGCAGGCTCTGCCCCTGTGCCAGCCTCTTCTACTGCATCCCACCCTTGCATGTTGAGAGATGCCTTGATGCTAACTTTAGCTACTCCTCCTAGGATCCTGGAAGCTGTAAGCAATCTCCAATTTTCACTACTATTGAGTTTTTTCATATGTTTTCTTGAGAGACTTGCTGTTTAATTAACAGCTGAGAGTTGTGTTGCATCCACAGTAATTGCTACCACCTAAGCGGACCAAAGCCTGAAGGATGCTTTTCAATACCACACTTGCCCACCAAGAAGCCGGGCACTTAGGGAAAGAAGTTTATTTGTGGTGTGGACATCATTTTAAATTTCTTTCCAGTAGAGAGGGGAATTTATTCATGGGAAGGTAACATGATGCCAAAGCCTAACTTGCAAAACAAAACCCCAAATTTATCTATTTGTCTTTCAATGTAAGAATTTCCTAATGCCTGTAACATAAGACAAAAGGAAAATTTTGCTTGCAGAAAAATTGCCCTCCACAATAACCAAGAAAAAAAACACAGAACGCCCACACCAAAGCAGCATGATCCAAAATGTGAACTTTTTACGCCTCCCCAACCTTCTAGGTTAGGCTTCCAACCAAGTGATCTTTTATTATCAACATGATATACCCTTGACATAATTTCGCGCAGTAAAGCTTCTTCTGCTGAACTCATGATTTCATTTACTAGATCTGATGAAAGTTCTGTGAACCATGGTAAAATGTGATAATTAGTAGTTTAATTCTTTTAGAGTGTGCGTATTAATTGAAAAGACTTGAACTATAAATACAGGGCCTGTGGATAAAAGCACACTCTGAAATCAGTCGCTTATCCAAAGTATTCATTACTTCACATCTATTTAGACAGTGTGTCTTGGATTAGGCTTGGATTTCATCCCACCTAGCATTAGGCATTAAAACGAGGCACCAGCTATGAACCCAAAATCCTCACTCTCCCTCTATACTCAGTGGAGATGTTGGGTCTTCTGGGAATTCAGCTCTCTCTTTGTTGAACCTCAGGGAGTTTTAAAACTGAAATGTTGCAGCTTAATGCTGTAATTGCTCTGGACCCGAGATCCTGCTGCTAGAGGAAGTCACCCACCCCTCTTCTGCTCATCCTGAAAAGCCAGAGTAGACAAAGAAAGAGTTTGCTGCAAGGGCAAAGGTAGATCTAGCAGGACACGTTGACTTGGCTGAATGATTTCTTCAGGATAGAAGAGTAAGACAGTGTATCTACTGCCCACATGTACTTTATTTCCTTTCTGTTTTTCTCTTGACTTCTACAAAGTGGGAGTTTCTTAGATAAATTATCATTTTAGAGAAGTGTTTATGTGCTCCGTGGAAGAATGTGTCTAGGGATGGGCATACTGGCAGCAAGAACTTCCTCCTCAACTCTTCCAGTGAAGTTTTGTTCTAAACTGCCCAAATGAAGCCATTATTCAAAAGTAGAAATGTTCTGTTCCATTTCTTGTTTTCATTCTTCTATGCATCTAGGGACTAAACTGCTGTGAAAAAGAGCCCATTCTCACAGGATGTCTTGCAGACAAGAGAGGTTCAGCTATTCCAATTGCGATCAGATAAGAATCTGAAATGTTGGGATCACATCCATCCTGAGTTGAACTCTGAGACTTCCAAAATCCATCCATCATTATTTTTTCCTTTATTTCTGTATTTCAGTAATGCAGGCAAAAAAAAGGAACAGAGAAGTAATGGATGTTTATGCATTATAAACCATAATGGATGGGCTTCCTTTTCACCTGAGTTGCTTTGGTTTAATGTAAAGGTCCCTGTGAGTAGAGTTCCTTTTCCATTTTCATTCTTTCTGCCTACTCAACTGCCGCTCATCAGTGGAAAGATCTGCTTTTCCTGTAAGGCAGTCACCATACAAAGTCTCGTAGTTTACATGGAGATTACTGTTAGAACAAGCTTGATGGCTGTCACAGGGCAGATAAGCCAGGCTGCTAAGCGTGGTCCAAATTTTAAGTCCTAGCCTTGCAGTCTCTTCAGATTGTCCCAAATACTTGTGGGCAGGCTGTCTGTCATGTGGACTCCACCCCACTGTCACATTTCTGCATCTTTGTGTATTATACTATGCCACACAAGGCTGGCTGTTGGGGAGGAGTATGACGGTCTAGAGAACCAAGCCTTCTACCATAGGAAGAAGATTGCATAGGCTTAGCTGACCAACCCAGCCTCTAGCAACAGATTCATCTCAGGTCCTCCTCATCTTTATACCAAGAATGTGTCTTAAGTTGCTGGAAGCAGACTGTTGGGATGAGAGATTCCGCTGTGGTCATCTCAGTTCCTTGAGGCACCTCCCCTGGAATCACCATATCTGCCACACATGGGATGGGTACATGAAATTAGATAAGGGCTAAGAAGGTCTCCTTCTGTTTACTTTTTAATCTTGAATTCTTCTCAGTTCTTCGCACACTTCTCTCTTGCAACCTATGATAGGACTAGAGGTAATGTCAGGAAGATATGCCAGGGGAGGTTTAGATTGGACATTAAGAAGATGTTCTTCATCCAGCGAGTGGTGGAGCACTGGAACAGCTCCCCAGGGAAGTAGTCATGGCACTGAGTCTGCCAGCATTCAAGAAGGGTTTGGACAATGCCCTCAGTCACATGGTGTGAATGTTGGGAGTGTCCTATGTAGGGATAGGAGTTAGACTCTATGATCTTGACATTAGGAAAGCTTGACATTAGGAAGAAGTTCTTTACTGAGAGGGTGATTGGCCATTGGAATGCGCTGCTTGGGGAGGTGGTGGAGTCACCGTCCCTGGAGGTGTTTAAGGAGAGATTGGATGAGGCACTTAGTGACATGGTGTAGTTGACAAGTAGGAGTAGGTGTAGGTGTTGGGTCATAGGTTGGACTCGATGATCCCAAAGGTCTTTTCCAACCTTATGATACTGTGTGTGATACTGTGTGATCCTTTTGAGTCCCTTCCAACTCAAGTAATTCTATGATTCTATGATTCTACACACAAAATTAGTGAACTCAGAGGCTGTCTTTGGGCTACAGTCACGTTACACAGAGAAAATAAATTCAGTCCATTTTCTGGCCTGACCTTGTACTGAACCTGGGAGAGTGAATGCCCCTGTCACAACAACATGTGTCTGTAGAAGTACAATAAACACAAACGGGGGTCATTGGCCCTCTCTGTCGTACAGTCCCAGGCCAGGAGTCTAGAGTTTTGGGCTGTCCGCCCAAGTACTTGTTAATAAATGTCCATTCCTAGTCAGTAAAGGAATGTAGACAGGGCATCCTGCCCTAAAAAATACAAACTTAGAATACAACAAAGTCTCAGTCATCATGCAGAGCTGTGCTACTGGTCTCCATATCCTGCAGTCTCTTCCCACTGGACTTAGGCTGCTAGCTTGGGTCTTGGCTGAGGGAATTATCCACTAATACACTGTGAGCCTTCCACTGCCATCTGTAAGCATAATTGCCTGCCTAACCCCAAGTGCATCAGTCCTTGGGAAGTCAGTCAATAAGTCTGTGGGGCTTCCTCATCAATATCTGGAGAAGGCAGAGACCCAATGCTGCACTAGGTGTCATTCTGCTATCTGGACAGAAGTTGCAAGTCCATGCATGTTAGGCATATGATGTTTTTCTACAGCGCCCTTCTCTGCAGCCATAAGCATCAGGTTTTGTGCTCTAGGTCTTGTGCAAGCTTGACATGTCTCTAGACAAGCATTGCTGTGCTTTCCAGACCCATCCCTTTTTGTCTTCTCTGCCACCAGTATATCCGAGCTTTATTCCAGAGTCTTAACTTGGTGCCCTGCTGCTGAAGATGAGACAGCCCGGGAACTGCTGGAGAAAAGGTTCCCCCCATCTTCCATACAGGGATCTATCAGGGACCCCGAGTGAACTCCATTAGACCAGTGACGTGGACAATCAAGGACAAACTATGTGTGTTGTCATGCCATGACTAGTGGAAAGCCCGTTCCCTCCCCAGCCACAAGGATAACTGGCATGTAAACCTAGTGGAAGTCAGTCTACTTGAGATGAAAAGTTATCCAAATTAGGAGATTATTGGTCTGTACAAAGAATAGAGGAATAGCAGCCTTCTGGAGAGAAAACGCCAAGCAATACAATGGAAAGGACATAAAATTAGAGTAACATGATTTGCATGGGATTTGTTGTGAAATAAAGTTTGCTCACTGGTGGTGTCAGCAGAGGAGGTGTAAGAAGCAACTCTGAAGGGAGAGGAAAGCCCCTGGGGAAAGGTGGAGCTGGCTGATCCTTGTGACTTAGCTTCCATGCCCAGCATCCTTATTTTCATGTTTCATTTAAACTATCTAATCTTCAGCAGATATTTCTGCAGTTTCCATTATCATGGTGTCCAGTTACAGGCTTTAAAAGTGCCAGGAAGGGAGGGTGAGAGGAAACAGCTGATGAAGTTGCCGGGGTTTGTGTCTGTACCACCCAGCAAAGTGGGGCAGGAACGCTGTCTGCCCTTGCCTGACCCTGGCCCCACTGGCTCCTCCTGGACACTATGCTCTTCTCTAGAAATACATGGATTACTCCTATAACTGTAAACTAACATGCAAATTAAAAAAAAAACCCCGAAACACAATAACAAAAAACCCACCAACATTTCTTTTTATAGCCTCCTAATTCTATGTCCACTGGGCTTTGAGCTCCCTTGGTTCAGCTCCGAGCGTGTCTGCAGAGTAACCTTGGAGTGTACATTTAGCTACCAGCAGACGAGGGAGGGTTTTATAGATCCTAAAATAATTACAGCATCGTTGAGTCTGGTTGTATAATTTCTTGGCAATATACTAATTAAAACTAGATATTTACACAAAATGCTTATTTAAACTTAAGACTTCTAAAAGAACCTACATACTTATAGTAACGATATATCACAGCTTTATTGAGAACCATGTTTTTCATGCAGATTGAATTCTTGAGCACTGTTATTAACATAAATGAGCCAACAATATCACAGTATCATAAGGTTGGAAAAGACCTTTGAGATCATCGAGTCCAACCTATGACACAGCACCTACACCTACACCTACTCCTACTCCTACTTGTCAACTACACCATGTCACTAAGTGCCTCATCCAAATTTTCTTTGAACACCTCCAGGGATGGTGACTCGACCACCTCCCTAGGCAGCGCATTCCAATGAACAATTACCCTCTCAGTGAAGAATTTCTTCCTAATGTCAATCCTAAACCTCCCCTGGCGAAGCTTGAGACCGTGTCCTCTCGTTCTGTCACTGGTCACCTGAGAGAAGAGACCAACTCCTGCCTCACTACAACCTCCCTTTAGGTAGTTGTAGAGAGCAATAAGGTCTCCCCTGAGCCTCCTCT
This sequence comes from Neomorphus geoffroyi, assembly GCA_033558235.1. Taxonomy (NCBI): domain Eukaryota; kingdom Metazoa; phylum Chordata; class Aves; order Cuculiformes; family Neomorphidae; genus Neomorphus; species Neomorphus geoffroyi. The sequence continues at coordinate 2,939,155 of JAUMJM010000107.1, forward strand.
TCTTCAGGCTAAACAACCCCAGCTCCCTCAGTCGCTCCTCATAGGGCTTGTGCTCCAGCCCCTTCACCATCCTCGTTGCTCTCCTCTGGACACACTCCAGCATCTCAACATCCTTCTTAAACTGAGGGGCCCAGAACTGGACACGGTACTCAAGGTGCGGCCTGACCAGTGCCGAGTATAAGGGGATGATGACCTCAACAGCTTTATGTTGAATACTTCCAGGGCATCTGAATCATCCTGGTATTTCATTTCATCATCTAAAATTATTTTTTAAATACAGTATTTTTTTATCTAGCTCTTTTTATGGCAATTAGAAATGTCTCTGTGTTTACTAGGAACAGAGAGTCCAGCAGAACTAAGTGTTTAATGTGATGAATAGTGTTAGGAGCTCAAAGAAGTCAGATGCGTGTCGACACTTATCAAAGCTGTTCTGCTGCTCAGAATGACTGTTCATGATACTTGTTTCATGATAAACTTCCTCAGAACGTGATGTTACTGGAAAAAAAATGATCCACTCTGAGAAATACGCAGGTGACACAGTTGAGTCAGCAGCTTGCAACAGTGACACAGGCTTATGTTTATAAAAATCCCCACTGAACTTTTGTCTTCTGCATGCGTATATCATAGCCTGAAAATCTGTCGCCTCAGAAGTGTCCCGTTTCTTGTGTTCACTCAGCAGCTTTTTGAACTAACAACATCTTCCAACCACCCTGATGAAGAGGTAGATTCCTAGGCTCAGAAGTCTTAATAGTCACAAAACTTTCCTCTTTCTTAAGTAATTCACCGTATAAATGTTAGTATCTCCAGTGACCGCTGATACCTTTAGGGAAACGATAAACATGGAAAAATAACAGAACACTGTGGAAACCAGAAAATCCTGCCTCCCATATGAGAGGGTTTAATTATTGAAGTTGCAAGCATTTCCCCGTGCAAAAGCATCTCGGCATTCATAGGTAGAAAGTCCCTCATGCTGTGTTTGAAATATCAACTGGATTTAAAAGAAGGCTTTGTGCTTCACCATGGACCTTTCTTAGCCTCCTGCAGATGGTCCCTATTGCTGAAAAGACACATGACTTGTGAGACAGGGAGACCTCCATGCCATTTTTCCATGCTGCTCTAATCCTACTTTACACCCATAAAAGACTTCAGTCCTTAAGCCTTTACCCTCTTTCTCCTAAATATTAAAATTATTTTCCTGAGTGTCATACCGTATTAAAGCAGAATGAAAATGGGTTTAACAATTGCTGGCATGGGGCTTCTGTACAGCATGTGTGTCACAAATCATGTCACTTTTCAGCAATAGGGCTGCTGCCAGCGGGAGGCTCAGAAATGCTCATGTTAATCAAAAATTTTAATTTCAAATCAAATTGACAGTTTACACATGGTGAGAAATGCTTCTCACCATGTGATATTTCAATATGCTACACTGGGCAAAATGGGTGCACTTTCCTGTTAAGAATTCTGACTGCAGTATCTGCAGATTTATGGGTTTCAGTGTATCGGGTATGGTGAGTAGTTGATCTAAGGAAGCCCCTTGGAGAATAGGAGACAGAAGGGGTTTTCATGCAGCCTGGCACTGGTGAGTCGCTGTTGGCACATGCTGCTGGAGAAATGACAGGTATTCAATAAACATCACTATGGTTAAGAGGAAGATTTAAAGGAAGGAGGGGCTGCAGTGCTATAAACAGGATTTGAAACAAATGTGCTTATTTCAGTCTGTGATTAGTCTGAATACCTAAGTATTCCACACCAATTTTTAAATATCCTTACATTTATTTTCACACTGATGTTCTTCACACAACATCAACAATAATATTTATGGCATTAATACAGTACCTAAATTCTAATTTGAAATAGTGTAAACCCAAGTAAACTCTGGATGTATCAAGGCATGTTCCGTTGATGTGAAGACCAGAACATGGCTATGTGTTGCGCTTACGGCATGCAGCCGCAGCATCAGAACCTACAAGCCCTTAATTCTGTCAGAAGCATCCTAGAAGTCAGTAGATAAAATTCAGGAGGCAAAATTTCAGTTGATACTTGATGAGGAGTAAGAGGAGAAAGGACAGTTGACAGAGTGGTGCAATCTGCCTCCCACAAACGAGTCATAGAAACCGATGTTTTCAGGCTGTACCAGAAATATGATGCTGATACCAAAAAATGACCAGCTGAAAAGAAATTATCACTTTAGGTTTTTCAGCTCTCTGGAGTTCCTAAGGCTAATGCGATGCCTAGCTCGTGACACTGGGGCTTTCATTTTACAAAGGCCTTGCAGGGATAGAAAAAACGGGGGTGGCAGTACCCACCTTCTCGTATCTTCCCCTCAAGTGCCCATATTTGTCATTCGCCTGCCAGGGTGAGAGGGTGAGTGGGTGTCCATTGCTGGCAGCCTGGGAGAGTATCCTGCAGCAGCACGTGCCATCAGCATCCCTGGGAAGCGCAGGGATACCAAGTGGTTTCTCTGGGCTCATTTGGATATTGAGTCATGCTTCAAACTGTGAAGCCGAACTGGCAATGTCACCACAGACCTTGGAGATCGCAGCTGTCATTGCTCTTGTAACCAGTGTTGATATAAAAATATGAAGATAAATAACTCCTTCAAATTATTATTTTCAGGGAGGCGGGCTTTTCTTTTTATTACTCTTTTTATTGTTGGATGCCATAAATATTCCAGAATGATTATCCCAGGGTAGATTTCATCTCATTTACTTTTAAAGGCTTTTGAGGAGCGCATTATTTTATAAGCTGCCAAAAGGATATGAACATTTATATAGATTTTTCTTTTCTTTAATATTTCTTTAATTTTTGGATTGAGGACCTGAAACAGAAATATGATAATTTAAGACATCTGTTGTTTTTTGAACTATAGGCCCCTATCAGTATTAATGCAGTTAGTTTATTTATTGAACTTGGTATATAGTAGAGAGGGAGATTCTTAATTTTTATCATTATATCAAAAAACTGTATTTAACATTTTTCATCAACATGAGTACTGAAAAGTACCCTACGTTAGGAGTCATCAGAAATGAAAAACCACAGCAGATGTTTTAACATGAACTCGAAGGGCTTTCAGTGTTTCAAGAAGACCTTTGTCTTCAAGTGAAAGGAACTATCCTTGTGCCCTCTGCTTGTACAAAACCTGACGTGATTAATTCCAATCTATAATCGGTTCATTAACGTAAATAAGTTGCCATTAATTCCACTATCTCTGCACTTACATAAAAAGTGATCTGAACCTCCTAAGAGCTGAAGCTGCTGTGGATCTGTGCAGGACTGGGCTGTTGGTGACACAGCTGGTCTGATGCCACATTTGTTCTGGTCCGTATTTATTAATTTGTTACCCAGACTCTGGAGCTCAATATGACACATATTGAAATAATAATTAGGCCTTGTTATCATTAGAGATTCTAAAATGGCATGAGTGTGAAAGGGGACACACAGTGAGACATTACATGTGTATTTCTGTTCTGATTCACCTTGGGAGAATGCCCATCATGGTGGGTCAGTTGGATTCCATAGTGAAGGCATGAGAGTCCTTTCTCCAAGCCACCTCCCAGCGCCTTGAGGTGTTGATTCCCAATGGCCATCGGGAGTGTACAAACTGTATGGAAACGGAGCTGAACTTGAGCGCTGTTATCAGAAGCACACCCATGAAAACTAGCAGCACATCACAATTTTACTGTCTACTAATACAGACTTTAGCTAAAACCCAAAAAGGCAAATCATTTACCAATGGTTTTGCTTATTGTGAAGGGTTAACAAAACTTTCATTATCACACTATATTAAGCCGGGACCAGGAAACAATTTCTAATCAACACTCAGATCTGGGCAGGGATTGTGCAGTCTTTTGTAGGAGGCCTCAGATCTGTGTTCTCTATTCTCACATGCTCACTTCCAGCTGTTGTCATTGAAATCCCACATAATCTATCCAGGTCAAAGGGCAGTCATCCATGACTGCCGCTGTTAGGAGGTTATGCTGATTTCTGTTGTCAAATATTGGCCCTTTTCTCTTTCAATCACTCCCATTCTACTTTTTTTAACAAGAAAGATCCAGCCTAGAATTGTATTACATGATTTAAAGTCTTAAAAGTGTTCCTCTATTGTACTAACATGACATGCCCTGGACGGTCTAATCCATCCCGCTATGGGCCACAAAGAAAGTTCAAAACCTCAGCCAAAGGCAGGTAGGCAAGACGGAGAGAATAACAGCATATGTGACATGTGGCCCAGCAGTTATTTTATAAGAAAATGTTTAATTTGTCCAAGGTGAGCTATTGCTGGGGCATTAAAATTAAATTGGAAAAAACAAGCCAAAATAGAATTGGGAGCATTTGTCAGGGAACAAGAAAGGTTTCTATATCACCTTTTATGTATAACATGTTACTTAACTCTTCTACAAAAACTCCATAAATTAAGAAAGTGGTATAATTTACCATTAAAGTTTATCACTTGCAAATTTGATGAGTGTGTTTTGTACAAAGCAATTAAAATGAGGCCATTGTGCCAGCTCTGGAAATTGGTATTTGGGGTCTGTTGGTAAATGCAAATTTTGTTATAGTTATGTGCAATGTTCAGGTCTGTGTATAGCTTCTTGGTGCTGTCTTCCATCTCAATGGAAGAGAGCTTCACTTGCATAGGGTATGGAATGGTCTCTTCAATCTCCGCATTTTTTTTAGATACAAAGTTAGAGTATGGGGTTTGGCCTCATGGATCTGTCTTTCCATTTCCAGCATGAGATAGTGGCCAGCTATCTCTTGGTGAGCTTCACTGCCATTGCCCCAGGCAGGGTGAGCAGGTAGGAGCACTTGGGCAGGGGCTGGTCTCAGCCTGAGGCACTCCCCCAAGCCACCCATGCTTGCTCTGGAGGTGGATGCTTCCCAGAAGAGAGGTGCAGCATCCTCCCTGTGCATGCACATGGCACACTACCACTGTGCCTGTGAGACTCTGTGTCTGTGTAGAGGGATGTGTTTCTGGAAGGAAATGCAGTCGTGTGGTTGTGTGGTTGGTTCAACCCAGGCTTAATAAACTCACTTTCCGATTAAGCAGAGTGTTAATTTTTAAAAGTCTTGACTGAAGCTTTTATATTCTGTCCTTTTTTTTTTTTTTTGACTGGAAAATGCAAATTAGGACTAACTCTGTCCCTCCCATCTCCTCAACCAGTGCAGCCATGGAATAGCTAATCTTTTGGGAGACCTCGGGGTGATCCAGATTCCCTCTGATAACATCTCTTCTCTCTAGGCCTGCATGTGCTGTGTGATACAGATGTTAATTTTCTAATCAATATTATTGTTCCACATTGTTTGTGAAACATAGGATTATCTAGATAGAGGATAAAACCAAAAGGAATCAAGTTGCACTTTGAGCAGAGAGGGCTTTTCTTTTAATCAGCCATTTGGTTAAGATAATAGGCTTAAGACCCTAATTGATTATTACTATTTTAAGGTTTTAAGATGACTATGTATAGTGAGATGTTGAACATGAAAAAGGCTTTAGAAATGGCTTCAGTGCTAGTTTGGGGCACTTGTGTAATTTCACAACACTGAAAAGGAATCAAAGTCTCCCAAAAAGCTGTTCTCCAAAGCTTAATACATTGTCACTTGGACTGTAGTGGAAGAGAAATAACTAGAGTCAGACTTTTTCATCTTCAAAGGAGCAACTCTCATTTTTATTTATTTATTTAAGTTTCAGGAAACCAGCTGTCTTTCTGTTTAGAAAATACCTTCTATATTTATGGTGCAATCTAACTATTTTATAATAAAAATAATACTGTTGGATTACACAAGGAAGCCCGCTAATTATATAACAATAATACCTTGAGCACCTTGAAAACATCTTCTGATATTCAATTAAGGAACAACAACCCAATGAACTTTAACCTATAGACCATATTCAGACTTTCTACATAAAAGTAATTGCATCAGTCATGATTTTCTCAAGCTACAACACAAGCGTTTGATTGGTAGCTCAATATCTGAGACTCCTTTTTACAGCATTAATTGGGAAAGCAGACAATACTCTCCCTGTAAATTAGATTTTAGGACGAAGATTAGTTGCCTTTGTACACTTTTACTCATTGAAATAGGAATGTCTGCTTAATAATTCAAAACAAATAGCATTAGACAACAAGTCCTAATACTGATTTCTCCTCTACCAGTGTAAATTAGGAGAAAATTAGGTGAAACTCTGTTTGATCAGTGTAGAAAGACTTGTTTAAAACTTCTTTGAGATTAGAATTGGGCTCCAGCAAGTCAAGACTTTTCTTCTATCTCCTTTACTGGGATCTAAAAGAAGAATACGTAAATCACATTATGAATTTTCTCCCCAATTAAAGCAGTAATCGAGTTATGGAAAGGTGTTTCTCGCATGGTACTTGTTATGATAGCATTGCATCGTGTTTGTACACTATACCGAATGTGGGATTAGGTAATAGCCTATTATTTATTAGTTATTATCCTGCTCTGCATTATTCAATTCAGTCTTATTAGCCTAGGGTTTTTCCTCCTTGGGTGAAAAATTATCATCCTCGCGAGCCGAAGTGACGTCTTGTGTTATAAGCTAACTCCTAGGCTGGATCTAGACTTGAGCTGAAGGCAATGATTCCACAATATATTTAAATATCTGCTTAACTTTGTCAGCCCATCTTTATTCGGCAGGGCAAATGAAAATGTGCTTTAGTCAAGCATTAAGCATGTGCTCTAACTGCTTTGCTGAGTCAGGGCCTGCCTTGACTAGCCAGGTGTCTTAATCTATACCCAGAACTTCAGTGAATAAGCTCTGTTAGTTTTTTTATAAAGGGAGTTTAAATTCTCTCATCCTCATTTGGAACACCTGCTTTACTACCAAAATGTGACTGTCACACAAAGCTGCAGAGATAACCTGATCGTACACAGCAACTTCCATGTCCTGTCTTTGGGATATTTAGCAAAAGTATCACAGCGCACATATTGCAGTAAAGTGCTGTATCAAAAGTAAATCTTGCAAGCTTTCAAGACGTTTAATCATCTTTTCAGTAAAAGAGCTCATTAATGTTAACATCTGCATATGTAATTGCTTGACTTTACCTATTTTTTTTCTCATTCAGAATTAGGTGGAACAGGAAAGTTGATATATTTTTGCATTTTGACCCCTGTTAATAGGCACAAAATGTTTAATTCACATATTTTGTCAATCCTGCTCTTTCCCTTTCATTCTTCTTTTACATGTCTAACTTCTTTATCCTGTTTCTCTCATTTTCTTGTAGCACTGTTGTCACAGCTCAGCAAAAGCTACAGTCTTAGTCCTGGATTTTGCAATCTGAACCATCCAGACACACCTTTAATCTTTCATGCAGTTCTACTGAACTGCGAATTCACAGACCAACTGTGCATCGAAATGAGTTCAAGACACAACCCTAACCCAAGTGCATTGCTTTTATGGGTATCAAGCTATTATTAATGATTGGCGAGACAAGCCCCTGATTTCCTAATGTTTATAAGTAAATAACAAATTGGGAGAATTGTGAAATTCACCTTGTGAAATGTTTATTTTCAGTATTGAAGGATGAAAATCTAGTCACTCTCATTGCGTGCTGTTGTTTAATGATTATTGTTACTTGCACACACATAAGAAATTTTCCTATATAAGTAAGTGGAATTTCAAGTATAATCGGCAAAAATAAGAATAATGAAGTTACCAGGCCCAAGCTAACTTACTCAACTTTTCTCATGCCCTGGGGGACCTCGAAAGCTAGAATGTATTTAACGTCATTCTACAGAATTTTCATTTCTGGTTTTATCTGTGTTTGCTAGGTTAAGGTAGCACAGTTAGCCGCGCAACAGTCGTGTTTTTATTGGATGATTATGAAGGGCTCTAGACTTTCCCTTAAAAAAATCAGCCAAACGCTCTACCACAACTGTAATTTGGTTTTTACTTCCATATTTAAATTTCACCAGAGCAGAGCCAGTGTGGTGCACTGTGGAAAACTAACACGTGACAGATGTTTGTAGCATTGCTGAGTGCACTTCTGGAAGTTGCTCAGACACTGCCATGATGAGCACAGTATGAGAAGTTATATAGCTTAGACTGGCTTCCCTGTGAAGGTCTCTGTGGAGTAGTGAGCGTCCTGGCCCAGATCCAGCAAGACACTTAAGCATATGCTTAATTTTAGGCACATGAGTGGTTTCAGTGAAGACCTAAGAGAATTATTTTTAATTCACAGATCATTTAATTCAATAGGTAGGTTTGCTGCAGCATATGAAAAGTAGATCTTCATACTAAAAATACTTGGGAAATTGTCAATGAAGAAACGTTGTGTATGGCCAGCAACCATTTCTAAAAAGCAGAATGATGTAGTCATCACCTTTATTATGGCAAAATATAAAGCAAATCATGAAAAAGCATTTACATTTATCCAAGAGCTATTTCTAAATTGAAAATAAGGAAAAATAAAACCTTGTAAGAACATTTTTTCATTTGAAGCAGAGAAAAATTTATTCTCTTGATGTAAATAAAAATCTTGTTTGCAGATTGAGGAATTTGTGTTGAAATTCAGCATCAATTTCAATATTTTATAGTACATTTATCTACAGCTGGAGCATGACAGATTTGTGTATATTTATATGTTTGTGTACATAATACATATGTATACACACATACACAAGGATGCCCAAAGATATACATATACACAGTTTGAAAACTCGTCATTATTGCTGAAGTATAAAAACATGCCTGATGTAGAAACTTGTCTCAAGTCTGTTAGCTTAGCATTCATCTGGCACCGTAGGATGCTCACAGACACAGGAAAGTAGTTCTGTATAGTAGCAGAATTCACTGACGTTGGCTGGAGAGGAATGTCTGATCTCCCTCCAGATCTCTCCCAAACCTTTCCCTGACACAGTCCCTGACATGTCACCCTCTGTAGTCCTGCACACAAGATGTTTTCTTTTACTTCCCATTGTGCAGTAGAAATGGCAATGGGATATGGGTTTGGGTTTTTTTCAAATAACCTCAAAAGAAAGCCAGGAGAACAAATGTGGAGCTTGCTTTAGTCTTGTTGTGCTGGTCATTAGAGGAAGGTGCACAGGTATTGCCATGATGAGCACAGGGTACCACAGAATATACTGAACATAAAGAAATGGTGCTGAATCTGACAAACCATTGACAACAGAGCAGATGGTGCCCCAGCAAAACATTCAGTAATATATGTGTGCGTGCACTGGAATCAGTGACCCTAAGTAGGACAACCTAAAAAGGTATGCCACTTATCCTGGGGACAAGTAGGACTTTACAGTTCTTTTAATAATCTCTTTATCCTGAGATTTCTCCTTTGACCCTGATTTCAAAAGCAGGAGGTCAATCTGGCTGACCTCTAATTGAAGTCCAGATATGTCCTGCTTAAACTGCTGTATCCCACTCTGCACACTTACACTGGGCTGCAGCCCAAAAGCTGCTCCTTTTGTAATTGATCATACCCATGAAAATTAAATGAACATTTGGTGATAGACATGTTTTAGAGAAGAAGGAAAATACTGTTATGTAAAGTGTAAGAACATTTTGATATCAAGTGTAGAGGCATTCCTTGCACAAGGGTGGCAAGTGTGGGAGCGTACACCCTTGTTCCCAAAGACAGTCCAAAGCTTGAAGTTAATACTTTTCTTATGCAGGGATATATTTTTCTTTCAAAAGCTAGTTTTAAATGTTAGGAATTTTTTTTGTGGGAAAGACATTAATTTAATTTTTTTTAACCAGCTGCTATTTTAAGATTTCCCTAGTGTAACCTCAGAAAATGAAGAGTACGTCTTTAAATCTTGTTTTGTTTGAATGAATGGGTAGATAATCCTGATCAGATGTTTCTTTAGAGAATAATGTTTAAAACGATTATGGAACTTAGCTGTCCTGTCTGTTTCCTAGGTACAGTATTTTCATTTCAATTGTGAAGTCATTAGGGGTCATCCAAGGTAACCGTTTATTAAAATAGTCCTTTTTTGTTTCAGATTTCCTGTTGAGATGCTTTAACATGTAAAAATCTCCCTGCTGATGTGTCATGTTAGCTTTCCTAACCTCTAGATAGAAACCACAAAGCAGCCTATATAGCTGTATGACTAGTTACCCACCTACATAAACAATAATTACTGCTAAGTGGGAAATTAGATGTCACATTTTAAGGCTAAATGAAAGTAAAGCATTTCAGAATACTGTCATTAAATGCTTAAATCTAATCGCAGTTATCTCACTGTTTGTTTTTTAGGACATTTGGGCTTCCAGGACAGTTTTGTCACATCAGGTGTTTTCAGTGTGACTGAGCTAGTAAGAGTCTCACAAAGTAAGTATCATTTTGTGGCTGGTTTGTATGGTTTCTGCATTCCCAGTTTTTTCTTTGATTCTTACCGTGCCCCTTCTCCAATTCAGAAACAGCATCTTAAAAACTGAGTGCCTCTTCTCCCTGCTTCTCGCCAGTGGATAGTGTTTTATGTGCACATCTTTTAATCTGGGAAAATAAAATAGCATCATTTAAAAAATGAAATGAAAATATTTTAATTCTGCAAGCTTGAATGTGCAAGATGATGAGGTTGTGTGGTACTCAGCTGAAAATGGGCAGACTCTGTATCAGAGTGCAAATAAATGTCTACAGAGATCAGCTTACCTAGTGGATACCTTGCAGAATCCAAGGACTGTATTTTACACAGACCTCTAGAAATGACACGATCTGTGCACATATGCCTGGAAATTTTCTTATGCCACTTTTGCACAATGTGTTCATCCATGCCATGCGTACATGTGTTTGTACACCTACAAATTGGTGAGCTTGATAATAATGCCAACAACTCTACCAACTCCAGCTCTGATAATCTCAATTGTGCAGAAGCAAACATCTTGACTTTGCAAAGGCCTGTGTATTCCATTAACTGTATGAAATTCTGTCTTCTAGAGGGATTTGGGTTTTGACCTTTAAAGAATGCTAATGCCCCCAGCATGAATGACACACTGCAGCATGATCATTATGGGCTTGTCAATACTCACCAGCAACAGTGAATTAAGAGTACCTGTCACTGCCCTGTTCCACTGATCAAAGGTGCATTGATTGCATTTTGCTGTGCCATAATCCAGATAGTCCAAGGAGAGAATATGGACAGTCTCTTGCAGAGACTACTGGCAAGTCAGGGCCATAGGTACTAGGCCTTTGGAGATCTTTTCTACAGCTGGTGTAGAACTGTGCAGTGCAGTAACATCACATTGTCACCTGTTACCACTGTTCCAGGGGAACCACTCAACTAGACAACCCTTTAAAAGTTGAGGGTTTCTAACCAATCTCTTTAGCACAGCCAGTGATAAAAAGTATTCCCCTCCTAGATAGCTGGAGTATTTGTTCATGTATTGGCTCTGCGTGTGTAGTTTATTTCCTTCTGGCACAAACCTAGCAGATAATCTGTGGTTTTGAGTCAGAACACAGTGTTTCTGTAAGGATTTTCCTGTTTTATTTCCTCTTTTGGAAAGACTTGCACTAGTGAGTAAATTGGCTTTATATTCAAAAATAAGATGCTACAAGGAAGGCATGGCAAGTGGGGGATACATGAATGTCAGAGTTATATACACTGAAGAGAAGAAAAGTTTGAGACAGACATTTCTCCTGAGTTTTCTTCCCTGGCAACTGGTGGAAATTTTGTGAGAAGGATGAAGTTAAGAGGACTTAGACGTTAACAGGAGCTGCTGAGTACTCAGCGTATTCGCAATCAGTTCACTCACTGGAGTGCTTAAATAGGGACTTTGACATCTAGCTCACTGTACTCTATGCACTAACTGGCTGGTACTTTCAGCCATGGTGGACTAAACCAAGTTATTGCCAGCCTTTGAGAGCCTCCATGTTATGTCACTTTATTTCAGTGTGGCAGCATAGGGTTTTTGAAGCTCAAAGGATTCACCCTCCCCCTCTGCAAGGCATCCCACTTCACCACAATCTTATCTTCACTGTAGAAGCCCTACACAGCAGAACTGCCTCTGGACTTTGTCAGCCAGGCTTCATGTGTGCACAGGACAGGGCTGCTAGAAAAGTACCTCCACTCAGGCCTTCAGCCTTCACAGCCAGCCCCAGTCCCAGCCTCCGTGAGAGCTTGGCATTGACCTCAGGAACATCTCGTTTCATGCTTATTAATTTTCCGTGATATTTTATTGTAACTAAATGAAAACATTGTGTGTCAGAAATCCTGCCATTCAGCATGTTTTGTGAACTATGAACTGTGTCTGAGATGTTCCCTCTGCTTGCCATTGAAGTGCACCACTTCCAAGGATGGGGCACCTGAACGCAGGAAGAGCAGGACAGGAATGAACTTTATCGGAAATAAGAAAGAAGACGGTGGGCAAAATAAAAAGATTCACCTTTTGTCTGTTCCAGACACAGGGGTTTGCACTCTTTTTCATGGGCTCTTTAATAATCCTGAGAGGTCAAGACCTCGGTTTTATATCCTGCCTGCAAGTCAGCCCCTCTACCAGAAAGAGTGTTCCCAAAACATATTGATATATCACTTCAGAACTGACTTAGAGGGAAGAGTGCCAGCTACTAATTTAGCTACACTACTTTTGAGAGCACCCTGGATTTTCCTTGGAGATGCCCCAGACATTTACTGACCAGCCATAATCTTGTTTACTTTGTGAGGTCTGAGAAGCCCACAGCCTGATATGCCGAGGCTGCCCAGTAGGATATGTTTAGTGTAGAGTTTAGCAACAAATTCCCAGTGAGGTCAGTATGCTAATATTCGAAGAATTACTTAACATAACAGAGCAATAAAGTGATTGCTGCATATTTGCCTAAATTGGTAGACAAGGCCCCTTGAAGAGTGTGCTTTTCAATATAACCCTTGCTGGGTTGTCTATGTGTAACTGTGTCTCAATCTGAGACCAGTCTATGGGTTGCTTTCATGCTGGGGAGCTCAGTTTATGAACAGCCATCATCCAAACTCACCGGCAACTGTTAACAGCCTGTGGCTTGAGTAATCAAAATGTCCTTAGTCTGTTCTTTTGTTTTTATTTTCTAAAAAGCCTTTGCTCCTTCAGAAACCACCATGGCATGGGAAGGAACAAGCCTGCTTGTCCATAGTGAGCCCTCACGTTTAGTCTCCGCTCGCTTCCTGAGTGTGGTCTGTGTTTGCTTTACAAAGAGGTCATCTCTGTGTATGCCCATTGTCATGTTTCTTCCCATGCTTGCTTTTGATAATATAAAGGTAGAAATAAGATTTCCCACAGTTTTAACTGGCCTGTGTTTTGCTGCTGTTATTTAAAATGAATTGTAGCAATTATGTGCCAGGTTTATTTGGTAAAGTTCCCAGAGGTCTACATGAGAAGTAATAGGCAGTTGTCTCCATCATGCAAATTTGGGGAATGAATTAATCAAGTGAAAGGTCAGCTGTTACCATTATCTATCTTACCTATCAGTGCTGATCATCACAGTTTCTGTGAACTATTGAACAAGTCTAGACTGTTTTGGTAACAGAAACTTGCTTCCTTCAGTCCTACAGATGCAGATTTTCTTTTGAAATGCTACCCAGCTGCTGAATCTTGCAGAGCCTAGTAAAATAGAGAAAGTAGATCATAAATTTTCATCTGAAAACCAGATAGCTTCCTCTCCAGCCCATCTGATGTGGATGTTGCAGACCATGCTGTCAGTTCTACATTATTAGCAGGCAAAGGGTGCAAACTCTTTTCTAAATGTTATCTGTCACCCCAGATACTAGGAAGACCCCTTCAGATAAGAGACTTCATTCTGCCATCTCTAGAGAGGTTTGGGCTGACAACAAAAGGCTCAGAAGCAGAAGCGGTGGAGAAGTGTGGGTTTTGTGAACTGACAGCCAGCTGTTGGCCAAGCAAAACCTTCTCCCTCTCTATCCTTGTTAGGAATATATTCCACTCACTGTGTGCATCTATCTGCAGGGCACTGGAGAATACCCTCTGCAAAAGGTGCTGGCAGAGAGGTGGCTGTGGTGCCAAGCCACTGCCAAGGGTACAGTCCCATTCACATGGCAGAGGCTGGGCAACCGGGGCAGGCTGGAGCAGGGAGAGAGACATGGGGAATGCAGTTCCCCTCTTGGCTTTAAGTATGCACCATGTGCTCTTGTGCAGAGAGCTGCTGGGAAGATCTCCTCCCTTGGAGATCCTTCAAGCAGCTGTGGCGATTGACAACTAGCACTCAGGTAAGGTTCCAAGCACTAGCGCTTTATTCCGCTTCTACACAAGCTTATATATCTTTGTTATCTGTCCATGCACTCAGTCTAAACTTCTAACAGGCTCAAGCTCTATGTTCACGCGCTATTCTAAACATTATAATTGGCTCTCCCACAGTCTTTTCAACTGTCAAACCACCTCCTTGTTTCTGCTGGCTTCTTCAGAAGTTGCTTATCCATTGGTTCAAGGGCAGAGTCTTATCTCGCCAAGGCCAAAGCCGCCCGCAGCCCAGCTCATACCCACAAGCAGCCAGATAAACTGCACTGCCCAGGATGTGAAGAAAGATTTAGGATTTATGAACATTCACTGGAGCCAAATGAAACATATTTGTTTTGTGCTCCATTATTTGTCAAAATGACATCATTCTTTGTGCTGATAAACAAGGGAATTCTGACTGCACCCTGGGCGGAAAATGCCACGCTTAGAGTTTTAAGACATTAGTCATGTGCAGTAGGGAGCTGTACGGAGCAAGTGGGGTGACGTTTAATCCTTCTAATGAGCCAGTGAAACCACAAGCACACAAACATACATTGAGTTGCTTACTGCTTCTGTGTAAACACAGAAATGGTCCAGCTAATTATCCCTGAGAGTTACACTAATTCCACAGGTAAGATGTGATTTTTGTGGCCAAGGCATTTTGAAAAGCTCAGGATGCTGCAACACCAAGGCTGCTGGTTGCAGCGGGTGTCAGACTTGCAGGTAGTGCTCACCATGGTTAGCGGCTGCTTTGCCAATAGAGGCAGGGAGGGGCTGAAGCTGTTCCTGCCATGAGGCAGGTGGACAAGCGCTAGAAAAAGTAATTGCCAGCACTCCAGGCATGGAGCATGGGTGCAACAGAGAAAACACAGCTTCCTCACTTCTTTCATCCAGTGGTCAGGTAAAGCTGAAACAAACTGCAGGGCAAGCCCAGCCAGCCCCAGCACGTACTGGATGCTGATGGCAAAGTGTAGGGTGCCCTCACTCCTGCCATGGGTCTGGGTTAGGCAGGCAGCTGCAAGGGGCAGGGAGGGTGCTGCTCCCTTCCTGTAGCCCAGGAGAGGAGAAGAGGCTCTCCTCCACGCAGAGCACATGTGTGAATGCTAGGATATAATAAAACAGCTTTCTCTAAACAGCAGCCTGTATGTTTTCTGCTATACTAAACATTACAGTAGTGAAGGCAGTTAAAGTCACCAGCATGAAAATTAACATTTAAAAAGATACTCCATAGTCCTTAGCAAAGCATTGCTATCCAAAACACACTGTTTGGACTTGGGTATGAGAGGGAAAAAAAAAAAGATTGTAATAAAAAATAGACTGCAGGCATAGAGTGAGCAGTTGCTGTGACCTTGCCTTTTGTATGCCATTACACAATTCAATGGCAGTCCACTCAAACCTTGTTCTCGATCAATATCCTATTAAAGCAGCACAAAAAGTCTCTATAAATTTAGTGGTTAGCTATGTTTATAAATGGAACTCAGCATAATTAGATGGTCAATAGCAGGCTGTAGTCGTAATTTTAAAATGAACATCACACATTTCATATCTGTTGTATTCAGCAAAACCTCTTTGAATCTAACGATACAGTGTGTAGGAAACAAAGGCCTTGCAAAAAAACCAAATCCCAGCTCCCCTTTCCTCTCGGCGGCAGCAGCGCAGTGTGTTTCCCTTTGTTTATGGAGTCACAACACAGGAAAAAGTTTATTAGTCAAATGTCAGCAGGCTGGGTGTTAGGGGAAAAGGGGTCTTTCCTCCTCGCTCCCCGCTAGGTCAGAGCCCTGGGTCGGATGACATCTTGATGCCGCCACGTAGGTGGAGACTATTGTTTTGACTCGCAACTGCAATTTCTGACATCCTGTCCTGTTTTGGAGATGTTCCTGAGCTATCAGAAGGTCGCTTTGCTGCAGAGCATTTCTTACAGGGGAAACAGCATGTTTTTAATGTTGGTGGCCTGGAGTTTCTGCAGCATGTAAAACGCCGGCTGTGCCAGAGTGGAGTTTCCCAACCATGCTGCCACTTTGTGTGGGGCCAGAGCCTTTTCCCAGGGCACAGGAACAGGGCTGTAAAGAGGTTGCATGATGGATTGTAAGATATTACAAGGAAGAGGTTTATTTTAGACAGAGTTTTGCCATAGCTTGCATCACTTTGATTCCTTTGCTTACTCTCCAGAGGTGCAGCCTTGCAGGGAATCCTACAAATAAATGCAAGTGTTCCCTTCCCACCATCCTTCTGAGCCCATGCAAGGTGGACAGTCCACAAAGGCAGTGTGAAAAGCCTCCTGGAGCAGGTTCAGATGTCTCTTAGCTGGACGTTGCACTGCAAAACACAAGTGTGCCTAGAGGAGGCAGATGCCAGGCAGCAGCTCCCTGCAGCCAAAGCCCAGCGCAGGATGTGTGAGGTGTGGCTCAGCTCCACTGAGGCTGAAGTAGTCAGAAAGCACACACAACTTCAACTAAATTCCAGACAGGAAGAGGAAGCAACCTTCCACCATGCAGATGAAAAGCATTAGCCTGTTCCTGACAGTCTCAAGGTGGGCTCTGGGCATTGATGCGTTGCTGGTTTTATGATAATAAATGGAGTAGCTGCAAGCAAAGGTACAAATACCCATTGCTGAAAGACAGACACGGAAAATGTATGTGAGAGGTAGGCAGGAGGAGAGATTTCAAAACAACTTAGCCCAGCACAACATTTGCACAGCACTTCTAGGACCAGAGACCATGAGATGGTTGTGGCAGGATCATGGTCCTGTGAAAGGACCGCCAAGGGGTTTCAGGTACTCGGCCACCATAGGCCAGCCAGGCACTTTAACCTTTGCTGCTTAGATCTATTGGTGTATATTAGAGGTAGATTTTGTTCTTTAACCTTCAGTTTGCAAACAGTCTCTTGAGTGTGGCAAGATGGTTTGGCCTGTGACAAACAAAGCATCCTTCATGTTTGCTACTGTTGTGGTTTCGAATTTTTTCCGGGGAATTTTTCTTTCTCTTGCCAATAAAGGGGATCCGAGTGGGACACGAGGGGGTAGGGGGAGGACGTTTCTGGGGAAACCGGGACAGAGGTCATGCCCTGCTTGGCCCGGACATCCATATCGCTTCTTCTTGCTCTTGCTCTCTCGGCGGTGCGAGGAGGAAGAACAGCAGCAGCAGCAGCTACTGTGTGTGCGTTTTGCAGTCTCTGAAGGAAAGATCACTGGTCATCTGGATCTACCACAACTCCTGCAGGAGTCACACTAAGTTCCATCTCTTCTTCCCCCCACCCTCGGCCGGAAACTCGCCTGGCGGGAACCCGGAAGCGGTGGTGGCCGCGGCAATGAGGTGATTGTTGCTACCCTTAAAGAGACCTGCATCGCAAGATTTTGGGTACAGGACTCAATCTATTTTAGGGTTTTAATTACGATTAGTGCTAATTCTGTTCTGTACATACATATATTTGTAGCTGAGAACTGTTATCTTTTCTATACAATTTTTTTTTCCTGATTAAAGACCTTTTAATATCTGATAACATATCTTAGTTTTCATCTAAACTAAGACAGCTACCCAGGCGGAAATTACTGTGTGATTAGCCCTTTCTGCTTTGTGCTGAGTTTACACGGTGTTAGAAATTCATTGTTCCTACCCCACCCCTGGTCTGGAGATATATTTTGTTTTCCTATAGGGCCAGTTCAAGGAGTGGAACAGAAATGTCCTGGATTTAGGGAGGGAGTGATAAACAGAGGGAAGTGAGAGAAAGAAGCATTATCTAGATACCAGTTTTCTTCCATATCTGCTCGGAATAAAACTGTTTTATAAATCTCTAGGAAATTCATCATGCCTCAGAAAGAAATGATGCTTTAATTTAGTGCTTGCCTTTTTATGTTCCTGTTTTGAAAATTGTATGCTTAACCTGTAAGATAGGCTTTGGTGGGTAGAGTGTGCAGAGGAATTGATCAGCAAAGGGTTTACAGAGCAGAAATCTGTTTGGCAAGGAAGTTGCTGAAAACTGTGGAGTAGATGCTGCAGAGAGTACCTTTATGATTGATTTCCATTCAAGTCAAACTGACTGCAGTGTGGTCATTTTTCTAACCCATAACTGCTCACACTGCAGCAGTCTGCTATCTGCAGGGTGTCTGAATTATAGCAGTCCATGTTACCTTTTACACAAATTACTTACACTGGTTTCTTTTTCCATGCAAATTCATCAGTTTTATAGCCTCTTGTAGCTGCTGTCAAGAAACTGTTGCAGAAAGCACAAATTGATAAAATGAGTTAATTTTACTATGCTTAATTTTTCTTTCTTTTTGTTAACACACCCTCTCTTATACCCCGTGTGCAGGAAGCATATGATGGTTAAAAGGAGATAACAAAGGATTTGAGTGTTCTTGTCAGAAATTACTTCCCAACTTAATTCCTTTTAATGATCATTCCAGATTTTCTCAAGTTTTAATGATGTTGTGTATTTTCTGTCCCATGCTTTTAAAAGTGCATGGCTATCCAGGCTGTTCCCTTTCTGTCTCAATGACGTTCTTAAAAGATCCTTGCCAAACATTTCCTCACTCCTGCCCCGTTGGAGTGAAAGATTTTTTCGTGCTTAAAAATGGGTCAGGTTCTCAGACCAGAGATTAAACTTGGCTCAGCATCCTTGTGTGGCATTGAGACTGCTTCACCTTTGTTGCTGTGAATCAGGACTCTCAGACAATACGTTCCAGGCCAAACTTGTGCATTTTATTACGCAGTACGTCCTTTTTCACGTCTCTGAAATATGAGAGAAAATCATGATCTGTAATTGTCAGCTTCCAAAGTTGTATTGTCCTGTAAATAACACTGAAAAAGCAACAGTGGATATGGTACCATTTGCCATATAGTGGCATTTATTCATTATTTGTTGACTTCAGCATTAAATTCCTCTGCTCCCAAAAGAATATAACACATGGAGTTCATAGATTTGTGCCTGCAAACTTAAGGGTGTATAGGAATTCATTATGTTTTAATGTAAAACCAAGGCTTTAGGACAGGGAAATTAAAGGTATTCATATGCCTTACAGTAAAACTTAGGTGCTGGATAAGGTAATGAGAGGTGACCAGTGGAAGCTAACTGCTGGATAAAGGTTTTTGACAGTGATATGTCTCTAGCTATGATTTAGCTGGAGGAGAGGGCAGAGGAAAATTTAGATGTTCACAGGCAGAAAAGAACTCGGGTTTCTCATCTGCTTTTGTGCTTTCTCTGAGGAGCATTTGTAACCTCTGTGTTTGTGAATGTACATCATGTATATACCAAAGGTCCTGAACTGTGTATTTCCCTGCCTATACTGCTTATAGATTATGCCAGGCACACTACAGGGGTGATGCAGCCTATTTGTAACTATGCCAATATATGCAATTCTGTCCTAAAAGCAAAAGCAACAAGTTTAATTAAATTTTAGAATGATATTAATAGAAAAGCAGTGCTTAAAGAAAGTCTTGCCATAATTGTTTAAATTTTTTTTAAAGAAGAATACCTTTGGAGGAATGTCCTGGAGTCTATGAGAGTCTATGTCCTGGAACACTGTATTCTTGACAAAATTTACATCTTTTTGATTGCAAAGCCAGTTACTATTAGCATTTCTTAATTTTGATGTTCCACCTTCCTCATCATGAAACTAAATACACTCATAAGGAAGAAAAAAGGGGTTTTAAAAGTGCAATTCATGCCTTATTCACATGACTTACTGACTGCAATCTCTTTTGTTTCCCCAGCACCAATAGCTGCAGGAACAGGCCCTAATTTCTCCCTCTCAGATTTGGAAAGTTCTTCATACTACAGCATGAGCCCAGGAGCAATGAGGAGGTCTTTACCTAGTACATCCTCTACCAGGTAATTTAATCTGTGTCTACTACCAGGTTACTTGGAAACCCAGGCCAGCGTCATTACTCATCTGGGAAAGTAACATTAAATTCTTTGACAAGCTGTTTGGGGGCCTCAAGATGTTTTAGATTCACAGAGCTGAATGTTCAACTGGATTACTGTTAAAGTTCTTTTTATATGTACAAGCTTTGAAGAAAAACTGCTGCACTGACTTGTATAACTTCTGGTTTGTATCTCGGTGTATCAGGAAAACTTCCACTGGAATTGATGGAGTTTCACTTGTGGAAGAAGAGAATTTGGAGCATATTGAGACATGTCACTTTGTGCTAGCACAAAAATGTTAGCTGTGAGACCAACATCATTTTAGACTTTGACCTACAATGCATTCTAGTTTTCATATAGCATTTAAAAATTTGTGACTCAGCCTTTGGAGAGCTGAATTGTTAATGCAGATGACTACCCAGTCTGATTTTGATTTTGGCTTAGATGGCAGCTACCAAACAAGGATATTTTTTATTTTTTACCTTTTGCTTTAACCATCCATGGGATTAGACTTATAAACAAGCCCGGTCACTCTAGTAGTCTTGAACACTATTAAGGAAACAGATTGATTTTTATTTCCCCACTTATTTCAAAGAGATGACAAGAAAGTCTAACTTCAGCCCAGGGTTCTTTTACGTTTTAATCTCAGTCTGCAGTGCCACCAGCTTTGCAGTAAGCAAGTACCCATGTGAAAAATCTCTATAGTTTGAATATAGCTATTGCTTTTATTTAAAAAAAAATCTTTAAAGAGAGGCTCTTAGCAATAAATTCTTAGAGTTTGCAGTGACTGGAATAACACTCTACATCTTGCACTTAGGGTGCACATTATGAAGCTCGGTGACTACAGTTCCCATTACACATCAATTAAAAGTTTGTGCACTTTATTTTTCTGCGTGTAAGCTGCATACCCTACCGTGCTGTGCTCATCATTAACACCATTCTCAGGTAGAATTTACTTAGAATTTACTTTACCAGAAGCAAAAAAGTGAGGTTATTAATGTTACTTAAGAGCTCAGTTGTTGCTCTTCCATTCTTTTGCAAATAGCT
Source organism: Neomorphus geoffroyi (assembly GCA_033558235.1). Lineage (NCBI taxonomy): Eukaryota > Metazoa > Chordata > Aves > Cuculiformes > Neomorphidae > Neomorphus > Neomorphus geoffroyi. The sequence goes on from JAUMJM010000107.1 coordinate 2,960,228, forward strand.
GCCACTGATAAGGAGCTAATTATAAACAGCATGGGCAGTTAATAACTTGGTAATATGTTTGTTTCCCTCTGGCTGTTCCCAGTCAGGAAAAAAAATATTCCTTAAATACACAGACTCAGCAGAATTATCAAGCGATAATTATATTGTATGCACACAATTTCCCCTATTGACACATAACAATTCTCTAAATTAAGGAATGGCCAAACCTGCATTCCATGCATACCACAAGACTTATTCTTCCTGCTTCTCACAAACTGTTTTTGCAGACCCGCCAACTCCTACCTGTGTAGAGCTTTGGGTGGGGAGCTGCCAAGAGGCTTCAAGTTTTAAACCAATAGAAACTGCAATGGAATATTTTATGTCTGTTAAATATGTTTCCCCTATACAGAGGAGTCTGTTCTTGAATTCTTAATAGAATACAGATTTGGTGAAAAAATTGAGCTTGGAAAAGTACTTAGAAAAGCAATTCTCAGTAATGTCCCCCCACAGTCTGTATAACTCATTATAGGAAACAGAGCCAAGCTTACTGTCTTTGGCTTGGGGATCCTCTCCCTGCAGAACTACCAGAGTCTGACTCAGTGGCCACCAGGGACCACTGAAAGAGTCATCTGTCTCCTCAGCCTTTGGTGAGAGAGGTGTGACATGTCACAGGGGAATCCTTTAGTACTGACACTGGCCAGATATACCTGCTGGGGAATTTTCATGCTTGTTGGCATGCAGTTGCAGAGTAAAATGCTTGTACTTGTAGGATAACGTGAACATTTGAACCAAGAATGAAGTCTTCCATTATTCACTTGTCTATGCTGCTTCTTGTGGGACTGAAGTCTGGGTTAATTTAATGGTTACGGTTCAAAGATTGAAAATCCAAGTTTGAACTAATAAATAATTTGTCTTTCAGAATAAGCTGTGGAAAAAATTGACAGTTAAAATAAGTCTTGTGTGTCATTACCGTATTCATTCAAATTGCAAAATTCATGCAATACAAATTAAATTCTTACCTTTTTATTGACCTCTGTGTGCTTTGAAAAATGTCCCCCTTTTTGATCTGTAAAAGCCTAAATGTTAAACCATCTTCTAGTTAAACTAGTGTGTGTTTAGGGGTTCAGTTTGGACTCTGTGAGAGGCTGTTTTGTATCTCACTGAAGCTTAGTTGTTGGCAACAAAGCAAACCAGAAACACAAAGTGAATGCTGAGAGGTTGGGTGAGCAGGATGGCTGTGCAGAAGTCATACCTTCCCTTTCTCAGTGTGCTAAATCTGTTATAGTTTCCATAATCCAGTTAGTCTGGATTGCAAGACTAGCAAGATGTGAACCAACAGATATGTCTTTGTTCGTTTCCATACATGTAGTATTTATTATGTGTTCTTACTTTCTCAGCTCTACAAAACGTCTCAAGTCTGTGGAGGATGAGATGGACAGTCCTGGTGAGGAGCCGTTTTATACAAGCCAAGGGCGCTCTCCAGGAAGTGGTAGCCAGTCAAGTGGATGGCATGAAGTGGAGCCAGGTAAGCCACGGCTTTCAGCAGCCTGAGAACTTGATCTCCATTTGCTCTGTTTCATTATCAGAATACACTGAATGCTATATAGAAAGGTGATCAATTCTAAACATCTTTTAACTTCTGAGAAAAAGTCAGTTTAATGAAACTATTGTAGTGGTTTTATTGCTTCTGCAGCTGTGAATGTTTCTGTAGTGTGTCATTTCTGTACTTTGGCCAAATATCTGAAGTATTTAAATAATGCAAAAAAAGATAGACAGTGTTTTTCTGTCAAAACGTCTAGATTCAGTTCTGGAATAGTAGTAACAATCACTTAGCAAAAAGTAGTACCTCTGAGGACTGTGCCATTTTTATTGTTCAAATAAATATCCCTGAATTTATATAAGGTAGAAGGACTTTTCAAGCATTATATTTGAGTTCACTTCGTAATGACTTTTAAGAGACTTACAGAAGTTGTTTTATTAATCTGTAATACCATGAGGTGTGATTGGAGGCTTCATATCAAAATAGATATCACTGGGTGTTACACTTCATAAGACTTAGGAAGCAGCTCTTCTGCCTTTTCTCAGTTAATTGTTGTGTGTGACACTTCTTGTTGATCATCTTTTGGGTTATGTTACGTTACATACTTAACTGTCCATTGATCACTTATCTTGATCATCTGGGTGCTTAATACTATTGAAAATATTTTTCTGGGTGAGTGCTATATGCATAGGTGAAGTTAATGCCTCAGTTTTGCTTACAGCTGAATATTTAATATTTATTTCCAATAAAAATAACAGAAGTCTTATTTGTTAGATGAAGGCAAGCAGTGTTTTCATCTTCAGCCTCCCAGTGTTTAAGAAGGCCCTCTAAACAGCCCAAAGGATCTTTCCCAATACATATTTTATTTATTGTTTGTTTGTTTGAATTTAAAATAGTGTGGGTTTGGTTTGTTTAGAAACAACACATGCTTGTCCAGGGCTCTGTGTATAATGAAATATACAGTACGGAAAAGTAAATTCAACCTGAACAGCATTAAAATCAGTTCGATGGGCACTTGGCCAGCCACCTATATCCTTCATCATGTAGGAAACATACCCACAGCTTTCTCTGGAGACCCTGTCAAACAGCTGTCCTTTACAGCATGCCCAGAAAGTCACCAAATTCGGGCTCTTCCAGACTGGGAGGGGACTGATACCCACACCTGGGAGCCCTTGGAGGATCCCCTGCCAGCTGCCCTCTCTCCTCTAATGAGGAGGAGCCAGCTTATGGGCCCTTATTGACTGTAGATGTGGCACTTTGGCAGGAGGAGAGAGTGGACCTGCAGGCAGAAAAGTGCCAGGCTCCCCAAGTGCCGCCGCCGTCCCCAGGGCTCTGGTGTTTTTAGTGAGGTGTCCTGCTCCGTAGACACGAGGAGCTGTTTCCACCATCAGCTCCAGGCTCCAGATGATGTAGTACTAAACTAGTCTGCTCATGGAGTGTCAAAAACACAAACAAAAGCTCAGTGTCCATTGAAATGGAGAGATCACCACCTCCTCTGCAGACACAGATGGCTAAAAGCTGATTGGGTCACTGCTTCTGCATCACTGTCAGACTGGGAGCTAACTCCCTCCAAAGTTTGGGGTACTCTTTGTTAATGACAAATGTTCTCCATTTGTGCAACAGCCAGAGGTTGACTATTAATTTTGCTGTCACTTCTGGTGGTGCACCACTGGGTGCTCATCAAGCACAACTGTCCATGTCAAACTTCCTGGAGTGCTCAGAGAGGGAAACAGAAAGTTCTTCCTTCCTTATGACCTTCCTCACTTATTACAGAAGAATCCCAAATTCTGCTTATTCTTGCCTGTAAAATGGCAGAAAACCACCTTGCAACATCAGGGACTCAAGCCAGGTACCAACTAGATAAAGCTCAGATTCACCAAGCCATCTATCACTGTCACAGCTGTGAGGAAAAAGAGCTTTATCCTGCCTGCATGGGATGCACTTTTAAACCATCCACGCAGCCCCACCCCAAGACTTCTGCCATGGCTTTCTAGCAGCCTCGCCTCTTGAATTCATTGCCTCAGCTTTTCTCTAAAACAGGGTCACCTGCAGGAGCACGGCTAGCACAGAGATTACTGAAAGAACCACAGCTCATCAGTGGTGAAGGACAAAACAGTACTGAAGTGTCCTTTCATGCCAGGGTGACACAAGGTGCTTCACCCCCGAGGGACACATCCTGCTGTGGTGCTGTGCACAGTTCTCTGCCTTACCTCAGAAATCACACATGGGTCTGCTGTGAACATCTGGCCCTTTGTATCTGATGTGGGTGCTTTATCTCCAGAAGTATAAAATGTTTTTTTCATGTGTCTTCAATAGGGCATCTGCCTAGAAAATACATTGGTTATCTGAGGGCTGAACAAATGATATTAATGTCCTGTATTACCCAGTGGATTGCTGCAGTGTTCTTCTCTGAGAGGGGAGTTTTGGAGCCTGGACCTGTTTGAGATCCATCCTTTCCAATGTTTCTTCTATCAAGAAAAAGGCCTTGCCGTTTATTTAATCTGCAGTCGAAATGATGGCACAGTTCTAACATACAGTAATCTCTGAGCGTCGGTGTTTTATTTTTTTCTCAGTGAAATTCACAGTAGAAGTTTAAAGGCTAAACCCATCTTTTTGTTTGACTTGGCATTTCTTCCATGTGATTCATTTTATGCTGTGTGGGATAATGCAGGTACAGAATGATGCTGGTTCAGAAGGCAGGCTGAAGTTTTATCCTGTGCTGGCAAAGTAGCATAAGCCAGGTTTCCAAACTCCATAATTAAACCCTGTCTTTTGGGTTACCAGCCAAACAACGGGAGGAGGAAATCAGACCAAGGAAAGGAAGCTTAGACTTGTCTGTGGGATGGCTGTTCTGGCTGGGAAGGAAAGTTCAGAGGGGAGCCAGCAGCCAGACTCCCAGCCCAGTAGGATACACACCAAAGATAATAATATATCCTTTGGCTTTATTGCCTTTGAGTAGATTGCTTCCTCACAGGAGATTTAGATTTATGCAGAGATAGCTTCTTGGCCTATATGCCTTGACAGGTTTATGGGAGCGTGAGGACGAATATTCTGTCTCTGTGTGTTGCATTTGCTTAATTCTGAGGTGTGCACATGAGAAAGAGTAGGGACTGCAATGCAGGAGCAGGTGTGAAAGACCCATATGTTTATTCACATGTAGAGAAGAGGGAAGTGCTTAGGGCATAGATACTATGAGAGAGTTATAGTGAAAGATGTTGCCTGGGACAGTGCAGGGAAATTAGGTCTGTGTGAGAGGGTGGTTGGAGAAATGTTACACTTGAAAGAGGGCACAAAGTAGAAGAGAAAGGGAAAATGAGAAGACAGTTTTAAATCATAAAGAAGGGGAAAAATATATAGGGGAAAATAATAATAATAATAAAATAATAATAATAATAATAATAAAAATAATAATAAAAGAACAAATGCCAGGAAAACAAAGATTTGACTTCTTAGAAAGGAAATATGAAATGGAATATGTGAACTCCTCTTAGAGAAAGAGAGCACTCCAGACAGAGGGTTATTTACCGCCAGCCGTGACTGGTCTCTTTACATCTGTCTCCATTTTTTTCTCTTGAAAAGATTTCCTTTTTGGATATTTTCTTCCTGCTTTGCTTCCCTGTGATTGCCCCTGTAAGTGGTCTTTGGAGGGCAGGCTGTATGCTCAGAACATATGTGCAAACTGGCAGGAGAACAGAAGAGGACAAAACCACTCTGTGTGCTATTTAGATTAGGCAGTTGATGCTTCCCTTGTGCCTACGCTTGGGGTCTCCACTGTGTGCAGAATACAAGCTGCACCTATTGTCCATCCACAGTCCTTTTTCTCTACTTTTCCATCATGGGCCCCTGGGGCTCAGAGCACCCTGACATCTGTCTCACGTGGAGACTTTGCTGGGCATAGATCCTACGTGCTTCACCCACCAGCAACACGATCATTCCATTTGTGGCATTTCAGACCCATAGTAATGAGCAGAAGACTCAACCTTGTTTTTTACATCTAGATACTTCTTTCAAGCAAGGATATAGCACTCCTTATACGTCAGATGTGACAGCCAAAGCAGAACCCAACATTAATTCAGTGTTCTTTGTACTGTACTCCTTGAGTCTCACATCCATTTACCTGCTCTCGAAAGCTCCTGGGGAGCTCTCAGACCTAAAAAGGCTGGAGTCTGCCAGAAAAAGATGAATTTCCTTTCACAACAGGAAGGCTTAGGAAGTAAAACAAAGCAGACATAGTAAATTACTTCTGCTTTTCAAATACCTTTTGTGGTATCCTCCTTACCATTACTTTGTCTCAGCACTTTCAGTACGTAACTCTTGTTAACTGAGAAGAAGGGCAAGAGAGGATGATGTTAGTAAGAAAATAAGGCAACATCACACTGGTTTTGAACTCACATACAAAGCTGGTCTATATTCAGTTCTGTGGCAGTTCTGCTTGTAATGAGGGTAAACTATAATTACAGGTATAAGTTTTTTAATTGCACAGTAAAGGGTGAGTTAATATATATCAGTATTCCACTTATGCATTTGCTTGATTCAGTCCAAGAGTAATGTTCACATTATGCTCTTTCAGTCATTTTGTGGTGTAGCATATGGCTGTTGTTTGCCAATTTTACTTCCATTGTATTTCTACAGCGTGGCATGGAAAAAAATGTTTAAGATGCAAATTCAGAGTATCCTATAAGTTTCTTTACTTAGATCTTTCTGGTACTTGTATTTCCACAGGTTAGTTTGGTCCCTAGAGGACAGTAACCCAAGGAAAGGTACATGTTTGTACTCCTTGCGCTTCTTGAGAGATCTGAAGGGACAATTAGCTCTGCTTCAGTTGAGGTCTTGACCAACTGTTGTGCACACATGCAGTAGCTGCTGCTGTCGCTGTTCTTACTCTTCACACCGTCGAGAGAGCAAGAGCCAGAGGAAAAGAGCCGGACATCCAGGCAAAACGGGACATGACCTCTGTCCCGGTTTCCCCGGAAATGTCCTCCCCCCACCCCCTCGCATCCCACTCGGATCCCCTTTGTTGGCAAGAGGAAGGAAAATTCCCCGGAAAATTCGAAACCACAACACCGACTTACAGCATTGCATTCGTTTGCAAACAAGTCCACTGAAAGGCTGATGAGGCTTTTCCTACCATGGTCATCCACCTTCCCCTTCCCCAGCTCCAGCTCAGCTGTTATGCTGCCGGTCACACTATGCCAGACTCTTGTGTGTCTTCACCTTGAAAACCCCAGGAACCAAATGAGGCTTTCAGTGCAGAGACCTTAAGGAATTAGTAATAACACTTGCACTGCATGACTGAAACACATATTTACAGTTCCAGGGGCTCATGAAGTTGATAACATTATATAAACCTGCAGTAAGCTATAGAGCTCCCTGTTAGACTGCTGGCCATGTCTTTGGTAGTAAAGATACTATTAAAGTTAGCCTCATGATTGCTCACTACACCACTCAGGCTTGTGCTGCTTGTTCTCATGCCCCCATCTATGGGACTGTTTGAAAATAATTTCTGAGCAGTTTCTATGTGGCTGACGAGCTGATGTTCCATTTTGGAGTATTTCCCTTGCAGTGGCAGTGACCCCTAACTTAATGGCACTGTGTCTCTCCCCATTGCTGGCTATGGAGCAACCATATGAAGGCAACCAGTCCAAACTCCCATTTCAATAATGCTTTTCTTAAATCTGGCATGGATTTTATTCTTAGCAGGTTCTCAGCGTGCAAGAAAACTTCATATTTACTAAGAAACTTATATTTATGCCTTACACATCAGAAAGGCTCACTCAAGCATAGATCAGGTGACCACAAGAGTTTGTTTTCAAAGTCTGTTTGGAATTACATCTTGGAAATGCCAGAGAAAGTGGTATAGGGGAGATATTAGATTGTGTTCTTTATGCATTCTTGATGCCCTAAACACAGTTGTTACCTGGCACTTCCTAGAAGGTAAAATATGTATAGTATGTCCCAGCATCAGTGATGCAGAGTGCATCTGATCTGTCCTTAGGCAAAAGGTCTATGGGCTCATCAAAAGACTTGATGCCACACACTAACTCAGAGCTCAGAGGAGTTTCCAATGATTGCAGTACATTACTGTCAATGATTCAAGGGACTGACTGTAGAAAATATGATGAAAAACGAAAAGCATGCATTATGCAAAATAAGGAATAGAAAAATAATATCTTTTTACTGGGGAAACAATCAACTTCAGACTTGGAGTATTCAATATCAAATAATTCTCTGACACTACTTTTCAGTGACTTGCTGTAGTGGGCAGTTCTCACTGGGTTATAACTAGACACAGGAATTTCATGATCTTTATTAATTTCCTTAAGCTGATCTATTTGGATACTCATAGACCTATTTAGGAAAGACAAAACCAAGGAAAAGTCTCTTTTCCTTAGACCAGAAGAGGTCTACATCCAGGACCCATGCCAATTGTATTTACTTAGTATTTCCCACATGTGACATTGTCTTGCCCTCCAATTCTCAGTGTGTAAAGAAAAGTCAGACAGCACACTCATGCAGCCATTAAGATTGTATCTGTCTTGTGCAGTAGCTTCATTACATTCCTTGACACATCTTTCAGTAGGCACCAGTGCCATTTTTTCCTCCATTGAACTTAATATCTTAAGTCAGTGGGAACATTTTGCAACCAGACAAACCTCCAGCCCATGGCTCTTCCGATAGGAGGTCAGAAACAGATCATGTTTCACTGATGGTCAGAACATTTTGGTTTACAGCAGAGAGAATTTCATCAGACTCATTTGTGCCGTTAAGCTGAAGATATGCCATGAGCAGTACAGCGGGCAGAACCTGTTGCCTCCCAGGTTCATGCAAACTTCCACTGGTCATTTTCTCTGAAGAACTTTTTCTTAGCTTTCTTAGACTGTGTACCAAGACTAGGACTCCTGCTCCTGTTCACCTCATTTCCCTGTCCCCATTCAGACCCATGCTGCTTCTCATCTCCAAGGCTTTATGCAGTTTCCCACATTTCTCTGCACTCTGCTGAGTCTTCCAACATCCATGTTCTGTCACAGCTGAGGAGCAGAGCATGCTTGAGCCTCTGCTACCTTTCATCCTTTCATTATTGATGTTGAATTAAACATGGCCCCATGTGCACGCGGCCCCTGAAAAAGTTGGTTTCAGGTGAACAGGTAGATACCTGAAACCAAATGTACTATGGGAGCATACTTCAAAGAACTCCAGATTCTACAGAATACAGAACTTTTCCTAAATGTCTTTTTTCCTTTCACAGAGTTCATGTGTTCCCTTATTCCTGCTCTCTGCATTACAGTATCACATCAAAACACAAGCTGTCCAGTGGTTTTCAAGAACATAAGATTTTTCTTTTCTTCTAAGAGCAATAACACTTATCAACTTTCACTGAAATACCATATCAGCTCCTTGTCACTGGCAATCTACAGTTCCTGCCACTAAAAGTTTAATGCATTTACATGAGCACTTAGGCATCAAGACTTTGATATCACAATCTGTTAGTCACAGGTGCTACATAATAGGTTTGTGTTAGCACATTATAGATCTTTTATCAGATACTGCACAAAATGTGTGTGTTTCTCTGCCAGGCAATCAGAATCAGACTGCTGCATCGTCGATGAGTTACTCACCAATATAAGTTGTTGTTTATTTTAAACAGAACTTTTTCAAAACTATACCTTTATGGATAACTTAAACTCTAATTGGTCAAGGCCAGCAAAGATCAAGAACTTAATGTGAGCCAGGAAAAATGCAGCAGGTCAGTAGTGGTGCTTTAGGCATTGTCAGTCTTTTGCAATAGCATTAATAGAGTCAAATGATTAACACTGCTCATTTGCTATAACAGACATAGTCATTCTGACAGCAAATTACCTCTGGATCAATAGCTCAGCTTTTCTTAGCAATTCACATAGTAGCATGAGACCTGTGACAACATGCCATGCTGCTGGCATTACTGTCTCAAAATCATGGAAGGAAGTTAAAGGCAAGGAAAGAACTATTGACTGAAAAGTCCTAGGTGTTTTCACACCTCTCAAAGGCTCCTGTTTTTCCAGAATCTGGGCAACATAACAAACTTGGCTCTGAGATTCAATCTAAACTGTACTTTCCGTTTTTAATAAAATTAATAATCCCATGCAAGAGTTAGAGCACATGCCTCAGCTTTGATGTAATCCCCTGAGGAAAACATCACTTCAGTACAGTCCCAGAGAAGTCAGTCAGTCAACGTTGTGGCTCTGCTTCTTGCATCTAATTCCAGATGTCAGGAAATGCATCATTTAGAAATGGGTATGGACCCATAGGAGTTCTGCAGAAAGTGTTTCACTTCAGATATCAAATTAAAGCTGTGGTTTTGACTGGCCTGGTGCTTAACATCATCCGTACATACTATTTTCACTGACTTTAATGACCAAGTTAGAAGTACATCTTCTGTGTGCTGTGACAGCCATAAGACCACCTGAGTTATTTCTGGCTCCACACACAAGTAGCATCATCTGGATCATTTTTCGGGTTGATGGGAAAGATGCAGTGCATAGAAAACTATTCCCTGACAAAGGTTGGAGCAATGCTTCTTGATGATGATGGGACTCCTGGGATGAGAGGGCTGTATTGGTAGCCCATGGGCATAATGTTCTTCAGACATCCTTGCTGGCTGAGCTGTATTCTGACACCCATTCTGTTTAACATATACACATAAAGCAAAGACAATGATACAGTCCGCGCTTCACTTTTGTCACCAAGAGACAAAAGCAAACACTTTCTGTGTCTTTTCAGAGGTGAGCTCCGAAGGACAGAAGCACCCTCTGTTTGAATATGACTATGCATTTCTTGCTGATTTGGAGTCAGTCAAACATGAATCTTTGTGACCTCCAGATGAGTCTCCTCTGATGAAGTTATTAAGATCATCTGATAATGCAGCACAGGATTGTTTAATTGCAAAATCGAATTAAATACACTGAGAGCATTGTACCTGTCTCCCAAAAGTTGAACTAGTTTTCTTGTTTGCTTCTGGGACCAATTCAGGATGTTGATTTGGATCTATAAACTCTTCTATAGATTAGATCTTGGTTAGGAAATGGACTGCATTCCTTTCATGTGCTGTCTTAGCAGTTGAGATCAGCAGATTTGCTTTTTCTAATGTGTTTGGGAAACAGAAGCAATATTTTATCTCCTGTGGTATGCTGCTGGTACAGAAATGTTCAGGCTTATTAATTCTTTAGGACACAGGAAAAGTCTTCATCACCTGTGTAAAGCAGTCATGGGAAAAAACCCACCGCAAAGACTGCATTGAACTCTTTTTTTTTTTTTTTTTGAGACAGCTGGAAAATATGGAAAATATTATTAGTCTTCAGAGCCAATATACAGTATGTATTGAGAGCCAATAAATGATGCATATTATTGCAAATTCCTGTGCACTTCTGCATTTTATAAAACAGATAACTAAAATACTCACCTAGCCAGATTGGTTCCCTAAGGGATGCACGTTTCCAAGTAGAGGACAAACAAAAAACACCACAGAACAGAACACAAATTAGCCAAATAGAATGGCTAAGAGATTGAAACAAATGGTTTTAGGATCACTGAGTAAGGACTGTGACCTCCTTTTGCCTCAGTCAAGGCAACTGTGAAACTTTGTGAAAGAAGCGCACCGCAAAACAGATGCTGGGCTATCTTAGGTAAATAAATTACCAAAAAATAATAATAAAAACCTCCCCTACACATTTTACAAAGCACAGCTGTGTAAATATTGCATGAGACAGAGGAGAGGGGGAGAGATGTAACATACATTTTTTTTTTTATGCAGAAGTTCGGCTCGGCACTGTTTATTAACATTCCCAGTACAACTACCACTCCACTGCATAGCACACAGTGTGGCTACTGTAGTCCATGCACACATTTTGATCTTCGCTTTAGAGGAGAAAACAGGCTTTAATTTAAAGGAAACATTTTGACCTGAAGTTAAAACGTGCAATGAGAGGTGTTAGGGGACAGAGAGAAGATGTTACAGGACTGGGACCAGGAAGCAGATCGTATAACATCCCTTTTTTCCATTTCCTTTCCCACAATGGGTCTGCCACACTGGCTGTAGACGTTCCCTTGGTTCTGCACAAAGTGAGGAGCAATCCTGAGCTCTTCACTGAATTGTGTAACTACTGCAATTTTCCTGTTTCTCAGCTGCCAGGTACAGCACATTTCATCTTACAAAAACTGTGGATCTGCCCACAGAGAGGAAAAAAATGGCTCTTCTCAGCTAGACTAGAGGCTCACCTAGCACAGTATGTCTCTGATGAGCTGATAGTAGACACTTAAGGAAAGAGTACAACAGCAGGACAGGCATCCAGTGAAGCTTTTCAGAGTACAGCCTCCCAGATTTTGATAGCAAACAGCTTGGTTTCATAAGCCAGAGGCTCTATTTGCATCTTTGTGTTTGACAGCCTTCAGTGAACTTTTCTTTCATAGATTTGCTCAGCTGTTTTGAACCCATTCTTTATTTCAGCCTCCGCAACATCCCATGGCAGTGAGTTCCAGTTTTACTCGGTGCTGTGTAAGGAGGAACCACTTCTTTTGTCTGTTGCCTGATCATTTTGCTTGATGCTCCTTAGTGGTTGGTTTGTTTGGTTGGTTTCTTTAAAACTGCCAAAAGTAGTGAATAAATAATTCCCCAGTTACTTTCTTTCAAGTGCTGCCCCAGCACTTTGACCACAGCAGTCAGTGAGCATAGGAAAGCAGAGAAATCCATCTAGCAGCCTGTTAGATCAGGTAACAGTTTGGCTGAGTAGCTGCAGAGCCATCCTATACCTCCAGGAATGTATATGTGCTGTGATAGCAGCTGTGTTGTTCACCCAAAGTGGGTAGTCTGTAACCTTGACTTGTAACCCCCAAGATTATGTCATGAATGCAGTGCTACCCCATACAGCCAAGTCCCACTGGAGTGACTGTAATGACACTGAAGCTCAAAATAAGCGATGCTGTTTAAGTACTTTCAATTTTCTTTCATCTTTCAGCTCCATAAAGACTTAAAGTTCATCATTGTCTTCATCTAGTTTGAATATTGGCTACAGTTTTATTCTGATTTCACTGGTGTCTTGCTCAGGGGAGAGCAGGTGATCCATAGCATCCTCCATCTCTGCTTGTCCACACCGCTCTGGCACAGCCTGCAGGCCTAGTGAGATCATCCTTTGTGCTATTCTCTTACATCAATGGCTGCCACTATTTTTAGTGTGATATACACCAAAAAGCATAACATTAGAGATCCTGTTGCTAAAATTAGCTGGGAAATTATAGGTTGTTTCACTGTTTTGTTCATAGTCTTCATTTGCCTCACTGAGATTTCCATGCAGATCTTGGAACACCCAAAAGCCAGCACAGTGAGATTGTACCTGCAGTCCTCATGTCCAAGAGCAGTACCCTTGAAATGAACAGGACTATTTTATATCAGGAAGGACTGGAGGCAAAGTCTTAGGTTCCACCTAGAGGAAGGAAATACATTTTATTTTAAAAGTAAGGATTTGCATTCCATGGGAAAAATATAAATGTATGGACTATCTTGTATGTAGTGTAAGGTCCTATTTTATTACAGCAGCCCACCTTTGTCTCCAGGAGTATTATCTGTGATGCAGTACAATAATGCACTACCTTACTCCAAACAGGAGAAAGCATTTTGGATGTAGTCCAGATTTAACCCTATCTTAGAGCTTGCATTTACTGTTAACCAAAATAACAGCAAATGAAAGTAAAGCATCGTCCTGATTGTTCCTCTGACCACAACCAGTCCTAGGTGTGAGATACATCTTTGAAGCCAAGGGCAGTGGTCATTCTCAATTGTTTCATGGCTCCTCTGCCTCGCCTGTGCCCTTTTGGTCCTTGCAACCTACATCTCTCTTCCATTCCTTGAGTGCAAACCTCTCGGCCACACCTAAACTGAACATACTGTGCAAGGAGCTGCTTCTGACTGTCAAAGTAAAGGTTCAACATCTGACATTGAAATGATTACTGAAAAGAATCCTCTCATCCATGTGGAATTGCATATGCTGGCCATTTGGAGATTTTAATAATTAAAAGATCCCCCAAACAGCTCTATTTCTTATGCAAATCTGTAGCCAAATGGGAACTTGTAAGTATTAAATTAATTGTTTGCCCCCTGTTAAAAAATTATCTAGTAACCAAATAATCGGGGTGGGGACAAGTTTTAAGAGGGAAAAGCAGTCTTACAAACAACATTTCTCCCAAGTCCCATGCACTATTGCTGCTGTGATTTTATAGTGCTGTTTCTCTAGGAGTTGTTCAGCTTAGAGAAGGAAAGGATGCAATGAGACCTCATAGTGGCCTTTCAGTGATTAAAGGGGGCTTAACCTTTTAGCAAGACCTGTTGTGATAGGACAAGGGCTAAAGGTTTTAAATTGAAAGAGGGGAAATTTAGAATAGATATAAGGAAGAAATATTTTACAATGAGGATGGTGAAACACCAGCACAGATTGCCCAGAGAGATGGTAGAAGCTCCATCCCTGGAAACATTCATGGTCAGGTTGGATGGGGCTGACCAAATTGAAGATGTCTCTGCTCACCTCAGGAGGGATGAACTGGATGACCTTAAAGGTCCCTTCTGAACCAAACCATTCTGTGATTTTCTACTTTTGCAGGATTTTTCTCTTTAATGTTATGTGGAAAACCCTAAACAAAAATTGGCACTTAATTCAGAGTAAACAGTGGCAGTGACTGAATAAAAACCTGATGTCAAATATACAACCACCCTGGGAAAGTGAAAATCTGTTGTTCTCTCTCTCTTCCAGTTGTTGCCTTCTTAAGTGTTATTATTCATAAAATTAAAAAATGCATCAAAACATTATTTTTTATATTCATAGCGTCACTTTAAAAAAATGGTTAAAAATCAATCTGCTGGCCTCTTGGGGAAATGCTGTAATGTTTTTGACTGTCTCCTACTTTCTGCTGCCAGCTAAAAGTACCATCTGGCTTGTTTAGGGCCCTTTTCCATATCAGGTGCTTCCAAAATTCTCCCCAACCAGAGGATTGTTTCATTGGGTGACTTTGCCTGCTGAGGCATGTGTCCTGGGCTGGGAATCCTACTGCTTCTGTTCCCTGCCATCTTACTGATGATGGTGTGTGTATGTTTGGGCACAGATCTTGTTGCCTCTCTCCCAAGGACATTTGCATCATTGTTAGCTGCACATATTAAATTGATATGCAGGGCTCAGAAACACGTATCCCGCCTTTTGTCCCTTTGTTGTGCAATTGTTGTGGTTTTAATTCTTCTTTGACACCTGGAATATCACAAAGCTGCCGATAATCTGTTGGCTACTAAGGGAAATGACATTGATAGGCTTATATCTAGATAATTGCAGACATACCCCAAACCCTCACAGCTCAGGGAATGAATATCCTAAATCCATTTTTAATTTAGAGAGTCATATGTGGCAGTTGGTTGCGGTGTCATCCTCTCGCTGCAAGAGTCACTTGCAAGGGATTTTAAAAGACGATTTTGGTTAATTCTGCATTGCTGTGTCGAGTTATGCCTAATACCAGTCAATTTGAGTATGGTCTTGCTGCCATTTCGTGGCAGCGTGAGGAGCTGTAACAAAATGGGGATTTTTTCCCCCCCTAAGGTATTAAAAGTTTCAAAAGACATGCTGAAATGAAAAGGAAATAATAACTAAAGACTGTATGGGAAGTAGTGCCTCAGAGTAATAACTTTGTTTGTGTGCTTGATTCCCCCAAAATCTTAATACTTTAAGTACAAGTTAATATTTTAAAACAAATAAACCTGATTTGTGAACTAGTAAGATAGTTGAACTATATCACACATTATTCATTTATTTTTGTGTGAGTGCAATAAAAATTTTTAAAGTTGTAATCTTGTTCTTTTAATAGAGAGAAAACTATGCAGAATATGTTGCTTAGAGTATTAGATAACCTACAGTGTATTAATCAAATATTTTCGTGATATGAGGACAGTTGAGAAAACAGTACAATTTTTGCTAATGGCACTGGTAAGTAAATGGATCTATCATTACATCGTTGTGAAAAGTGACATTGAACAGAAACACCCTGCCAATCCCTAGAAGATAAGTATTTAATGTAATTAGACAGACACTGTCTCCTTTGTTGAATGTAGCATTAATCACCCAGAGAAGTCCAACTTTATATTAAATGGCTTTTTCTGATGTCTTTGTATTAGAAAGCTTCTTACATGGTTTTGTCATGATGATATATTTGACGAAATGACTGCTGTAGCTGTACAGTTTTCCTCATGAACATATTTTGCTGTTGTGTTCCATAATATTTTTTTTTATTTAGCAATGTTAAATTATATAGCTGTGACTTGTTTTTAAGTGTAGAAATCTACATGCATTTGGAGCTGAACCTCTTTGAAACAGTTAATGCATTGAACTCATGAAATATAAAAGAAACACAAATAGCTTCCATTATGTTCTTCAGTTCTTCCTATGTGGTGTTTAGCACAGGTTCGTTGTTATGGCATAAGCAAAATGTTTCTTACTTCAAATGCTGGTTCATAATATCATGGAAAAAAACCCCAAAACTTCTTTCTATGAAAATCTCATTGTTAAATGAAAAATGTTGCCCCCTTCCAGAATTCATGGGCACTACATTTTTCCCCTCTGTTGCTTGTAATTTGTACTGTGAAATGCTGTGTGGTTATGAACTGATATCAACTTGAATCAGTGCACAGCTGTAGCTCCCCACCTTCTCAGTGGTGCAGAGGGCTTTGAAGGGAAAGAATAGAGTTTAGTCAAAGATGACAGCGGACTTCACAGAGTAGCAGGTGGAGGTCAAGTTGGTTTGTTTGTTGGGATGAACACAGTGCAGAGATGAAAAATCTTTGCCATAATAAGGTTTAGGAAGAAAATGCTGACTAGTCTAAGCTTTGATTCCAGCTGACAGATCCTTTTCTAGTATTCATTACTTGATTTCACAGTTCAGGCAATTTTAAGAGGCTTAAAATTATATTTCTGCTCTCCTTTATAAAACTTTTCGATAACTTTATAATTTTTGCTTTAAGTAAAGTTATAGGGACTCCCTGGTATATCACTCCTGCCTTTAGATTCTCACAAAGTCAATATGACATCAAAAATGTAAGGATAAGCTTTTTTTTTTAGACCCCTACTTTTACTGCTTATAAATTAAGTAAAAATTTCACATGTAGTCACTAATTCAATTAGAAAACTAAAACTTTGGGAAAACTCCCCTGAAAAGTGGATAGTAAAATAAGCATGATGCTTAAGAAGTCACTGTTCCTGTCTGGACATACGGTATTTTTGTGTTACTGGTAGCAGCATTAATGAAGCTGCACCAGCCCAGTGTGCTAAGTTTCAGTCACCAGGTGCTGATGAGCCATGCTCCATCCTGAAAGGAAGTCACAGCAAGACCCCAGATAATCAGAGCAGAACGTCCTGACATTGTGTGGCAGTGCTGGGACTTTGATGACTTATCGGCATCGTTGCAAATCAATGCAGCTTCACCAAGGGATTTCAGAGGGCTGAGCTGTGAGTGTGGGAGTCTCTCCTAGGTTAGCCTCCTGCCCTTCCCCTGTGCCAGCTGCTGGGAGGTGAAGACAGACATTCCTCCTTTGCCACCCCTTTTTCTTCCACCACCACCTGCTTCCTACCTGCTGGAGTGGGCAGAATAGGAGTATCTTTAGCCATTTTGCTAAAATCTTCCCCATCAGACTTTCTATTACTTCTGCATTCATTCTTTGCAGGAAGAGGAAACTCACTGGTCAAACCCTTGGACACCAGAATAGTTGCATGCAGTTTCCCAGGGAGCCAGATAGCTCTAAAGCTTCCCAGTGAGTGACAGTTTCTCTCTTCTATTCTTCTGAAACATGTGTTTTACACATATACTGAAAAATGTTAATATCAATTTACAGCCAGAGTCTTCCTTTTTTAAAAAAAGTATATAAAATCTCCCAAAGTATATATACTTAGAGCACCTCAGCACACATGTTGCTTTTTTATGTAGGAAAAAGTGTTGGATGCTCTTATACACATAGCATCATTGGGCTTGAAAGCTGTTAGCTCATTCAGAGTTAGTGGCAAAAACACTGGATTTGCCAGCACCAAGCTGAAACCGTTTTTGTGTAACTAGTAGAAATCCAAAAAAAAAAATGGGAGGAGGGGGGTATAAATCTGTGCATTTGGAGTCGAGTATCTTCAGTACTATGATATCAGCTTTGTCCTTGAAGTCCTTGAATAGCAAATCGTTGGAGGCTGGGAGAGTATTTTGGAGAATTATCACTGTATGCTTTCCCTGGTCTTTTACTCTTTCCTAGGCATCCATTAGTTACCAATGTCAGAGAGAGGATACTGGGCTAGGTGGATCCCTGTAATCTAATTTGGCATGGCTATTTTTCTGTGTTCCTAAGCTCATGAGATCAAGTTATGTAGGATTATTTCATAATGCCAGAGCAGCCATTTCTGAAGTTCGACAAAGCTATCTAGTAAAGTGTCTAATAAAAGAAAAATCCTGTCCCATACTGTAGCTTTCTTGGTCCAGTGAAGCAGCATCCTCATGCATACCAATCTTGTAAAGTTACTTCTGATAGCTCCCTCTGTCCCTTCATTTTTGTAAGCTGAATTGCCATTTTCCTACTTACAGCTTAATTGAACCTGAATGCACCCATTATCTGCAATGTGGTGTTTTGGTAATTTTACTATTTGCTCATAAGTTTTCCCTTAAGCAAACTGAAAGCTTCCCCTTTATCACTTCACTGGGCCAAGATTTCACACAGTATCCTGCTTGCTACAAAATATGATAGTGTTCTCTCTCACCTTGTTTCTTTTTTCTTCTTTTACTTTCTTTTATAAAATCAGGATATCTAAGAAACCCCGAACACCGCGGAGCACTACATGGTGGGTGTGTTTATTCAAACAATGCCAATGCTCTTGTTCTCGGTGTATAGACATTTTGTGTTGTTGGGGGGGATGTACCAGGTGTCCCTCTCATGTGGATTCTCCGGCGTCTCATAAGGAACAGGCTCATACCAAGCACTTTGCCAGAGTGACAGCACCAGAGAGGGCACTGACATGTTACCTCTGCCCTTCCCATGTCTGTTCTCATGAAACTTGCGGAGACTTCTTCCCTGCAAGCCCCCTGCCTCTCTGTCAGATGTGTTTTAAATTGCTCAGCAGATGAGAGAGGTGTTGGGCAGATCATGCAAGCAGACCTGCAGGTGGCATGGTCGTACACAGCTCCTCTGGAAATGATGCCAAAGCCAAACTGCCATTGGCGATGCAGAAAAATGAGGCTGATTTCACCTATCTGATATCACCTGCCTGAGAGCTGATCTGTTGGAAAGCAGTTTAAGTCTCTGCTGCCTGGGAGCTGCCAAGCCTTCCCCAGGGGCTGCCAGTGGCAGGTCCACAGTGCCATTCCAGCTGGCGCTCACCAGCGTACAACTGGCAATGGACACTTTCCAGTACAAGAGCATAGCAGCTGTAGGTCAGCTACAAATTATTTTTTGTGTTATGGAGAAATGAGATGACTGTCAAACCTGGGTCGTTATATGGTAAAAATACCAAGAACCACTGGATAGCAGTACATAACAGTTCCATGAGTACACTCTTGACCTGTCAAATCCATTTCAGCTTGGTATGATGCACATGAATTTGGTTTGCAACTCTGTCTTTCTTTGGAATAACGTATAAACTCTTCACCTCGAATTGTGCAGAAATCAGGTGACTTTACAGTACATGGTAAATTACCTGAGCTCTTTTCAATCCTGACCACAGCTCTTTTATTAATTAAAACATATGTTCAAAGGCAGCGCATACCAATTAAGTCTTCAAACCCAATATTAACACCAAACTTAGTCTTGTCATTATAGAAGTAATTTAAAAATATCACCATACAGTAACTGAGGTCACAGGTCGAAAAAATCTGCTTATTTACCCATCTCCATCTCATGCCTTTGGCGTTTAGCAGACATCATTGTTATACATAGCCCAGATAGCCAGGGATCTTTTGATGACATGCAAATAATGAGCAAATTATTTTTGAAAATTTTTTTTTAAAAAAGCAGAAAATTTGACTCCGTCCTCTTCAGTTACTAAAATTCCCTTTAGTATCACTTGCAATTTAGCATCCATATGCATCTCAGGATGATATAGTTGAAACATCCAAATTTATGATGGCATTTTTTGCCTGACAGCTATGGATATTCCATTCCCCAAGCACCCACATAAAGGTATATTCTCCTATGGATGGCTGCAGTTTGTCCCTGCTGCTATATCTAATCTGCCAAGTATGCTGAAAAAACTTTCAAATAACATTTGAAATGAAACAAATGTAGTCATGAATTTTAAATTATGAGATGTCTAAAAACGTCATTAGACTTTTTTTTAATTCTTACTACAATAGGTATTTATACAATGTAAAACAAGACATTAAATCAAAGGGAAAATTATCTTGCTACTTATTACACTTCTCATTGATTTTTTCCAATATAGAACTCATGCAAATATATTTTTAAGAAATTGGTTGAGTACCACTTTATTAGTTATTGAAAGAACCAATTGGACAACAAAGCAGGAATAAATGCTAACTTAAGATATCTAAAACAGTCCAGATGATGTAATAAACATAGATGCAAACAGATAATACACTTTACGGGAACATTTAAGGCAAATTTTAATGTGGTAGCGTTTTAAAATAATGATGAATCCTGTGTTGCTCAGTTTTAAAATTCTGTAGACAAGATTTTCCATTGGTATAAACTGATATGTCTCCTTAGTAAATATAGCAGTGCTCATTTACAAAGGAGAAATTTCAATGTTCTTTTTCCTAAGTGACATCAGAATTTTGATTCTAACTTGAATTATCATGTTTGGCTACAAATTGTTGAGGAGTCCAAAAGCATTTAAAACCTAAAGCCATTTAATCCATTTCATGTGCCTTTGGCACCTCTCTCTCTCCATCCTTTTTGAACATTCTGGTCCTCATTTTAATCGATCTCATTTTATTAAGTTTTTTGGCTCATTTACGTGCATTTGCTTTATTTTATTTCGAACATTTCTTTTGTAGTGTCTTGAAAAAGAATCGTGACATTTCTTTTGGATAGCTTCTTAAGTATCTGGCAGTCACCTATGATACGATGTTGATGGGTATGGATAGATTAGCTCTGTTTTCCTGATGAACTGTCAGATGTCGAATTCTGAGGAAATTGGTTGTGTGTTGGTGATGCACATGCAGTAGTTTGATAAGCAGATAGAAGGGGAGTTTTCCTTTTTCTTCTGTAAAATAACTGTTTATTAAGATGGATTTAGTCTTGTGAAGCAAGGTACTCCCTGGCAGGTAGTTAATCAGTGATCATGATAACCCAGAATGGGGCCAGGGGAGCAAGTATCCATTCAGAACGTAGAAACTAAAGAGCACTTCATTAGGATGAGTGAATTTCCATCTGCATTGTATTTTGTGTATACTGGAGCAACTAATACAGTAAACTGATGGATGGCAGTTAGTGTGATCATATCTCAGCTGATGACAAATAAAGTCAGCACTAAGTAGAACAGACTTACTATGATTGACAGTAGTATAGCCATCAAAATTCCAAGAAGTTTTAAATTGGGAATTCCCCAGGGGAAAAAAAAAGCAGCTGATCAGCATTTCTGTTGATACTGATTTCAGTGATATTCCTGGAATAATTTGCACTGAAAGATGAAAATTCCCACATACCAGTTTTTCTTCAACAGCCAATTTGTTTTTCAGCATCATCTGTTTGTTCTGCATGTTGTTGAGTTCATGGTCCACCTGGTAATCTGAGCTTCTGTGATTCCTTTTCATAGTGTCCCTTGAGAATGAAGACCCAAACCATGTTTCATTCATAGCTTTTGTTATGAAATCTCCATCAAGAGTCTAGCGGCAGAGAGCTACAGGGAATATTGGGGTAATTCTCCCAGAGTTGTCTTTGGAGATGAATATTAGCTGGTCTACCAATGTGGCTAACTTGATATTGAGTTATTGTTTAAGATGTGTGCAGTCAGAATAATATTAGCAATTAATCAAGTGAAATTGGATGGATATGCAGATATAGATCCAGATATAGCTATAGATTTGGAGAGATGGGGAATTGTTCTCTCACACTGCTGTGACTCCATTCACTCCATCAAAGTTAATCCTAATTTCAGTACCTCTGTTAGTAAAGTGCATAGGTATATATGGAAAATAGGTTCATAGATATTTATTTGTTCTGGGAAGGATCTGTGCATTCAATTCTCATGCATCATTTTCTGGTCCATTTAAATATGTATCAGCCTCATACATGAAAATTTGAAGATCTTTAGCTGTACTCAAGGAAGACTCTTATGTGATGCATTTCTAGTCCTGGCAAACATAAGGAGGTAGAGGAATTAAAACTATCACAGTGTTCCAGTGCCCCTTAGAAGATGAGGAACATGAAGTATTCCTGTGCATTTACTGATTAAACTTGGGCTGGAGGTTTGCGAAGTGCAGAGTTTTGGAAACTCTTACCGTGGGACTTCAGCATCCGTGCAATGGCTTCATTAACCAGAGTCTCTCAAGGACAAGGATCCCATTTATGCTTGCATTATGCATTGAGCAGAAGGGTGTGATGCATGATGTGGAATGAACAAAATAACTTGTGTGTTTAGGGAAATGCCAAATTAATGAAAATTCAGAAAGCTCTAATGTTGAAAAGGCACACAAATTCCTTGATAGAAATATACTGCTAACAGTTTCAAGATTATTGTTGTCTGAATTTTCTGCTTATTGTGTTCTGCAATTAAAATTCTTTTTAACTGAAAAACCAATGTCAAATTAATATTTCCTTCTGGAAAAAAAAATACAAAAGTACACATTTTGTTCCATTTAGCACCATCATAGTCTTTGATCTGGTTCCCTCTGTCCAGTGAAAAAAACAGATTCATGATAATGGGAGCAGGCTAAGACCATACATGTTTGGCATACGTATACTTATACAATCACACAAACACAAGTACAGTAAGTTAAAGTAGCACACCCACTCAGACTTCCATCTGTGTTTTATGCCACGAATTTTCTTTTTTATTTAGCAATTAACTTTTCTATTTATTCTCTGGTTAAAAGCTGCCATAAGATGAAAATAGACTAAGTCTGATTTTCTTCTCTTGCACTCTAAATAACATTCAGAGGAGACTCAGACCTGAATTATGAAATCTGTGTTTCGTAAAAAATGCCAGGTGTGACTGTGATTTGGACAACAGTCCTATACACAGAATAGTAAGAAACACTTTTAAACCCCACCTGGATTACCCAGCCATTGTGTTCTGGCTGTTCTTGTTTATTCTTTGCTTGGAGCAGATGGATAGAAAGAGGCAGGGAACGGGGAGGCTTCTTGGCTCCATTCCCTATTCACCGGCCAGCACAGCTGAGGCGGGTTGGGGGATATTGTAATTTATTGCTGCCCTGCACCAGAGGGGAGGCAGAGGAGAGGCAGGACTCAGAGGTGTCCTTATGAGATGAACTAACTCTTCTTGGGGCCATGTGAAGTGCTGAAATCTGGTCTTCAGTGCAGTGGTCCCCAATATTCATTAGCTCTTGTGAACAATGCTGAGGAAAGCCGTGCAAGGCAGCAGCATCCTGGGCTCTGCCCAGGGTAGCTTCAGTTTTAACTTTTTAATTTCCTGCATCCCTGAGCAACACAGGAGGGGAAGCTGTGGACTGGGGACCACTAAATGTGTTAAAAATCATTAGGGATGAAACAGAAGACCTTTAAAACTAGGCAAGAGTCTCAAAAATTAAACACCTGATTCCATATTTAGTCATTTATCTTAGTTCCTGCCTCACAGTTGTTAATACACACCTTGCCATCTCATAGGCGGCCTGATTTTCACAGGCACTAGGCACCTACAATGCTAACTCACGTGTTGAGACTGCTTACCTAAGATTAAGACTTATAGTATCAGATTTAAATTTTTCTGGGTGGTTAAACTCAAGTTCCCTTGCTTGCTCTCTCAGGAGCTTCGATAAAATGACCAGCATTGTACCTTGTGGCTTAGCAAGGAGGAAAAAAGAAAATGAATATTAGAAATGGATGGACTAAAGAATACGCAGGATATATCAGGCACATTAACCAAACATATGGTGCTAAATGAGATATTTTTTTTAAATTGAAAAAAAATTGACATTCCTGGCAGTCTCAAGGATAACGTGACATGGCTGTGATAAATTTAGAAGAATGGGACATATTTTGGCTTATTCTTGGAAACCTTTTTCTTGCATGCTGACTGTATTTCTTTTATTAACCCATTCAAAGAATGTTTGAATTTTGATGCTAGAGCACCATGCTAGCACAACATAAAATGTGAATGATGCTAATTGCTTTGCACTGCCTAACTTTCTGTCATACCCTTCCCTCTTAAAGGACAAAACATGCCTCGGCAATGAGCTGGTAAGCTCGTCTTATTCTTTCTCTTGGTCAATATTAAGTGATGTAATTAAGCTCCTGTTTGCATATTCTTCTGAACTAAGAAGCAGCCATTTTTTTCTTAGGATCTGATGGATATGATCACTCAAATGAAAATGTGTCATCACAAACCTCAAACAAAATAAAAACATGGTAGAGTTGTTCCAAACCAATAAATTTACAAATACCCTGAAATAAAACAGTAGTGACAATAATGGCAATCAGAATGATAACAAACACGTATAACAAAAGTAGGTACCAATTATTAGTGCTTCAGTTTCTCTTTCTACTCAATTTTACAACATAGTGTTACATTAAAATCTCTATTTTCACATGAAAATTGCTGCCTTGACCTTATAAAATCCATCCCATATGAACACGACACTGCTCAGCATTGCCACAGTGCAACGTCATTTTTTAGTTTTGGTGTAGCTCCTCAAGTTCCAGTGTTTGGACAGACTCACATGAACTTGCTACAGCTTTAAACCATATTCCACTGTTCTTTCTGTCCCTTCTCCCTACGACAATTTAGATTAATCAAGCAAGTTTTTTAGCTTGAGAGTAAAAGAATAGCTTCTTTACTTTCTCAAAAGCTTTATCTTCACCCTAACCCTGAAGAGTGTACGCAGCTAGAGGATATGGGAGAAAGCAAGGAATCCAGACCCTGAGTTCATGAGCCAGCTGAACCATACCGTGCAGAGACTTAGAGACCTTACTCCTTCCACAACCTCTGTTGCTTGCCCAGGGCACAGGTACTCATGTACCCTCCTGGCTCTTTGCTTATGGGCTGCACAGCCATCAACTGTGATAAATCCTGTGCATAAAGAGACTCTTGTTCAGTCCATGATCCTTTTGCACTTGGAGGGATGGAGACTGCTACTAAAACCTGCCCTGGTGGCATACCTAGCCCCTTCCACAGCCCAGCACAGAGGCGATGTACCCAGGGTCTTGCTCTACCCCTCCCCAAGCACAATTATTGCCACTGACCCTTAACTTTGTGTTTAGAGCTGCGATTGACACTCATTTGGTGTTTACATGGCCAGTTCCTCTATCGTAAGGAAATCTGGGTCAACAGCACCTTTACTTCTTTTGAGTGTCCTTGTCCTGAATACAGACACTCCACACAGAGCAATAACTAAGTTACATCCCAGCATGCCATTTGAGTAGGCTACATTGGAATATTGCATAACATAACCTAGTTCAGTCTTCTTTTCTCTCTTAACCCCAATCTGAACCAACTGGTTTTGTCCCTACTCCTAAGTCCTTCAGACCCATATGAAAAAAAACAAACCCAGTATTTTTCTTGCACAATTGTCTGTCAGTTCTAAACTTTTTTTTTTTTTAAAAAAAGGTTAATATGTAACCTTTCTTGCTATGAGGAAAAAGCCACCACAACAGCAAACCCTTGTAGCAAATGGTTTTGAGACAGAAAGTTGTAAGTACAACACTGGAACTCTAACCACTCCCTTTCTTTATTTAACTTTCTAAAATATAAACTGCAAAACCTCACTGAAACGGTTAAGACCCCAGCAGTGCAGCATGTAAAGTACAAGAAGGCTCCTGCATATTGCAATCAACATCCCAGTGGCTATAAAACTAGTGTTATTAAATATAAAGTTAATAATATTGTACAGAGATAGTATTGTCCAGGCCTCTCTCTTTACTTTTTAACAATTAAATTCTATAAAATACAGCGTTGGAAATAAGGTTTGAATGACTTTGTTAGTGGAAGTTCAACTTCCCTATATTATCTCATATTTTACTTTTGCACCTGAAACCTTAACTATCCTGCACCTTTGTTTTGCTGTATCCCTATGGATATGCAAAATGTCTGATGTACTGTATATACTGGAAATGACGTGTTTTCAGTGTATGTGCAGATAATCAGAATACCAATATGCCTCTAGAACTATAAAAATATAGAGAATAATACAGACACACGTGCATATTCTTCATTTATATGCTGTGATATTCTTTTATCCAAGCTTAAATCATATGCAGAAAAGGCTTAGATTTTAAGAGCCTGTTACAATATATTCATTCTGCTAATTTCTTTGGTGCTGCAGGCCTGATACGATAGCAGGAGTTGTTCATACAAAGTTTAACAAACCAGTCATGTTAGCATTACAACATTTCTACTGGTCCATGGGAGAGATTTCACCCAGTGGCAACTTAACTCTGATTTTCATTGGAAACTTTTGATATAGTTCAAGGGCATAATAACAACTCCGAAATAATTCCAGTGTGGCTTCTAATATCAAGACACGAATACCATCCACCCTTTAAAAAAATTTGAAAGAGAAAAGGAACCACATAAATACATGACTTTCAAATACCTTTGAAGTCAAGAGAGTAAGGAGAGGCAGAGTTTGAACTCAGATAACTTCATTCTCTAGTTGTGCCTTGAGTCGTGCAGCACATTTAAAAGATCCATTTGCAATAATCTGCTAAACCATGACTGAAAGATAGAACTCATAAAAAGCCTGTAAAAATCCAAATGCTCCAGCTATTACAGATTTCTAAAAATAATGCAGAATAGGTTTCAGTAGCAATAATAAACTGCATCTTATTCATATTTCAGATGTAAAAGAAAAATATGGCTGCGTTTTAGTACTCGTTGCTCAGAGCAAACCATGGATGCTTCTGCCTCAAAAAAGACCACAAATAAAAGTGAGCTTTCAGCTTGCTGTTGTATTCCATTTAGTTTGTCCTTTAAGTTTATCTAACTGCTTCTGCACCCACTTTCACAATGCATAGGCTGTCGTTCCGTGACCTAGCATTATTAAATTGCACTTATCAATCATTCTTGCCAGGAATGCCATCGCCAACTACATTAAAGAAGTCAGAGAAGTCTGGTTTCAGCAGTCCCTCGCCTTCGCAGACCTCCTCCCTTGGAACGGCTTTCACACAGCACCATCGACCTGTCATTACAGGACCCAGAGGTGAGGCCTAACCCAAGAGCCCCCAGGCAGCTTAAACATTAGCCATGGCACCCAGGGTCCATCCCAGTGCCTTTCCACAGAAAGTCATCACCACATGTGACACACCCAGTGAGAGGCTGTGCTTCAGAAGCTTGATAACCTGGAAGCGTGAGTTGTCAAGACCTACGTTTGATTTTGCTAGGCTGGGCTGTTTGGTAAAACTCCTGATGACCATTCAACAGTGCCTAAGGTGGAAACACTGGGGGCTTGGGGTTTTTGTTTGAAGAGGGAGGGGAAAGGGACAGAATATGTTACAGAGAGCGTCTTCTGTTTGTGTCAATGCATAACAACATAGGTCAGTCTAACTGCTGGAGACAGAGGCCCATCACTCACTTCTGAACAATGCCTGTCTTCCAGCACTATGGCTTTGTTTCTGCCAGTCATTTAGTGCTCGTGTTGTTGGTATCAGTGTGCTGAAGAATCACTTTGTTAGGGGACTCATCTGAAGTTGGTTCCTGCAATGCTTTGGTTTTCTTCACAGTGCTCTTCTGGCTGCCTTTCCAAGTAAAAGAGTTGTCCTCTGGGTCTAGATGTGCTTATACATTTTTGTCAGAAAGATGCATTTGCATTTAGCCTAGGAAACTAAATGCAATACTCAGCTCCCATTTGAAAAGGAGCTCACTTGGGCATAGTAATGTACATAAATGAATCTTCTTACAAACCTCTTTGGAAGATATAAAAGTAGGAATGAATGGTTGTGACATGCGTCTTTATGCTATGAAATTTTGTCTCCTTTAGAGAAGATTATTAAGGAATTGGTCGAATGGTGAAGCATAAAAAGGCATATTAGCAATTCATACTAGAAATTACTTTGAAATGTCTGTTTAGCATTAGTGTGGTTTTACTGAGGGCAGCATAAACCAGGAGGAGCCTCTTTGTCTGCACAGTCCAGGTGATGCAGTGTGAAGTAGTGGAACTGCATTAAGTTAAAGAAAGGTCAGAATTGCATATCATGGGTTTTTGTGCTTTGTTAAATCTACTTACCATAGTTTGATTTGTTGTGGTTAATCCCATAAAAATTATTTATTACCCTTAGACACATACCTAGATCCTTAGAAGATATTTAGGTATCTAAGTTCTATACAGATTTCCCTTGAAATTTGGATCTGAGCTATCTGGCAAATATGTCAGGCTTTTAAAAGCCTCGATAATTGGTGATATAAGCATGAATAATGTGAATGTTCCATTAACACTATATTCGGTGCACATCAGCACTGAATTCCTATCTTTTAGAAGTTCAACCTTTTAGATTTGAGTTGTTTATGGATCAGTTAATAGGCCTTTCTGTATTTAGCTATATTTTACCTCAAACTTATTTTTTAAGATCACTTAATGCCTATGTCTGCCCTGTTTAGATCCTCTGTATTGTGGATTTTTGTGTGGTTGAGAGAGGAAATGTATCGCTGGTGAGGTCTTGTTTAAATTTCATCTGCAGTCTGTTTTAACAAAACATTTTCTGTGCATAAGGGGCAATCCATCAGCTGTGTGAGAAGAACATTCAAAGACAGTCAGAATTTGAAACAGCAAAAACAATCATTGCAATTCCCAAATTTTGTTTGTTTGGAAGGAGATATCTTTACTGACTCCATAAAGATGTAACACAGTTTCTTATCATCGTGGTTTAACAGGTTAAAGCAAGAACTTAACAGGTTAAGCAAGAACTGTTCTTCTGCAACATTGTTCAAAAGCATCCTCTATTTTATGCTTGTTTACAAACAAAATCTAACAAACTTTCAGGAAAAATCCCACTGAATCCATTCATAGATTCTTTTAAGCGTCATCAACCTGGAAAAATCTTGTTCCAGACTTTGTACATTTTGGACATTCCTTTTCAGTATTCTTCTTCCACAACACACTGGCTGTGTTTATTTCTCTTCTACAACAGTCTTTCTATTAGTAAAATGTAATATACTGAGATGGATTATTTTCTGCAAATGCAGCTTTGTTCTTTATCCCATTCATTCCAGTGCACTTTAGGACAGTAAGCAGAAGAGAGAAGCAATTCAGGTATCAGAAGTGACAACATAGAGAGTATAATGCAAACATGTAAGAGGATATTATCTTTGAGCGATTCATATCCACCATTAGTTACTGGAGGTTGTCCCTTTCTGCAGAATTAGTAGGCATAATATAGTATGCACATGTTGCATTGTTTTTGGATACATAAGCATATTGTAAATGATCAGTGGCAGGTCATTCTGAGCGGTCTTGAAAAGTAAGAGCAGGATTTGATCTGCAGTCTGCAGAGATATTTCAGAGAAAGGAAAGTCATGAGTAAGTAGGTCACAATCAGAGTAAGCTCCTCAGCCAACTGAACAATTACCAGAAGGTTCAATCTCCTTCTGATGTTTCTATGTGCAAGTTTATCACTTGGATGTGTATATAAGATGCATCTGTAAAGCAAGATCAAAATACACACCAGAGAAGAAGCTGTAAGACTATTTATGGCAGGTGTTGTCATTGACAACCAGTGATTTATAACTTCACAGGAATATTCCTGAATCTTTCACACACTTCCAAACATTCTTTAGAACATAGTGCACAGCTTACGCTGAGGTATCCCAGGACACTGAGTGCCCTTCCCAGTGATTCCCAGTCATTTAGGAAACAAAACTTGTTTGGAGGAGGAGTAGATCCTTCAGAGGATTTCTTAGCTATGAGGTGCTCCAGTCAATGAACCAGATGGAAAACCTCTGTTCTCATGAAATTGTCTGTATTGTACAGCGTTGTAGAAAGCTGTGCATTGGTTTCCTATCTGCATTGGTGCTGCTGCCAGTAGTCAATCCAGCTGGGCAGTAGCCAGCAGAGAGGATCTAAGCTGGCTGACCAAAGGACCAGATGTGCAGTGAGTGCTGGCTCATGGATGCCAATCCTTTAGTGACTCCTCAGTAGTTCCAACAGATGGTGGTAAGATTCAAGTTTCTTTGGTGATAAGCTAGCAAAGTGATTCATGGAGTCTCACTTGATGATGGCAGTTTTTTGGGCATGACTCTATGGATGCACCATATGTCTTCTCTGGACCAGTGTGGTTAGGATTCAGTATCTGGCAGATGGTAAATTGATCGCCTATAGGGTGGCTTTAGCATCACTTTCAGTTTTAGAATTTATTTCAAAGCATTGAAAATTCAAGCGGTTAGATCTCTTTTTCCTACACAGCATACTTTTGTTACCTGCAAGTTAGATTATTTGGTGGTCTGTGTATCTCACCACAGTACTCCAGTATTGCAAAGCCATCATACGTTGCTGGTGTCTTACAAAGTTTCCCAGACATTAGCCCACTTGAACTCTTTACCAGACAGTGAAGGATTTAAATACTATGGGTAACAGCAGTATTACATAAGTGTTTTTAGGTTTCCACGTATTTCTACTTACACTCTATTGACTTTATATCTGGAGCTGGCTGAAATGTTAAATTGACCATGATCTTGTAAACCTAGGATGTACGGCAGCCTGTGCTGTAGAGCATTCAAGCATTTCCACAGAATATGACAGCATAGATCCTGCAAATGAAAAAGCAAGGAAGATAAGGCAAGGAAAGAAAAAAAATAAGAATGAGATGGTATGTTAGGAAGATAAATGAAGGAGAAACACAATTACAAGAAACAAGAAATACAGCACAAAGAGAAGAACCCAATGAAGTGGATGTGTGAGCAGAAAGAGAAGGGATGAAAGTCAACTAGTGGACTGGTTCCCATTATATTAATTTCCTCCATAATAAGTGTTGCCATTGAGATTTTTATCAGGACAAGGCCTACCAGTGAAACTCTGCAGGATAGTACTCTCTGTTTGTGCCAAAGTGGCAAAACTTTGTCACATATTTGGGAAGACATTGTGCCCTTCTCTATGAAAATTCTCCACAGGGTCACCAAAATATCAGTGCCTGTTAGCTGTCCTGTCAGCAAGCTTCAAGCAAATCAAAGCAATAATTCCTGTTAACTCTCTCCTGAGCTACACAGTGTAAAAGGACACTTTGTAATATCCTATGCTGTGTAATTATCTGTGGCTGCTCTCGATGCTCTCAGCTTGCAGACTAATGTAACTTTCTACTTCCCTTTGAATTTTGACAAAAACAAAGTGGTGCAAGTTCACTGCAATACACACACCTCAGATCAGGGGGCAGTGATGTAAGACAGCCAAAAGAGGAGAGCCACACCACACAGGTAAGAAAGTTGAGTAGAAACTGTAAATAGCATAATGCTGAGCAACAAAACGGCTAACCCAACAACCCAGTTTAAAATATCAGGATAGCTGACTGTGTAGGTCTTCACTCACTTTGAAATAATATGAAGCTGAAGGAAAAACAGTTTCTTAACAGATGGCATCAAGGTCAGGGTTTAGTAATTACTAGAGACCCTACCCAAACTGCCGTCTAATCCCATATCCCAGGCGGGGGGGGGCAGAAAGGAAGGCTTGCAAACGGTTAAAACTGCAACTAAACAAAAGTCAGGAACCGTGTAATTAAAACTCTACCTTTGTTGCATTGTGAAGAGTTAGCCTGTGACATAGGAAATATTTAAAGGAGCAGACTTTTCAGCTAATTTGTGTGTGAGTGAACTGCTTAGACAGTCCTATTCTAAATTAACTGTAAGGCCACCCACCGAGATTGCCTCATAAAAGGCCATGATTGCTCAGCTTCGTTTTGTATAACCGTTCAATAATTACTAGATAAATGCATAACTAGAAGCTCTATTACACTAATAATTTGTACTGAGATAGATGTGTGGGACACCATGCTGGGTTAATTTGTCATCCCTGCAGCAAACTTCTAAAGAAGGCTTTTTTGCAGAGGAATTGTGTTAATATGTTGCTCCAGTGAGAACATGTTAGTGCAACAAGATGACTTGGTCGCTTAATCTCCTAAAGAGGCAAAATGCCTGGAGGGTAAGTGCCAGAAAGAAGAATGGGGGGTGATTAACACAGTGGACCCAGATTTAAACTCATCCTGACAAAAGGAGCTGATCTAACTGAGCAAAAGAATGAGAAAGTAGAGTGTTAAAAATACTAATAGGATTTCATGCATCCCTAAAAAATAATATAAAAATAAAGTGCTGCAGGACCAAAAAGTATTTTACCCATGCTTTTACTGATTCTGTGTTCAGTTTCTTTGCTCTCTTTGATGTATCCATGAAGTTAAACTATATGCTTTAAACAGTGCAGTGAACCATAATATTTTTATCTCTGCTTTATGCTAAATTCTTCTAGCTTTAGACACACACAAAAAGCACATTATTGCTTTAAATATGGAACCCATGTTTAAGCATCAGAGCTCTGGATTTTCAACCTCCTCTATTGGCAGAACAATAAATCATGTTAAAGTTAAGTGAATTACTGTAGCGTGGAACTATAGCTTTAACAATGTTTATGTAGTATCAACTTACCATCTACAGAATGAAAGGGGAGAAAAACACTGATATTAGAAATGGGAATGTGGAGTCCTATTAACTTAACAGCAATATATCACTTCAAAGTCACAGATTCCATTACCATGCCCTTTTTAGTATCAAAGCAGAATTATATCATCACACACATAAAGGTTGTGGTTTTTAAGAGAATTTACATTTCTATTGTAAACTTATCAACTGCATTTCATTATAAGAAAGGCATGATATATTCTCCTAGCAGTATTTTTTATCTTACATATGGGAATACACCGTGTGTATTAAAAACAGTAGTACTATGCAAAAGTTGCCATCATTTGATTTGAAGTAAGAATTGTACAAATAGGTTAAATTAGAAGGCTTTGACCTCTAGCTATGGCCTTGGAAGGGAGGAGTGCTTTCTATAGGTGTGACTTTTATTTCTGCACCTATGTAATCAGTGCTATAGTATTCTGATCTCCCAAAGGCAGAACAATTTTGACATGTTTTAAAACAATCTGCTTAAAATAGCTAACTTAACTGGCCCCCTGCCTATGCCAGAATCTGGAACTGGTGCTCAGTTCAGCTCTACAGGTTTTCAAAAGCAGCCTGTAATACTCACAATCCAGAGTACAGCAATAAACCCTGCGCCCAAACACGGCTTTAAGCATATTTTCCTTTTGCTAGGAACTCCGTGGGCCTTGGCAAAATGTTCTTTTGTCTCCCACTTGGTAATGCAAAATCTCTTACAGAAAGAGTATTTATGAACAAATGGTCCAGGTGCCTTATACCACTGGTCTTCAGAGCGGCAAAAAGGGACTGATAGCTAGCCCCAGCTTGGAGACACCATGGGTCTGATTTTTCAGCAGTGCTTAGCCAATCACAGGCACTTGAATTTGGAGCTGAGATGGACATTCTGCATTTCAGTCCTTCTTTTTGATGTCTATGGACAGGATCAGCTCCTGCATCCATCATATTTAGGATATTTGTGTATATCTCTTGCATCGGGCAGCTTTTATATTATATTTTGAATGTTTTAGCTATGTCTGCCTACATAATGTGGAAATAAATTATCAATGGTACGTAAATTTTACCCATACTGAGAGGATAAAGTCTATTTTTGTTGTCTCTCCCCATGATTTCCCAGCTTTGTCACTGCAAAGGGGAATGCAAGACAGGATCAGTTTGACTTTAGCTCATCCACGCATCTGACAGACATTACTAAACAGCCACTTTGCAGCATTATAGGACTTAAGCAATACTTAAGTTTTCCAGTGATCCGAGTTCCCTTCAAAGGGCTGGACCTAGGACTGGTCAGTCCTATCCCAGCAGCTCAATATTTAAGTAGAGGCAAGTCCTTGCTAATCTGAATAAGAAATTGCTCTATATTTATCACCCTAAAGTCTATTCCTGATGGGCAGTAAGAAAATGAGGACTTTCAGAAACCTTTGAAAGAGTTACAGGGGACGCAGCTCCCATTGAAATTCAAAAGCAGTTAATGAATTCTCTCAGGACCTCTGCAAATCCCAGCCCAAGTTTCTTAATTATTTTTTTTCTTGTTTGGGTAACTGCTATCATCACAAAAATCTGTGGGCTTAAAGCTATTGTTTTAGGCTTCTATTCTTTACCTCTTGTATTGTATTATACACAGAAGTGTAAGTTCCTTTCAACATTTTTGGCTTATTGCCAGATCTCCTTATTAAAAAGTCACTCTTCATATTTCCGATAAACACAGCTGTTTCATGGTGTTTGAAAGCATTTCACATCAGCCAGCATGGTGGCTTAGTACTCTAATATGGTCAATTTTTAGAATTAAGTACCTTTGGGGTACAAAGGGTGGGATACATCTTGCATAATTTGAACTGGCACTTGCATCACTTAAATGCTAGGAGAAAGCTTACAGCATGCAGGGAGTTAAAGCAACTTAGAAGCCTGAAGTGGAAATATCTAGCAGAACAAACTGTTCCATAACATTTCCAGGGAAATGATTTTTAAAAAAATACTTTCTTAATTGTAATGAAGCCAATTATAACGGCCTCAAAACCAAGCTGATAAAAATTATTCTGTTTCATTATGATTATAATGTTACCATTTCTAGGAAGATTGATCATTGTTTAATGAGCTATTAATAAACTTAATTATCACTTTTTAGTGAAAGTATCTGAGCATTGTGCCCTAGTGAAGCCAATCCACTGTTGACTTGGTCTGATGGACTAGCCCTTGTGCCTGTGGAGGAACAGTGGTTCTAATTCCCCAGACTACTACTTCTTTTAACAGGCGAGAAATGCAGGGTAATAGTAGGCTTTTCCTGAGTGGAAGAAGAACAACACTAAATGACCCTTTCAAAGACTTCAAACAACTTTATGAAGAAAGAAATTTCATCCAGTCATCTGAACTTGAAGGGATTGGCAAGGCTTTTTGGAAGAGGAGGCAGAAGGTGGATGGATCAATATGTCTACCCCATATGTTGGGCTGTGCTGATGGAGAAATCTGTCTGAGTACTGCAGGTGTGATCACAAAGTCCCTTTACCACATCGGTGAGCTCTCCCTGTGAGAAAGGATTTCATGCTTCTTTATTAAGACTGCTCCTTTGTTCCATGAGAAGGGCCTGAGAAGGATACTAAATATCTGAAGAAAACTGTAACCTATTTCAAACTAACTGGTTCTTTGTTATCTGATCATTCCATTGAATAGAATTCACAATTTTGGCTCTTCTTCATTTGTCTTAGACATGTGAAGTGCTAACCTAAACAATGAATGCAACTTATTGTATTAGTTAGCTAATAGTTTGTTATGGCTACTACAAATCAAGAAGGGAAAAGACCAGACTGGCCTACATAATCAGATGTTTGAATTCAGCATTCTGAAAAATCCACTTACTTCTGTGCTGCATAACACCACAAACTTATAAAACACTAAAAAAATCCAGTGTAGCACGCAACAGCTGTACTGCATAATTACTTGGCCCAATAGCAGTAGTTTTAAAATACTGGTATATCTGTTGCAGGCCACCATACATTATCACCTCATTTTCAATAAAAAGTCTGAGATGTTTCAGATGAGTTTCAATGGAATTAGAATCATGTGTGCTTTGAAATATTTATGCTTGCCTTGAGATGGAAGGATAATTCCTGCCTCCAGCTCCATCCCCCACAGTAACAGATTTAATAACACCAGATAGTCCAATTCCTCCATACCTACAGCAGGTAGAAATGAAGTTCTGATCTGGAATACAAGTATTTTCATAGGTTGTAGAACCTATATTTTATGTCATTTAGTGAGGTCAGTAATAAAATATAAACGTCACAGGCTGAAAGATGCCAAATGAAATATGGTTTGGCAGCATGGAGCTGCTTAGGGATACATAAATAATAAGTCAATAAATAAATAAATAATAGCAAAGACCTGTTTTATCTTCCATTTGAAGATCTCAAAGAATTTACAGTTACTGATCGAGACTTGTAATATCCCATCAGAAGCACATAATTAGTAATAGCCCCTTCTCATACACAGGAAATTTTGCATCACTGTAGGTGTGGTTTTCAGAAGAAATGACTTTATAATTAAGCATTTCTGAAAATCATGACTGAAGGGGCTTGTCCATGATCACTTGGCCCTTTTAGAGACAAACAGAGAAACCAGCCACCTGCTCCACTACCTCTCATCAGCTAATCAATTAAAAATGTTTGTGAGGATCCATATTGGAAACATGGTTGTGTTCTGCATTCAAAACTTGTTTGAAAAGTCATTTTTGCATACACCAGAGTTGGTGATCACAACACAGTTATCACAGTGATGGTCTGTATCTGTGCCAGCAGTTTTTAGACTTCAGCATTTAATTCCCTCTCTTTAGTACAAGGCAGGCACACTTGTAGTGTTGTTCAGTTTAATAATAGTAGATTCTTCCTCTTAGCAAACAGCCCTTCCTTTTGCCGCTTAAGAAACTTGGTATTTCACAGTATCACAGTATCATAAGGTTGGAAAAGACCTTTGAGATCATCGAGTCCAACCTATGACCCAACGCCTACACCTACACCTACTCCTACTTGTCAACTACACCATGTCACTAAGTGCCTCATCCAAATTCTCTTTGAACGCCTCCAGGGATGGTGACTCCGCCACCTCCCTAGGCAGCGCATTCCAATGAACAATTACCCTCTCAGTGAAGAATTTCTTCCTAATGTCAATCCTAAACATCCCCTGGCGAAGCTTGAGACCGTGTCCTCTCGTTCTGTCACTGGTCGCCTGAGAGAAGAGACCAACTCCTGCCTCACCACAACCTCCCTTTAGGTAGTTGTAGAGAGCAATAAGGTCTCCCCTGAGCCTCCTCTTCTCCAGGCTAAACAATCCCAGCTCCCTCAGTCGCTCCTCATAGGGCTTGTGCTCCAGCCCCTTCACCATCCTCGTCGCTCTCCTCTGGACACACTCCAGCATCTCAACATCTTTCTTAAACTGAGGGGCCCAGAACTGGACACAGTACTCAAGGTGCAGCCTGACCAGTGCCGAGTATAAGGGGATGATGACCTCTCTAGTCCTGCTGGCCACACTGTTCCTGATGCAGGCCAAGATACCATTGGCCTTCTTTGCCACTTGAGCGCACTGCTGGCTCATGAAAGCTCACTGCTTTCCCAGTAAGAGACTGCGAAAACAAACCTTTTGGAGATCCTTATTCCATTTGTTGTTTCGTATGCTAATCTACTCTGAGAAAATGAACCCTACATATGAGTATATGGCACAGGCTGAGGGCTGATGCCTGTTCCTTCCCCATGATCAGCAGAAAGCCCTTTGAAGCTGTGCTGACAGGTGGGTCAAGACCGAAGAGGAATCAGTTTCTCCTTCTTGCAGCACTTTACCTTCCTGAATTGCTGATGATCATTTCTGCATTTGTTTTTCTTCTCTCTGTCTTTAGGAAGATCACCAACAAATGCTTTCCACTTTGTTTTCTAGTCTGACATTCCATAGAGGTGAAGGCAACAGAGAAAGACCAGCTATTTACATGGCTATGAGTATTTTTAGTAACAATAACACAACTTCCATGCAGCAAATCAAATTATTAAATGAAGATGTATACCTTGAAAAAGCTAACTACCTAGCTTTGAAATCCACATGTTTCTTCGTGTTTGGTTGAATTAGCATTTCTATCTCCTTTTCACTCAGCAGAAGAAAAGAAATGAGTTTGTTCCCATGTGTGGACAAAATACAGTGCAGTTACATAACAATTTCAAATAGTATTAAAAGACCTGGTGCTAAATCAAATTTTTTTATAAATGTTTAAAAATCCCAACCTATTTTTTACTTAATTAGATGTTTGCCATATAAATTTTCATTTCTCACTTTTATCTTCATCATTCATCTTCCATTTGGCATAGAAGGAAATGGGGAACTATAAAAGGAGATACAAAGGAAGAGAGGAAGAATATGTTTTATATCAAAAAAGGACAAAAATGCTGTATGCTAATGAAAATTCTTTCGTACTCATCAAAATGCTTATCACCAACTTTACCTGAGCCAAATTCATGGCAAAATATTTTGACAAGCTCTAAAATGACTGGTGCTTCCAGGAGAAGATGATGATACATTCATACCTGTAAAGTGGCTATGATCTAAGTGTCGTTAAAGCAGTTACACCTCAGGGGTTGGTGTGAGATCAGAGGCTGACACTTCGAGTAGAATTTACCAAACTGAAGGTGCATGCATAGACTAGAAATATCTACCTCTGAGCTAGTACCAATGGGCTCCTTCACTGACTGGTGAGCCAGTCAGTGTGGTCAATGAAGTCTCAGCAAAGGCAGTGGTCTGGTTTTGGGTGAGGTGGACAGCTCCTTAGACCCTATTCGTTCTGTTTAGTTTTCCATTTGTTCTAAGATAATTAACTTCATGGTAGACACCCACATTTACTAAGGTGAATCCCACATTATCTCTGCCTTTAATGCCACACTTCAAAGATACAGCCTCTCCCAGGAGTTTGGGGACAGGAAAATAGCCTTCATTTCTTCCTTTGAAGATTTGCGTTCTTTATCTGAAGAGTTTTCAAATATACTGCAATTTAAGATGCAAACTCAGAACAAAACTATATGTCTTAAAAGTGAATAAGAAATAATTAACTAGATTTGTAAAAACAAGAGATAAGCCCAGATGTGCAGACGTTGAACAGGCTGGGCACACAGGTGTTTGCCTTGGCCATGGAATAACTGTCAGTATTTCCATAACAAGGAGTGTGGGATATGTTGCTTCTTGTTTCCTTTTCCCAAATGCAGCATTGCAGACCTAGCATTGCTGTAGGAAGACACTTTTTCCCAGTTCAGCACACATGCCACAGAATCTAGCTGTTATGAGACAGGTATAGCCCATGCTTTCAGAAG
Organism: Neomorphus geoffroyi; assembly: GCA_033558235.1. Classification (NCBI taxonomy): domain Eukaryota; kingdom Metazoa; phylum Chordata; class Aves; order Cuculiformes; family Neomorphidae; genus Neomorphus; species Neomorphus geoffroyi. The sequence continues at coordinate 2,998,864 of JAUMJM010000107.1, forward strand.
AGTTTCTCTTTACATACATCTACTTTGATCAGAGACAGTTGAAGGCTCCATGCTTTCCTTCAGGGGTGTTTTCCCATTTGTACCGCACATTTCGTATTTGTTGTGAATATTTAAGCAGTATTAAGGGAAGCAGTTTGGGAAGTTTCATGGGGTTAATGATATAGCGGAGCTTTTCATGGCAAAGATGAGAGCTTCATATTCATCTCATATCAGCGCCCCAGCCATGAGCAGAGCTCTTTTTGGTGGTAGCGTTAAAGCAATCATTCCTATCCAGCTGTGGAGAAAGAAGTGCACAGAAATGCTGCCCAGCCAACTCTTAATGAATGCTTATAGGATAATGCAGTAGGTTCCTTGCTGCTGTCTCTGAGTATGTGTTTTATCTACAACTTCAGGCTCTGAGTTTGCTAATGGTTTAGTAATGCTTAAGGAAAAAAAAAATATTAATAAAGAGTCATATTATTAAACTAGCGATGAACAAGAGTAAGAAGCAAATTTTAGCTTTTATTTAACTGAGGGGTTTTCATAACATTCGTCATGAAATGCGTGTTTGCTCATTTGTATTTGATTTTAGCTAACTTTCCTGCATCTCTCCAATTTTTTGAAAAGTACCAAAGGCTTTTTTTTCCCTCTTGTATATTTAGCTTACTTCAAATCCAACACATAAGTTTCTGTAGGTTATTACCTCCCTTGCACAGCCTTTATCTAATCAGTTATGGGTGGTGTACAAGTGCAGTATATGCACATGGACACCCCTGAAATATTGCTAGGATAGCCTGCCAAGGGAGTAACAGGGATGCCACGATGACTGTTTGGTGAGAAATAAACTATGGTTTACAGATGAACTTGTGCACAACCAGATTAATTGGCCATTCTAAAGGAAGAGTAAATTCTCATTTTAGAGGGGAAGAATTCATAGCACAATGAGTGGCAGCAGTTGCTACCTCATGGTGACAACTAACAGTGGAAAGTAGCGTTAGCTAACAAGGGTCCATATATCGTGAAGGCCAAGGAACTGGGCAAAGGAGTGCATAAGGCTCTTCAGCTGCTCTTGTAGTTTGGCTGAAATTGACTGAAGATAAAATCTGTCATTGCCAATGGGCTTGTGTACATTACACCTTTACACCTTCACACCTTCAC